>VDFB02281492.1:402212322-402895969 GCA_007258455.2 Sequoia sempervirens | reverse complement strand
ATACGCCCGACTTTATGCTTAGCTTTCAAAAGAGAGCAAAAAAAAAGTGATTTGATATATCGCAGCCAACCATATTTTTTGATAATATGAAAACTGAAAGAATGAATATTATATGTTAATGAATGAATGTGAATATTTAATTAATGAATGTTATATGTTAATGAATGAATGTTGTATGTTATTAATGGATGAATGAATGTTATATGTTATTAATGGATGAATGAATGAATGTTATATGTTATTAATGGATGAATCAATGATTAATGTTATATGATTGGGTTTGGGGAATTAAGAGTGATGTGAGGGGGGGGAGGGGCTAGATGAGCTTCCACTGTCACGTGGTTGACCCTGTTAATTAGAGAATATTAAAATATTCTTGAAACAAAGAGAAGCTCAATAAGGTAATGCACTTTTCAACATAAGAAATGCATCGTTTGAAGCATCAAACCAATATGCAGTATGTATGTATGACTAGTTGTCAGTCTCCACAATGGTACATTTCCATGAATTTTTTTTTTTTTAAATTGATGAGTCATCGCAATTTCGACGAAAACAACTAACGAATCAACAGAAAGGATCGACGAAGTTTCTATATCTATGATGAAGATTTCGTCATAGCTACCTGCAACTTTCATCACAATTGTGACGAACTTTCAGCGTAGACACCAAGCCACTCCTTGCCCATTTCGTCACATGTTTGATGCACATTTTGGTGTTCTTCTGACGCTACTCCTTGCTAATTTCATCACAAATTCAATGAACTCTTGGTGTTGTTTCGACGCTACTACGTGCCTATTTCGTCGCACATTTGACAAACTTTTGGTGTTGTTTCAACGCTACTCCTTGCCCATTTTGTCGCAATGGCAATGAACATCTACTATTGTTTCAATGCTACTACTTGCCCATTGCATCGAACTGGCGACAAACTTCTGGAGTAATTCATCGGTGGATACACGAAGTTTTCATCGATAGTCCGATGTAATCCCAAAACATTTCATGATGTCGTCGACCAACGATTCTTTGCCGTTATTTCGACATTTGATTCGTTGTCGGCCTTTCGACAAAAAAATAGTGATGAAAATATTTTTTCCATTGCGTCACTCTTCCGACAAAGATGTGTCAAACTGTTGACGAATGGCCATCAGGAAATGGTGTCAAATTCAACAGTGCCACTTATCTATCTAATCCTTAATTATGGATTCATATTCCTTAGAAATTTCATCCAAAACCACAAGAGTTCCTCCCAGTGCTTGTTTCATACTAGCCATATTAACATAAGGGGGAGAAGTAAACAATGTTGCAGCTCTTTGAGATGTAGACCTTATCTGTGTACAAATATTTTATGTTGCCCCTACTTCTTCATCAATAGTAGGTTTAGTCCTTGGTTTTGATATAGAGGAAGATGTACCTTTAAGTTTTAATTTTGATTTAAATTTGCTTGACTCGACATCTTTTTTCTTATCAGCTAGTTTTAGTGAAACTCCCTGGCTTGAAGCCTCAGGGGTTTTCTCTTTAATTCTTATGCCAGTATTTGTCTTACAAGTCTTCCCCTTCTTCTTAGCAGGTTCCCCACTCTCAAATGTAGTTTCATTTCTTTGTTTCCTTCTTTTATCTTGTGAGTACATGGGTTCAATTCCTTTTTCTCTTAAAACTTTATAAAAATCATTTATCTAGTGCTGAGTATGTAATAGAACCAGTGTAGAGAATTCTTCAATTGATGTCATTTCTTCACCATTGTAGTCTAGGTATAGGATAGGTTCATCATACACCCTCTGTTCATTGTAAGTTTTACTCAACACTTGAACATCATCTTTTCCAACTGATCTAGGATATCATGAAGCATAAGAATCCAAGCAGATTTTAGTGACAATCTTTCATATTTTATTTTCCTTACTATGTACTCATCTTCACAATTTAGCCAATAATCCTCGAGGTGCTTAACATGAGCATGATAACCAACTATGTTCTTGGAAATATTCCCTTCAGGATCATAATACATCCTCTGGAGTGGGAAATATTCAAAATTATATGTTCTTAATTCTTCTTCAACCAAGTTAGTTGTCCTGATTGCACTACATTTATAATTCCCTATAACAATAGGAAATATGAAATAAGTCTACTTATGAGCGATGATATAAAGAGCTTAGGATGGATTTAACTATCTCACAAATTCTAATAACACAATTTTGTCTGTAGGATACCTGGGTAGCATGAAAGGATTTCCATCAAACCCTTCCATCCTAATATAGGAATAAGTGGTGAGCTGAATGTACCAGCCTCCCATCAGTCTAATAACACTTTGTGCTTCCAAAGACAATCTTTTGGCTATCACCTTCCATCATTCTAACCAAATTCATGGAAAACACATCATTAACTTTTATGCAATGCTCTTTGTATCCATGGATAGTTATTTGGGGTAAATGAGCATATATTAAGGTATTTCCTACTTCTTTTCCCAAAGTTCCAATCTTTTTCAACCCTTGTTTACTTGCCCTTATGGAACAGGAATAAATCACATATGAAGACATATAAAAACATCTGGTTTTGGGAAATTTCTTTATCTATTCATGCAATCTCTCACTTATAAACTTTCCACAATGCATTTGTACAGGACTATCCATCAATCTGGATATTATTACAAACATTCAAGGTTCAAATTTATTGGCATCTAAGAAACCAGTTATCTTTCTCACCATAGTTATAACATCTTGAATATATTTGTTGAACATAGACTTTAGAATTTCTTTGGTATGTTTTGTAATCTACTCTTGGCACCATTGGGTACTCATAATTTCTCTGTTATGCTCCTGCTAAAAATAACCCATTTTCTATAACATTTTTGGCACACCGAGAAGCATTTTCTTGTCGTACCCGAGTGTGAATTTCAACATCAAAATACCACCCCATATGAGTATTTGTAACTACCATTCCAATTGGTATGGCTTGTGAACTATAGTATTTAAATTCATCTCTTATCTTCACTTCAGAAGTACTCATTTCTATTGGTGTGTTTTGCATTTTCAAATGTGTGTCTTGTGTGTAAGTTAGGGTTAAATTTAACCAAATTTTCTTACAAATTTATAAAACTTTCAATTCACATTTCAGTTGTTAGTGTAATTAATTAATTAATTAATTATTACACTAGCATAAGTTAACTTAGGTTGCATATTTTAAATCATTTAATAAATGGGATGATATTCCCTTCCTAGTTTGTGGGATAAGATTCCTTCTAGAACTTATCTCATCATTTAATAATCATCTAGATAGGGTTCACATGTTGTCACATGTTGTTAGATTATAACACTTGGCAACATCTCATGCATCTTAGGTTTTCTCTTTTGCCTTTATATTCAGGCATCTTGTTCATTTGTAACATATCAATTTTCATTATATCAATATAGAGTCTTTAATCAACATTTCATAGTTGCAACACTTCTCTTTGTGGTTGATTATCTTTCATGGCTAAAGTCCTTTATTGAAGATTCTGGAGCTTCAAGGGTTGTGCATCCATAATCTCAACATCAACTAAATTCAAATAAAAAACAATTAGCATTTCAATTTTCAAAGGAAAATACCACTTTCGAGATTTTCATGCATGAAAATAATTAACAGAATTTTGGTTATTTGAAACATACGTGGTTTTGGTTGATGATGACAATCTCTTTAGAATAAAGCCTCAGAACCCTGGCAGTTGTGTTCTTAGTTTCTCAAAATTTATCTTTGTTTGCGTGCTAGTATTATTTCATTCGTTCAATGTCCTTTGTAAATTTGCAGCATGAGGTGAAGTGGAGTGTTATAAAAGCAATTGCATGCTTGAGGTGATGCCAAGTACATGAGTAGTTTTCCACCTTCATTACTTACCTTTTATAATGCATTAATTTCTTGAATAAAGGTGTAATCCTTATGAAATAGGGTTCAAATTACGAACGCCTAGGTTTATGCACGGGCTCACCACTAGAGGAGAAACATGATGCGAAGATCTTACATGGCACTCGGGTGTCACTTTTATTTTTTTGTGAGGCAAAATCCTTTAAGATCTGTGATCAATTGTGATCACCGAGATTAAAACTTCCAGTATCAAATTTTGAAAAGAATATCAAGAACCGGGGCACTTACCTCCAAGCTTTAAAGAAAAATGGAATAAAGAAGAGACTGGAAACCAAGTTCAAGAGAGATCAAAAATAATGAAAACATTTCATAACAGGACCTCCCATTTTTGAGTTCTGACTAAAAGACAATGAAACAACAACAATCAGAATCTAATATAAAAAAGGTATCACCAGGGTTAAAATATTTTCAGTTGATGAATCACTAGGTGGGGCTAGGATTAATTGATGATACAACTTTATTTGATGCATCTACAACAACTCCGAGATTCTAATTTCCAGTAAAATATTAAAATTTCATGAAAAGACCAAAACACTAAATCTGGGAAAGAATAAGGATTAAAACAAAGACCAAGAAAACTAAAAATGAAACCTGCAATTTACCAACCCACTGAACCAAGTCAAAGCAATTGGAAGCAAAAATGAAAAAAGAAAAAAAAGGGGGTCCACATTTTTTCAAGGGGAAAAATGGGGCATGTTGTGAGACCACACAACAACTAGCAACCAACAAAACTAAACAAAATAATAGAAAATCAATTATGGATCTAACATCAATGCACCAACTTTTTTTAGTCCTCTAATTATAAATTGTTAGGTCCTCATTCGAACATTCAAATTCACTTTATCTAGCATGCAAGATTAAGTATTACTAAGCTCATGTGTGTGCAATTGATTATTTTCACCACAGTAAACTTAGACATAGCAATTATTTGCATTGACCTACATAATTTGATAATTCCTTTTAAGCCAACCAAGGATAGAGCCTTGCTACTAGTCAAGCATCCATAGCCCTAACAAGGTTATCTTCGTAATTCCCTCAAACATAGCTCTACTACGAGCCAAGCATCTATAGCCTCAGTAGAGATATTTGAATAGCCTAAAGAGTTTTTTTTTTTTTGATAGCTCATTTTCAACTTATAGGCAATGAAGTCTGCTATTAGGTTGGGAATTACAGTGGTAGAAAAGGTAGTCTTTTAATTTTTCACTCAATGCAAATGACTACTATCCCAAATTTTTAGTAGAATGATTAAAAATGTGTGTTTGTAGCTCAACATCAATTGAATGATTCATGCTAACTAGATTATAAAGAATCGAATAATTCCCAGACTATTTATAAGTAGAGGACTATTTTTTATCAAGACACAGATCGAATTTCCAAAATTGAAGTTCTATTACCTTGTTCACCTTCAAAAGTTGCCAACCATTTTAAAATCCAATGGTGCAACACCCAAAAAAAAAGCAAAAAAAAAAAAACAAATGACCATTTACAAAACAACATAAAAACTAACCTAAAAGAAAAAAAGCTATTTACAAAAAAAAAAAATTTACAAAACTATGACTAGAAATAATGCTTCAAAAACTGCCCATTGTTAGGTAATGGGATATTTTCATCAGTCAAGGACTTCATTCTATAGGTGTTGTCACCTAAAATTTCAAAAACTTAATACGAACCTGTCCATAACTTGTCAAACTTGACATGTTCACCTTTTCATTTATGGGCTTTGTTCCAAACAAGACCAAGTCAAATATTCCAAAAGTTTTTAATCTAGCCCTTTTGTCAAACCATCTTTTTACCATATATTGATGTCTAGCAAAATGGTCTATAGCTCGAGTACATTTTTCATCTAGATGCATTAATTGCAACAACAAAGCTTCAATTTGATCATCTAATCCAATGTAATCTTGGGCAAACTTCCAAGTAGGGATTTTCAAATTTATTGGTAATATAGGATCTACCCCATAAACTAGGTGGTAAGGAGAATTCCCTAACACGGCCTTCATCCTAGTACATTCTACCCAAATGGTGAATTTCAACAAAGAATTCCATTCTCTAGGATTCTTTTCAATCAATTTTTTAATTATATCCAACATATTTTTATTTGATGATTCTGCTAATCCATTTCCTTGTGGATAATAGTTAGATGAAAATTTTAATGTTATGTCATAGTCAAATGCCCAATTGGAAAACTTTAATGAAGAAAAAGTAGGGCCATTATCACATACTAGTGCGTATGGTATTCCAAACCTAGTAATAAGATTCTCTTCCAAAAATTTGATTACCACCTCTATAGTGCATTGTTTGCTAGGACATGCTTCTATCCATCTAGTGTAGTAATCTATAGTAGTTAATATAAACCTATGGCCTATGAATGATAGAGGATTGATAGTTCCAATGAAATCCAGTCCCCATTGTGAAAAAGGATGCATCTCCATCACCTGTTGTAATGGTTGATCATTGAATCTTCCTTTGTATGATGTAGTTTGACATGTACAGCAGTGTTTCACATGTTCATATGTATCTTTGAAAATCATTGGCTAGTAATAATTGGATCTCAAAATGAGGTGTGGAGTAGCTAAGGGTGCTCCATGAGCTATTCCAAACTTATCATGCAATTCCTGCAACACTTTGTTTTATTATATTATATTCAAACATAAATAAATTCTTTCATGGTTTCTTTTGAATAGAGCTCCTCCTTTGATCATATAACTTTGTGATTTTATCTTAAGATCTCTTCTTTGATTTCTTTGCATATGATCAAGGAAAGTATGGCTAACCAGATAATGCCATATATTTGAATACCAATCTTCTTGATCTTTTATATCCAAAGTGTATTATTGACTAGAGATATGTGGATCTATTTCTGCAATAGATTTGACCAAAGCCTGCCCCTGAACCAATTTCATGGGTATGATTTCTAGATCGAAATTTTGTAGGATTGTAACCCATTTGGTTTTTTTTTCTCCAAGCTCACTCTGTGTTAATAACATTTTGACTGAAGAATCTGGAGCTATAGCTTTGACTATACTCCTGAGGATATAATGTCTAATTTTTTGGACCGCTTTGACCAAAGCCTAGGCTTTTTTTTCAACATCTATGTATCTCACCTCTACTTCTTTAAATGGAGCACTCATAAAAGAAATTTCATTTTCTTCTTTATTCTTTCCCTTATGTGTTAGTACTGCTGCCCAAGTATGACCAGAAGAAAAAGAGTAAATATAAAAAGCTTTAACATAATCTGGACTTACCAAACTGGTGCTTCCGTAATTACAGTCCTTATGTTTTCAAAGGAAATTTTAGCTTCATTTTTCCACTCTATTTTTGCATCTTTCTTCAACATATCATTGAGTGGTTTCACTATTTTGGCAAGTCCAATGATAAATTTTTGGAAAAAATTGATCTTATTGAAATATGATTTCAATTCTTTCTTACTTCCTGGGGGTTGTAGCTTGAGTAATGCACTCACTCTATCTAGGTCTATAGAAATACCTCTTTCATAAATAATGTGTCCCAATAGTTTACCTTCAGTTACCCCAAAAATACATTTCTTAGGATTTAATGAAACTTCGTAAGTTTCACACTTCTACAATATTGATCTGAGATCTCAAACATGATCTCTTTTGTTCTTCAAAAAGACTGTGAGGCCATCCATGTAAATAATAATACATTTTCCTATCAACTCATAGAAAGCATAGTCCATGGCCCTCTGAAATGTAGCTCCAACATTTATCAATCCAAATGGCATCCTTCTATAAGCAAAAGTTCCCCACTTCATGGTGAATGTTGTTTTCATCTGATCTTCCCTTACTACCATCACTTGATTATATCTAGAGAATCCATCCAAAAAGGACATCATCTATGAACCATTGACTATTTGTAACACTTCTTATAGTGAGGGTAGTGGATAATTATCTTTCTCAGATGCCTTGTTGAGATTTTATAAATCAACACGCAACTGTATATCTTCATTCTTCTTCCTTATCGGCACTAGGTTTGCCACCCAAGTAGAGTGTTTGATAGGAAAAATTATTTAACTAATAAAATATTTTGGACTTCCTTTTGAATTAATGGCTCTAAAAGTGCATTTACTGGACATTATTTCTATTGGGAAGGCTTTGCATCAAGATTTAATGGTATTGTATGCCTGATGATGGAAGTATCATAAGTTTTTAGATCTTCATATGTCCATTCTATAACCTTCTAGTAATCTTTAAGTGCCTGAGTGATATTTCTCTTTTCTTTTTCAGTACAAACCTTTCCTATGAGCACATTCTTAGGATCTTCTTTAGTATGCAAATTGTATAACTCAGATTGTCCCCCATCGCTCTAAGGAAAATCTTTCTATCTAATTATCTGATCAATGTTAAACAATCTTTCTAACTCAATTATTCCTTTCAGAATATTATTATCTTTGATTTGAGCTAGTTCTTCTTCTTGAATCTCGCCATTAGGATGATCTATCTCTTCAATTATTTGTGCTTCAAAGATACTGGAGTTAGTGATGAATTCTAGTATATGTCGGCCATCTTTGAACACCTGCAAATTTGTAACATTATCGGGAACCAAAGGTAACTGTACCAACTCAACTGTGAATCTCCTCAAATCTGAGGCATCTAAAGGTTCTAAAGTACTGGCAATAGTAGCCAAAGCATTGTCCCTTTGATTAAATCTTCTTGGGATGGGAGTGATGTTGAATGCATAAAAATATTCTATCATGTCCCACACTTTATGTCAGTAATTGGACAATTGATTGTAGTGACAAATGTACTACTTTCGAACTTACTTAACTACTAATTTGAAATCACAAAATACTTTGAGAATTTTTACTTTCTTCTTGATTGCGAGGATCAGGCCATGTATAAGGGCTTCATATTCTTCCACATTATTAGTACATTGAAATTGTAATCGATAAGTAGCAATAAAATATTTTTCTTGCAGGTTAATGAGCTCAACTCCAATTCCAATTCCTTGTTTCAATTTGGATCCATCAAATTTAAGAATCTAGGCTTGATCATCTATAATTTTTAACTTACCATTCTTCGGTATCTTTGAATTAGCTTTTTTGATCTGTGTAACTTGAATTTTGTCTTTATTTATTTCTGGTTTAGACCTTTTGATCTTGTCATATTCTAAATAGTACTGGTTTTCGATCCTACGAATTATTTCCAGACACATCATGCAACTATCTTCTGAATGTGCAGCATTATGTAACCTACACCAATCCTGCAACAACAAATTTTTTAGTGAAATTTCAATTTTATCACTCTTTCAAGCTTCTGTAACAATATTCTTCCAAAATTTATCATAAGGACTATTTTCATCTTCGAAAGAATCACAATCCGATTCAATTAAAACATATGTTCTAGGAATTAGTTGATTAGGTTTATTAGCATTACATGTAAATACTTCTACTTTAACTCCCAAACTTCGTATTTTACAAACTCCTAGTTCTACATCAATATATAGAACTTCATTTTTTTTATCGTAATCAATGATTATGTATTTCATACATGGTTCTCTTTCTATCCTAATTTGATTAGGAACTCCTTTCCATGGTAGCCACATATGTGAGAAATTAGTGGCCATGTATCCATTCAAATTTTTAGACCAGTCTCTACTCAATAACATACCGTAAGTATCAGGTATCTCGAGAACTTGAATGTCTATATAATTTTGAATCCTAGGATCCAATGCTAGTTGCATGTGAATATTAGTTAACTCTCTGACTAAATTTACTTCAATTTTATCGAGTTGAGTAACTTTATTTAAAGAACTTGTTGGATTTAATCCTAGCGTCTGACATATAGACAAAGGAATCACATTAGTAGACACTCCAGAGTCTACTAAACAATTATGAATATTTTTACCGAATATTCTCAGTGTGAGTAAAAATGGTGGGGATTAAAATTTTCCTTTGTAAAAGGCTACTTGCGCATCCACTATAGGAATGATATTCTTATCTTTTTCCTTAGCATGATTATCTTTCACCTGAGATTCCCTAAATTTACCTTCTTTTGGAAGATCTTCTATAGTATCTAAGAAAGCTTTCCTAATCACAGGTGTTTTGAGCAATTATGATAAAGAAAGGATGATTTTTACCTTTTTTATTTCTTCTGCTAAATAGTTAGTCAAATTGTCTTGGTCCGCGGAATCTACTTTTTCACTTCGTAAAGCATTCAATGAATTATAATGAGAGGCCACCTTAGGTAACCCTAGATTATTGCTTGATTTATCATCAAGTGGAGTATTTAAGTTGTTAGGAAGAATTGACGTAGTTAATGGCCCATAGAATTTACTTCCACCATTGGTGTTACTTCTCAAGTTATAATTATGTCATTTATGAGCATACAATTTCTTAGACCAAAATGATTCAGAAAATAGGAAAAAAGAACGAAACTTAGAGAAGTTTTGGCTCTTCCAACATCTACAAACTCTAAACTTAAAATAAAAATAAAGTAGTAAATGGCCTTTTATAGGAACAAGGCCTCAAGAGTTCAAACTTAAATTTTATCCAAAGAATCAGAAATAAAAAATAAAAATGTAGCACATGGCATATGCCAACTGTCATCTCAATCTTCTAGATGAAGTCAAATCGTTGACTTCCTCAGCAGCAACACTTTTCAATTTCAAACTCTGGTATGCAATACTCCACATAAATCAAGGCTATCAACATCCTTTAGAATACTAGATAGGAAACATCCACTGGGATCGGGAACAACCTGCAAAAATCAATTGTAACAAAAATATTTTTGTGACACTTCCGATATCTGATATCTGGTACTTCCATCCATCATTCAGGGATCGGGTTCTAGGATCTTTTCTTCACTTTTCTTCAGCTGATATTCTAGGAAAGCATTCAATATTTGATACATACGCTCCTTTGAAATCCCTTGTATTACCTTCCAAGTGAACTTGAGCCTAGTGTATTCTTCTAATATCTAAAGTATGTTAGCATTCCTTTGTACTTTCAATCAATGACCTCTCGAGTTAACAACTAAACAAGGTCTTTATTCATCCTTTCAATCCATTCTTTGAAGGATTTCGCTTCTTTACCCTCTTGTCCTAGTGTTTGAGGATCACAATCTTAATGTGCTAACATGTCAATGAAATCTTGATCTTTATCAACCAGCTTACTACATTTCTCAGTGACTTTTTCAAATCCTTCTATACATTGTGTAAACATGTTACCTTCCCTTTTCAACTGTTTATTCCATTTCTCAGGAAATGGAACTTCTTGTTCTAAAATTATGTTTTCTCTTATCAATTCTTGGATATCCATTTGTATGAGAGTTTGAACATTTCACCTTTCTGCATCAACCTTTTCCTGGCAAAACTTGCATTCACCTTCAAATCTTCTATATTTCCCAAATGAATGATATGCTTCCTATTATTTCCCTATTGCATTTGTAATAGATTCTTCTCCTTGCCTTACCCAATACTTGATCCATTCTTCAAATACATTCATTTTATGGCGAACTATTGCAATTGCGTCCACCTCTTCTTGTGACATTAGTACTAGATTTTAGAGAAATTCAGTTTGTGCTTGACTAGATAGGGTTAATAAATTTATAAAATTTTCCAAGCTAGAGACTCATTCTTTCAAGTCTCTTTTCTTCTTTTTATTTTTCTACACACTGGCAACTGTAGCATCTAAATTCATCTTTATTTCTTCTAGCTCTTGTATCCAAGATGAGTGTCCAAGATTGATACTTGTTATCTTGTGCTCCTTAGGTGTTATCTGATGTCTATTTTTGTCAGCTATTGGAGTAGCTATATGGATGGCTTTGTCTCCATCTTCATTTTTTTGTATGGCGTGTTTCACTTTAGCTCTGTGCCTAGGCTTAGGAGTATCTACTTGTATAAAACTGTTAAGATTCAAAGGCACTACTTCTACTTCAATTTGAGAAGCCAATTCCCTGATCAACCAATCAGGTGCATCCTCATCATGCTCTACCTCTATAACATTTCATTTTTTTTGGGTTCCATTTGTTTCAGGAACTTCTTCTTATACTTCTTTAACTTTATTTGTTGTGTCTTTTGAAATAGGAATATCTTCAACAATTTCTGGCATAGATTCTAGATTATTGGGGTTTGACACTGTCTCTTCTATTTGGAGACGTATATTTTCTTGTATATCCAAATGTTCAACATTAGTTCCTTGGATGTCACTTTCTTTGTATCCTACTACATCAATATTTTCTTCATTTTCAACTTTATCACCTGAAACTTGTGTAGCTTCTTCATTTTCAACTTCAACTCAGGCCTCCTCAGATTTTTCAAAGACTTATGGTTGTTCATTATCATTTGGACTGTTCCCAGGTGAAGATTGGGAATCAAAGGTTTCTTCAATAACTATTTCATTAATAGGATCCTACCCTGCAGTCTCCCCTATTTCCATCTCAAGAACATCAGGGTTCCCAGCTTCTGAAGCAAGTGTTCCTTGTATGAATTCTTCTTCTTCAACATTTATAAGAATGGACCCTGTGTCTGGAATTTATTCTACTATTGGTTGTACCATGGGTTTATCCTTAGACTTCTTTTCTTTTACCTTCTCCTACATGGCACCCCATTTATCCATCGATTCCTTAATTTTGGCTTCATCTACCTCAAAAATTTCATCCAAAACCATAGGAGTTCATCCCAGTGCTTCTTTCATACTAGCCATATTAATAAAAGGGGGAGAAGTAAACAATGTTTCATCTCTTTGAGATGCAAACCTTGCCTGTGTACCAATATTTTCTATTGCCCCTACTTCATCAATAGTAGGTTTAGTCCCTGGTTTTGCTGTAAATGAAGATGTACCTTTAGATTTTACTTTTGATTTAACTTTTCTTGACTTGACATCTTTTTGTTTATTAGTTGGATTTAGTGAAACTCCTTGGCGTGAAACCTTAGGGGTTTTCTCTTCAATTCTTATACCAATAGTTGTCTTACTAGTCTTCCCCTTCTTCTTAGCAAGTTCCCTTCTCTCAAATGCAGTTTCATTTCTTTGTTTCCTTGTTTTATCTTGTGAGTACGTGGGTTCAATTCCTTTTTCTCTAAAAACTTTACAAAAATCATTTATCCAGTGTTGAGTATGTAACAAAACCGATGCAAAGAATTATTCAATTGATTTCATTTATTCACCATTGTAGTTTGGGTATGGGATAGGTTCATCATACACCCTATCTTCATTGTAAATTTTAATCAACACTTGACCATCATCTTTTTCCAACTAATCTGGGATATCATGAAGCATAAGAATCCGAGCAGATTTTAGTGACAATCTTTCATATTTTATTTTCCTTACTATGTGCTCATCTTCACAATTTAGCCAATAATCCTCTAGGTGTTGGACATGAGCACAATAACCAGCTATGTTCTTGGAAATATTCCCCTCAGGATCATAATGGATCATCTGGAGTGAGAAATATTCAAAATTATATGTTCTCAATTCTTCTTCACACAAGTCAGTTGTCTTGATTGCACTGCATTTATAATTCCCTATAACAATAGGAAATATAAAAGAAGCCTTATGAGCGATGGTATAAAGAGCTTGAGATGGCTTTAACTATCTCACCAATTCTAATAACACATTTTTGTCTATAGGATGCCTCGTTAGCATGAAAGTATGTCCATCAAACCCTTCCATCCTAATATAGGAATAAGTGGGGAACTAAATGTACCAACCTCCTATCAGTCTAATAACACTTTGTGCTTCCAAGGACAATCTTTTGGCTTTTTCACCTTCCATTGTTTTGACCAGCTTCATGGAAAACATATCATTAACTTTTTTGTAATGCTCTTTGTATCCATGGATATTGATTTGGGGTAAATGAGCATATATTAAGCTATTTCCTACTTCTTTGCCCAAAGTTTCAATTTTTTTCAACCCTTGTTTACTTTCCCTTATGTGAAGACATATAAAAATATTTGGTTTTGGGAAATTCCTTTATCTGTTTGTGTGATCTATCACTTATAAACTTTCCCCAATGCATTTTCACGAGACTATCCATCAATCTGGATATTATTACAAACATCCAGGGTTCAAATTTACTAGCATCTCACAAACCAGCTATCCTACTCAGCATAGTTATAACATCTTGAATATCTTTCTTGAACATAGACCTTAGAATTACTTTGGTTTATTTTGTAATATTCTCTTGTCACCATTGGGTACTCATAAGTTCTTTGTTGTGCTCCTCGACATTCTGATAAGTTTTGGCCTTGGCCCTCATATCAATGTTGTACATCTAAGTGAATATAGGGAGCCCAAATGTGTATGTAATTCCTTTCTCAGATTGATCTGCATAAATTCTCCCCTCAATAATTCTTTTTTTTGGGTCATAATGATTTTTACATTCCATGACCAATTAAGGGGCCTCCATTACTAGAAAAAACCTTCTTGTTAAAAATAACCCATTTGCTATAACATTTTTGGCACACTGAGAAGCATTTTCTTGCCATACCCGAGTGTGATTTTCAACATTAGAAGACCGCCCCATATGAGTATCTGTAACTACCACGCCAATTGGTATGGCTTGTGAAGTGAAGTATCTAAATTCATTTTCTATCTTCACTTTAGAAGTACTCATTTATGTTATAGGAATAAGTGGGGAACTGAATGTACCAGCCTCCCATTAGTCTAATAACACTTTGTGCTTCCAAGGACAATATTTTGGCTTTGTCACCTTCCATCATTCTAACCAGCTTCATGGAAAACACATCATTAACTTTTTTGTAATGCTCTTTGTATCCATAGATAGTTATTTGGGGTAAATGAGCATATATTAAGCTATGTCCTACTTCTTTGCCCAAAGTTCCAATCTTTTTCAACCCTTGTTTACTTACCCTTATGGAACAGGAATAAATCACATATGAAGACATATAAAAACATATCGTTTTGGGAAATTTCTTTATCTATTCATTCAATCTCTAACTTATAAACTTTCCCCAATGTATTTGTACAAGACTGTCCATCAATCTGGATATTATTACAAACATCTAGGGTTCAAATTTACTGGAATCTCATAAACCAGCTATCCTGCTCACCATAGTTATAACATCTTGAATATCTTTGTTGAACATAGACCTTATAACATCTTGAATATCTTTGTAATTTTCTCTTAGCACCATTGGGTACTCAATTTCTCTATTGCACTCCTAAACATTCTGATAAGTTTTGGTATTTTCCCTCATATCAATGTTGTACATCTGAGTGAATATAGGGAGCCCAAATGTGTATTCAATTCCTTTCTCAGAGAGATCTACATAAATTCTCCCCTCCTCGATAATTATTTTGTTTAGGTCATAATGATTTATACATTCCATGACCAATTCAAGGGCCTCCATTACTGGTAGAAACCCTCCTGCTAAAACTAACCCATTTGCTATAACATTTCTAGCACATCGAGAAGCATTTTCTTGCCGTACTTGAGTGTGAATTTCAACATCAGAAGACCACCACATATGAGTATTTGTAACTACCATGCCAATTGGTATGGCTTATGAATTGCAGTATTTAAATTCATCTTTTATCTTCACTTCAGAAGTACTCATTTCTATTGGTGTGTTTTGCATTTTCAAATGTGTGTCTTGTGTGCGAGTTAGGGTTAAATTTAACCAAATTTTCTTACAAATTTATAAAACTTTCAAATCACGTTTTCATTAAATTCAAATAAAAAACAATTTCAATTTCAATTTTCAAAGGAAAATACCATTTTTGAGATTTTCATGCGTGAAAATAATTAACAAAATTTTGGTTATTCAAAACATACATGGTTTTGGTTGATGATGACAATCTCTTTAGAATAAAGCCTCAGAACCCTTAGTAGTTGTGTTCTTTGTTTCTTAAAATTTACCTTTCTTTGTGCGCCAATATTATTTCTTTCGTTCAATGTCCTTTGTAAATTTGCAACATGACACGAAGTGGAGTGCTGTAAAATCAATTGCATGCTTTAGGTGATGCCAAGTACATGAGTAGTTCACCACCTTCATTAATTACGTGTTATAATGCATTAATTTCTCAAATAAAGGTGTAATCATTATGAATTAGGGTTCAAATTACAAATGCCTAGGTTTCTACGTGGGCTCACTACTAGAGGAGAAAGATGGCACAAAGATCTTACATGGCACTCTGGTGTCACTTTGATTTTTTTGTGAGGCAAAATCCTTTAAGATGCATGATCAATTGTGAACACCAGGATTAAAACTTTCAGTACCAAATTTTGTAAAGAATATCAAGGACTAGGGCACTTACCTCCAAGCTTTAAAGAAAATTGAAACAAAGAAGAGACTGGAAACCAAGTTCAAGGGAGATCAAAAATAATCAAAACATTTCATAATAGGACATCTGGTTTCTGGGTTTTGACTAAAAGACAACGAAACAACAACAATCGGACTTCAATATAGAAAAGATATCACTAGGGTTAAAAGATTTTTGGCTGACGACTCACCAAGTGAGGCTAGGATCAACTGACGATACAAATTTCTTTGATGCAACTGCAACAACTCTAGGATTCTAGTTTCCGGTAAAATATTAAAACTCCATGAAAAGATTGAAACACTGAATCCAGGAAAGAATAAGGATTAAAACAAAGACTATGCAGACTAAAAATGAAACCTGCAATTTACCAACCCACTGAACCAAGCCAAAGCAAGCTGAAGCGAAAATGAAAAAGGAAAAAAAGAGGGTCCACATTTTTCCAAGGGGAAAAATGGGGTGTGTTGTGAGACCACAACAATGATATTGAACCCATGAAAACTTCATCCATTCTGTGTGTCATAATGTTTTCTATTTTTCGTTCCTTGGTTATAACACAAATAGAACTACTAGGATCCAATAACATTATGCATGAGCAATTTTGGACCTAAGAAAACTTATATTTGTGTCATTTTCTACAAGTTGTGCCCTTCATCTTTTCATCATTATTATAATGCTTACCATGATGAAAAAATATTTATAATGAAATGGTATGAAATAGGGGAAATAAATATGTTCTACTACTATTCTCTTTATTTTTTATTTGTAACAAAAGAAGCAATTATTATGGTAAGTTTATATTGGTAGTGGTGCTCCCTTTGGGTACTCAGAATAATCACATTGTTGAAGCTAAGATAGCCTACAATAGCTTTAAATTGGCTCATAGTCAATTTTTTCAAAAGATATGGATGGAAGGTGACTCCTTGAACATAATCCAATGTTTGAAAAAGATCAATGCTCCAAGTTGGTCGATTGAGTTATTTATTAAGGATTCAATTTTTCTTCTTAATTCTTTTAAAAACTACTTTATTTCCCATGTTTATAGGAAGGGAAATATTCTTGTTGATGCTTTTTCCAATTTAGGGGTTGGTAATGGTTTGATTCAATCTTGGTATAATTCTAGTGATGTCCCTTTTGACATTTAAAACTTAATTCATCATTATTTACAAAAGGCTCGTAATGGAGAGGTTAATAAATTACTAGAGGGTAGTTATGACTAAGCTTCATTCTATAATGATATGTGGTAGATTCACATTAAAAAATGCATTGATTGTAATCAATACCTAGGGCCTTTTCACATGGATTATGAGAATTTTTGTGAGTTTTCAAAATTGTTTTCCTCAATGGGGTTGGTGTTATATATTCAATTTTCCTTATTTCTTCATCTATTTCTCTTGGATATGGGTGGCAACATAAGTAGGGTTGAACCTCTTTCTTGTGAGAATATCAAGAAGAAACCTCTAATTTGGAAGATCCTTGAGGATGGGAGAGTTATTCCATATCTAAAGAAAGTGTATGGCCATGACCCAAAAGTCACAAAGGAGTTTATCTTGAAGGGTGAAAATATTGAACTCTCTCTATAGAAGGAAAGGAGTTGGTCATTACAAAGGAACTCATAATGAAGATTACTTGTCTTTTAACCTAGGGAAAGAATATTTTTAGGGATAGGAAAGCTTTTGAGGGTGTTGTCAGCCATTTTTTGAAGGATTCAAAGGAAGAAGCTGATGAAGTTCAATGCTAGTGGTTATGATCATCTTTCCATTAAACCCATTTGGGAAGAGGTGGCTGAGGTTATTATGTGGTATTTTACCCTTGATGGAAGGTACACACAAATATATGGTTTCCATTTAATTATTTTGATCATTTTCACCACAAACAATTGGTCTCTTTCCCTTATTATCTCTTGGCATTATTATAATTTGGCCTAAAAGAACATTAAAATAATGTAAAAATATTTGTGATGCATGAGGACCTCAATTTGTTACTTATCGAACACCTAAAAACCCTTCCTTCCCTTGTAGAAGCTAAGAAATTACCTCATAAAAAAATATCTATGCTCATATTGTCTCCTTTGAAGAGGTTTTTGAGACTGTTGATTCAGATGGAGATAACGAATAGCAGGAAGAGGACAAGCTAGAAATGTTCTCCAACCCCCCTTCGAAGGATGAAATTTTGAAAATGGACAAGTTGGCTAAGAAAAGGACTAGAGCTCAAATTTCATGGTCGAGTGGGTCGTATACTGAAGGAGTCAACTCTGGTGATTTTCAAACCTCTTGTGTTAAAAATAAAAAATCAAATCATGGTGATTATGTGGAGAAA
The DNA here is from genome assembly GCA_007258455.2 of Sequoia sempervirens. NCBI lineage: Eukaryota > Viridiplantae > Streptophyta > Pinopsida > Cupressales > Cupressaceae > Sequoia > Sequoia sempervirens. The sequence continues at coordinate 402,877,524 of VDFB02281492.1, read as the reverse complement.
GGTGAAGGTAAGGTTAAAATGGATGAAAGGTTAAATATGCATGTAGGCAATACTATAAAAATACCTAGTAGTAGTAAGGTAATGCTTCTCCATAAATTTCCAAAGGGGGTCATCTGCTCTCCCCTAAAGATATAACAAAGGATTTCCCCCAACTTAATTTTAACAAAGAGGAAATTTATAATGTCATGGGGTTTTCTAGAGATGGGGTGGTGGGTCAAATTAGACTCACTAATTTTATTTTTCTTCATCTAAACCAAATCAATATAAAGTTGTGGTCAATGTAAAATAAAATTGGTGCTAATAGGGATGTGGAGGATTCCCTCAAAGAAAATAATGAGGAAAAATAAATTTATTTGGCTTTGAAATATATCACAATAGAGATCATTCTGATGAATGGGGGTTATAAGATTTGCATAAAGGGCTTGGAAGATAAAATGCAACAGCTAAACCAAAACTTAGAGCACATTATCAAAATTAGTTAGTGCACTATTCAAGATAGTGTTGAAGGCATTCAAGTTCTAACAAAAAAGTTGAAAGAGCTCAAGGAAGATCAAGTTGTCAGAGCTACCAATGTTGGGGATAAGACTAAGGAGGAGTTCAGGGCCAAAGGAAAACAAAGAAAAGTGGACTAGCAAGGGCCAAGCACTCGTACTAGGGACAAAAAGAAATCCTTCCAAGAGGAGAAAAAAGAACTTCTTAATCTAATGGATCTCATTCAAAGCTTCTACCAATAGGATTTGGAAGCAACAAATACTCTTAAAGATTTGCCTTAGGTTTTTTTGTGTTTTTTTGTTCTTTTCTAGTAGGCTTATTGTTGGTTGGTTGTTGATTATCTTTGTTTACTATTTAGAAAGATTTTTGTTTATGGGTTTTGGGTCCCTATAAAACCTGTTTGTTGGTTGTGGGTTCTTTATGTTTACTGTTTAGACAAAAAAAATTCAAGGGTTTTAGGTCCCTTTAAAACTTGTTTTACCTTAATCAAAATTAAAAGAAGCAATCAAATTTTTTACCTCCTTTTGTTAATTTGGAATTTTTTGAGATATTTACAACACTGTCATTTTTGTGACTCAAATTTCTAGAATGAAGATTAGTAGAATGTGAATCAACATCCTTCACACATTCACTCTCATCAACACAACTACTTTGTAAATGAATTTCATATGTCCACAACTTCTTTTCAATGTTTTAAATCACAAGTCATTTTCTAGATATTGTTTGGAACTACTAGTATATCTTTTTAAAATATTGATCTTTACCTTTAATGTGTAATTTTTTTGATTAATTAAATAGGGAAAGTTCCCTAATCCCATAATTTAAAAACATTAAAATCTTAAAGAATAACAAAAGAGACAATAACAAGGCACCTAGACCCAACAAAACATCTCCAAAGAAAAAAAAATAGCTAAACTAGCAACAAAGAACACCAGTGAACTAGAAACAAAACTACAAATAAGATTTTAGTCTCAAATAAAGAGACTCCTCCCATGCATACTTCTCATCATTTTTCAACACCCTCTTATTCTTTTATTTCCCCCTACACTTTGAGAGTCTTTGTCTTTAGCTTCCTTCTTTTTTTGTTTATTAAGTTTAGACTATCTAGAAACAATCCCCATAACATCCTTCTTCATAATTCCTTTTGTTATAGTAATAATTTTAGCTAGGGCTATTTTCATTCTCTTTATTTTATCATGGTAGTTGTTATCATCCATCTTCCTTAATTTCTACACTTATTTCCAAAGTTTGGTTAACTCTACTATTTCACTACTTGTCATATCATGTTCCATACCTAGGGAATAAATCCTATCATCATCCCTATACTTTCCATCCTCAAACCCTAGAGAAGGGTGAACAATATTATATATCTCAAAAATTTATTTTTCTTCCTCTTCATCCTCACTTTCTTTTACAATTTATTCCTCCTCCTTTCTATTATATTTCTCATCATTGTCTTCCTCTTCCTCCTCATGGTCCTCCCTAACTTTCTCCTCAAAATATTCATGATAAGATTCCTCCCCCAACCCATCCTCTTCTTGATGGAGGATAAGTTCCTCATCATTAGAGTCCTCTTCATTAATTTTAGACATTATATGTTACCTTTAAGACTTCACATTTTCAGTAGCAGAGGATTTGGCTAGCCTAGTTGATCTTCTACCCCCTATGGAATTCAAAAATCTTTGAATGGCCCCTCCATTGAATTTAGTTTCCCCCTCAACATCAAAAATTTTGATGTTCCCCTAGCATCATATAATTAGGGGTTTTAGATCTCATATTCCTCTTATTCAAATTATCATTTTTGGCTTCAGTTTATTCTATGGGGTGTTTATTTTTCTAGGAGGGGTCATAAATAGAAAATCCCACAAGGGAGAGGGTTTTTTTGTGGTAGAATAAGATTTTTCCTTTTATCATATCCCTTTTACTCCCTAAGCTAGGGTTTCCATTATTCTGAAGAGCATGTAAAGGGGGGGTTTTGTTGTTTTTTAAAAGTTTAATATCAGCATTGTCTTGACCAACTGGGTTTGGCATAGGGTCCATAGTAATGCTATACTTATATAGTGTCATGATAATACCTTGATGTGACAAAGGATAGGCCCCTTCCATAATACATTTATCAAAAGAAGAAAAAAATAAAATAGAAAAAGAAAATTGATCTTTTTACCATGCCTTATGTGATTCAAAATGGAAAATGGTATCCATGAACATTTTTGAACCTTCCTTCTAGAGTAAAATTATTTCATCACATGAACACTTACCAAGGCCTATGGTGCAAAAAGCTTCTCATGGATATATCTTTTTTTGAAATTTCTCTATTTTCTCCCCTTCCTCAAAAAAGGATTTAATAAACATCTTGTATTATCCTTTTCTTATTTTCTCCACTCTTAACCCTTCATAGGTTAAGATCATAACCCTTGCAATTAAATATTTTGTTACTTGAAACCGGACCCCTATAATGGCCACCTCACCTTGCATCCAGTAATTCACACTTGGAAGTTAATTTATCATTATAGACCTTCATCGCCATAAAGAATGGTGTACAACCCCCTTTTTCAAATATTTCCCAAAGCTCAACAATTTTTCTAAGTGCCTCACAAGAAATTGGTTTTGTTTGAAATTGTATCCCTCTCATGTTATCCATTTTGTCGTTAATCTCACTAAACCCACAGATATTACTCCTTTTAGCTTTCATACTCTCAAGAAAGCTCCAATTTATAAATTTAATAACAATAAAGACCCAACTCATGCATATCCTTATGCAAGATTGCCACCATTTCTCCTAGTTATTGGTGCCTTCATTAGTAGTCATTCTCCTTCAAATAACACAACATTCACACTTAGTACATTTAACATTATTATTCTAATCATCTTCCACCTCCACATAAACATTCTAATTTTTTCCTTTAACAAACTCCCTGATAAAATGGCCTTTCTCAAAAGAATATCTTAATTTTTTCATGGGGGAGTGAAAAAACATCATAATATTTCATTCTCTCTTTTGGGAAATGTAATGATTTCCCAAATCCTCTAAATCCTCAACATTAAAACAAGTATTTTCCATTTATTTTCCATAGAAATCAAATTAAAATAGATTTCCATATTTCCCATATTCATAAGTAGCACAATATCAGCCACATCTATCAACTTGTTCTTATTTCCACATCTATAAAATTCCACATCATCCAAATAAAATAAACAAATGTGTCATTCCATTAAGAATGATCATTTGAATTTCCTCTTTCATTAGACAAAACCTCCCTTATTTTTAGTAAGAGATATGAAAAATTCTAGTACTGCCAATTCAAATAATTCAAACCCAAATTTGAAATAGCATCTGTTTCTTCATTACCTTCTCTGTAAGTATGGGTAATCTTTAAATTTTTGAACTTACCCAATAATATCTTGCACTACTCTAACATGTTCTAAATATTCCAAGGAGTGTGGTTATTATTCAGCAGGTCAATAGTGATTTTGATTATCCTTCGATCACAACATTCTAGAATCCCCTCCACTATAATCTTGTAACCCTCTACCAAAAATTTGTAGCTTCAGCTTCATTATTTGACCTTCTTTCTAAATTTTTACCATAACCAAGTCAATCATCCAACCTTTTTCATCCCTTACACTCTTCTAGCTATTGCAATTATTGGGTTACCTTTTAAGCAACCATCAAAGTTAAGATTTACCCATCCATATTTATGAGGCTTTCAATTGGTGCTTTTCCTTAGAAAAATTTTGGCCCAATTAATCTTTGTTAGATCCTCCCCAATTTTTCTTAACCCTTATCTTAGTATGATAGGGCATCCTTTTGGAAAATCCAAAGCCCTACACATTGATATTCTCTTGTAAATTAGTTTTAATACTACTAAAGACTTCTCTAATGTTTCTTGATTGGTATCAAAATATCCTATTGCTCCTTTCTTTCCACAAGCCCCAAGTAACAAACAAGGGAGCCTACTTCCAAATCTCTAAAATCATTGAATGGGAAAAGGGAGAACCCTTATACCAACTATTAATAAAATGTTTCAAACCTTCAAGGAAGGTCCAATTGACCTTGAAGTTAATCAACACCTCCATCCAAACCTCTTTGAAAAATTGCAATGAAAGAATGGATGTTTCATAGTTTCTTCTTCCTTGAACCACAAATTACACCTGTTAACAAAATAAAATAATCTCTTATTCAAATTATGAATAGTAAGAACTTTAAATTATGGATAGTCACCCACCAAAATCAGTTCAATTTCGGGATCATTTTACTATTCCACACCTGATTCCAATCAAAGAAAGAAGGATTATTATCAACAACAATTGAGTGTAAGCCCATCTAATAAAAAATAAACCAAAATAATTTAGAGACCAAATACATTCACCTTTCATTCCTATAGAATAAAACATACAATCACAAATATAAATAATTAATGTATTTATCCCCTCTTCTAGACCCTATTTGTTTTCACCTCTCAAGGTCCTTTGAGCATTTTTCCACAAAAATCTTTTCGTTTAGGTTGATTCCCATTCCAATCAATATACCCATAGACTATTTATGTTATATCTGATCACAAAATATTTTATTTGAGAAAATATTTGTCCAAAAGATGTCAAATGACCTTCCTTTCAAGGTTCATTCTAGAAGTTAATATTTTTTCCATCTCCCACCCTCCAAAAAATTCCCTGCTTGATAACTCCTAAATTTGAGTAAATTATTCCAAATCACTGAACCCTAGGGTAAAGTAGAAGAGCATAAAAAGCTACAATATTCTCTATTATCCAAGTATTTTTCTCTAAGTACTATAGCCCAATATTTATTTCCTTCAATGAGGTTCCTATTGGCTTTCAGTTGTTTATTGTGACTGTTTGTCCTTGATGACAAAACTAGCTTTGGTGATACATGTTAGTTTTTGGTGACACATTTATATGATCTTGGTGGCACATGATGCTTACAGTTGGTTCACATGGTTCATGGCATGCACTTTCAAATTTTAGTTGTTTTCAGTGTTTATATGTTGGTACTGATGTTTCACATATGTTCATTATAGCAGGGCATGCATTTTCTTCAGGGTATATATTTTGTTTCAGGTATATGGAATGGTTATTCAGGTATATATGACTTATTATCATTACAAGTCTCAGGTATATTCAGGTTGATCACTTTCAAATTGTGGTATATTCAACTTGATATTTTTTTTGCAAGTTGTCTTCACATGATATATGAGTGGCACATCTTGTGTTTTCACAAAACATACAATTTATGACATTGTTTAATTGTGGTAAATCACTTTGTAAAGTGATCTAGTATTGAGCAGCATTATTATTGTTTGTAATTTGATCACATTACATCAGTATTTGATATGGTTATAAGGATCTTGGTTTATTGTTGACTTCCATTTGCATGTACATTTGGAAAGGTGTTTATACCATGTTTTACTTTATCGACATCTCTTGTAAAAAGCATTTGTTTGCTTTATACTCCTAATTAGTATCGAGTATACTAAGCATGTGATATAAGCATTGGTTGAATTTCAATGGAATAGACTTTTTTAAGAGTCCCGGCAATGTTGATAATATTAAGGATCAATATTGTTGATTAATGTGTTGAGTATAATGTTTATATCGGGCTATATGAGACTTAGCACACATGTGACTTCACTTCACTTATTAGTAACTTGATATTGGCAATGAATGGATGGTTATTATGTGGAATGATTTTGTCGACATACGTGGTTGAAGACTTGTCATTGCATTCAAAAGCATAATAATGGTTTATTAATTATTGTGTTTTGATTTTTTTCAGACTTCAAAACATCATTATGATTGTTAAAGTCTTTGATAGACTTGAAAGAAAGAAATTTAGGGAAATATCATTTTGAAGGGTTTGGAACCCTAGCTTCCAGGAGGATATTTTGTTCTCAGTTGTAAATATTTTCTTCTTTGGCTGACACTAGAGGAGTTAACTAAGTTCGTTGCAAGCATGGATAGTAGGTTATGAGCTAGCAAGAGCTTGGTAGTTGATAAGGAAGTGACATTGGCTTCTCTTAGTTGGGTAGTTATGGATCCCTTCAACCATTTTTTCTGGTATTTGTTTGATTCTCTTCCACCATAAATAGGTAATACAAAAAGCATCTTGTCTCTTACTGACCTTGAGAGAATTGGCTAAGGAAAGGATTATTTTTAAGGGAATGAAATTGTTTATTTTATGCTAATATCATTTTTGAATATTTGGAAGTTATAGCAAAAATCTTTGGTAAATATGTTTAAACCCGTTAGGGTTTTTGGATAACAAGATTCGATTGAATAATTTCTTGGTGGTGATATTTGTAATTGTTTTGTGGCAAGGGTTTGTTTTTGAAAGAGTACTATTTAGGGTTTTTCATTTAAACCCTAACTCGAGTTGGCTTACAGTTACAAAAATTGCTTTCAAAGGTTATTATTTTTAGTATCTTTAAAAGATGGCTTTGAGGGTACTTTTTCTGAGTTACCTGAGAGAGGAATATGAAGCTTCAGACATATTGTGCAAAATTTGTACTACATTAAAAATATTTTATTATAATTCTCATATTATTGTATTAAAGAAAGATGTTGTCATTCTCATACAACATTCTTCAATGTGCTTATTGAAAAATATATATAGTCTTCTATTGAGATTCTAGGACTGCAAATTGCACTTCTAGGGTTCTAATAGAATGCAATAATTGTTATGCATTGTTAAGGATTTGGTTCTCATGTATCTTATGAAGTTGGTGCTTATGAGTTTTGTGGAGTTGGTGCTCCTGAATTTTGTGAAGTTGGTGCTTCTGAGTTTTGTGAAGTTGGTGCTTTTGAGTTTTGTGGAGTTGGTGCTCCTGAATTTTGTGGAGTTGGTGCTCCTGAATTGTAAAGAGCTGGTGCTCTAAGTGAATAAAGAGATAGAATTTTTGAGTGGTTTTTATTCCCTAAGAGGGTTTTCCACTCAAGAAAAAATCCTGTGTCATGTGATGATTTTTTGTGTGTGATCTTTTTCTTATTAGTCTAATTTTAATGTGTTGTCAAATGCATAGTTGTCAGTCTTTCATATTTGTCAATGTTATGCCACATTTCATATCAATCTTTCATATCTTTCAATGCACATTTCATGCATAAAAGGTTTTATTAATAATGTGAGCTCTGATACATGTGAAAGTGTTAAGTTCATCCTTTGTTAATGTTTCATGTTTAATTCATGGTTCATGCAGTCAAATTTATTCTTTGAACTTTCATTTGGTGTTTTGATTTAGAAGTCAAGTTTGCTTCACATACTGTCATTTTTCCTCTTGGTTCAAAAGCAAACATAAATTCTTGGTTTTTGAAAAAGTTTGTGACTTATATAAATCATTGATTCACCCCCCCTCTCAATGATTTGAGTCTTCCAACAATTGGTATCAGAGCATAGGGTCCTCATATAGGTCTAATCCACCTAGGATAGATTCTAGTTTTGGAAGTTTTTCAAACATGTCACAAGCTCAAGAAGGTACTTCTATGTCTAGAGCTCCACTATTTGATGGTACAGATTATGTGTTTTTGAAAATCAGAATGGAAACATATTTAATTTCAATCAATGTTGATGTATGGAGCATAGTTCAAAATGGGTATATTGTTCCACCCACAGTACCCACAAATTCTTCTAAAAAGAAGTATGAAACTACTGCTAGAGCTAAACATGCTCTTTTGTGTGGTTTAACTAAAGATGTATTTGTTAAAGTCATGCATTGCAAATCAACTAAGGAAATTTTGGAAAAACTTGAAAATATTTATCAAGGGAATGACAAAGTCAAACAGTCAAAAATCCTTACTCTCAAAACTCAATTGGAGGAAATGAGAATGAAGGATGATGAAAAAGTAGCTGAATACTTTTTGAGAATAGATGAAGTTGTTAATGCAATGAGAGGGTTAGGAGAACAAGTAGAAGAGTTTGATGTGGTCAAGAAGGTCATTAGAACCTTGCATCCTAAATATGAAACTAAGGTATTAGCCCTTGAAGAAAAGAAACATTTTGACTAGCTTACCTTAGATAATTTACAAGGAACTCTTATTGCTTTTGAAATGAGAACAAGCAAAAGCAATTCAACAGGAAAAGAAACTGCTTTTAAAACTAAGAAAAAGGAAAATACTGAAGAAAGTGAGTCAGAATACTCTAATTCAAAAGAGGCTCATTTTGTTAGAAAACTTAAAAAGGGATCAGGAAAATACAAAGGAAAACTTCCCTTTAAATGTTTCAACTACGGAAAAATTGGACATTTTGCAGCTAACTACCCCTATGGTGATCAAAACAGTGATGATGAAAATTTTGAAAAACAGTCTAAGAAGAAGGTTTATAAACCTAAAAGGAAATTCAATTTCAAAAAGAAAGAATTTGTTCAGTAAAGATGAAATAGACACTAAAACAGAAGACTCTTTAGTTGAAGAAGATGAGACCCTGTTTATGGCTGAAGTCAAACAACAAGAGGATATAAATAGTAAGACTGATTTAGAAGATGTTGAAGTAGATCTAGAAGATGCATCTATTGAGGAAGGAAGTGAAACACTATTTATGCCAGTTACTACCAATTCAAGATCATAATAAGGAGATTGATAATGTTATGAACAATGGCTCAAAAATAGATGAATATCTTGTAGTTAGAATACCTCAGCTTGAAGGCACAAAATTTATTTTTTGGAAATGTAGGATGGAGACCTATTTATCTTCCTTAGGCTTTCATGTGTGGGAAGCAATTGAAAAAGGTTGTTTAGTATCTACAACATCTACTCCTACACTAGATGAAAAGAAGGCCCTTGAATACAACGCTAGGGCTATGGATGCTATCTTTAATAGTTTTCCAAATGAAATTATTGCTAAGGTCATTCATTGCAAGGATGAAAAAGAGGTTTGGAACAAACTGATTGAAATGCATCAAAATGATGAGTTGCAGGAAGGAACATCCTCAAAATTTGATACAGATTGTGGCACATCAAGAAGTGAAGATGTTAATCTTGAGAGTGAATTAAACAGTGCTTTAAGAGACATTCAGAAACTCAGAGAAGAAGCTATGGTAAAGAAGAAGAATTTTGAAAAACAAATTGCTGACCTAAAACTTCATATTGAAATACTAGAAATTACAAAAGTGCAATTAGAAATTAAAGAAAAGGATTGCTTCACTTTAGAGGCAAAGGTTGCTAACCTAAGAAAAGAACTTGATATGTGTGACAGTAGTAAAAAAAGGGCAGAACTTTTAGGTAAACAAAGGCATTATAATGATAAAATAGGTCTTGGATTTATGGAAGGTCAATGTTCTTATTCTTACAAGTTCCAACATAACAAGGTAGCAAAGAATTACATTGATACTACTCAAACAAGGTTGATTTGGAAACCAAAGAGAATTAATGAGATGACAGAAGGTACAGTTAGTCAAGCAATTTTACATTCTAAGGTGAATAATGAATGAATTCTAGATAGTGGGTGTTCACACCATTTGACAGGTGACAAAAATAGATTTATCAATTTTGAATATTGTGATGGTGGTTTAGTTTGTTTTGGAAATGATGATTGCATTCAGATCATTGGGAAAGGAACGATTTCTTTGAATGATAACTTGTGTTTGCAGGATGTATACTATGCAGAAGAACTCAAGCATAATCTTTTGAGTGTAACTCAAATCTGTGATCAGGGTTTTTATGTTCTTTTTAATGATCTAGGGTGTGAGATCAGAAAGAAAACAGGTGAGATTGTTGGTGTAGGTTCAAGAACTCAAGGGAATGTTTACCATCTGCAAGAAACAAGGTGTGTGAAAATGGGTGCTCAATCAAGGGAGACAGTGAATGGTCTTCCTCATATTTCTCATCACTAAATTTTCTATATTGCAGTTTCAAGTATTTTTTTACATCCATGTGATTAGTTGTTGCATTGGATTCTATTAGCGCAGTTCTAATTAATGAAGTAATGATTATATCATTGAGATTTTTGGGAAGACTCAAAGGACAGTTTTGGTTTTTGGCATTTTTTTCTTTGAATAATACAGTTTGATTTTGGGTTGTGTTTTGACAGCATAATGAGATAAAAGGTGACAATGTTGTTCTATGTTACAACTTCAGGTGACAATGAGTTTACACATTAAACACTGTTTAGTCATGCTTCTTATTCTGGTATGAAAATGGTGTTATTTTTTATGAAGATGACATTGCTTGAACTCAATGGTTGAGTATCTCATATTGTGTCATATAATGGCTATATGTATGTGATTCTTTCCTGGACTATATATTGAGTGTATGTGCTCAATCCAATTGTTTGGTGAGTTTGCAATTATATTTGACAATGACAAATTTTTAGTTTGTTAGTTGATAGTGCTCTATGAAATTATTTTTGCAAAGTGTTTCCAAGAAACAGTTACTTAGTGATATTTGCTAAGTTGGATAGTGATAACACTCAGTGGAAGTGCTTGAAGATTTATAAGTTATTAATGCCATCTGATGTCAAAATAATAATTGTTTGATGAGGAACTCTTGCATTGGTATTGTACCTGACAATGCAGTTTGAGAAAAGGAATGATGAACTACGGTTCAATGTTAACTGGAACAATAAATGTGATGCTCAAAGAGGATTTATGATACCAGTTTTTGATATATCTTTGTATGGAGCTTCTTTGTAGGGGGGCTTATTTTCATTTTTTGCTCTATTGTTTCACTTCTAGCTGGTTAATGTGTTGGTTGGTTTTAGTTATTAATATTCATGTAATTTCACATTCTCCTTTGTTATTCTTTGTCATTGAGGCAAAAAGGGGGAGAGATGATGTATTTTCCATCAAGGACAAAGGGAAAGTTTGTTGGCTTTCAATTGTTTATTGTGATTGTTTATCCTTGATGAAAAAACTGGCTTTGGTGATACATGTTAGTTTTTGGTGACACATTTATATGATCTTAGTGGCACATGATGTTTACAGTTGGTTCACATGGTGATTCACATGGTTCATGGCATGCAATTTCAAATTTCAGTTGTTTTTCAATTTTTACATGTTGGTATTGATGTTTGGCATATGTTCATTATAGCAGGGCATGCATTTGCTTCAGAGCATATATTTTGTTTCAGGTATATGTCATGGTTATTCAAGTATATATGACTTATTATCATTACAAGTCTTAGGTATATTTAGGTTAATCACTTTCAAATTGTGGTATATTCAACTTGAATTTTTTTTGCAAGTTGTCTTCACATGATATATGAGTGGCGCATCTTATGTTTGCACAAAACATACAAGTTATGACATTGTTTCATTGTGGTCAATCACTTTGTAAAGTGATATGGTATTGAGAAACATTATTATTGTTTGCAATTTGATCACATTGCATCGGTATTTGATATGGTTATAAGGATCTTGGTTTATTGTTGACTTCCATTGGCATGTAAATTTGGAAAGGTGTTTATACCATGTTTTACTTGATTGACATCTCTTGTAAAAAGCATTTGTTTGCTTTAAAATCCTAATGAGTATCAAGTATACTAAGCATGTGATATAAGCATTGGTTGAATTTCAATGGAATAGATTTTTTTAAAAGTCTCGACAATGTTGATAATATTAAGGATCAATATTGTTGATTAATGTCTAATGTTTATATCAGGTTGTATGAGACTCAGCACACATGTGACTTCACTTCACTTATTAGTAACTTGATATTGGCAGTGAACGGTTGGTTATGATGTGGAATGATTTTGTCAGCATACATGGCTGAAGACTTGTCATCGGATTCAAAAGCATAATAACGGTTTATTAATTATTGTGTTTTGATTTGTTTCAAACTTCAAAACATCATTATGATTGTTAAATTCTTCGACGGACTTGAAAGAAAGAAATTTAGGGAATATCATTATGAAGGGTTTGGAACCCTAGCTGCCATAAGGATATTTTGTTCTCAGTTGTAAATTTGTTCTTCTTTGGCCGACACTAGAGGAGTTAACTAAGTTTGTTGCAAGCATGGATAGTAGGTTATGAGCTAGCAAGAGCTTGGCAGTTGATAAGGAAGTGACATTGGCTTCTCTTAGTTGGGTAGTTATGGATCCCTTCAACCATTTTTTCTAGTATTTGTTTGATTCTCTTCCACCATAAATAGGTAATACAAAAATCATCATGTCTCTTACTAACCTTGAGAGAATTGGCTAAGGAAAGGATTATTTTTAAGGGCATGAATTTTTTTATTTTATGCTAATATCATTTTTGAATATTTGGCAATTATAGCAAAAATCTTTGGTAAATATGTTTAAACCCGTTAGGGTTTCTGGATAATAAGATTCGGTTGAATAATTTCTTGGTGGTGATATTTGTAATTGTTTTGTGGGAAGGGTTTTTTTTTTAAAGAGGACTATTTAGGGTTTTTCATTTAAACCCTAACTCAAGTTGGCTTATAGTTACAAAAACTGCTTTCAAAGGTTATTATTTTTAGTATCTTTAAAAGATGGCTTTGAGGGTACTTTTTCTGAGTTGTTTTAGAGAGGAATATGAAGCTTTAGACATATTATGCAAAAGTTGTGTTGTGCAGTTTTGCACACACACCCCACTGAAAGTGGGGACCCTCTTTTTGCCCTGGCTTTTGGTGTCTTTTGGCCCCTTAGTTTTATTTATTTCATTGCCTTTGGAGGTCCTTAGATGTTCATCTTGCTTGTCCAAGTCCTTTCCCCGAGTTGTGCTTCGAAAAAACTATGTTCTGAACAAAATCTGAGATTTTCTTGTCTCGCTGGAATTTCCCATAATCCTATCTGGCTGGAATTTCCCATAATCCTGTCCGGCTGGAATTTCCCAGAATCCTGTCCACCTGGAATTTTCTGGATTCCTGTCCGCCTGGAATTTCCCGGATTCCTGTTTGCTTGGAATTTCCCAGATTCCTGTCCGCCTGGAATTTTCTGGATTCCTGTCTACCTAGAATTTCCCGGATTCTTGTCCGCCTGGATTTTCCCAGATTTTGGTCTTGAGTCTGCCTGGCCCAGATTTTTTCAGATTTTCCCCTTGGTCTGATTTCCCTGGAAGGGCCCAAATCCCAAAATTTCCCAAAATGGAAATTTTTTCGAAAATAATTATTTTTTTTTCCAAAATGGAATTTTTAAAATGTTCTGAAAATGAAAATTTCTTGAAAAGATGTTGAAAATAAAATTTCCAAAAAATGGAAAAAATTATGAAAATGGAAAGTTTCCTTATAAAAATGTAAGTTTTTCTTAAAGGCCAAAATTTTATTCAGATTTAATTTGGACATACGGACTATTAATGATGATATCTTTTTTTCAGGACTAAGCAAATATTAAAAGGGGGGACTTGCATATGGATTCGTGCCAAAGAGGGAAATCTGGAAATGTTTAATTTAAATTTTCAAAAGTGGGACCTGCCTAAGAATCCATGCCAAAACTGTCTATAGCTGGAGGACTTTCTGGAGGGCACGTGAATCTGATCTTGCTGGAGATCATGGGCTGGCATGGATAATATTCATGCATTTAATGCAAATCTTGTCCTCTTTTGAATTTCTCCTAGGCTGACCTTGTTGTAGTACTGGCATTTAATGTGTGCCTTGTTACCAAATTTCTCCTTAGGCCAACCTATTTTGAGGCCAGTTATTATTGTAAAATCTAATTAGGCTGACATTTTTGGGGGTTCTCTATAAATGGCATGTGTGCCTCATTTGTAAGGGGGGAGATTTTAGGAGTTTGACTAGGCCAGAATTTTGCTAAGTTAGAAGGCCAGAATTGGCAACTAGTTTTCAGAATTAGCTGTAGGAGATGAGAGACTTGAAATTGTTATGTAATGCTGGAGAAGTAATGCAATTGGATTGTTGATTTGGCAAACTTTGTATTTATTTTCAACAGTTTTTATGGTTTCTTGTTCTTGATTCTTAGATGTTAGATGTTAGATGTTAGATGTTAGATGTTAGACGTTAGATGTTAGATGTTAAATGTTAGATTTCAGCTCTTTTACAATGGTGGTGAAATGTTAATGATGTTGATCGATTTCTGGTCCATACTTTTAGCAATTTGCTGATTGTAGATTGTTGTGTAAAGTTAGTCTGGGCCTCACTTATGTGCTAAGTTCAACTGTGAATGCTTGTTTACATTGTGTCAGTAGTTGGGTATGTGAATGAATGTTCAAAGTCTGAAAATCTTCAGATTTCCCCAAAAGATCGCACCATTTCTGTGTAGTTGCAGGTTTGTCCTTGATCAAGCAGAGATCAGTTTTATTGGGGATATGTCCATTTGCAGCTTTCATCATTATTGTGATTGATCTTAGGAGTTAGAATCGAATAGAATCTCTCTAAACCCTTATCTCTTTTGCTGTTTATTTTGAATCTGGGTTAGTTTTAGGATTGAAAGCATCACCATATTGTTGCATCTGACGAAAATTCACTTCCAGCATTGTTCATTTGTAAGGCCCCTTGTGATTACCAGCATTTTCACATATTATCTGAGTTGTTTATGCATTGTCAAGACCTGACACCCGACAGACCTTGGGGTGATTTTCAGCAATTTATTGTTGAAGATTATCTTTCAAGAGAGATAGAATATCATTTTCTGTCTAAGTTGTTGCTGTGCAGAAAACACCATCAACAAGTTGTACTGCATTAAAATATTTTATTATAACTCTCATATTATTGTATTAAAGGAAGATTTTTTCATTCTCATACAACATTCTTCAATGTGCTTATCGAAAAATATATATAGTCTTCTATTGAGATTCTAGGACTGCAAATTGTACTTCTAGGGTTCTAATAGAATGCTATAATTGTTATGCATTGTTAAGGAGTTGGTGCTTCTGAGTTTTGTGGAGTTGGTGCTCCTAAATTTTGTGAACTTGGTGCTTCTGAGTTTTGTGAAGTTGGTGCTTCTGAGTTTTGTGGAGTTGGTGATCTTGAATTTTGTGGAGTTGGTGATCTTGAAATGTAAAGTGTTGGTGCTCTAAGTGAAAAAAGAGATAGACTTTTCGAGTGGTTTTTATTCCCCAAGAGGGTTTTCCACTAGGGACAAGATCTTGTGTTATGTGATGATTTTTTTTGTGTGATCTTTTTCTTATCAGTCTAATTTTAATTTGTTATCAAATGCATAGTTGTCAGTATTTCATATTTTCCAATGTTATGCCACATTTCATGCATAAAAGGTTCTATTAATAATGTGAGCTCTGATACATGTGAAAGTGTTAATTTCATCCTCTGTTAATGTTTCATGTTTAATTCATGGTTCATGCAAATACAGTACTGCTCATGTACAAGTCAAATTTATTCTTTGAACTATCATTTTGTGTTTTGATTTAAAAGTCAAGTTTACTTCACATACTGTCATTTGTCCTCTTGGTTCAAAGGAAAACATAAATTCTTGGTTTTTGAAAAAGTTTGTGACTTTTATAAATCAATGATTCACCCCCCTCTCAGTGATTTCACTCTTCCAACAATTGGTATCAGAGCATAGGGTCCTCATATAGGTCTAATCCACCTAGGATAGATTCTAGTTTTGGAAGTTTTTCAAACATGTCACAAGCTCAAGAAGGTACTTCTATGTCTAGAGCTCCACTATTTGATGGTACAGATTATGTGTTTTGGAAAATCAAAATGGAAACATATCTAATTTCAATCAATGTTGATGTATGGAGCATAGTTCAAGATGGGTATATTGTTCCACCCACAATACCCACATATTCTGCTAAAAAGAAGAAGTATGAAACTACTGCTAGAGCTAAACATGCTCTTTTTTGTGGTTTAACTAAAGATGTATTTGTTAAAGTCATGCATTGCAAATCAGCTAAGGAAATTTGGGAAAAACTTGAAAATATTTATCAAGGGAATGACAAAGTCAAACAGTCAAAAATACTTACTCTCAAAACTCAATTTGAGGAAATGAGAATGAAGGATGATGAAAAAGTAGCTGAATACTTTTTGAGAATAGATGAAGTTGTTAATGCAATGAGAGGTTTGGGAGAACAAGTAGAAGAGTTTGATGTGGTCAAGAAGGTCATTAGAACCTTGCATCCTAAATATGAAACTAAGGTATCAACCCTTGAAGAAAAGAAAAATTTTGACCAACTTACCTTAGATAATTTACGAGGAACTCTTACTGTTTTTGAAATGAGAACAAGCAAAATCAATTCAACAGGAAAAGAAACTGCTTTTAAAACTAAGAAAAAGGAAAATACTAAAGAAAGTGAGTCAGAATACTCTGATTCAAAAGAGGCTCATTTTGTTAGAAAACTTAAAAATGGATCAGGAAAATACAAAGTAAAACTTCCCTTTAAATGTTTCAACTACGGAAAAATTGGACATTTTGTAGCTAACTACCCCTATGGTGATCAAAACAGTGATGATGAAAAATTTGACAAACAATCTAAGAAGGTTTATAAACCTAAAAGGAAATTCAATTTCAAAAAGAAAAAAGAGTTTGTTCAGTTAAGATGAAGCAGGCACTGAAACAGAAGACTCTTTAGTTGAAGAAGATGAGACCCTGTTTATGGTTTAAGTCAAACAACAAGAGGATATAAATAGCAAGACTGATTTAGAAGATGTTGAAGTAGATCTAGAAGATGCATCTATTGAGGAAGGAAGTGAAACACTATTTATGCCAGTTACTAATCCAAGTCAAGATCATAATAAGGAGATTGATAATGTTATGAACAATGGCTCAAAAATAGATGAATATCTTGTAGTTAGAGTACCTCAGTTTGAAGGCACAAAATTTATTTTTTGGAAATGTAGGATGAAGACCTATTTATCTTCCTTAGGATTTCATGTGTGGGAAGCAATTGAAAAAGGTTGTTCAATATCTACAACATCTACTCCTACACTAGATGAAAAGAAGGCCCTTGAATACAACGCTAGGGCTATGGATGCTATCTTTAATAGTTTTCCAAATGAAATTATTGCTAAGGTCATTTATTGCAAGGATGAAAAAGAGGTTTGGAACAAACTGAGTGAAATGCATCAAAATGATGAGTTGCAGGAAGGAACATCCTCAAAATTTGATACAGATTGCGGCACATCAAGAAGTGAAGATGTTAATCTTGAGAGTGAATTAAATAGTAATTTAAGAGAGATTCAGAAACTCACAGAAGAAACTATGGTAAAGAAGAATAATTTTGAAAAACAAATTGCTTACCTAAAACTTCATATTGAAATACTAGAAATTACAAAAGTGCAGTTAGAAATTAAAGAAAAGGAATGTTGCACTTTAGAGGAAAAGGATGCTAACCTAAGAAAACAACTTGATACGTGTGACAGTAGTAAAAAATTGGCAAAACTTTTAGGTAAACAAAGACATTATAATGATAAAACAAGTCTTTGATTTATGGAAGGTCAATGTTCTTATTCTGAAAAGTTCCATCATAACAAGGTAGCAAAGAATTACATTGATACTACTCAAACAAGGTTGATTTGGAAACCAAAGAGAATTAATGAGATGACAGAAGGTACAGTTAGTCAAGAAATTTTACATTCTAAGGTGAATAATGAACCCTAGCATTGTATTCAAATATAAGGAATGCATCTAGAATATCTCTTCCCTAATCAAAGCCTTTCTACTTTTCAAAAATGAGCCTATATAAAATAGGTTTAAGCCTATTTACAATCAACTTCAAGAAGATCTTATAAAATTAGTTACATAAGCTAACGAGCCTATAATCCAACATAGTAGCAACATCTTTTTTAGGGAATAAAATAATAAAATTTGAATTTAGCTATCCCAAGAGGTTACCTATTCTGAAGAAATATCTAATAGCTAGAAGATCATAAGAAAAAATTTCCCTAAAACCTTGAAAAAAAGATGGGGGAAACCCTTCTAGTCTCAAGGATTTATAGGCACTAAAAGAGAAAACAACAGCTTTAACCTCCTCCATAGAGACAATCTTCTCAAATTAAATAATTCCTTAATCTTTAATCACCTATGGGATGACTTGGAGGAGATCTTGAAGAGCATCTAAATCTTGATTAGTATTAATAAGATTTTCTTTAAAGAAAGAGACAATAGCATTAGCAATTTCCTCTTCCTTTGATAAAATTTGACCATTCTAAAGAGTCAAGATTTTAATAGCATTCCTTCTCTTATATTTCAAAGTAGATTGATGAAATTTTTTTGTATCTATGTTACCCTCCATAATCCATTGAATCCTTGATTTTTGTTTTTATAGTGACGTAAAATTGTGCCTTGTGGAAATTTCACACTTGCACATTTAGCCCACTCTATTTATGGAACCTTTCCACATTAATTAAAAAACTTTATGAGTTGGAATTTCATGATTTCAACTCTATAAGGTACAATGATGAAGTGTTAGTAGCCTAACACCTCATTTCTTGTTAATTTTTAAGTTGGACGTCTATGTGGCGTGCGGACATCCCCAAACTTTCCAAGTTTCAAATGAGGGAATCTCACAACCTTTGACTACGACATACATCATTACAGTAGAATCGTGAGTGTAATGGCTCTTCCCACACATGTAGCCTCATAAAACTCTTTTTTTCTCTCATTCTTTGATTCATTCTCACTCTCTTCCACTTGTTCTTGCTCTATTTCTCTATTCTCTTCTACATCTCTTCTTTCTTTCTCTTCACAACAAATATTTTTCGAAATCTCATCTCATCAATAGCCAAGGCTCTCTTGCAAGAAATCACATCTCATCTATCAAGCCAAGAGGGAGCCATGGGTTGTTGGTAATGCTCTCTTGTTTAATTTTGTCTTGTTTATTCATAAATATCTACTTATATTTTTATTTGTGATAGGGGCTTTCCTCCACAACGGGGTTTATTTCTATCACACATCTCATCTATTACATTTTATGTCTCATATATTCCTATCTATATGGTTTTCCATGGAGGTGGAAACACTAAAATTGGTGTTTGAATGAGGAAAGCCCCAAAACAACCCATTAATTTTCCTCATCCTTTTTGTGTCCAAGTTTCTAGATTTGAAGAGTTGGGTACTTACAAACTTCAAGTTTTTATCTCCTAGTTTGAAAGGGATGAAAGCACAGGGCGTATACGTCCCCATGGCACGTTTTTGTCTATTGGTTGTGACTCTGTCCTTCTAAGGGCAGAATTTGTAAGTCTTGATATTTTTGTTTTTGTAACTTATATTCTATAATTCTTTACTAGATTCTACTAATTTATAATTTCATTATTTTAGCTTAATGTTTTATTTGATTAAGTTATTGCAATACTCTCCTCTCTTCACACTTTATCACTTGGTCTTTTACTTTTAGGTAATCAAGGGTTATTTTCTCCCTATAGAATCTTCTTTGTCCTAGAGACTTGGGAGTAGTGAATCCCCTCCTTATAGTTTCCAAAATATTTCCTCATTCCTCATAAGTCTTTTCCATTCATTCCTTAACTCCTTATCTTCAGAACAAGTATTTAAGTCAAATTACCCCTTCTTCATATTATCTTGGATCTCTTTTAAATCCTTCAAGAGCTTTTCCTTTCTATGAAAGATGATTCCAAAATATAGTTTATTGCATCCTTTCATTTTACCTTTAACCAATTTTAATTTTTTAGCTAGGCAGAACATAGGAGTTTCTTGACAACAATTTTTCCACCATTTATCAACTATATCTCGAAACTCCGAGTGGGAAATCCCACATGATTTCATATCTAAAGGTGAAAGGAAGTTTTCTAACCACATCCTCACATTTCAAAATAAGAGAACTATGATATGATCCAGTCCTTTGTGAAGCATGAAGAGAAAACCTAGGTAAAATATCCCATCAACTTGAGATAATAAATTTATCTAGCTTAACTTGAATAAGGTTATTACCTTATCATCAATTGAACCAAGTAAATGAGGAACCTTGAAGGTTAATGTCAATTAATCATGTAGAAGAGAGGAAGTCTACAAACTCAACCATACTTTTAGAATAGTCCTCCAGACCCTCTTTCTTTTTTATGGGAATAAGGGAGTGTTAAATTTACCCCTCAGCATCCAATTATTATCCTTCTTCATGTCTATAAAATTGGATAGTTTAACCATAATTGTTAGAATTATGGGCATAAATTTTAAGTAAATTCCACTTAGCATAATTATTTAAATCTTCAAAATAGACCAAAAATTTATTCTTATGGAAGCTCCCTTTTCTTCACAAAAATCTACCAAGATTCCATAAGATAGAAATTCCCCTAATGCTCCTTCAACAAGACTAACATGAAATTCAGAGAAAGTCCACAGATCTTTCACAATTTGAGAAAAGTATGAATCAACCATTTTAATTTCTTGGATCGAAAGGATATCTACCTTATTTTCCACAATGCAACTTTAATAAGATGTTTTTTATAGGGACTATTAATTCACCTAATATTCTTTGAGAATTCTCATTAGTAACAAAAGAAGCAAAACAAGTAAATACAACACCCAGTCAACTAGAAAACTACAGGTGACCAAAACCTAGGGACACATCCCCTCATACTTATTGAAATTCATTTCTTCTATTTTCTAGATGTTGAGAGATTATTGAAGGTCCTTTTTTTCCTCATGCCTACTTCTATAGTTGCTTCTCTAGCTCTTGTTTCCCATGGAAGGCCTTGCTTGCTTATTACCTCCTCTTACATCTAGATTTTTCTTCTTTTTTTTACCATTGACCAAAGTCCATTCTTCCTCCATATTACCTTCCATGGTAATTCCAAATAGGGAAGGAAGTGAGCATGTCCAAAATCCTAATAAATTTAAGGACTCTTCAATACCTCTAGAGGTGTTTGAAACATCCTAATTATTTTGCAACTTGATTTCTTAATCTTCTTTCAAAAGATATATCAAACTATTTCCAATATTTTCCTTAGTTGGATAAAAAACACTTACTTCTTGTACTTCCTAAGAAATATTTTCCACTTCCCCTTCCTCCAATCCTTTATTCTCCCAAGATTCTTCTTGGGGAATCAACTTTTCTCCATTTTTAAATCATGTGGTATCTTTTTTGTTACCAATTTTTTGATCCTTTTTATAGTATGCCTTTAAGTGATCCATTTTTTGAGTATTGCATTCCATTTTCTTCTTGTGAATATCATATTTTTCCTAGGGTTAAACTAACCTCAACCTCAATATTTTGGTTGACCTCAAAATCCCCCATAATATCTTCAAAAATTTACAGATCTAAAACCTTTTTTTCATATTTACCTCCTAATTAACTTTTTCCACATCTTTAAGTAAGGATTTAGGGGTAGTCCAATCCTAGACCACACTCTTATTTTTTTTATTGTCATGTGGCTTACACATATCCCTTAGATTCCCATATTGATTGTAATTCTAATAGTAAACTCTAGAATTTTCATACATAATTGGTTGAACCTAATTCCCAAATCTAGATTTTAGAGTTATATGAGTAGGGAGGACCATATGTATGGAAACATTTACACATATTCTAGAAAAGACCAATCAAGATCTCAATTGAGTGATCTTATCCACAACAAGAAAATGATTGAAAGATTTGGCTAACCCTGAAAGATATTATTACTCCAAAACTCCATAGGAAGCCTTAGCAGCCTAATCCATGTAGGGGCCATGATTTGAAGAGGAATCAAAACTAGGTTTCCATTTACATAAAATAAAGGAGTTATGAAAAAAATTATCAAAATTCGAGGGACCTCCCATCAAAACCTTTATGAGATCATCTTTACTAAAAATTTGAAACAAAAACAAACCATTTACCATAACTCAAATGGAAACACCATCTTCCCATTTACGAACTTCATCAATATTTTTTCTAAAGGCCATAAACTTACCCATTAGGGTGTTTTCCATACCAACAATTGCCTCATCCGATAAATTGTTGAGTACATTAACCTCAATATTGTCCTTTGATCTAGACACTAGAGGGAGAGACCCTTTGATAAAGTTTAGATACTTAGCTCCAATTATTTTTTCAACATAAGAAGGGTCTTCTTCGACAAAAAAAAAAAAATTCCCCTCCAAAAGGCATAGACCCCGAAACCACTTTTAGACTAGCTGAAGCAAAAGTAGACTTTGGATAAACAAAAGATGCATGCTTTCCTCCCAAAATAGTAGCCTCCTATGTCTCAAGAATAGCCTTATTGGGTAGGGGATTCCCACTAGGCTTCCCTTCAAGGAGGTCCATTAAGCACAAACTACCAAGAGTCCTCAAACAAATTCAAAATTTCAGAGCATAGAGAGTGTTATATATAACTAAATTTCAATGTGTAATGTTGATTTCTTATTCTCTCCATGAAAATAATTACTTTCTTGGTGTGTGAACTCATTAGAAATCACTGAAATATTTTTTTAATTAAGGATTATTTACCGACAACATCTAATGTGGATTCATTCTAGACTTTTGGTGTTTTTAAATCTCTATTTCAATTTTTTCCTTTTGCAAGAAAAGTTTCTCCTACTTGTGCTTAATGATTTTTTCCTTCATAATTTTTATTTATCTACATAGGTTTAAAAGGATTTTTCTTTAACTTTAGAGTGCAAAAATGCATGAAATGGGTATCATCTTTAAACTCTTCACTCTATCATCTATATCCAACATGGAGAATTTCCAAACTCTCTTCTTTTGTGATGTTGTAGTTGGAACTAGCTTTTATATACTAATCTAAGGCTACAAACTCTTCTCCAATAACTTGATCATTTTATCTTTTCTCTTTTGCAAGTCATTTTGGCTCTTTCACATTTTCATCATTGTGTCTTGAAAATGATCTACATTGTTTTCTTTCAATAGAGTTCTAAATAATCCTCCCATGACACATTAATAATTTACCATGTAAGCTAGTGGGATCCAATCTCTAATACCATTGTGATGAATTATAACTAATAATTTGGAAATAGATTGTATAAATAGTAAAAATATTCACAATTAGGCTAAAACTAAATATTTTATTCAAATATACTAGAATAATTATAATGTTTTCAACATAATTGTAATCTCTAAATGAAATTACCTCAATAAAAAAAACATCTATTGATCTTTAAATCCAATGGTTTCATCCTTAGATTGAATAAATGAACACAATTTCTCACAACTATAGAAAAATAGGGGTTTTCTTAATAGAAAAAGATGAAAATTGATTAATTTTCTTGAATTATATAGATATTGAAAGCCTATATTGGGACCCAAAATATCACACCCAAATCCACCTCAAGTGGTCTTGGAGGGAGAACAATGGTTTTCTACAAGTATGCAAGTCACTCATTCCAACCAGAAACATCTTCACATGGTCAAGTGCATGAAACCATATCCAATACATCAACAATCATCTAAATTTATATACAAACAATGCACCTAAGGGGTGCACACAAGCTAATATGAATTTGAAAGTATTCCTTAGTCTTATCACATCTATGTGAGGTAATTAATGGTGCTTTGGTTCATGTGATAATTGGTGTTTTCAGTTTGAATGGTGGGGATCCAAGGATTCACATGATGAAGGGTGTGATTTCAAATGAACTAAAGAATAAAAAGTGGGGATGTTATTTAGTTTATGTCCACTTGGTTGTACATTTGCATCAATATTTTGAAGGTTTAAATTCAATATTTTGGGGAATAGAATGAAAGATGCCAAGATTCAAGAAAAGGAACATGGACCCAAGAAGGAGGAATGCTTGGATAGTATGGAAGTGAGGAACAAGATCCTTGCAATAAATTTCACAAGAGGAAAGGTTGGTAAGGAAAACCATGTAGGTCTGTAATGAGGAAGGATGCTAGAAAGAGAAGCAAGGATCAATATTTGGAGATATTGATACAAGAAGGATAATGGATCAAGATTCATAAATATCTAATAAAAGGAACATGAATCAAGATACAAACATACTTGATGTAGGGAAGAGTAGGGATCAAGGATCAAGGATACCTAATGTAGGAAGGAGTAAGGATCGAGGATATAAAATATCTAATATGAAAGTTTGAGCAAAATTAAAACCTAAAATTGCATCAAGGTGGTGAGGTTTGGGGTTCTAGGATACCAAATACCCTTTAGGTATGTTAGTAGGGAAAATTATTGAATCCCATGATATAGTGGAAGTTGAGAGTTAGGGATACCAATACTACATGGATTAGATATAGTGTAACCAATTCATTTGAGGGAAGTGAAAGGATGGAAATATAACTCCAACATCCTACATTATACAAGCAATTAAGAAGTGGGGTGCAAGCAATTAAGGAGAGTAATTTCAACAAAGGGAAATCTAATTTTTTTAAACATGAGGGAAATGAAAAAATAGAGGTGATAAAAAAATGTAGGCAAGTAAGGAAATCCCAAAATATTAAAGCATAAAGGTGTAGGTAACTAGGGTTTGATGGAAAGATATGTTAGGGATGATAAATTCCAAACATCTAAAGTACAAGGAACTAGGTGGTCAAGGAAATGAAAGAAATGGTAACAAGGTAAGGGAAAACCTAAAAATTTATGGAAGACAAAGCATTAGGAAAATGAGGAAGTGAGGGTTGAAGGAAAGGAATGATAGCATGAGAAATCCCAAAACCCTACCTAAGGTTAGAAAGTGACCTAAACATTCTCATACTTAGAAATTGGTACATTACAAATTAAAAATAATTTGTGGGTAATTTTAGATATTTTGAAACCTATGTAAAATTCACCTAGCATGTAAGATTTTGTTCCCTCAAGTTACATTTTAATTTGAAGTTGGATAAACAACTTACATATTTTAGGGTAAATAATAAATATCTTGGCTATATATTATTATTGCAATTATTTTTGTATTATCTTTAGCATTTATTTATGGATTGAGAATGGACACATATCAACCAGTTTATTAGTGAGTATTTGTAAAGTATAGTTGGTTTTACTTAATTAATGGAAATAGTTAAGTGAGTGGGTTGTCTCTTTGTGATTTAACTATTTCCATTAGAAGAACTGAATTGGGGATATTGAAAAGAGAAGAAAAAGAACACCATAAGGGTTTTAGTTTAAAAGAAACTTCGGAAGATTGAAAGAGTGATATTGAGTTGAGAATAAGGATTGACAATTGAGAAATATTGGTAGAACCAGGAAGAGACTTATGCATCATCACCTCGAAACCTCAAGGATTTTAAAATATTTCAAGAGGTAGGAACTTAATTTACTTGTGTTATTTCCCCTTTTTATCTCTATTTCTTAATGGAAATGGTATTATTTTTCTTTTCACAAGTGAATATAAAAGGTAAAATGATTATACTTCATATATATATATATATATATATATATATTTTAAATAACTTGGCATCTAAATGTAGTCTTAAGCTATATAGATGTATTCTCCTTTGTTCATATTGTGTTTAGAGAATTGATGAGTCTTCTCATATGTTTAAATATTATTTTTATACATTGTTGATGGTCCTTCTTTTGGAATAGAATTTTCCTAGTATATGTAGGATATTATTATAATATTTATAAAAGAGTGTGTTATAATCTCTTGAGTGGGTTGTTCCGAATTTGAGATGAAAAAAGGAGATATTATATGATTATTTATGTAATTTATTATCCGTGAGAACATATTACACTTAAGATTAAATATTCTTGAGAGATTTTCACTTAAGTATGACCCTTGTGAGAGCTCACTAACCCTCACAAATGAATATGGATATTGTTATCAAAAGACAACATTTTTTATTGTTTAATTATTACTCTCCTTATATTATATAAAGAGTCATCTTCTAAGTGTATTTGAGAAAACCATGTGTTTATAATGTATTCTTTAATGTTGGCATGAACCATGTTTAAGTAAATTTATATTTGGATCCATTTTACTCTCTCTTAGCAAGGAGGGATTAATCTTGAGAGAATATTATTGGTCAAAATGTAGCTATACCCCCATTCGTTTGGAGTGTAGAGGATTGTTAATCTTTCATTCCCTTATTTATATTTATATTTTAAAATGATCTAAAAGCTCAAAAATAAGATTGGTCCTTGTATTTTTTAAAGTGGTAATAAATTATTAGTGTTTTGTACTCTATAGATTTAGAAGAGGTTTTGTGATCTCTTTCATTAAATTTAGTTTTGAAGAAAAAGGGTAATAAGGGTGTTGAGATCATTTGAATGAATATGGAAATTTTCATGTTATTTTCATAATTGATTTTATGATTCAAATTCATGAATATGTGATTGGGACCATTTATGTTTGTTTGAACCTATGATAAAGTCATATATGTTTTTGAATCAAAATTATTCAACATATTATGATTTAAGTCTATGTGGGTATTGGTTTTAAGGCTTAGTTTTATGTTTGTTCCAACTCTATGTTCATTATTTTTTCTTTAAAAATTTGTAAAAGGTTATGGAAACCCTTCAAAACCCTTACCTTTATCATCACCAAAAAAAATTATATGGAAATTGAAACCTTAACCTAGTTGCCAAATGAATTTTATCAAGTTTGCTTCCCTTTTATCATGTTGGGAATGAGTAAGAATGAATTTCATACTATGTTTTTATTAATGTTATTTGGTTTTGAAGGAACCATAAACCCTTTATAATATATGAGACAAAAATAAAATAACTATATCCAAGATGCCAATCCAAAACAAACACAATCATAACTAAGTTTCCAAGAACAAAATACTACCCAAGGACCTAGTTTGTGCAATGTCAAACCCTTCCCTATTCAACCTCACACCCTTAACCCTAGTGTGTTATTGAGAGACAAATTTTGGAAGACATTTCTTCCTACTTTGAATAATTTACTAGAAAATGTTGTCTTCTAAGTCCTTGAATCTAGGAGGGGGGAGGAGATGCCCCCTCGAAGGTCCCATCCATAGGTACAATGCAAACAAAGTAATGTTTATCTATAGAAACTTATCAATGAAAAATCAATTCAAGATCTAAGTGGGAGTCACCAGATGGATTTGAAGGAGTCATAGGACAAATACTTTCCTTAGTCACACAAGCCACCAAAGAAAATCTCTCCAAAACTTGGAAAATTACAACGAGAATGGGAATAGACAAACCCAACATCCTAAGAAGGAGCATCATCCTTAGAGGGCCCATCAGCTAGAGATTCAAAGGTGTTACTATCACTTTATTATTGTGATAACTCTTCCACCATTGTAGCCACACCCTTACATGAAGAGAGTGGAAAATAAAAATCCAAGTGGTTGATGGTAAAACATCATCTATATCTGAAGGGAAGACCATCATATCAAGCAATTGAATCTAAGGCATATATCCCACCATCAAAATAATATCTTTGTGAAGATTCTTGGAGATATCAATGTCTACCATAAAACAAGAATATGTAGAGTGACCCATGAAAGAAGTAGTAGATTCAACCTTCAAGACTCAATCGATTTCATTGCTAATGGCCTCATAGTAGGAGTATTCCAAAAACTAGAGAGGAAGATTTAGTATCCTAGCTAAAATTGGTTCAGTATTGAGAGGTTCTTTGAATTCCATACTATGTTGATTCAATAAGAAAATTCATCTTTGATCATATTGATTGAAAATTTCTCATAATTTCCAAATTGAATTCTTTATGCCTTCTGACAATTGATCTCATCAACTTACCAATATGAATTCACTAAATTTTGAAAGTGGCAAACATAAGTTTGTTGTAGTAAATGAAGAATTCATCAGTTGGCTTGTAGTATAGAATGATGTCTATGTAGTAGTGAACAAAATCCTAAAGCAAAAAATTCACTACAAAATCCTAAATAATGTTTTTTTTTACTTGTAAAGAAAAACTTATTCTTGTAGTTTAGTTGAGGATTTATTAGTGCTTTGAGGAATATTAAATTTAGGTTTCTGTATTTTTCCATATGTTTAAATGTTTAGTTTGTTCTATTTTATCTTACTCATTTTTAAGTAGAAATTATATTTTAGGATAAAAAAATGAATGTATACCTCATATTTCGTTTTATTATACCATCTTATACATTTGAGAATGATTATAAAGGTGCATGTGTGATTATTTAATCTATTATCTCTCTTGTGTCCTTCCTAAATATAATAAAAAAGAAGGGATGAATAGTAGTTCATTAATAACTTGGAATCATTCTTTATGCTTTAGAAAGAGAAATAATATCATATTGAGTTCACTTCATCTAATTAATTCTTAAAGAAATTGAATTTATTTATGTATTTTTCCTCCTTTATTATTGTGTGAATGTGTGTGTTGCAGAGCCATATTGTGATGTGTGTGGTTGTTGTAGATCAATATGTTTCCATCTATATATTTGTGTATATCTACAAATTTTTCATGTGTAGAATACTTGTATGTAGCATTTTCATATTTAGTGATTGATGAGCCTAGTTTTTGGTCTAGTTTTGGGTAGAATCTATAGTCTATTTGTTGGTTGATGTCATAATCTTTGATGATTTAAAGTTGGTATTTGCATAATGTTTCCCTCAAACCATTGGCATTTGACATTATCCTATCTTTCCAAGCTTTAATGACATTTGGCATATTATGTGGGTTATCTATATTGATTTTGCATGTGATTAATCAATGATTCTTAGAGTGGTTATAGATGTGCAGTTATTATGCATACTGACCTTGCCATGCAGACTTAATACACCAAGTTAAGGAAGACACGGCCAGTTGGGCATGCACCATAATGTCCATCTGAGGAATTGCTCCAAGTTAAAGGTAGTCAATGGCAAAATATTCTTCATGCAACTGAATGTAACCACCTTGTAGTGGACCTTAATGATTGAGCATGCATGGGCATTACTGTTGTTTTGGATCTACGTTTGGACTTGCATGTTTGACCAGATTCTATGCATGCGTAACCGCCATTGCTCCACTTTCCCCTGTTTTCCCTAAATGGCATCCTCCCTATCATGGAGTTGACTTCCTTGTTTAGCTATAGTATAAATAATGATTTGATGCTCCTTCTTCAAGAGGTTGCACGATTTGATATTGTACTCTCAAACTCAAATTTTCAATAATACAGATACATTACTCCTTTGTACTCATGATTTACAATTAATAAAATAAAGTTCTGAGTTCAAGCATCTAAGTTTTCATTAGTTTTAGAGGATACTTATCCAATGGGGTCCACTTGGTGAGTAATTTTTCTTCTTAGTTTAGCATTAGTTTAGTATTACTTGTTGTTCAATACTTAGTTAGAAATCTGGCATCGATTGTTCCTGCAGCCACTAGAATTCCATTATGTGACTATTCCTGCAACCAAAGCGAATAGAGTATTTTCCTATTTGTTGCTCAAATTTTCATTCCTGTTATGCATTTCAGCTTAGCATAGTTGTTGATTGATGTTCAACATTTGTCTCTTTCCCTTTCAAGAAATTTACTTTCAGTATTATGTTTCTTAGTTGTAGAATGCAATGGCTACTTTGAGTTCCTAGTGCACATACTGTGTTGACCCATTTCAAGTTCACGTCCTTGGGTTGACAAGTTAAATGTACCTTCATGATGATTGAGATAGCTATTCAGGTTAGATGTCCAATCTCTAAGTCATGGTTGTAAAGGCTTAGTTATTAAAATCATTGTAGGAGGCCAACATTTTTGGCACAGTTGCTAGGGATGGTGTCAAGCTAGGGATTTTTTTGGAGTCATTGGTAGTTTTACTTGTTGTAGTGTTTCTGGGAGTTGTTCTTAGTATATCCTCATTTAGGAAGTAATGAACCCCCTATTCTTTACCATTTTTTTTGTGTGAGCTGACTGATAGTGAGTGATACCACATGCATAGAGGAAGGAGAAGGGATGCTTATGAGAGATTCCTTCCTAACAATCCCAATCCATTCCAGCTAGTTGAATATAAAAATCTACTAGAAGAAGAAGAAGAAGATCCACGGCCCTTTGCTAATGCATATCCTAATCTGACTAATTTTGAAGTCTCCTTTGAAGATCAAAATCAGCTTGAGAACCCCTTTGCTTTGGAACCACATCAAGTAGGCATGGGTGATGCAAATAGGAACAAACCTAACCAACCAGCTTTTCCTTTCCCCATTACCCATCAGAATGAAGTTGACAACATCAAGAACATTCTTGCCTCAGCACTCCCAAAGTTTTATGGACTTGTCACCGAAGACCCTGATACTTTTCTATTTAAGTTTGGCATACTCTGTAGGAGTTATGATTATACTATTGATGCCCATAGGCTTAAGCTATTTCCTACCACTCTGAAAGAGGCTGCATTAAGATGGTTCATGAGCCTAGGTAGAGATAATGTGGAAACTTGGGAAGACATGCCAAAATTCCTTCAGAAATACGAGGAATATTGTAGGGGCAGTGACATGAGAGGAGGTGACATTTTCAGGATGTAGCAAAAGGAAGATGGGAGCTTGGAAGATTACATTGCAAGGTTTCTATTTTTCTTGCAAAAATCTCCACACCATGCACTTAATGAAGACTCACAAATGTTGTTTTTTTCTGAGGGGAATCAATGATAGCTACATTGATGCCTTGGACCTCATGGCAAGAGGAGATATCTCCCAAGTTCCTTGGGAAGATATCAAGAAAATATGCCAAAACTACTCTAGGGAAGCTTCAAAGAAAAGGAGATCTTATCAATCTTCCATGGGTAAGTCAACTATCGGTGGAATTTCAAGAATGGAGATCACTCATTTGTTGGTAGACTTCAAGTAGTACATTATCAACAATCTAGCTACTTAGCTAGATACACTTCAGGCCAAGAAGAAGCAAGAGGAGGAAGAGGCAATTTTGGAAGAGTATTGCCCCCACTACAGAAAAAAGACAAAGGACTATAGATGTAAGATGGTAGCTAATCTTGAAACCAAGAAAATTCCACCTGAGTTCAAGCCAATTCAAATTGAAGAAGAACAAGTCTACTATGTTGCACAAAGGAATCCTTGGGCTCCAAGACAAGGTATGCCACTAGATCCACTATCCTATGTTGGACTATATTTTAACTCCTATTCATCTGGTAACCAATCTTAGCCCCCATATCCACCCAGTTATGGAGGATATCCACCACAGCCTTGGAGTAACCCTCCAAATGCTTGGCCCAATCATCAGAGTTCTCCACTCTAGTGGCAGCAACCTCAGGGGAATTGGCAACAATTTCAAGGGCATTGGCAGCCACCTCCAGGAAATTGGAAACAAACAAATCAATGGAGAGGAGGACAACAATGGCCTACTCATACAACCAGTTACCTATAGCCACCTTCTCAGCCCCAACATCATGCTATAATGCCTCCACCTGCTAATCCAAGCTCAAATGCACCTAAACCTACTCAGCTACTAGCTCAGCCCACACCCAGTCCAAATAACAAACCACAACAGCAGCTTGCATATTCTATTGATTTTAATCAATTACTTATATATGATGTGAGTGTAAGTGATATCCACTTGCATTCAGGAACCACTCTACCAGCCCCTTCCAAGCCCATTATCACTGAGCTTCCTGTGGAAGAGGAGGAGGAGCCTCTGAATGATCACATTCAGTCAAATGTACCTAAAAATCTTGAACCAGTCCAAGTCAAGTAGACCGAACAAGAACCACCATTTCCTTAGAGATTGGAAGTTTCCAAGATGAAAGAAGAAAAGGAGGATACCACCTTTGATATCTTGGATCAACTGAAGCATATATGTGTTCAGATACCCCTATTTTAGGCCATAAGGGATGTTCCAATCTATGACAAAGCAATCAAGGAAGCATGCCTTAAAAATCCAAGAAGGAAAAAGAAGGACCCAACTACAATTCATGTGGTGGGACAGCTAGCTAACATCATGCTCGGAAAATTGACTATTCCCAAGTATAATGACCTAGGAGGTCCTATGGTAGCAGTCGTCATAAACGAGATCCAAGTAAAGAATATTCTAATTGATTTAGGGGAACAATAAATGTAATGACCAAGGAAATCCTATAGCAACTAAATATTGCAAGTATGAGATATACTCCTACTATCTTTTAGCTTATTGATAGCTCTATTGTTAAGCCTGATGGTGTAGTGGAGGATCTTGTGGTAGTTCTAGAATCCTGGGAATACCCAGCAGATTTTACGATTCTTTCTCCCAAGGCTACACTGGGCGGGTATCCCATCATTCTTGGAAGGTAGCAACTGCAAATGCATACATTGGATTTCGGTCAAGTGATATGACCATTTCAAATGGGAGGATCACTAAAAAAATTGTTCTTTATCCACCTACTCAGCCATCTCATGATGAAGATGACCCCATATGGCCACAAGTTGGTGAAGAGGCCAAGGAAGTTAACTCAATGGTGCAGCTTATGATGTTAGGTAGAAGCTCTTTCATGCAGCTCCAAGATGAGGATGAAGTGTTGGCTAACATCATTCAGAATCATTATGAAGTGGAGGAAGCATCATCTTCTACTTTGATCAAGACACTTCTGCCTGCTCTTCCTGTAGCCAATGTTCTTACAAACGTTCTTCCTACAGCCACTCTTCCTTCAGATAGACTTCCTACAGAAATAGGTATGTACCATACATTGCTACTGTATAAACTAAAGGTACCATGTATTAATGGAGTAGCCATGAAAGAGTTAACTACACAAGTCCAGGTGTTAGAGGGAAAATATTTGAATGTTAATTGTAAATTGAATGAAGAGCAGCAATTGTTATTGGCGAACCTATTAAGGACCCATCAGCATGCATTTGCATGGGATTATCATGATATGAAGGGACTGGATCCTAAACTTTGTACACACAAAATTTATATCAGAGATGATTTCACTCCAGTAAGACAGCCACAAAGAAAAATTAACCCTGCACTAAGAGAATTGTGAAAGGAGAACTGCAGAAATTACTAGATGTAGGATTTATCTACCCCATTTTAGACAGTCAGTGGGTGTCTCCATTAGTGATTGTACCCAAGAAAGGAGTTAAATGGAAAGTTTTTGTTGATTATAGGGAACTTAATGCTGCCACCAAGAAGGATCACTTTCCTTTACCCTTAATTGATCAAGTTTTGGACACACTTGCAGGAAAGCAATACTTTTATTTTCTAGATGGATTTAGCAGTTACAACCATATCCAAATTGCACCAAAAGACCAAGAGAAAACTACATTTACCTATCCATGGGGGACCTATTCCTATTCAGTACTCCCATTTGGCATATGCAACACACCTGCAACTTTCCAGAGGGCAGTCATTAGCATATTCTTAGACATTTCTCATTATTGCATAGAAATTTATATGGATGACTTTACCACTTATGGTGTTGATTTTTATCAAGCATTGGAAAATATCAAGAGAATCCTGTAGAGATCTGAAGACCAAAACTTGTCCTTAAATAGTGAAAAGTGCTTCATGATTATGCAAGAGGGTGTAGTTCTTGGCCACTACATCTCCCACAAGGGAATTCAAGTAGATCCTGCAAAAATTGAAGTGATCACAAATGATCCCACACCCGCAAAACAGAAGGATGTTAAGATTTTATTAGGTCATGCAGGATATTAAGGTGTTTCATCAAGGATTTCAGCAAGGTAGCAACACCATTGTATACCCTTCTCACTAAGGATGTTGAATTTCAGTGGACTGAAGCTTGTGACAAGGCATTTTATGACTTGAAGGCAGCTTTGACTCATGCTCCTGTACTCAAGGGACCTAATTGGGAGCTTCCTTTCTGCATCCACACTGATGCATCAAATTATGCCATAGGATCGGTCTTAGGATAGATAGAAGGAGCTATTGAAAATTTCATTTACTTTGTCAGCAAAAATATACAAGGAGTTGAATTCAATTATATAGTGATAGAGAAAGAAATGTTGGCAGTCATCTATGCACTGAACAAATTCAGACATTACATAACAGGCTACCAAATCTTTGTGCACATTGATCATGAAGCCATTATGTATCTCATGAATAAACCTTTGATCATAGGTAGATTGGAAATATGGTTATTGTTGATGCAGGAGTTTTATATAACCATTGTGGATAAACTAGGGAAGGCCAATGTTGCATGTTTTCTTTCAAGACTAACTACATTGGAAGACAATCATCCTATAGATGACTCTTTTCCTAGTGAGAATCTATTCTCCCTTAGTGTACAAACAACCTGGTATGCTGACATAGCCAATTACTTAGTCATGGGTAGAGTTCCTTCATACTTCTCCCCAAAAGAGAAAAGGGAATTTATTGAAAGAAAAAAATCCTTTCTCTTGGATTGTTGGATGTTTATTTTATACTGGACTTGACCATGTAATGAGGAGGTGTGTGAGAGAAGATGAGACATATGACATTTTGTATGCATGTCGCAATGAACCATGTGGAGGACAGCAATGAAGGTTTTGAACACAAGATATTATTGGCCAACACTCCACAAGGATGTAGGAAGGTATACCAGAAAATGTGATAGATGTCAAAGAATGGGCAGACCAACCAGATCTGATGAAATGCTACTTTTCCCTCAGGTAGTAATCACTCCCTTTGACAAGTAGGGATTGGATTTTGTGGGACCCATTGACCCTCCATCAAATGGTAAGTCTTATATATTAGTATGCACTGATTATGTGATAAAATGGGTAGAAGTTAAGGCTATGAAGCATGCAAGAGATAACAAGGTTGCATAATTTATTTATAAAGATATTTTCACAAGATATGGAGTCCGAAGAGAAATAGTGACTAATCAAGGGCCACATCTCATATCAACCCTTGTTGCAACACTAGTGAATGAGTACAATATAAGGCACAGGAATTTTACTCCTTATCACCCCCAAGCTAATGGCCAAGTTGAGGTGACCAATAGAGAAATTGAAGCAATTCTAACTAAAAAAATAGTTGTCCATAGAAAGGATTGGGAAAAAAGATTACCAAAAAAAATTTGGGCCTATAGGACAACCTAGAAAACAACTATAGGCTTCACACCATTTGAGTTGTTGCATGAAAAGACAGCTATGATGTCAGTCGAGTTTGAATATAAGACTCTGTGAACTATAGTATATTTGGGGATAGAAGTAGTGCAGAATCAGAGGATCAAGTTGCATGAAAAATTTATAAGGGAAAATAAATTCAAACCAAGAGATTGGGCTCTACTCTATGACTCAAGATACCAGGATAATGTAGGAAAATTACAAACAAGGTGGCTAGGACCATACAAAGTTGTTGAGGTCTTTCCTAATGGAGTTGTTTAGCTTAGTACCATTGACCTTGTCAGGTTCAAATTACTTGTCAATGGTCCTCGCCTCAGATTATACCACAAGCTAGCTTCCCAAGAAGAGTTCCTGCAATAATTCATCCAACATTCAGCACCAGAGCTTCCTGCAACCTAATTAAGTGGACCTAGTGTCCCTCCTTCTGGATAATTAAGGTATGTACTTTTCATAATAAATACTTTCACTTGCGTGGAAGTCCATTTCTTCATCATCCACCCATCCACCCATCCATTACCACCTTTCTCTCTCTTCCATCACTTCATTCCACCTCACCTCACTCCACTTCATTTTCATTAATTGCTCAATTTATTCTCCAAAAAGGTGAGTGTTACTTTATTCACGATCTTTGCAACAAATCTTCCACACATTCAAGTATGTGCTCATTAATTGATATCTTTAATCATCTTTTAATTGTGTTCATTTAATCATTGTACGTTAGTATAGATATTCACATAAATGCCATTATTACCTGTCAATCACCACTCCCATCTCACATGTGCAAACACATGTCTAAATTTAGGTTGGGGGAGGGGAAAGAAAAAGATGCAAATATTTTGTGAATTTATTTCCCATGTGTCAAACCATATTAGGTTGCATCAAAAAATTTAAAATGAGCTAATTTGAAATCCGAATGAGAGGACGGCTTGCATGTGTGAAGTGACATTAACTACAGCCACCATTTCTTCCCATCATAATCTCCCTTTTTATCTCTCCTTTTCTTGCCATTATTTTCTTGTTGTAATCTTGAGTTGCAAGAAAAAAGGAAAAAAAAAAGAAAGGAAATTCAGTTGACACTGGCACTAGAAATTTAGCAGGTTGGTACTAGAATTTAGCAGATACTGTAGGAAAGTGCATTTTATTTTTAGATGGGAATTATAGGAAAGAAGTTGCTGAGCATTTGTTTGATTGCATACAATGGGAGGTGGGTTAATTCAAAATGAACCCATGGTGCATAATATTTTACTACAAGATGCACAGTGCTTGGTAGAATTTAGAAACTATGGATGGTTAGATTACTTCTTGAAGCTGGATGACTTTGATGAAAGCATTGCCCTTGAATTTTCCCAAACATTTTCAAAAGGAAAATCCACATTAAAAGGGTTGTAAGTTGTGGAAACAGAG
Organism: Sequoia sempervirens; assembly: GCA_007258455.2. Taxonomy (NCBI): domain Eukaryota; kingdom Viridiplantae; phylum Streptophyta; class Pinopsida; order Cupressales; family Cupressaceae; genus Sequoia; species Sequoia sempervirens. Next base: position 402,840,951 of record VDFB02281492.1, on the reverse strand, counting down.
GAAATAATTGCAGAGGTCACAGGGTTACAGTTGATGGTGAAAACTACCCTGCTTCTAGAGATGCCAAATCAGCTAGGGACGAGTTTATAGATCCAAACAACCCCCCATTGAGCATAGACAAATAGGGTGCACAGAGAATGTCTTTTCCTGAGCCATGGAAGTAGATAGTTGTGTATGTTATCAAATACATCACTTGTGAGGGTCGCCAGTCAAATTTTCATTCTATCCACTTCAAGCTTTTGAATCACATGAGGCACAAAAGGAGGATGAATGTTCCCAACATGTTGTACAATCTTCTCTCAATCATGGCAGCCAAGACACAAAAAGGTAGGGATAATTTTGTTTCCCACCATTGCTTGATTAAATTTTTAGTTGAAAATTCTCTAAATGATGTATTTGGGATGACTTGGGAAGAGTTTATAAATGTTGATCAAATTAGAGCTGAGCACTTGCAACCTAGGGCTTTGTCTCAATCTCGTAGGTCTAGCAGGAGAGTAAGCATAGTTGAAGCCATTCCTAGTGCTTCAACCTCTGGTGCTGGCTCTAGTGTGAATCCTCCTATAGTAGAAGAAACCATAGAAATTAGTTCTTCTGGAATAGAGCACTCAAAAAAAGAAATCTCTTTCTTAGATTCTAATGATGAAAACTAGGGCATAACAAAGAGAGGTAGAAACGAGAAAAGGGAAGGTTAAAACACAGCCTGTAGAAAGAAAAGTGCCAAGTTCTAAGAAGAGGAAGGTTGATATTGTTCATCTTGTAGCCAAAGGAAAATGTGAGAGACCTCCTAGGAAATCAAGACCGGCTAGGCCTATGATTGGTATGCCTCCATAGGAAATCCCTAAACCTGGTGAGACCTCACATGAGGACCCTGAATCTCCAATGGGGTAGGAGAATGTTGAAGAAGAAGAAGACATATTTAGGAGAGCAGCAAATATAATACTGGCTGATCTTGCTAACATTGCAGAAGAATTGGAGGAAAATCAGGACTTCCTGCAGAATGAGCAAGAGGTCTTGCAGCAAGAAGTCTTGTAGCAATAGCCAAAACTAGAGCAGGAGTTCCTATAGCCACAACAAGAACAAGAGTCCCTACAAAAAAAGGAAGAAGAAATAGCACCCTTGCAGCCAGAGATAACTAGATAGCCTAAGTCCATGCAAATAGTGCCATATGAGGAGCCATCATCAACAAAAAGACTGGTAGGCATTCATAATCCTCCTAGTTTTATAGTACATATAGCAATTTTGAATTTATGGAAATAAATACAAAGAAGGGAGGGAGAATGGAAAAGGGAAAAATGGAAATTGAAGGAGGAAATTCAAAAGAAGGATGAAGAGAATGAGGATAAAAATGCAGAAATTGCCACCCTGAAGCAGAGGGTGGATGATATGGCAACTTTGACACCAAATATTCTAGAATGTAGAACCCCTCCAAGGGTCTATGCTCTACTCTTGAAAGAGAAATATCTCTCTTTTAAGATTTCAAGAATTTCCTCAAGTTTGAATCCTTCTATTGACACCCCCATTGAATTCTTCAATGCTTATAGGATTGCCTCACCTGAAATGAAGAATTTTCTATGTGAATTTTATTTACATAATTTTGCTGTAACAAAAGGCCATGATTGGAATCCATTGTTGTATGTTGGGGATGCTCAATTAAGAGCATTCATGTCTTGGGTACAAAATGATATTAGTTGGGGAAAACAACATGGTGCTTATACGCAATTGGAGTTTGATATCCCTATGCCTATTAGAGTTGAATCAAGCAACCCAAGGGATATTTACAGAGAATGGCATAGAATGTTGCTCAGACCAAGTTATGGAAATAGGATTATGCCTTGTATTGAGGAAGTTTACAATGAGTATGAGGTAAAGACAGCAACAAAAGAGGAAACCATGAGGAGATGTTTGTCACAAGGATGGAATAGTTTGATTGATGAGCTGAAATAGGTTGAGCCTCATTCCATCCATAAGTATGTTGCAGCACTAAAAAGAATTGGTAGGTATATTGAGATTGGGAGAACACAGGGGAAACTTTGGCTTCCCCTGACTTTCCAGCCACCCATGCTCATGTGGCCTGTTCCAAACTTCATATTTTACTAGTTTGACATTGTTGTAGAGAAGAAGAGATGGAACAAGTTTGAAAAATTGGAACGATTCTATTGGGATCTTGATTCATGCACTACAACCACTAATGTTGGACAGCTCTTAGTTGCAAATTTCAGAGCCTTGACCAAGTAGAAGAACAACTCTTCCCCTGCTGGAGGACCAACAAAACATTAGGTTGGAGGGAGTGATGAGCCTAGTTTTTGGTCTAGTTTTGGGTAGAATCTATAGTCTATTTTTTGGTTGATGTCATGAACTTTGATGATTAAATGTTGGTATTTTCATAATGTTTCCCTCAAACCATTGGCATTTGACATTATCCTATCTCTGCAAGCTTTAATGACATTTGGCCTATTATGTGGGTTATCTATATTGGTTTTGCATGTGATTAATGAATGATTCTTAGAGTGGTTATAGATGTGTAGTTATTATGCGTACTGACCTTGACATGCAAATTTAATATGCCAAGTTGAGGAAGACATTGCCAATTGGGCATGCACCATAATGTCTAGCTGAGGAATCGCTCCAAGTCAAAGGAAACTAACAATAATAGATTCTTCATGCAACTAAATGTAACCGCCTTGTAGTGGACCTTAATGATTGAGAATTCATGGGCATTACTGTTGTGCTAGATCTGCATTTGAACTTGCATGTCTGACTAAATTCCATGCATGTGTAACCGCCATCACTCCACTTTCCCCTATTTTCCCTAAATGGCATCCTTCCAATCGTGGAGTTGACTACCTTGTTTAGCTGTAGTATAAATAATGATTTGATGCTCCTTCTTCAAGAGCTTGCATGATTTGATATTGTACTCTCATTCTTCAGTTTTCAGTAATACAGATACATTACTCCTTTGTACTCATGATTTACAGTGAATAAAATAAAGTTCTGATTTCGAGCATCTAAGTTTTCATTAGTTTTAGAAGATACTTATCCAAGGGGGGTCACTTGGTGAGTAATCCATCTTCTTAGTTTAGCATTAGTCTAGTATTACTTGTTGTTGAGTACTTAGAAATATGGCATCGACTGTTCCTATAGCCACTATAATTCCATTCTATGATTGTTCCTACATCCAAAGCGGACAGAGTAGTTTCCTGTTTGTTGCTCAGATTTTCATTCTTGTTATGCATTTTAGCTTAGCATAGTCGTTGATTGATGTTCAACATTTGTCTCTTTCCCTTTCAAGTAATTTACTTTCAATATTATGTTTCTTAGTTGTAGAATGCAATGGCTACTTTGAGTTCCTAGTGCACATATTGTGCTAACCCATTTCAAGTTCACATCCCTAGGTTAACAAGCTAAATGCACCTTCATGATAATTGAGATAGCTATTCAGGTTAGATGTCCTATCTTTAAGTCATGGATGTAAAGGCTTAGTTATTAAAATCATTGTAGGAGGCCAACAATGATCACATGATGGTGTTGGTGTGTTAATTGTTTATCACTCTAGTTATTAAAACACAAAATTTGTTGGCTTTTGTTTGCACATTATATCCTCAATAAACTTTAGGCATTCTAATAACTCCTTGAAATCTATATCTGGCCTATTTTCTATCTTAAGTTGAGTCCATATGTCTAGGTCAAGTCCATAAGAAAATATTTTTCATCTACATCCAAATTTTATTATGTGTAATAATTATTTATGCTCTTTTACTCACATAATTAAATTCTACTCGATGCAAGAGCATCCAAGGTGTAAGGGAAATCTTGCGTCAACCAAAAACAAAAGTTTGTTTCTTTTCAATAAGGGCTAATTGGATAAGGTTTTTTGAACATGAGAATGGATTTTATGTCTAATGTTTTGAAGATGTGCAAAAGTTTGAGTTTTGGAACTCGGGCTTAATGTTTATCATTTACCAGAGATTAAGGAGTTAGTAAATTTTCCTCTAAGTCTAATCAAGTTTTTAACTTTGGGCTTGAGGCGTACTTGATGTGGTGAACAGTCAGACATCAGTCTTTGGTGTTAAGACTTACACCTTGACTTGATTGCTAAAGATGTATGATGTATGGAGGAAATGTGAATCCTAACACCCAAAAGGATGGAAGTTGGTAAGGATGAGTTTTGTCTTCATGAGACGTTGGTTGGGCTTACGCCTTACTCGGAAGATGGTAGGAAAAATGAAGGAGAAACAAACTCCAACATCCATTATTTGATAAACTGACTCATTAGAATGACATGGGGATTTTGAAGAGACCTTGTTTCATGATTCTCCAACATAGCAATAGTGAAGGCGATAGCAGTATGATGGATTAGAGACTCTCGACCCCCAATGGTAAGGGAGAACGAAGTTTCCAAAAATGGAGGGAAATCTTGTGAGAAGTAGAGTTGACTCAATTGACCAATACAAATTAATGACACATGGCACAAGGTGGTTGGCAGATTCACATTATTTTTTTTAATCACAAAATTTAGGGTTAATCGAATGATAATGTTTTGAAGTGTGGTGGTTAAATTTTAATGACAGACTTAGTGTGAATATTTTGGTCGATGGTTGCATGAGATGATGGCATAGGCAATGAGTGAAAATTACAAAAATGTTAATGCTATAAGGAGGTGGATGGCAGTGCTCAGGCAAGCATGGGTGACTGACTTCAATGCAGATTTCATCGATAGGAAGAAGAGAAGAAAAAAATGCATGGAGAAAAAAAAAGACACATCGAACTAGGGTGAGGGATAACAATGATGAAGGATCGAGCTGATTTATCATGGTGAAGGCACGAAGTATGAAGGTGAGTTAGCTCTAGTTTGAAGATTGGCAGACTGTGAAGTCAAGAAGGTCCATATGAGGGTGAACATAGCAATGTAATGTTATTTTTATTATAGTCATAAACAATGATTGGTTCTCACTTACATTTTGGTTTGGTGTTTATTGTTGTAGCTATGAGTTCGAGTTTTGAAATGGGATTACCCTACACTAGTAGTATCATAGCAACAAGATCTTGAATGTGTAACAGATCGTCAAAGAGTGGGTAGTTACACCGAGATTGTGTTGTGAGTGTTGAAAATAAAAATGGATGGGAGAGGAGCCCATTGTGGTAGAGGTAGAGGAAGAGGAGATAATTTTGTAAGAGATTGTGATTTTAGAGCCTTGAGAAGGCAGATTGAAACACTAAAAAATGAGATAAGGAGAGGATTTGCAAGAATGAGAAACCCAGGAAGTGATGACAAAGATGAAAGCACGGAGAATGCTAGTCTAGATACTGAGCAAAGAGAGGAAGTTTTAGTAGTTGCAAATGACCCATTGCTGAAAGCTTTAACAAAATTGGGGAAGAGACCAAAAATGGATGTGCCTACATTTAATGGAAGTCTGAATCTAGAGGAATTGGTAGATTGGCTTAATGAGATGGAAGAGTATTTCAAATTTGAAGAGATAGAAGACCTTGATAAAGTGAGATTTTCCAAGACACGGATGAAAGGACATGCCTCAATATGGTGGAGAGAGGTTTACTTAGAAAGGGGAAGAAGAGGAAAAGATAATATTACTAAATGGGATAAAATGGTGGAAAGTTAAAAAGACAATTTATTCCTATAAACTATGAGCTAGAATTTCTCAAGAGGATGCAAGGTTTGAAGCAAGGAAGAAAAACTGTTAAAGAATATATAGAAGAATTCCATAAAATTCTCATAAGGACTGAACATTCAGAGGCAACCAAGGAAAAGGTTGCAAGATATATAAATGGGTTAAGATCAAGCATTCAAGAAGAGATGGCACTTGTTAGAGTTGATATGATGGAAGATGGTTATCAAATAGCATTAAAGATAGAATAAAAGAGTGAACAAGAGGTTTGAAAACAAATAGAAGGAAAAAGGATATGGAGGCAAGGTAGGAGGAAGAACTTACAAAAATGAAGAAAAACAAAAAAAGAGCTCTAAGAATGAAGAGGGCAGCAATAAAGCAACAAAATATGAAGAAGGGAAAAACTCAAGAGACCAAAACTTCAAAGGCAGAGGTAGAGGTTGTGGTTATGGTGGAGGCTCATTCAAGGGCACATGTTTCAAATGTGGAGAAGAAGGACACCGATCCTATGATTTCCCACAAACAAAAGAGAAGTCAAGAAAGAGACAAGAACACCAAGGAAGGGTAGAAAATATCAATGAGGAAGAGGCACCTAATTTCAAGATGAAAAAGATGGAGAGGTTTTGATGATAAGGAGAGCACTCCTGAGTGAAGATAGTGAACCTGTGCAAAGGAAGAAGTTATTCAAAACAAGGTGCAAGTGTGAAGGGAAGGTGTGTAACATCATAGTAGATAGTGGAAGCATAAACAATATTGTGTCTAATGAGATGGTAGAAAAGTTGAAGTTTGAAAGGAGAAGACACCCAAAACCATACAGGATTTCTCGGGTGCAAGATAACTAGAAGTTGTTAGTAAATGAATAGTGTAATATAAAGTTTAAGGTTGGGAATTATCATGATGATATTATATGTGATATCATCCCTATGGATGCTTGTCACATTTTTTTTGAATACCATGGAAATATGACCGAAAATCCATACATGGTGGATGTGCTAACATCTACACAATTGTAAAAGATGGAGTGAAGCATAAGTTGAAGCCTTTGAAGGAGGAAAATGTTCAAGTTTGTGATAATGCTAGAGTTTTTTTAGTTGATGTAAGGAGATTTCTTGATGGCATGAAGCATGAGAAGGTTTGTTTTGCTATTATTCCTAAAGCTAGCAGTGAAGTTGTTATGAAATTCCTATAGAAGTTAATGGGTTGTTGCAAGAGTTCAAGATGATTGTTTTCGATAATGTGCCTAAAGAACTAGCACTAGTGAGAAAAATTATTCATCAAATTGATTTGATACCAGGGCTGAGTTTACCCAACAAGGCAGCCTACCAAATGCCACCTACAAAGAATGAGGAGGTAAATAGACAAGTTGTTGATTTATTGAAGAAGGGTTTGATAAGAGAGAGTTTAAGACCGTGTGCAGTGCCTATTATTTTGTCACCAAAGAAAGGAAGAGAGTGGAGAATGTGCATGGATTCCAGAGCTATAAACAAGATCACAATAAAGTATAGATTTACATTACCTAGAATGGATGATATCGCGAATTGCTTGAGTGGAGCAACATATTTCAACAAGATTGATTTGAAGAGTGGGTATCACTAGATAAGGATACGTAAAGGAGATGAGTGGAAGACCACATTCAAGACAAAAGAAGGTAACTTGTATGAGTGGTTAGTCATACCATTTGGGCTAACCAATGCACCTAGTACATTTATGAGGTTAATGAATGAAGTGTTGAAAGAGTTCTTGGGCAGATTTGTGATTGTTTATTTAGATGACATTTTAATTTTTAGTAAAACCTTGGAGGAGCATTTGAAGCATATCAAATCTGTTTTTGAAAAGCTTAGAGATGAAATTTTATTGATTAACCTCAAAAAGTGTAGCTTTTTGAAGAGGGAGTTGGTGTATTTAGGCATTTTTATTTCAAGGGAAGGCATCAAGATGGACCCGGAAAAGGTGAAAGCTATTTTAGAATGGGCAACACAAAGGAGTGTAATAGATGTGAGATTATTTGATGGTTTAGCAAGTTTTTAATAGAAAATTCATCAAAGGTTTTAATAACATATGTGCACCACTAACTGAAACTATGAGGGGTGATAAGAGGGAATTCAAGTGGACTACAGGGGCAACGAAGAGCTTTGATTTGTTGAAGAGTAAAGTGATAATGCAACCTTTTTTAGCACTTCCATATTTCAGTAAGGTGTTCCAAGTGGATTGTGATGCAAGTGGTAATTCTATTGGAGCTTTTTTGAGCCAAGAAGGTAAGCCTATTGCATATTTTAGTGAGAAGTTAAATGATGCTAAGAAAAAGTATTTAGTTTATGATCAATATTTTTATGCAATCATTCAAGCACTTAAGAAATAGAGACATTATCTTATACCAAAAGAATTTGTTTTATATACTGATCATCAAGCACTCCAATACTTGAGTATTCAAGGGAAATTGACTCAAAGGCACATGAAATGAGTTGATTTTTTACAAACTTACATATTTTTTTTGAAACATAGGAGTGGGAAGTCTAACAGATTTGTTGATGCTTTGAGTAGAAGGCAAGGTTTATTGATTGAAATGCAAGTTGAAGTTGTGGGTTTTGATGAACTCAAGAATATATATGAAGGAGATTTAGATTTTGGAGAGGCGTGGAAGGATTGCAAGGAGCCTATTGCAGAAAATAGGACCAAATGTAGGGATTATTTAATCCAAGATGGTATGTTGTTCAAAGGTAATCAATTGTACATTCCTAGAAGTTCCATGAGATTGAATTTAATTAAGGAGAAACATAGTGGACTTGTGGGACACTTTGGTTTTGATAAGACTATTGCATTAGTTGGAGAGAAGTATTATTGGCCTAAATTGTAGCAAGATGTAAGGAAGTATGTACAAGGTTGTAGGGTGTGTCAAGTGGCAAAGGGGGGTTAGTCACAACATTGTTTTATATCAGCTACTACCTATACCCGAGAGGCCATGGGAGGATATAAGTATGGATTTTATTCTTGGCTTGCCAAGGACACAAAGAGGGCATAATTCCATATTTTTTGTGGTAGATAGATTCTATAAAATGGTACATTTTATTCCTTGTCATAAGACTAATGATGTTGTGAATGTTGCAGATTTGTTTTTCAAGGAAGTTGTGAGGCTTCATGGAATTCCAAAGAGCATTGTTTCTGATAGGGATACCATGTTTGTTGGCTACTTCTGGAGGACTTCATGGAAGAAGATCAACACTAAATTAATTTTTTTCTCAGCCTACCATCATCAAATAGATGGTCAAACGAAGGTGGAAAATAGGAGTTTTGGAAATTTGTTGAGATGCTTGGTTGGAGACAAACCAAAAGGATGGGACTTGATCCTACCACAAGCTGAGTTTGCATAAAAAAACTTAGTCAATAGAAGCATAGGTAAGTCACCATTTTAGATTTTTAATGGAAGCAACCCAAGAGTTGTTTCAGACCTGAATAAGATTGATAAATATCTGAAAAAGAGTGCAAATACAGAGGATTTTGTAGAGCATATGAAAATCCCACATGATGAGGTGAGAAAACATATTAGAAAAATATTTTTTTCTTATAAAACTAATGCTGATTTGAAGAGGAGACACAGGGAATTTCAGGTTGTAGATGAAGTGATGGTGCATCTAAGAAAGGAGATATTTCTAGTGGGAACATACAACAAGCTAAGGATGAAGAAGACTGGCACATGCAATATTTTAAAAAGGCATGATTTTGATCATGCATATGAGGTATAATTGCTTGATGAGCTTAATATTTCCCCAATTTTTAATATTTTAGATCTGACCATATTTCATTAAAATGAAAATGATGAAGCTACAGCAATTAAGCAACCTCAATTACTCACACCTACTTTAGGGGATGAAAAGATCGAGACAATTCTTGACAGCAGAGTGGAAAGGAGCACAAGGAGGAAGCAATGCATGGAGTATTTGGTGAAATGGTTTGGGAGGCCTATGGAGGATTCTTCATGGTCATCTAAGACTAAGGTTACTCATCTTTTATATCCTCTTGGAAAGTGATGAGATCAATTTTCTTCTACCCCGGGTGTCTGATGCAGGAGCATCAAGGTGTAAGGGAAATCCTGCATCAACCAAAAACAAAAGTTTGTTTCTTTTCAATAAGGGCTAATTGGCTAAGGTTTGTTGAACATGAAAATGGAGTTTATGTCTGATGTTTTGAAGATGTGCAAAAGTTAAATTTTTGGGCCTTAGGCTTACCGTTTATCATTTACCAGAGATGAAGGAGAGTTAATTTTCCTCTAAGTCTGATCAGGTTTCAAACTTCAGGCTTGAGGCATACTCAATGTGGTGAATAGTTGTACATCAAGCTTTGGAATTAAGACTTACACCTTGACTTAACTACTAAATATGTATGATGTATGGAGGAAATGCGAACCCTGACACCTGAAAGGATGGAAGTTGGTAAGGATGAGTTTGGTCTTCGTGAGACGAAGGTTGGGCTTACGCCTTACTCGAAAGATGGTAGGCATCATGAAGGAGGAATGAACTCCAACATTCAAAATTCGGTAAACTGACTCATTGTAGTGACATGGGGATTTCGAAGAGACCTTGTTTCATGTCTCTCTGACATAGTGATAGCGAAGGCAATAGCGGTATGATGGATTAGAGAATCTCAACCCCCAATGGTAAGGGAGAATGAAGTCGCCAAAAATGGAGGGAAATTTTACCAAAAGTGGAGTTGACTCGGTTGAGCAGTATAGATTAATGACACATGGCACAAGGTGGTTGGCGGATTCACATCATTGTTTTGAACCACAAAATTTAATTTAGGGTTAATCGAACGATAATTTTTTGAAGTGTGGTAGTTAAATTTTAATGATGGACCTAGCATGAATCTTCTAGTCAATGGTTGCATGAGACGATGGCACAGGCAATGAGTGATGGTTACAGAAACATTAATGCTACAAGGAGGTGGATGGCAGCACTCAAGAAAGCATGGGTGATCGACTTCAATGCATATTTCATCGATAGGAAGAAGAGAAGAAAAAAACACATGGAGAAAAAAAAAGGCACATCGAACTAGGGTGAGGGATAACAGTGATGAAGGATCAAGTTGATTTCTCACGGTGAAGGCATGAAGTTTGAAGGTGAGTTAGCTCCAGTTTGAAGATTGGTAGACTATGAATTCAAGAAGGCCCATATGAGGGTGAACATAGCAATGTAATGTCATTTTTTTATCACAATAATAAACAACGATTGGTTCTCTCTTGCATTTTGGTTTGGTGTTTGTTGTTGTAGTTGTGAGTTTGAGTTTTGAAAGGGGAGTACCCTGCACCACTACTTATTCCGTCTTATTTGATATCTAGGGTTGGAAATATTTAAGAGTATATTTGGAGGAACATCATTAGTGTTGCAAGGGGATGCATTCTCCTAGGTCAAACCTATAAAACTTAGAAAAATGATTGAAGGAAAACACTCTTTAAACATGCATATGCTAGTGAAATTATCATGCATATCTAAATTCATTTTAGTGTACCTATTGAAGTGTTGTAATGCAAATGATGCAAATAAGGTTGGAGGATGACAATATTTTAAATGAATGATATTTAATGCCTTTAAATACTAACACAGCATCAAGTTTCATCAAATATGTACTTAATCATCTGAAGTTAAAAAATAATAAGGGATAGTCTACCAAAAAATTGAATTTGAATTTTTAAAAAATAGGCCCGTCAAGTCTAGAACTACATAATTGACTCTATGTGGGAAAATGATCAAATTGGGGTGGATAATGGCTATATCAAGGTAGGTGTAAAAAGTAGGTGTAAAAAAAGCAAGGCTTAAGTGAATGTATAGGAATGTGTGCTTATAAGGATAAGGTGGAGACCAAATATGCCATAATGTGTGTGTATCAAGATAGGTAAAGGTTAGGGGAGTGAACTTAATTTCACACAAGATCACACCATTTGTCAATATGTGCATCTATCAAGACATTCCTTAAACAGGCATAAAACTAAGTGGGATAGGGCATGGTTATGAAATTTTGACCATTATAATAACATCCATTTATATATGTTAATGGATGTCACCACCAATATGTAGTTGAGAATATTTTATTAAATGTAATTTGAAGTGTTAATTAGCTTGAAAAATGTAGGTTCAAAATTTGAAAAACCATTTTAAATCTAAGCACATTGATAATACAACAAGTGTAATCCTATTGAGGTACTTTTTTTTATTAAATGTATAGTGTAAAACCCATTGCTAACACCTAAATATCTTGATATTCCCTATAAAAAAATAATAGATTTTAGTTAATAATATATTTTTTTAAATGGCTTGAAAATGTTTCAATTTTCTTATTATTTTCTTCATTGCAAAATCTCTTTTAGTTTTTTCTCCATCTTGTATATTTGACAATTGATAATTGGCCTCCATTGTATAGCTTACTATAACTTATTTTAAGTAATATAACTTCTTCTTTTTTAATTTTTAAAATACTTTGACCTATATTTTCTACAACTTAAAATATATATAATGAATAAATACCCTTTTACATATTAGATGGAAAAAGAAAGACAATGAGATACACAAATATTTTATTTAATAAAATATGATTTGATACTTATTTGTTTATGAATAGCATTGATCAACATGCCTATATGTGCTAGTATGTATTAATATTGGCATTCAACAACTTATTGTGATGACCTTTTTTGAATCCTTAAGGGATCTTGTTCCCTCTCAACCCCTATTAATCATTTCTTGTCCTTAAGGTCCTTTGAATTCTTTGGACCACTCCTTGGGTGTTTCACACCACAAAATTATTTGTTATCAACTCTAACCCTTGAGTAAAATACAATACAAAGGAATAATATTAGCCACGCATACATACAATATGTCAATTTCCTTCCCACGAAGAGTTATGCTAATATTATTTATGTAGTTACAATATCATTTTTCAGAAAGGAAAAGGAGTATAATCATCTCAATTGTAGTATAAATTTACATAACCTAAGAAGCAGTATGGATTACTAGTGCTCAATATATTCAAGGAAAAATATTATCAACCAAGTGGGTATGTTGCCTTGAACATAGTGAAGTTTGGAGTACTTTGGTAGCACATGATTCAAATTGCCACAAGTTTGGAGAATCATGTGACATAAAACTTGTAGATTGTAAAATATTATAGAAGTGTTAAGGTCTTCTATCCTAGAGTGTGGCAAGAAATTACTGAGGTTCTAAAATGAAAGTGTGCCTAGAAAGCATGGAAACTAATTTCTAAGCTTTTTAAAGTGCCCAAGAACTTTAATATCAAGTCCAAAATCATTAGATTGTCACTACATGGTCCTAATACTTGTTAAGTGGTATGGTGGAAGAGAAGACTTACTAGAACACTAATTGTACCTAGCAAATCCTTAGACTTGCTACTTTTAGTCACCTACAGGAAGCAAGATGCTATCATATGTTCATGAATCTTAGGTCTCTTCAAGTGTTGATAATTGTTACATATCTCCTCATATTAATTTTTATTTCCTATTTGAATCATATGTGGAATACATCAAGACTTGGGGTGTGAAGAAACAAAAAACATGAATAAATGTTTGTGACACCATACGATGTGTTCAAGCACATGTTGCAAGGTTTACTCATCATGCTAAAGTGAGTGAAACTTGTAAACCTCTATAGAACCTTGTACTTTCTCTTTTTGTTAAGGCCTATATGGCTAACTAAACTATATCTTGATTGAATTTAATACATATCCATTTTTTGTATAACTCTACCTTAAATTATCAAAGGTATATGTATATATTTTCTTGTTCTCAATAAACCTAGCAGCATTAAATCCAAATGACCACATAAGGAACATGCTAAATTATTTTTGCATGTGATCAAACTAAATTTGAAATTTCCCTAATAGCATACGTGCAAACAATGTTGCACATCCAAACTCTAAAAAAGTACTCGCTATAAAAGCCACCCATGAGTTCTAACAAATGCTTACCACACATTTTTCATTAAAAACATATAAATTTCTAGTCAAATAAAGAGCATAAAGTTTTTTTTTTTTTGAGGGGGGGGGGAGGGGGTTGGTGAATTTCAAGTCTTCAACAATGTTTTATTGAGGTTTTTGGTCTAGTGTGAGGTCGTAGGTTGGATTTTTATAGTATTTTAGGGATTATGTAAAGTATTTTCTCTCCATTTCATCACAAAACCACACAACTATAAATTGAGGTGATTGCATATTACCTTAAACTATCTACAACTTTTTGTTTCCCCATTTCAACTTTTAGGGTTGTATATTTATTATTTGAATCAAGTATCTACTAAGCTAAGAGGCTAATATCATTCTGGTTTTCTCTAAATTTCTTATAGTGAATAATATTTGTTAGTGTCAACTTTCAAGAGGCTTCAAAATTTATTTTTTATTTTAATATTTTTCCCAAGTTGTAGCCTATAATGAACATTTTTTAAAGTTCTAGCCTCTAGACTACTAGGCTATTAAATTTTTTTTTGTTATTTCTCTTTTGCTAGGTTTTATTTCATATTCCTAAAAATAATATTGCATTTTTAACTGGAAATCCTAACAACCCTTTTTAGAAACATATTAAGAAAGCTGCAAAGAAATAAATGGTTGTGTAACTATTGTACTAAAAATATGTGAGGTATAAATATTTTGAAATATCACTTTGCATGGATCCATGTCAAGATGTAGAGCCATGTACAAAATAAATTCAGGTTGATTAGAGTAATATGAAATCTTTTCTTTCAACATTGAGCAAATGAAAAAGGACAACAAAGACAATGGGAACCTCAAATCCAGTTTTTAGTTCTACAGGTCAAATGCTAAAGGAGATATGGGGGCTTTTTTTCTTCCATTGGGCCATAGATACAAAGATTAGGCAATGTGGGTAGCCAAAAAAGAAATTTCTTTGTAACACCCCTAGAGCACAACCTTCGTTGGAATGTATTGTGTGGAATAAGGAATTACATGAGACAAAGTTGTCATGTTTCAAATTTTGGTATTGCATGTAAAAGTTACCCCTTGATTAATACATTTTTTTATTCAAATCAAAAAAAAATACCAACTTAATCAACTACCATCATGGTGATGACTCCACACCACCACTCAAAATATTACACTAGAAAGTGTTAAGCTCATAATTTCAAGGTCTTCCCTAGACCCACACCTAAACCTCGAGGGTTCATTCATGATGGCCCTACCTACATATCCCCTTTTGGGAATTAGAGGCTTTATAGTTTGTACACCAATGATGGAGAAAATTCATTGTCTTCTCTTGTATGAGATCTTTAATATCAATTTAAATCATGACTATTAATTAAGTTATGCTTTAAAATTATTTTGATTTCACTAGAATGTTAACAACACATTCCAATCAAGTGTTGGTTCTCTACCAATCATTAGTGTATAAACACACAAAAAACCACATAGGGTCAATATCATTCCAAAATCCCATGTTCACATATAGTGACTATCTCAAGAATACATCACATATACACAAGGTGACTAGCTCATTTACATCACAAATACAATAGTGACTAGCTCAAGCATACATTGCATGTTCACATAAGGAACAATTGGTAAATTGAAAATGGATGCAACCTACCACATGCATCATCCCACTACCTATATCACGATCACATAAGCCCATAAGAATATATCACCTGGAAAATGAATGTCAATGCATCCCATACTACACCATGGGTCGCATCTTTTTCTTAATCCACCATCTATGATAACAAGCAAGCAACCCATACTACTTGATGTCATCACTAGCAAGGGCATCAATAACAATGTGCATAATACCTAAGGTCATTTACATAAGTATATAATGAGTTACTAACATATACACAATGAGTGACTAACACCATGTTGGCAAGAGACACTACAAATGTTTTCTGGTGTTGTCATTGATGGCAACCCTAGTCGGTAATTGGATCTACATGACACCATTTGCTCATACCGGCAGGCAGATTGAAGATAGTCAAGGAAGAACAGTGCATTCGGCAGTTTTGTGATCATCGATTCTCTTGCAGATTTTATATTATTATTTTGAGTTGTGGATCTCATGGGAGGTCTATCAGTGCATCTATTGTGTTGTCCAAAAATCTCAGTGCCTTGTATCATGTGTGTAATTTTGGAGATCTGGTTGGATTTTTTTTTTCATCAGTGTTTCGTAGCTAACCTAGGTGTTATAACATGTGGATATTTGAGGAGTGTTTATTTGAATGTTTTTGTGTTCAATCATTTTTCTTGGTCTGAGCTAAGTTGTGGCCGACCTTTGTGGATTCACATCAAATATAACTCATGATTTGAGCCGACAATTGCAAATATTCTTAAGTTTTATCGAAGCCAACATGTTGCAATTAAATTGTTAGTCGCGGATATATATGTATGATCTATTATATCATTTTTGGTGTGTATGTGAGGTGTGTCGATGTGTATTACAAATAATAGAAGGGTTTTTGAGAGATTTTATGCACAGTTTCACTTGTGCATAAATATTTTGTTGTGCGAGTTAGAGAAAAGTAGAGCAGAAGTACAGAATCAGTCAGAAGGACAAAAGATCAACTACTGAGCCTAATCGAAACTGTAATCAAGCATTTGTAGATTTTGTTCTCTCAATTCATTCTCTTGGATCTAATACAAATCTTTGTAAGGTAGTGTACCTTCCTATTTTGAGCAATGAGCTCTAGGCAGTGAGCTTGAATGCAAGTGCATTCCCATATTGTAAATTTTTTTAGTATACTCATATTATATTGTGGATTGGCCATCCACAATGGTTTTCCCCTAATAGGGTTTCCACGTAAAAATCCTTCTGTTATGGTGTTGTGGTTATTTTCTTTCTGTTTCTGCATATTTCTTTTGGTTGAATGCTTAAAGTGGGTTAATGATCGGAATAATAAAGTTAATTTTTTCAAAACACTAATTCACCCCCCCTCTCAGTGTTGCTTGTTTCCAACAATTGGTATCAGAGCTAGTTCCTCGAAAGAAGTCTAACAGCTTGGGGAGATCTTGGAGAGTGATTTCAATGGATACACTTGTAGTCTTCAAGAGCAACTCTTAGTGGCCTTAGATGATCTTGACCAGTCAAAATCTGAGAACTGAAAACTGCATGAAAGTCTTGAGAATGCAAAAAATTTCATTCAGTCATTGAAAGACAAAATCAATGAATCAAGGGAGAAAAGAAAGGAATTATGTGATTAGCTTAAGCAGAAGAACAGAAGCATGGAAGATGAACAATTGAGTCATGCCTTGAAGGAGAAAATAGAAGAGTGAAATTTTTTCCAATGAAAATGTTGCCCTGAAGCATGAGATGGAATCTATCATGATGAAAATGACCAAGGAAATTGAAGATAGAAAGAACAATGAAGAAAATCTTGCTCAATTCTTGAAAGAACAACAGTCAGTTGGACAATGAATTGGAACAATCTAAAATCAATGAGGAAGTGCTTGAAAAATAGCTTGATGATCTCATAGATGAACTTACTGTTGCAAATGAGTACAAGGAGAAATTCAAAGCTAGTTCAAACAAGCTTGATGAACTTGTTAAAGGTCAGAGGGCTGATGGTGACAAGTGAGGTCTTGGCTATGAAGAAGGTGAAAGTTTTGGATCTAGACAAAGGAACTCTGGACAAAGGAATTCTGGACAAGGAAGATTCAAGCAAGGAAATTAGTTGAATGGAGCTAGAAGGAATCTGATGAGACAACCAAATGCTTAGAGATTCAATGGTTATTATTTTACTTGCAATAAATTTATTCATATGGCTTCTCAGTGTAGAGGCATGATGAATCCAAGTGGACCATCATTCTCAAGTCTGTGCTTTAATTGTAATAAGTTTTTTCATAAGTCAATGAATGCATAAATGTGATAAACCACTTTCACAAGAATATCAGATGCTATGCATGCAATATACTTGGGCATATTTCTAATCAATGCAAATCAAGAAAAAATCAGTGGAACAGTTGGTCTGAATATAGAAATGTTGTGTATTACAAATGCAACAAATTTGGCCATATTGCTAGATTCTGTTGGAACAAAAGAGGTCTGGTAAAACAAAATATGCAATAGGATGTCAAGGGAAAAGGTAAAGTCACTACAGATGTGATCAAAAGGAAAATGCAAAAGAAATGGGTGAAAAAGAATCCCTCTATTGAAGGAAATGTGCAAACACCATAATTTTCTTCTGGTAATTCCTCTGGGAATTAGATTTAGGCCTTTGGCCTAGGACGAGTTGTCAAGAAAATATCTTAACCCCCTATTGGTAATTGACACCAAAATGTGGACACATCCAATTAGTGCCCAGATGCTTTTCAAATGTTGTTCAACCAATTTGAGAAGGTATTATACAGTATAGGAGATCCGCAGAAGAATTATTTGCCTCAGTGCATGAAAACAGGATAACCTGATGAACTAGGGTAAAAGCATTTATTGCGACAAAAGGGTTAGTTGTGTGAATGATAAAAATACATTTTATCCTTCATTTGTCAATTTTCATTTTGGAGAAAAGAAGTTTGGAGAGCCCTAGAGCAAACTTTGTTGAGTTGTAGCAAGATTCAAGTGTGAAGAGGATTCAGCGATCAAACTTCAATCCGATGAAAAGGTATTTATCGCAAAAACCTATCAATTTGTGAATTTGCAAGAATGGCCACTCCATTGGTAGTAGAGGTCAAGGGTAGACCCCATCCTAAGTTTAAGTGGCACCCTTGTAAGTCTAATGAGACTGAGCCCCTTGATGCATTTTCATTTGTGTCGTATGGAGTTTTGCACACTAAGGATATTAGGGCTTACATTCATGCTAACATTGAAGAGTTAGGAACCTTTCAAATAATGAACTTGTATTCCAATCATATACTTGGATAGGACTTCACTGTCAAGCCAAAATACCAAACCCTAGAAGAGAAGAAGTTCATGCAATTTGCGAAATTTCCCATATTTAAGGAAAGCGAATGGGTTTGATACATTTTGAGCTGTATTCATGCTAAATTTATGTGGTTGAATGTACCTTTCAAGATTACAAAAGAAGCTATAAGTGAAGTTACAGATCTAAACTCTTCTGGTGGTCTGCCCATTTTGAAATCTATAAAGAATCAAACAGTTACTGATAAAACCAGTGCAACATTTGATAGAAGGGCAATGAAAATTGAAGACATTGTTGAAGTGGATGTAAAATTTGCATCAATGGTCATTGGATACAAGGTTTACCACTCCAGCTGGGATAATTCAATATCTGGTATGGCCATTTATGCAACTTACTAGATGGTAAAGGAAATTGTAGATTATGACTTGTGTGAGCTACTCAGAAGTCAACTGATGGAGAATCTAAACAAGATTAAGAAGGACAAAAAGAACACCTTTAAATATGGTAATCTGCCGCTATGTTTGTTCTTTTATTTCATGAATGAGATTTCTAGTGTTGGAAAAGTTCATTGGCAAAGGAATTAGCCTGTAGCTTTCCAAATAAGAGATTTTTTATTTGGAAGTGGTGATAGACAGACCAGGAATACTGCCCTCTGGGGGTACTTCAAAAAAAATTATAATATATGATGCAGACAAGAGAGAGAATCCCTACTTCAATTATGGAGAAATACAAAGATACAATCTATTTCATGGTGGATATTGATAAATTCCTAATGGAAGTTTTTGATTCCAGAATGGTATGGATCATGCCTATGGGATATGAAGTTGAGGAGAAAATATTGGAGATGTATGTAGAACATCTATTGAGAAAACCTCTAGATCAGGCAGAAGAGAGGTTTGGAAGTACATGTTCAGCTAAAGAAGCCTAAAATAATCAAGAAAGTAAGGAAAGAAGTGGAATTCTTTGCAGAAACCATGGGGATATTTGTAGAAAAGGTAAGAGAAGCCAGAAGGAAGGGAGAAGAAGAAGAAGCTGAGAAATGGAAAGAACCTAAAGCTAAAGCTGCTAGTCCAGTAGCACCCTCTTCCCATACCAGATCAACAAGGAGTTATCCTGCAACCAAGCTAGAGCAAACTCATAACAAGGCTTCTGGTAAGAGGAAGAAAAAAAAGAGCACAAGAACATATGAAGCTATCTCAGAAAGTGAGGAGACTGATACAGATGAATATGTGATAGAAATGAAGGCTACCAGCACTCAAGCTGCAAATCTAACCAAAATAAAATCTTCCAGTGAAGAAGGCAAGGCTAAGAAGAAGGAAAAATTTGACATACCAAGTATGTCAGTTGAGGAAGTTGAAAATGTTTCTTTCAAAGATGGGAACCTCAAGCCCCTCTACAAGTGGTATGAAACTTTTGATAAATCAGGTCAAATAATTCTTGAAGAAGCAACAATAAAACATTTGAACATTTTTAATAAAGTTCTTGTTGAAATTATGTCTGCTTTACCCAAGAGTCTGTATAATGTTTTGGAGGCGAGAAGAGTAACTGCTAGAACAGAAGAAGAGAATATGAGAAACAGAATTCTTGTAGACTTGTCTCTAGAAATATCTATTGAGGAGATGGATTCATTCCTGAGAAAATCCCACAAGGAATTCAAAAGAAAAACAAGGGTAAACAAACTCATGATCGGTGAAACTGATGTTGTTGTTGAAGAAACCAAGAAAATCCTGGAAGCATACTTCTCAAGAAACAAGATCAATACTAAAGAAGTTGCTTCTAATGTTGTAAATGAAGAAGTGAATGTAAATGAGGAGGAGAATGTGAATGAGGAGAATGTGAATGTTTATGATCCTCCAGAATTTGAGGGAATTTAGATTCCTCCTGAGGTGGATAAAACAAAGGTACCTATGGAGACTAAGGCTCCTAAGGTTGTTGTAGCTAAAGAAGAGGAGATGCCCTATGAAAAATTTGGAGATCCTAAAGGCAATCAAGAAATAGTCACTAAAGGACCAGAAATTGAAGGAGAAAAGGTTCAAGTGAAGGATATTCTTGTAGAAGCAAGAGACACTGTCGAGGTAGTGAAGAAATTTCTAATGGATCAATAGGAATAATTTGAACCTAAATTGGTTGGAGGCCCAATCAATCTTTCAACCCTGTCCCCAATCCAGAAGATGAAGGTTGCATTTTTTGCCTAGGCAAAAGCTAGAGAAGAATTACTGAAGTCACACATTGAGGATACTGAGCTTTTGAGTCTTACATCTGGACTGCTAGAGAAAATCATGCTGACTCGTGTGAAGGATCCATCCAGTTCATCCTCCGGTGAACTGAAGAAACTCATAAATTTTGTAAGTACTCAATTCGAGTCTCTTGAAAAATCTATCAAGGATAAAGTGCAGAAAGAGTTTAATGGTAAAAGACTTAGTTGGTTGAAGGAAGTGATTGCAAAAGATAAGACTCTGTTAGGAACATGTATGAAGAATATTCAAGGTTCTATATATGAAGGTGGAAAGGCCTATAAGGCATGTTTGGTCTTGTCCAAGTTTACTGAAGGGAATGAGAAAAAGGTGAAGGATCTTGAAAATAAATTGGCTACTATTTCTGGTACTTTCAATCTGTTAGTTGATGATGTTTCGAAGCAAGAAGGTCAAGTAACATCTCTACTTGAAAAAATAAGGTGCTTGAAGCATGAAAATGACAAGATTGTTGGGAGAGTATGTGAACTCAGGGGACTAATTGGTTTGAAGATTGAATTAATGGTGAATGCATTGAAGGAAGCTAAAGTTGTTGTGGAAGTTAGTGACCCAGTGAACCTAGAATCTACAGAAACTCAATATTTTTTAATGTGTGGTCACATAACAATTTTGGAGAGTCTCAAAAAGGTTTGCGATGAAAATTTAAGAGTTCTAAAGCAAGACTTTGCAGATGTTTTCAAATCTTTCTAAGTTACAAGTTCATGCCTGTACAGTTTTGGAATTTTGTTTCAGTTTCCCCAATTTTTTCTATTGATTTCAAAGGGGGAGAAGTGTATAGTGAAAATTTTATATTCATCATAGGGGGAGTTTCTTTTCAGAGCTGAGATTGAAGATTCTTTTTGAAGTTTTGTTATGGCAGTGTAATTCATGTTGGTTTTGGTTCGACACTTAGTCATTTTTCACTAAGTGTTGCCATCAATGCCAAAGGGGGAGATTGTTGGAAAAAGACACTGCAATTTTTTTCTGGTGTTGTCATTGATGGAAATCCTAGTCATTAATTGGATCCGCGTGACACCATTTTCTCATACCGACAGGCAGATTGAAGATAGTCAAGGAAGAACAGTGCATCGGGCAGTTTTGTGATCATCGATTCTCTTGCAGATTTTATGTTGTTATTTTGAGTTGTGGATCTCATGGGAGGTCTATCAGTACATCTATTGTGTTGTCCAAAAATTTCAATGCCTCGTATCATGTTGTGTGTAAGTTTGGAGATCCAATTGGATATTTTTTGTTCATCAGTGTTTTGTGGCCAACCCAGGTGTTATAACATGTTGTGGATATTCGAGGAGTGTTTATTCAAATTTTTTGTGTTTGATCATTTTGTTTTTGGTCTGAGCTAATTTTTGGCCAACCGTTGTGGATGTGCATCAAATATAACTCATGATTTGAGCTTACAGTTGCAAATATTCTTAAGTTTTATTGAAGCCGACATGTTGCGATTAAATTTTTAGTCACGGATATATATGTATGATCTATTAGATCATTTTGGTGTGTATGTGATGTGTTTCGATGTGTATTGTGAATACCAGAAGGGCATTTGAGATATTTTATGCACAGTTTCACTTGCACATAAAAATTTTGTTGTGCGAGTCAGAGCAGAGTAGAGCAAAAGTGTAGAATCAGTCAGAAGGATAGAAGATCGACTACTTAGCCTAACCAGAACTGTAATCAAGCATTTTTAGATGTTCTCTTAGTTCATTCTCTTGGATCTAATCCAAATATTTATAAGGTAGTGTCCCTTCCTATTTTGAGTAGTGAGCTCTAGGCAGTGAGCCTAAATGCAAGTGCATTCCCATATTGTAAACTTTTTGAGTATACTCAGATTATATTGTGGATTGGCCATCCACTGTGGTTTTTCCCCTAACAAGGTTTCCACATAAAAATCCTTTTTTTTATGGTGTTGTGGTTATTTTCTTTATGTTTCTACATATTTATTTTGGTTGAATGCTTAAAGTGGGTTAATGATTAGAATAATAAAGTTAATTGTTGCAGAACACTGATTCACCCCCCACTCAGTGTTGCTTGTTTCCAACACACCAATCCTTTTAGTGCATACCAAATAAAAAGGAATGTCAGTGCATTGCACTCTACACCATGGGTCCCATCCTTTTCCCTGATCTTCTACACCAACCATGATGATGGCAAGCATCCCATACTAATTGTGACACCATCAAAAAACTAGGAAGAGGATTTGATGTATCTCATACTACAATTGGGGTCCACCCTCCATCCCAATGGTTATTTAGGCACAAGTGAAATTTCCATAACAAGTGAATCTATCCAACCCTATGGATTTCAACTTCAATCACCCTTAGGCCATTGTTGATAAGATTTTTCACCTCAAAAGAAGTAGTTTTTGACATATACCACCTTGTAACTCTAGTGATATTGCTAGATATCTTCTTCACAATACATGTAGCACTCGGCATCAATCACCCCTGTGCTATAGGTGGTTTCCTTCTAACCCTCTTAATACAATGATTAGCTCTAATTACCATTACCCATACATTAGGGTAACTACCATCTCAATCATTTAACTACCATCTCAATCATTTTCATATCATAACTAGGGTATCCCTTTGCAATCCTTCACCTATGTGAACCAAGTGAATGTCAACTACTCCCTTACAGTAGTCTAGACATCAATTATTGGCATAGTCCAATGACTTCCTTTCACTACTCAAATATCCTGGAAGTTCACACCTGTGGAGGTTTTATGGCAATGTACAATATGTGGACACCTAAATTTGGCCACTCCCATATGGTCAAATTTATCCCTATATTCTCTTATCCCACCTGCATATCCATATTAATTAAATAATTCATTATTTGATTAATATTTATCCTATTCCTAACATTCCCTAAAGTGTTTAATTATTTAATTAAATACTTTACACCTTTCCTCTCCAAATTAAATAAATGGACCAATTCATTTAATTTTTTCATTTGGCTCACATGAATTAAATTATTTTTTAATTCATCCTTTTTCTCTCTCTACATGTCACTATCCTCCATAATTCTTCCTTAATCCAAGTTAAATTAATTAACCTATGATTAGGATGTGCACACCACTAACTATGATTAGTGTCACATCCTCCATAATTTTCCACTTCCTTCTAATCCTATCATTAACCTACCTAATCATTTGCACAACCACTAATCATGGTTAATTAATCCCTAACCTAGGTCTCTTTCCAATTATGGCATGAGTACCTAAGTCAACCTTCTTAAATTATTTCTCCTTTTGGAGAAGCTATCCCCATCCCCCAAGGAATTTTTAATTCATTTTTATCTTCCCAACATGCCAACTTGGAATTTTTAATTCCATTTATTCATTCAAGGTATCCCATGTGGAATTTTAAATTCCACTTTATCCTTCCCATATCCTTGGAGGAATTAAAAGATAATTTTTAACTCCTCCCCCCATATCCCAATGTCCTTACAACAGGAATTTTTAATTCACCTTGTTCTTCCAAATGCCCTTTTCCAAAATCTAGAAGGATTTTGACTTCTCACATCCTTCCATCATTTGGGGAAGGATAGGACAAGTCAATCCTTCTTTCTCTCCTCAAGGTACATGAAAGTACCTCCACACAAAATCCACCTCACCTCCACATCATTTCACCCTTTCCACCTAGTCTTCCACATGTCTCCACCACATGTGTTGAGATGTCTCATGACATCTCAACCATTGATCTCCAAACCTAGGGTTAATCCTATCCATTCATTTCAATTTCTCCAAATTGGCTAAATACTTAGCCAATTTCACAATTTCATTCAACACATCACTTACACAATTGCATACTCTCACACTTAGACTTCAAGCATCCAAATCCACCATTGTTGCAGCATTGAAGCTTTCATTTTGCATCCATACTCACTTTCAAGCACATCCATTGCATTCATCATGTCAACATAATCATTTTAGTATAGATTACATGCATCATCTTGTCAAAGGAGCATACAAATCAACAAAGGGCCAACCACTTAATCAATCTTGGCAAGGTATATTTTTGTGTTTTTTTTCTTATTTGTTCTTCCTAAGATTCAACTAAGCTAATCTTGAGGTGTTGTATTGTTTCTTTCTTTTCATTTGATTTGCACTTGCATAGTTAAGTAGGAAAAACACTACACACATCTTATCAACAACCGTTGCCACAACATACTCAATCTATCCCACAACAACCACCTTATCAACATTCCACACAATCCACTCCTCCACACCAATCCACGCAATCCATTCCTCAATAGCAATCAACAAAATTCATTCCCCATTCACAAACATCCTATCAGCAACAACAACAATCCACACAATACATTCCTCAGCAACAATCATCACAACCTCAAGGTAATCCCACAAACCAACAACAATATCAACCACATACTTTGCATACATATGCCAATATTCCTCATTAATTTTCCCCTACTATCATCAGCCTCCACCATTTTTGGAACCACCTTGGCAACAAGTTTATTATCAACCACCTCCACCACCTAATACCCTATGATAGCAATACACCACATCCAATCCCAATTACCTATATTCCCAATAACAAACCCAACAACATGCATTCTATATTAATCCACAACAGCTCACATTCAACATGTACCAACAACAATCCAATCTGCAACCACCTACATATGTCCCTCAACAACAACAAACATACAACTATCAACCCAATCCATCTTATGGTAGTATCACACAAGCTCCATCCCAACAATAACCAGCATCATCATCCTATCATCAGTGTATTGAATGAACAAGACAATTGAGAGGGGGGGTGAATTAGTTGTATCTAATCAAAACATCAAAATCCTCAATAATAATCAAATCCACATGCATTCATTAAACACTTATTTTTTTATAATGATTAAACATGAAATATAGATAACTGAAACTGAAATACCACCATACACAAGAGAACACCAAATTTATGTGGAAAACCCAATCAAGAAAAAACTATGGTGAGGATTAGCTCACAATATAAGTAATAAAAAAACCAGTACAAAAGGGCTCACTTCTAGAATAGGAAACACTATCCAAAAGGCTCACAACCAGGGATCATTGCCACAAAAATAAATACAAGAAGATAGAAGAGAAAGGTTACATGGAGAACACTTTCTCAATGCAACAAGGAATCCACCACAATTGCTCCAACACTTTCATAGTCTTGTTTGAAAGATTGCGGACACCTTCAGCTCACTGCCTTTAGGAATCCAAACACTTGAAATTCACACTGCTCTGCTCAAATTCACATCACACACAACACTTTCATCTATCTTGCATCTATCTTGCTTCGCACTTGATTATTTCTTGCAACTCACAACATCTCCACTCTTATTTATATCAACCTCAAACACCTTATCCACAGTCAGCAATTATACATTATATTTACAAATACAAAATAGGTTGGTACCTAAACATTCCCACGGTGGATAGGAATGAAAGGGGACCAAAAACAACACTTAACTGGGACCCAAAATTAAGTGTATCTCACGCACCACGCTATGCTTCCATTAATACTTGAACATTTCTGAATGTAGTGTAGACACTAGGTCGGTCATTACCTGTGAAAACAAATTAAACATTAAGTACATGCTTCTAAATCTTTCCATACACTTCACCACAATTCCTCTTGACACAAGCAAGGAACACCATTAACTCTCCTTCAAAGCCACAAGTCCTAAAAAGAAACTAAAGAGAAATGTGGAGCAAATGCATTTCTCCCTGGCACCTTTGTACAACAGTGCAAACTAGTTCACATACTAGTCAACACAACTTCCTCTTATCAATGATCTAGAACCCAAAATTTTGTATATTACAGCCTATAACAACCTCAAACAACATATAAAAGTTTCATATGCATATCCTCCACACATAAGAAACACTAAGCAAAATACCGGAGCACATTTTAAACACTTGCACATGTTGTTTACTTTGTTTATCAAATTTTCTCAAAAGCACTTGGAAACCAAGTACCAAAGATATCATCTCAACTCATTAATTCATTCCAACTTATCTATAGAAACTACAACAAAAGATAGCTACATGTACTCAAAACACTTCCTCAATATCTTAACTACACATACATAACCTACAACAACTTGTTTTCCTCTTTTTCACAATTTTCTCAATATCCTCAACATCTTCATCATGCAACAACTTCCTTAACACATAGTTGACATAAATGACAACACCAATCAGTAGAATTCATGTTGAAATCAATGACAACACCTTCATGCTTGCAAAAATTTCCCCCTTTGTCATTGATAGAAACAAAAGATGTGAAAAACCATCAAAGACAACATAACAGCTCTGAACACTCTTTCTTATGATTTCCTTTCTTTTCTCCCCATGAGTAGATAAAAAATTTCACATGATACTTTCTCTCCCCCTTTGACATCAATGGAAAAGGATAAAAAAAAAAATCTCCTCCTTTAACACAAAACCAAAATACCTACTCTGAATACTCCCCCTTAGGAGTACACCCAATCAAGTTGGCAACCCAATGACAACACATGACACAACCTACACCCCCTGAGAGGTAGCCACCAACATCAATTCAAAAAAGAGATAGGTCTATAGATCCACTAGACTGATGCACCTCCACATGCATCTAGTTCAACAGAGGGGAAATAACCCCCAAACTCTCTTGAAGATACTCGAAAGTATCCATAGGAAGAGCCTTAGTAAATATTTCATCAATCTGATCCTTTTTAGGTACATACTCATGTTTCACTTTATTCTCCATAACCTTTTCTCTCATAAAGTGATACCTAATAGATATGTTATTTGTCCTTGAATGCATCATTGGACTCTTTGAAATATTAATTGCACGTGTATTGTCACAATAGATAGAAATGGGCTCATCATACATTATTATGATATCCTTCAATGTATGTCTCATCCATAATACCTGTGTACAGTATGATGTTGCTACAATATACTCAGCTTCTACAGTAGACAAAGAAACTGAATCTTTCTTCTTACTCAACCATGACACCAATCTACATCCAAGAAAGAATGCACCACCACTTTTACTTTTCCTATCATCAACACAACCAACCCAATCTACATTTGTATAAACAATTAATGTGTAATCAGTATCCTTAGGATACCAAAAACCATAATTTAGAGTTCCTCTTAAATATTTAAATATCCTCTTCACAATTGCAACATGTTTTTCTTTAGGTTCTTCTTGAAATCTAGCCACAAGACAAACTGCATGCATGATATCTAGTCTAGTAGCAGTTAAATATATTAGTCCACCAATCATAGATCTATATTTTCTCTGATCAGCCTTAGGTGAATCATCATCTTCACTCAATTTACAATGAGTCACCATAGGAGTGCATACCAGTTTGTAATCATCCATTCCAAACTTCTTCAACATCTCTTTGACATAATTAGACTGTGAAATGAAAATCCCTTTATCTATTTGATTGATTTGTAGCCCAAGGAAGAAATTCATCTCCCCAAACATTGACATTTGAAATTATTTTTGCATCTCTTTAGAAAATTTCTTACACATAGCTTCATTTCCACCAAAGATAATATCATCCACATACATAACCACTATCAATATCTTGTCTTCCTTAATTTTGAAGTAAAGATTACTATCTACAGTTCCCTTACTAAATCCTTGTTGTATCACGTACCTGTCTAATCTTGCATACCAAGATTTAGGATCTTGCTTTAATCCATATAGTTCCTTCTTCAATTTATATACCATATCTGATTGATCTGATAACTAAAATTCTTTTGGTTGTTCCATGTAAACCTATTCTTCCAATTCTCCATTCAAAATAGTAGACTTCACATCCATCTAATAAACTTTAAAGTCTTTGTATGTTGTGAATGCCAAAAACCTTCTAATAGCTTCCATCCTAGCCACAGGAGGAAATGTCTCAAAGTATATTCCTTTCACTTGTGATTAACCCCTACACACAATTCTTGCTTTGTTTCTTACCACTTCTCCATTCTCATTCAGCTTGTTTTTGAATACCCGCTTAGTTCTAATTATGTTCTTGTTTTTTGGTCTAGGAACCAATTCCCAAGTCTAATTTTTCTCTATTTTCATAAGTTCTTCCATTTCCTTCATCCAATGTTCATCTTTACATGCTTCACTCACTTTTTTAGGTTCAACTTTAGAAAGTAAACATAGATTTATCTTTGCTTCAACAACTTTGCTTCTTTTCAATACACATTTCCTCTTGTCTTCAATGATCTAATCTTTGGAATGTTTCTTTTGCAAATACTTAGGGATCTTAGGGGTCTTCTCCAGAGCTTCCTCCTCTTCATTCTACACTTCTTCTTCATTAGCTTTTTCTTCTTCTGCTTCTATGCAATCAAGTTCATCTAACACATATCCATCCACTGCAATTGAATTTTATAAATTTTCATCAACCTTAACATTTGTACTTTCAACTATCTTTCCCATCCTTTTGTTGTAACATCTGTAAGCTTTTCTTTTAGTAGAATATCCAAGGAAGATACCTTCATCAGACCTTGCATCAAAATTTTCTAAGTTTTCTTCATCTCTTTTGATATAACATTTGCTTCCAAATACTCTAAAATACTTCACAATAGGAATCCTTCCATACCATAACTCATAGGGAGTCTTTGTGGTGTTAGCTTTAGCTTGAACTCTGTTAAGTAGGTAAACAATAGTATGAATAGATTTTCTCTAGTAGACTTCTAATAGATTTGTCCCTTTCATCATAGTCCTAGCGGCTTCTTGAATAGTCTAGTTTCTCCTCTCAACTCCATTCTACTAAGGAGTTATAGGGGAAGACAAGTGCCTCTTTATTCCATAAACTTCAAAAAACATGTTAAACTCATTAGAGGTGAATTCACCATCAAACATTTAATTTTCAAATCCATTTCATTCTCAACCATAGCTTTAAATGCCTAGTAAGGACTTGTCTTGTCATTTCCAATTCCCCCTCCTTTCTATTAAGATAGTGTCGATATCGGGGCAAAGACCCAGCTTAGCTTCCATTGGTGAACATCCACTCAACCTTCCTACCTCCATTTATAGCACTCAACTATGTCATAAAGTAACTCTTAGTCAGCTCACTGATTCTCTCTACTTCTCCCAGTGGTGCCTTTGCCCCTTCACCTTCCAACTACATCGGATCTCGCTCTCAAAGCTTCAGATATCTGATGAACCGCTTCGACTTGAAAGGATCCAAGTATTTTATATATGTAATATGATTCGTGATGCCCTACTAAACTATAGGCATCGAGTGATTTCATCAATATCCATTCCCAACCTAAGGCATATCTATATCCTCCCACCACCCCCCTGTGGTGAAGCCTAGGTGGTCGTATAAGCCCCAACCCCACTAACCATGACATGAATAGATCGGTCCCAAAGGGTAGGTGAGTGAAGCTCTTCCAGGTGGTAGGTGAAGCAACTGTATTGCCTCCCATGTTAGGGTTAAAGATAGCAAATAGCTAACAATTAAATGCAGATTTAATTAATAAACAGAGAAACTAAAATACACACAGAATAAATCTTAACACAGAGAATTTAAGATGGTTCACCCACTCTGGGCTACATCCACCAAACCACAGCCATCCAATACTTTTATTATCTAGTGTAAAACATATTACAATCTTGTGAATAATCGTGTTTTTCATCATACTATAATACCCATCTGAACCCCTTTTTAACAAGCTTAGAAGCTTCTAGATTTTTGGGTTCTACAAAATCGGCAAGGATAGGGGTCAGGGTGTACAGTATACCATGGGCTATACAATATAGCATGATCAGTCACCACATACCAACAATCTTCCACTTGGAGACTGATTAGGCTCCATACCAACACAATCTCCCACTTGGAGACTGATCCTGGACAACACTGCTACAATTACAGCTCCCACTAGAAATAAGTACCTTGGACCCTGCTGCTCTGTTATACTTGAATTCAACCTTAAAGACCAACCAAATCTGAACAGGAGCTTAGATTCTCCCTTGTCACCACCTTCGTAAACATATCCGCTGGATTGACATCTATATGTATCTTGTCTAGCTTAACCTGTCAATCCTCCAACACTGACCGAATGAAATGATATCTCAACTGGATGTGTTTTGTTTTAGAATGTAGAGCAGAATTCTTTGCAAGATGTATAGCACTCTGGCTGTCTGTAAAAAAGTAATTTCGAGCCTGTTGTTTTCCCAACTCATCCATGAAAAATTGCAGCCATATCATCTCCTTTGCCACCTGTAGCAACATACTCTACCTCTATGGTGATGTGCTAAACTACCTTCTACAATCGGTGAAAACCAACCTCACCGTCCCACCACCAATTGTAAATACATAACCCGGTGGGTACTCCACCGTATCTATATCCCCCGCCAACCCAATAACATGGCCTTTAAATTAGTATTAGGAGCCTTCAAAACATAGAAAAATTATTGGATGTACCTCTCAAGTACCAGAATCCATTTTACTACATTCTAATGCTCAACTCTAGGATGACCTAAAACCTACTAACAACTCCTACAAAGATGGGCCATCTCGTCTCGCATACCATGGCATACATCAAACCGCCTATAGCCAAGCATATGGTACTCCTTGGACATTTTTTCTTCCTCCTCTTGTGTCTTTGGACACATTTCCTTAGTCAATTTAACATGACTAGGCAAAGGTGTGCTGACAACTTTTGCATTCTCCATATGAAATCTCTGCAACACCTTTTCAACATAATTAGCCTAAGATAAAAACATTTTTTTGTTTTTCCTATCTCTACAAATTTTCATACCAAGGATTTGTTTTGCTGCCCCCAAATCCTTCATAGCAAAAGAATTTGCTAATTGTTGTTTTAACTCACTTATGTGATCCATGTTAGACCTAGCTACAAGCATGTCATCAACATATAAACATAAAATGATGTAGTTGTCATTATCCAACCTCTTAAAATAAACACAATGGTCAAAATTACACTGGCTATAGCCTTGCTCAGCATAAAACTATCAAATTTCAACTACCATTATCGAGGTGCTTGCTTCAAGCCATATAAACTTTTCTTCAATCTGCACACTAGTTTCTTCTTACCTTTGACCTCAAATCCTTGTGGCTGATCCATATATATTTCCTCTTCCAAATCACCATGAAGAAAGGTTGTTTTAACATCAAGCTGTTCTAAATGAAAATCTTCAGCAGCCACAATACTTAAAACAATACGAATAGAAGTCATTTTAACAACAGGAGAAAAAATCTCATCAAAATCAATACCTTTTTTATGTGCAAATCCATTTACAACTAATATGGCTTTAAATCTCTTCTTACCTCCATCCTCCTCTTTTATCCTATAAATCCATTTGTTTGGTAAAGCCTTTTTATCTACAGGAAACTTGCATAATTCCCAAGTCTACTTTTTCAGCAAGGAGTCCATTTCTTCTTCCATTCCATGCTCCCACTGAACCTTGGTATCCACCTGCATAGCTTCATCATAATATTTTGGCTCACTAGCTTCAGTTAACAAAATAGTATACAAAGAGGGAGAGAATCTTTCTGGAGGTCTACTTATCCTTGAGGATCGTCTAACAGGAGTTTGTGGTATTTGTTGTTGTTGTTGTTGCACAGCATGAGGAACCACTGAAACATCATTGTTTGGAATATCATCCAACACTGCATAATCATTTTCTTTCTTCTCATGTTGTAGCAGCAGATCTTTGTACAATACTTTCTCATTGAATATGACATCCTTGCTTCCCACAATTTTCTGATTTTCAAAATCCCAAAGCCTATAACCAAATTCATCAATGCCATATCCAACAAATACATATTTCTTTGATTTTGCATCAAGCTTGGTTCTATTTTAAGAATCTACATGTGCAAATGCTTCACAACCAAAGGTTTTGATAAAAGAATAACTCACCTTCTTACCTTTCCATGCTTCCTCTAGAATACCACAACCCAAAGGATTAGAAGGACCTCTATTGATTAAATAAACAGCAGTGTTTACAGTCTCTACCCACAATTTTAAAGGCAACCCAACATGCAATCTCATAGTCCGTGCACGCTCCATTATTGTTCTATTCATGCGCTCAGCAAT
Organism: Sequoia sempervirens; assembly: GCA_007258455.2. Lineage (NCBI taxonomy): Eukaryota > Viridiplantae > Streptophyta > Pinopsida > Cupressales > Cupressaceae > Sequoia > Sequoia sempervirens. Next base: position 402,808,160 of record VDFB02281492.1, on the reverse strand, counting down.
GCCATTTTCCAGTGGAGTCCTTGGAACCGTTTTCTGCCTATGAATACCATTAGAGGAACAATAATCTTCAAACTCATTGTTACAATACTCACCACCATTATTAGATCTAAGACATTTTATCCTTTTACCTATCTCATTCTCAACCAAGCTTCTCCATTTTTTAAAAGTTTCAAATACATCAAATTTATGCCTAAGGAAATAAATCCATACCTTTCTAGTTGCATCATCAATGAATGTAACAAAATACAGAGAACCACCAAGACAAGATACCTGAGTTGGTCCCCATAGATTTGTATGCACAAGCTCCAATTTCTCATCTTTCTTTTGCTTCCCATCCTTGAGAAAACTTACTCTCTTTTGTTTTCCGTACACACAACTTTCACAGAAATCCATATTAACACATTTTAGACCTAGTAAAACATTATTTGAATGAAGTACTTTCATACCTTTTGCACTCATATGCCCAAGTCTATTATGCCACAAAGGTCGTATTCAAAGTCCACAAATAAGAATCGTATGATCTTCTACTTGCTAAATCAGAGCAACCGCTCCCCTAACATTGACCTTTTCTCAGAATAATTAAAGTGAAAGAAGGAACAATATGACTCCATACAAAGATATATATAAGGTGCCTACTTTCACACCTTTTGCTACTACTAAGGCACCCTTTGTGACCTTCCAGTTTTTATCACTAAAAGTAACAACACAACCTTCATCATCTAGTTGCCCTGCTGAAATTACATTTCTGCTTAACTTTGGAACATGTCTTACCTCACGTAGTAGCCAATGATTCCCATTCTACAACTTAATCTTGATTCTTCCCTTTCCAACAATCACCTACCGTCTTCGTTATCTCCTAAATAAACCAGCCCAAAATCCCCTTGGACATAATCAAGAAAATAACTTCTATGGGGGGTAGCATGAAATGAAGCCCCTGAATCTAAAACCCAAGAATCATCAGCATTATCAAGGGAAAGAATCAAAGCATCCTCATCAGATTTATTACTTTCCACATTTTCCTCTTTACTTCCTCCCTTTTTGTCTCCTTTATTTTTTTGAGACCAGCAATCTTTCTTCAAATGACTTGGCTTACCACAGTACCAGCAATCCTTCTTGTTTCTAGATTGGGACCTTCTATCCTTTGATTTTCCTCATGACTTCCCATGATTTTCAGAATCGTTTCCTCTCTCCTTTGTTCTGCCCCTGCTTTCTACATTCAAAACACTACCTGATGTGGATGTTCCACCTGAGCTTTTCCTACGAATTTCCTCGCTCAAAATAACACCAACAACATCATCAAATTTCAATGTGTTCAAACAAGAAATAGAATTTCTAACATCCATTACCAAGCTATTCCAAATTTCAAGCAAAGAACAAAAAATCAAAAGAGCCCTAACTTCTTCATCAAAGTTTACATTAACAGAAGTCAATTGACTGGTAACTATGTTAAACTCATTCAAATGATTAGTAATTGACCCACCTTCTACCATTTTCATTTAAATAAACGCTTCATAAGAAATACCTTATTCAAAGCGAAGGCTTTTCATATAACTTTGCCAAGGTTTTCATCAACTCTTGAGTTGTCTTTGTTGTTGTAATATTGAACGCCACTGATTGTGCCAGGCATAGATGAATACTGCCAAGAGCCTTTCTATCCAAGATCTCCCAGTCCTTATCTGACATTGCTGCAGGTTTCTTGGTTTTCCCTTCCAATGGCCGCCATAAATCCTTCTGATAGAGATAGTCCTCCATCTACATCTTCCATAACTGATAGTTCTTCCCGTTAAACTTATCAACATTCTTACCCTCGTCTGCCATTGCTCCCACTCAACCATGAGACTCCCACTCAGCTGTGAGACCTTCCTACAGATGATAATCAAAACACAACCTGCTCTAATACCACTTGTTAGGGTTAGAGATGGCAGATATCTAACAATTAAATGCAGATTTAATTAATAAACAGAGAAACTAAAATACACACAGAATAAATCTTAACACAGAGAATTTAACGTGGTTCACCTAGTCTAGGCTACATCCACCAAACCGCAGCCATCCAATACTTTTATTATCTAGTGTAAAACATATTACAATCTTGTGAATAATCACATTTTTCATCATACTATAATACCCATTCGAACCCCTTTTTAACAAGCTTAGAAGCTTCCAGATTTTAGGGTTCTACAAAATTGGATTTTTCCTTTTTCGGCAAGGATAGGGGCTGGGGTGTACAGTATACCATGGGCTATACAATATAGCATGATCAATCGCCACATACCAACATCCCACCCTTTAGAACCGGTGGACAAATCTTGAGAATGGGGTATGTCTTTGGTAGGGCCCTCTCACTGCATTTGAATCTAACACAACATCTTCGGATGTAGGATGTAAGCATTCATTGAACAGATCCTCTCTTGCCCTGTAGTGTATGTAGGATGTCAACTATGTACGATGTAGGATTCATGTAAGCATTCATTGAACAGATCTGATACAGCACTCTACCTATCCAAGTGAACACCAAACCAAACCAGTACTACTCCCAGCTACAAATCTCTACTCATCTAAAAAACCAACTATAGTGGGGGTGGGTGGTTATATTGATCAACCTGCTAGAATAAGGAGTTATAGTTAAGGGAGGGAATCTTAGTTCGGAGGGTGGTCCCCTACTATTCTAAGGGATGACTATAGTTCAAGTGGGTGGGAAAACTTTAGCGGGTGGGAAACTATAGTTCCTTAAACTAGCAAGCACCCTACCATAAACTATTTTAGGGGCTATGGATCTAGGGTGGCCAATGGCCCATAGAATAGTAGGGGCCCACCCAACCCTAGAATAAAAGTTGTAGGGATGCAAGGAGGGAATCTTAGTTCAAGTTTCGGGAGTTATAGATGAGGTATTTCCATTGCCCCACCAACCCCACTGGCCCCCTACTATTCTAAGGGGCCTAGGGTCAGAGGAGGAGGTAGCTAGGGAAGTTCACCCAGTAGATGTCGTTGTTCCATGGGAGGATAATTATTTCCCAAAGATTGGTATTAGGTGGGAAGCAAGGTGGGATTAGAGGAGAAATGATTCATGAGCCTTGCCAATGACCAAGAATAGGCTCTTCTCTTTTGTACACCATTTGTATCTCCACATGAAGTCCCCACTATGCGAATTGAGGATTAATTTGAGATAACAGTGGGGTAGGCCCCTACTATCTATAGGCTAAGGTAGGGTTGGGGACCCAATTATTCCTCAAGATGTAGAGCACTTATGCTCCTACATACATGACAAGAGTCATCTTTCCACCAGTCTTCAGCACACATAACCTGGCCCTGGTCTTTTCAATAGGAACCTGGGCCCATCTATTCTAAGTAGTGTGTGCATGAACTAGTCTTGTGAAGTAAGTCCCAACCAGTTTCTAGTTTCTTTTTCATCCCAGCATGCATATATAGTACAACTTACAACTCTCCCTTCATTGCAACCCCCTAGGCCAATCAAATGAATGCCCCCGTGTGTGGGGATGGGTGGGGGGATAAAGCCTCCCACCCACCCACTCTACTACCTTCCTCCCACCCAGAACTAGAATTCCCTCCCACCCATAGGCGTAGGCATCTCCCACTACTGGATGGATCTTTGTGGCAATGGTGGTGTCGTGGATGATCTCGTATCCATAGGTTTCGATGAGAACTAGTCTATGGTGCCCAATGAGAATGATAATTGGTTATATTCAACCTGGTTCTAGTTTCCTATTGCCCATATGTCATTCTATAACCGAGATCCAAATGAGAGGAAGATTGCCTGCCTGATGGAGATAGATATATTTTTTTGGGTTTCGCTCCCCAGTTAGTAGGATTCTTCACGGCCCTATCCCTATCTCTCGGGTTGGATATTGATATTCAGAGTAAGTTCTACTAACCCATTCACTTGGGAGCGGACTTCTTGGTATGTTTTGGATAGTCTATGTGCCCCAATATCCCAATCAAGTCATCCACATGATATCCATATCCAATAGGAAACAATTGACCTATTGACTTGATAGTCAGAGCACAAAACAGAAATTCCCCGAGAAGAGAAATCGGGGGCCCCCTATTCTATATGGTATATGGCCCTATGGCCAATATGTGGCCAATATATAGCCAATAGAAAGTAGTTGGTGCTTCAGGTACCTTTATTGAGGGCATTCTAGGTGTCATCTCAACACACCATTAGGCACTCAAATGCCTATATATCATTGGGGGTTGTCGGGCAGATGAGGAAAATTGTCTCATTCTCATCATTGATTGAAACACCCAGATCTCTATAGATGGGGTTGGATTTGGATCGGGTTGGAACACCTGTTGATGTTGATATTGATTTCCTTCCTCAAGTTTGAACTAGCCACTTCGTTTGATTATGGATCGTTCACCCCCTTGATGGATGTAGAATTTGACTATCTATAGTTCCTATGGCACTCTGTTCTTCCCCAACCGGCATGAACTAGCACTTTGTTAAGGCCCCGCTCCATATATACAAGGTCGAGGGTGGGTGTCTATCTAAATATTATATAGCTTGGGTGGGGCATTTGATTCTATCCATTTCCCTCTATATACATGCATGGGGCCATGTAGATATATGGGGTGACCTACTCTATAAAGCTCTGGAGCTAGGTGGGGGGGGAATTAAATGGAACTAGTTGGATTCAATCTAGCATGACTAAAATTTTTGGTGAAAGGGCTTTCTCTACATCAGTACTACATCTAGGAGACAACAATGGGGCATGTGAGCGGAGTTATCCTGCTAGATAACCAAATAAATCAAATCTATAGGGACAGGGTGGGTTAGGGTTCATCTGGGGAGTCTCTATATAGTTCCAACTCCTATCTCCAATTGGGTCCATGGGTAGAGACATGTGGGTTTCCCAATCCCACATTCATGAGGAGTAGCAATCATATTCCTATATAGAACTACCCCAGAAAAATAAAAATAGGCCATTTATGTGCTCTTCCTCTCACTACCACTACCACAGGGGAGGGCCTTTAGTCCAATCAATTTTGCAATTATATAAAAGAATGGAAAAATCTATATAGATGGGTCCATGAGAGGTCCCTATTTATAAAGATGGCACCCTTTAACTCCTTCGATGGGATGGATTGGATCCACCTTCGTTCTAACTCTTCATGATGAGGCAACGTATATGGTTCTTGGGGGACCCCACTCCATATTCTATTTCTATTGATGGGTATGAGTTAGTTGGTGTTTCGAGGCAGCCCTTTCTTATGGGTCTAGTACCAACTAATCCATTACACTGGAGACTCCGATTAATGAGACCAGACCATACTCCATCCCCATCAATGTGGGAATCCAAGTGTGTCAGCATCAGGCATCCATGTGTGCCCTCACGTACCCTAGAGAGGAGCCATAGTTGTCTATAATATTAATAATCTAGAATGGAGAGGGTGGGACACCTCTAATATATTGAGGAGTTGTATAGATTATGACAAGGGCTCTGGTTGTTATGGTGGTGACAAATGTGGCAAAAGAAAATGCTCATCTAATTTTGATCGTGATCACTATGGGAGAGAGTCCATCCTCGATAGAAATGGATCAGGTGCTCACTCACATGGATCAAAGGAAGGGTGACTCTCACTTAACAAATCGGATCAATGAAAGGGCTCTTTCTTAACTCAACAGATTTAGCCGTGTGGCCATAGAATTATGAATCCAAATTGTAGGGTGAAGGATGGAGCTCTCCACGCTTTGGTCAATTGTTGATAGGCCACTATTTTTTCCACTAGAAAAGTTCCCTTAGTTGGGAACCTTCCTCACAAGCTCCTCCCATTACCCATCCTTCACCGGCCACCCTTTCTCACCCCCTCCTGCCATCCTTCACCCCCGGTAGGAGGCAGGAGTAGCTCTAACTAGAATAAGGTAGGACTATTGAACCCCATGTAGGAGGCAAGAGTAGCTCCAGGTAGTTGAGGGAAAGGATGGCTATTTAGCCAAATAAACTATATTGGATTGATGCTCTGGCAACTAAACTAGATTGATGGTCGGCAAGGGGCTGAGATAGAAGCTAACTAGTTGAATTGTTCAGTTAAGCATCCCTAGTTTGACCTAGGATCTGTTGGAATAGTTTCTCCTGGGATCCTACCTGAAGAAAGGAAGTTGGACTTAAACCGAGAAACTAACTACTTTAAGCTAGTGAGAAACATCCTTGTTTATTTGTATTAGTTGTCGTTCAATCAGCAAGTTATCCTTCCCGGGGTGGGTGGATGGATGATAGTTGGGAGGACAAGCATAGAGGAGGTATGGGAGGGAAAGCCTTCCCTTCCCTGGGTGGATTACAGCACATTGTCAAGGATCTCTTCTTCATGCCAACTAGGGGGTGTTAAGGGTGGCCACCCACACTATAGACTATCATCCTCCCACCCATGGAACTAGATTAGTAATATCTAATGGATCAACCTTCCAGCCAATCAAAAACAAATCCAGCTACCCTCGGTCTACTATCCCTCGATGGCCATGTTATGTATAGAATCAAGAATGTTTACATAAGGCCCAAAGGGCGAATAGGTAGTGGGGTTGGGACCGACTGAGCTTCACTCCTAACCATATATTCCAACTCTATAGCCTCCCACCCAAGGCCTATCCCATCTATCTTCTTGGGGGGTGGGAGGCTATAGAGTTGGAATCTACTGATGGCTAATTCTTTAGCTCGAACCAGAATCTCCATTCAGATTTTGGTCTCCCCTACAACTGAATGAAGTTCAAATTATGGTATAATCGATGGGGGAGATATAGCATTGGGTGGGAGATGAAGGTTCATAAACCCTCAAGCTCCCCTCGGGAAGGTGGCTTCTCAAATGAGAGCAGAGGCGGTGGCAACGAAAAGTTAGTAGAAGCAACCCCTACCTAACTGTAGAAATCTATAGTAGGGAGGGGCCCAACAACAACAATGAACTACAATTCTTAATTAATTAGTGAATTAATATGGTAGATTAATCAGCTTGCTACTTTAAGCTAGAATACACTATAATAATCCAACCCTTGGCAATCGAATCGGCCTTATTTTGTAGCCTAGGGGGCATAGTTATGAACTGCTCACCCATACTCTAACTTATTCTAGCAAGCTTCTCAAATCTCAAATCTACTGCTCACCCTACTATTCTATGGGGGGTGAGTAGGAGGAGGAGGAGGTTGGGGTCATTCTCTAAAAAAGACCGATTTGATTGGAAACTCTCTACTATAGTTGTAGATTCGATGAAGGGAGGCCCTCTATTTTCTTGTTGAAGGGATTTACAGTTGGCAATACGTTGGCTTGGGGCCACCCCAGAGCAACCTATTTAAAACCCTTGATTGACCCCTGTGCAAACCATTTTACCCCTAAAGACACCAGTTAGATCAAGACACCGGTTCAATCAAGACACCATGTACCCCCAGCCATTAATTTTCCCATATATCCATAGGGGCCACCCACCCCACTTCAAGCACTCGATGAATGGTACTATAATTCCCTCACCCCTTTCTCATCTAGGGGGTGCTCGACCAACTATAGATAGTAGGGGACCACTCAAACACCAAAATTGATTTTATGCCATGCCCATTAAGGGCCGGTTCACTGCCCCTTAGAGATAATAGATGATGAATGACCTCATCCATCACAAATCATCCACTATCTACGTGATACCAGTCAAATCACATATGCTCCCCACTATAGTGCTAGGTAGATGGGCCGATCATATCAACTATCACCCATCGAATCAATAGAGAATTCCCTCCCCCACCTCGATTCTAGCCATCATAATTGCTTAATCTAGCAGGTTCCATACTATAGTTACTGATTCAATTGAGGCCCTATCCTTCCTATGGTGGGTTTTGGGGTAGAGAACAGTCAGAGAACCTGTGATCGAGTCCATTCAATTGGAGGTGTGGTACCGATTCATTGTCAATTCAATTGGAGGGTTCCCACATCTTTATAAGGCGTTGGGGTTCCCCTCATCTTTTAATAGTTGTTAGGTGCAGCACTCATGTTACGTATAAAATATGGACTGCATCACTATAGTCCCAATCAGCCTAGGACTACATCACTATAGTATGCTATGGAATGGGTTGCATCTACTATCTACATTAGGGGTGGAGTTAGGGCCACGGTGCACTACTATCTACTATTATCTATCCATAGGGGTGAAGGTACATCCCCAATGCACCACTAATCTACTCTAGAAGAAATATTTTTCTCTATCTACAAAATCCCCCCCGATGCCTATATATTTGTTCATTCCTATTGTCGATATGTGTCTCTAATCAACCTATGTGTGCTCCTAATTGATATTTGTACCCTGACTGGATATGTAAAATATGCTACTCCTTACCAATATGTTTGCTTCTCGACCTATGTCTTCCCCTTATCGAGTACCGTGTCTTTTTCTTCTTTTTTCATATGTCCTTTCCTCACCCTCTACGTTGTCTTCATTCTACCCGATGTGCCTTTCCAATATGTGTCACTCATTTCACGAAGTGCAAATAAACCCCAAGCAGGGTGGGAGGCCCTTAAAATAGTAGGGGAATTCCTTATTCTAGCAGGTTCATCCATATTGTAGGGGCTCCTACTCTAGAAGGTCCCCATAGAATTGTATGGCAAGCTCGAGGGGGCCTATAATTATATGGCCATACTATTCTAAAAGGGGGTGGGTGGGAGGAAGTGGGTTAATCGAATCGGTATTTTTTAGAGTTTGTAAATTAATGTGCTCATATCAACTGATGATTCCCTCTAGTCAAGCCCCAATGGGAAACTATACTTGGCCCCAATCCCATGCTCTATAGAAATTTAGTGCCTATAAAATAGTAGGGGCCCACTAGAATAAGCTAGAATATGCTTTAATAAGTGCTTGAATCAAGCTAGACTTTCTACAGTGCGGGGGGTGGGGTAGAATTATAGTTCCTCATTGCTCCAACTTTGGATCTCAATCAATCATATTCCCCCCACTGCTATGTCTGATGCCTCCATTGACTAATTTCCCTTCCCTTCTTGTTCAGGAATGTATGGCCAATGTGGTTGGTGTTTCTTGCCTTTCATCGACAACCAACCATATTGGCCTTAGGTCCTAAAGGGCATGGTCAATGGGATATGTGGTGGGGTTGGGGTCATCCCTATATCCTCCCACCCCCCCCCCCACCAGGTGGGGTCGATGGGTGATCAAAGCTGGGATCGACCCATAGCCACACATTGAAAGGAGAGATAGAAAGATGAATAGTCAACTTGCCAGGTTCTTCTCCTCATATTGTTTAATTCTAAGAAGCTTTATTGGACTTTCCACTGGAAAAGTAGCATTGAAATTGAATCTGGGAGAAGGCACTCGAACTTAATGGTAGGATCATTGTTAAGCCCATCACATTGCAAACTTATCTACTTCTCCAATTTCAATTACTCGCTAAGGACAAGAGAGGATCTTATATGGCAGAATATCAACTCGATTGACAAGAAATACCAACCAGGATACTCTCCAACATAGTACCATAGTGTCAATTCTAAATCAACCAATTGATTCCTTGCAACCAATTAGGCCCTATCTCGACCTGCTATTTACAATCCTACATTAAGGATCTCTCGAAGAGGAGTGAAGCAACCCTAAATGACAAGATGAGTGGATTTCTCTCATTCTCCCTCTCCCTAATTTGTTTCATTATGGTCATCCATTTTCTGGGGATGGGTGGGGGGCTAATACTACTATAATTAATCATGGCTAAGTCGTTCCAACAAACAACAAAACCTCTCTTGTCATAAGAGTGATTTCATCCCGAATATTTTACACATATTACCATCCCAACCCAAATAAGATCAATTTGAAGCTAGCAGAGGTGAGAAGGCGAGAGAGTTTACAATTGAATTGTCTATTACAATTGAATGTGTCAGCTCGAATCATAATATGCATAAATGTCATTGATCAAAGTTTCCTTTATGCCCCCTTAGTGTAATCGACTGAAATATTCCTTCCATCCAAGTTCTACCTAAGTTGACTGGGAACTTTAGCCCCAACTACCTGTTGAATAGTAGGGGCCCGGAGATCGCACCACCCAAGGCCCCCCACCCTATAGGCCTTGGGTAGGGGGGCCTTGGGTCGAGAAGGAAATCTCAAGAAATTTTCTGCCCTTCGAGACCTAAGGTCCCTATATCTCCCACCCCCCTAGTGGGGTGAGTTCACTGGTACCTAAGGCCAATATGGTCAGTTTCCAATGAAAGGTAGGCAACAGGGTGAGTGGGTGGAAGTAGGGAGGTCGGTGGGTAAGACGAATAGATTCATCCCTAAGGGCATGGTCAATCCTTTCAAGTTGGGTGAGAGTTATAGTTCCAAACTATAGTTCTAGGAATTTTAGTTGTGGGAGGCACTATAGTTAGAGGGGTGGCCATTAGAAAACTATAGAATGGGGGGATCCTTGGGATAGTAGGGCCCACTTTGCATTTCCCTAGGTGGGGGGTTCTATTTCCAGGTGGTTGGGTATCATAGGGTTCCTGTTGATGGCTTTTTTGCCTAATTTCTAGTCTGGCCCCATACAATTAGAAGGGGTGGGAGGAAATTGACGTTACAGGCCTTTTATTCAATTCACGTTGGTGGGGGCCCTCACCACAACAATAGAATATAGGGCCATCCACCCAACTACTTATCCCAACCCATCCCAGGAAGATATGGAAAACTAATGGATATAGAAGCGGGACCCACCTACCTTGCATGCAGGGCCTTTATTCCATTGTTGTTGGTAGGGGGCCCTTTCTATGGGGTATTGGAGTCCCACTAGATCCTATTCCAGATTGAGAGTTGGTAGTAGTTCCTCTAGGAGTAGTGGACCCTGTAGATGCAAAGGAAAAGCTAGTAAATGATGCCAGCAGTGATCTTGTTGAATTGATCGATTTCAAAAGTAGCAACAAAGGTCAGCAGCAACATCCCTTTGAGTTTGATAGCCATTACAAAACCATAACATTATTTTTCCATATTTTGATAGTTTCATATCCATATCTTGATCAAGATTGAGAACTATAGTTGATGCTGGTAAAACTATATTATATACGTAATATGCCCCCCGTCACCCAACTATAGAGGAGAGTATCCAATAACCTTTGGGCCTAAAAAAACAATAGACCATGGGTCCACATCTATATTCAATGTTTAGTTTACCCCCTTCCTTCTTTCCTTCCTATAATTGTTGACTAAACAGTTTGGAGAGTGATTTCCAACTATAGTTAGTCGGGGGAACTCTAATTGGAGGGGGGAGTGGGGGAGAATATAGCCCAGGGTAGGGGGCCTCTTCTTTCATATAATTGAGTTCTGAGGAAGGCAAGGGGGCCTACTATCTAGTCGAGGGCTATAATGGGGTGGGTGGGGGTAGAAAGAGGAATGGTACAGCCCTCACTATAATTGTAGCCCCTAGGGGAGGAATATTTATCTATCTTATAACTATAACTATAGCCCCCTCTCTATCTCCTCCCACCTACCTAGCATGTTATGTATAGAACTACCATCTCCAATTATAATTGTCACAACTATGGAGAATTCAGGTGGGGGGGTCCCAAGGAATGAATTGATCTTTAGTCTAGATCTACGTCATGTGGAAGCACCCCAACTATAGTAGTTGATTTCCCCCCACCTTGCAATAAACCATTGGGTTATTTCATTCATGCTCAACTTAGCAACTATGGGGAGGGGTCAAACCAGAGCTTGGAAATGAGAACAAGCATAAGAACTATAGTCACAGCCCATAGATATATAGGGCCTTGATAGGTCTAAAGATGCCATATGTGTGGGGGTTTCCAGAAAATGACCCAATGTCAGGGGGTGAGGAGCCTCCAAGGGTTGGTGGGAGGAAATAGGGTTTTTCGGGAGTGGGGAGCATCTAGGGGTGGGTGGAAGGCAATAAGGTTCCACCGACCTGAGGCAAGGCTATCCTCCTAAGTTCCCCCAGTCCATCATGCATCAAAAAGAAGGCCTAGTTTAGCTATCTATCTAGCTATTACATCTATAAGACTAGTTATACCACCTACCTGGAACACTAGTCTTATCTATGTTAGAGATGTTGCATTCCCAACCTAACCACATTATCTTAGGCTAGAGAGGCTATAGTTGACTGATTATCAAAATGAATGTGCCCACAACTATAGCTTCCCACCCACCCATAGGGATTGTAGGGATTGGTACTCCTCTGAGACTTTTAACTTGGCCAATATGTTAAGCAGTATGGGTAACTATGTAGAGCCAACTATCTATAGTTATAGTTGGTCAAAACTGCAATAGAGTTTAGCGATACCGATATCAATCTCTCTTAGCATCACTTGAAACCTTCTAATGATTGATGTTGTTCCATCTCTTCCCCACCATCGAGTAGTTCTAGGGATCTCATCAAAATGATCAGAGTAGATTCTTGAGTGGGATTGGTCTTTTCCCACCTAATTATTTATCCCCATCCCCCTGTAGGGTGGGAGGTATAGTTACCCATCCATTAAAACCTTCTCAATGAAACAAGGTTGTGCTACATTTACCTAGCGTTAACCAACCCCCTCTACTATCTACTGATATTCTATAGATAGGTCTCTATGTTCCTCTACAGGGTCACTATAGATATAGGTGGGGTTGGGGCCCTGGGTGGTGGGATGTTGGGGATCAACTTGACTGGTTGGTGAGAGAGTTGGTTGGTGCGGTGAGAGAGATTCAACTAGTGTGGTGATATATAGGGTGTGTCGAGCCTGACTTCAGGTTTCCATATCTATATATAGGGAGCTTGACCCCCAAAGCTATACTTGGCTCCATCCCCATATATTAGGGTCTAGAGGGGGGCCCTAGGGGTCAACATCCTACACTCATTTGGGTATGGATCTATAGGGGTACATGATATATAATATAGATAGGATGTGCTCAGCCCCCTCTATATATATGGGGCTAGGGAGATGGGATCAAGGGGGAGGAGTGAGCGAAACCCTGAGAGAGGAGGCCGAGGGTATATAGAAATGACCCTTATTACGATAGGTTAAGGGAAGCTATACTCGGCACTCCCCTACCCCTATCTATTTGGAGGAGGAGACACCCCCAAGGAGGGGAAGGAGAATCACTATACAAAGTCTAGAGTCGAACCCATATCCCATATAGATAGAGGGGCCCCACAAAATTATAGTTAGGTTAGGCTCTAGACAACAAGGGAGAGGCACCCCCAATGGAGCTCCGGCTATTTCCAGTTGGCACTCTTTCTCGACCGCTCCACCCAGATCTCTATCTCTATAGATGGGGCCATAACTCTATCTATATGGGATATGGGGTCAGGAACATAATCAATCTTGGTACAGAGTATGGAGTTAAGATGATAGACTCAGTCCCAACCTCTCTTCCCCAACCTCCCTCTCTCTATATAGGGATATAGCCATAGCAGCCACTCGGCCGACGGGAGATGAATCTACATTAACTTCTTACCTTGCTAGTATATAAATCTAGGCTTCTTATCCCATAGAAAACTTATCATATCATAGAAAACTTCTTATCTCATATTACGGTAATCTGGGTTCATTCTTGCTTGATTTATTCATCCGGTCATATCACATGCTACAACTTCGTTCAAAACTGCCTCCCAGACCTAGGGCTAGGAGTAGGGGCCCTTCGTGTTGCTACCATGAGTAGTATCTATCCCATTCATTATGAGGGAAAGCAAGAAAGAGACCTAGGTTTCTTTTAGGGGGGAGTGCTTGCTTAGGACCTAGAATACGATGGTAAACAATCGCTCTCAACACCACTACTTTTTATCCCCCAGTCCAATAATCAAAATGAGACACTTACAGTGCCTTTGGAAGTGGAAATAGATACCTTTTGATTCAAGTCCACCCCACTCACTGATTCTTAGGCCTGAAAGGTTGCTCAGTTTTTAAGCTCCAATGAACTTTGTTTGAAAACATACAAATTTCCCCTACTACTCTAAGGGCTGAAATCTTCAAATTCAGACAAGAGAAGTGTCTTTCCAGCAAGCTATATAGAGAAAGGTCGACTAGAGGGTGTGTGTTTGGATCAAGTAGTACCCTAATTCTCTATTTCTTTAATAGATAGGTATCTTAATATTACTCCCCATTCCATCTTCCCCCCTAAGGCATGACCAACTGCAAGATTAAGAAATATGCATGTTAGGTATAAATAAGATCATTGTCAGGGAAAAGCTAGCCTAAGAAAGAGGGATTATGGATAATCTTGGTAATAGGGTTGATGGGTTACCCTAAATCTAAGTAATTTTGGGGTTTTTCTTTCCCATCTTGTAAGGGTGAAACAAAGCTATAGTATAGAGGGTCTACAGGTTCTATATCTCAGTCAGTAAGGGTGGGTTACCCTTAATCTGAGTACAGCCCTAGAATATCCATGCCTCACATACTTGAAAGAAATAAATCCTACCTCCTCCCATTTGTTTTTGATAGGTACCAAGCTATAGATGTTGGGTGAAGGATGGGTGAAGAAAGATATTGGGGCAGCTTTCCTGGGTGGGGGAAATTTGAGTTGTATTGTAAGGAAGGGGGAAATTGAGAGAGGGGTTCCTAATATCAGTAAGAAGGTGGGACATGTCCATAAGAAATGTTTGGGTAAGTTTGAGGAGGGGGAGAATTATAGTCATATTGTAAGGGTGGAAATTGAGATATAGAAGGTTATGGGTGGGTTTCAAATAGCAATCATTCGGATAACCTGAACTCTGAGCTAATCACCTTCCTCTCCACCCTGCTATTAAAGCTTTCCCCTATAGAGGTATCTAGTTGTCAAGGTTGATTACAATGGCCTGTCAAGCATGATCTGATATGACCTAGCTACCTTCCCTAACTACTCTTACACCTCCCTTCCCCTAGATTATAAACCATTCAGTACCCACCCTCTCCTTTGGGGGGAAGGCCAATTCTGGCAGGCTCCTCATGGAAGTACAAGTAAGCACCACCCAACTATAATTCATGTAACCCACCCTTCCCTTCAAAACTAACATATTCGTCTCATGGTCAATGGGGTCTAGTAGACCCCACCACCTGAGCTTCACTACCAACCATAAGGCCCATCTCTATATTCTCCCACCCCCTCGGTTAGTGAAGCTCAGGCGGTGGAAAAGCTCTAGTTCATCTCAGATGGTGGGGTCGGCAGCTATCAACCCAGTAGCTATTTAATTAGTAAACTATTTCAGACTCCATACACTTAGGAGGGGAGGGAGGCAATAGTGTTTTTCACTCTATTCAGGGAGGCAACAAAGGATAAGGCCCTCTCTACTCAGTTTTAGAAAGAATGAGATAGATCTTTCTATTAGATATGAGATTTTGGCCTCTACCTCTAATAGCATTGCAGATAAGATGTAATGAAATGACATCTAGAAAGTCCCTCCCTCTAGAATTGTGAAAGAATGAAAGTTGAAAGGGGACATCAATCGAGGGATAAATAGATAGTGAGATAGCCTCCCCACCGCTTGGATATTGAATCTTATGTAGGAAGGAGGTACACTTAGTATTTCAAAGGGGAGGGCCTCCCCTAGACACCACCACAATACTTTGTAGAAGTAGGTAGTGATAGGTTTCAATGACCCTCCACTTCTTCTAGAGGAGAATAACACTTCCCCAATTGCTTCCCATTCCATGGGATAGCATTCTAAGTGATGCTAGAATCCTGGATATGTTCCCTCTCACTTGTGCAAGTGCGAAATGAATCCCCTCCCTGCCCTACTATCTATAGGGCTTCCTTCTCTAGTAATCCTGCCTCTAGGGCTTTAGGAACAGACAAGCATGCGCAGTCACTAACTATAGGAAGAAGTGTGCTCACTCCTCCAATTCATGAACTAACTAGTCATTCTGGTTCAGATCCTTGATCAACAATCCCAAATGCTATGGGAAAGATCCAAAATGTGAAATCATGGGTGGAGCAATGGGCTTCAATCGCACAAAACAAGGGAAATGAATGAAACGAGTATTCTCCATAGGTCATACACCGACAACTACATGGTATAGTAGTGTAGTGTACTGATGTAGTCCATATTACATATGTAATATGACTCGGTCCATCAATCGCTATACTTCCCCCCCCCCCACCAACTATATCCTCCCATTGGCAACAGCCCTCCCCCACCTAGGGCCCTTCTCTATATCCTCCCCTCCCCCCTTGTCCCAACCACACTGACCATATATTCCTTTGTGAATAGTTCAATGGGGTAAGGAATATATGGTTGGTGGGGTCTGGCCCCCCCACTTGCAGTGGAAAACCCCACCGACCGTTGGACCACCAAAGGAATATATGGTCAGTCCCAAGTAACCCAACCCCACCGACCATATTCATCTCAAGTCGGTACCAGGGCTTTGCCTAAATTCCACCATGCACTTCTAACCACCCTACGCTACACCACCCCCCAGGCTCTGTTAAATTCTGACCTGAGGCATATCAACTATCCTCCCATGAAAAGATGAATAGGTAGGTCTTGAAGGGCCTGACTACCAGAGAACCATGGCTAATTCCCCCCACCCAAAATGGTTGATTCCCTCCCACCTGCCCAAATGAACCCAAAGGGCGTGGTCGGAATTTAGCAGAGCCTCGGTTGGTAGTGAAGCTTGGGTGGTGGAGAAACTCTATAGACTCCCACCCCCCCAGTGGTGGATTCCTTGTTCAGTGGGTTTGGTGCCCTGGATGGTGGGGTTGGTTAATAGTTTGGTCTAGAGCTAGATCCATATGTGTGTATAGAAGATTCATATCTAGAAGCTCAAAATGAAGAGCTTGCTAATCCACTTGATTGAGAAAATACAAAGGAAAAGGTGACTATAGGATGAATGAATGCAGCAGTGTGTTCGAGTATAGAGCCAAGTGGAGCAGGGGCACCCACAAATTCTCCAGTTGTAGATCTGGATGCAAAGTCAGTTTCATAGGGGGTGGGTGGGAGGAAAATGTTTTCAAATCAAGTGTATCCATATCCAATGGTGGAGGGGCAAGCAGATCTTCCAAAAGTGGACCAAGTTGGATATTTAAATGTTTTTGATCCAATTATCCACCCAATAGAACCATCAGCATCCGAACGGTTGATCAAATTGCTATAGCTAGGTAGCGAACCACCTTCACTTATGACTAAACTTCGCTAATTGGATCTGCTTCAACCTTCCTCTACTCATCCCATGCCTCTGCCCCCATCCCTCTCTCCCCTGTGGGTCTACTTTGAGGCCCAGATGATCAATAAGTGGGTAGGTAGGAGGGAGTACTATTGTAGTCACATGAATAATCATCATTTGGACCCAGCCCCGAGGCATTATTGCCACCCTAGGTGGGGATAAATCACTTCATTTCCCTTCTCTTTCTCGATCAAATAAGTTCCTTTATGGCACCTCTTCTCGCAGGCCACCTCCCAACACCTGGGGATGGATAATGATTTGTGCCAAGCGGGTCGGGCATGTGGGTTTGGTCTCTCAGTCAACGAGATAAACTACTAGTGTCTCTCACACTCACTTCGTTGCTTAATAAACTAGGACTATGTAACTACTGCTTCTAACTCTACCTCAACTACCTTAGAATAGTAGGGGCCCTTGGGTTCTTGCCAACCCCTAGAAGATAAATGGCTAGAACCCCAACATAGTTGAGGTAGATGGCACTCGGTTCGATGGGAAACCAATTGAAATTGATACATAAAGAGAGAAATAAAGGGGTTATGGGGGAACAATCAAACAACTCGAGAAGCTATCTATCTACATGAAGGATTTTTCCACCAGATCTTCTATGCAGCATACCATTATTTGGATTTCATCCCTCTAAATCAAGCCATTGGTGAACATTTGATTTGTTTAATTTTGGCCATGCAAGAAATCATCTCCTTCTGCTCTCCCTCTCCCAAAATGGTTGATGTTGACCCTACAAAGGCAGACCCCATTGGTTCTGGGGGGTGGGAGGATATAGAGATGGGCCCTGGGTGGTGTAGAAAAGTGAAGAAAGAAGTTATGTGCCCTTGTGTTGATTAACGCAGTTCAGAATGGTAGTGGGTGCTACCAATGCCTTTCAATGATGAGTTTTGCTCGATATCTCCCTACTTTATCCACTCGACTTAAGTCGATCCTCTCTCATACTTTATTGCAAATGGTGCATTGTGCCATTCAAAATGCTTAGACATAGCTAGAGTAGAAGAGCTTCAATTTCCCTTATAGAAAGCAATCACAAGTTCATTCATCTGAATGAACATCTATTGAAAGGAGTCACAATGGAGGTCAACCACCAAACTATTTCTTCCCACCCACCCTAACGCTTATTGATTTGCTTAGTTTCCATTTGTCATTAAGATGTAATATAATATCATGACTCAAAACCCTTATTGGAAAAATTTTGAGGCTGTAGCAACCACCCAAGGTGAGCCCAAAATGTTCCCCCTAAAATCAAGAAGGGAATGGAGATTTATGAAAATCATTTTCTCTATATGGTTGCATGCATAGGGGGGCCTAAAAAAACTAAAGGGCTAGCACTCACATCTTATTGAATTTGACCCTTTAGCCTATAGGCAATATCATCAGCGAGTAAATTCATTAGTTACCTTTTGTTTGTTTGTTTGAGGATTGCTTACGGAGGGAGGCAGCAATGAGAAAGAAAGGTCGATTCCCCTGGAACATCAATACCTTGCATTTCTCGTAATCCCTCTCTGGTATAGTCGAGTTACCGAGAAGAGGTAGTCTTATGACCAGCTATGGAGAAAATTAGTGCTTTGAGTGTTGGTTGCTCCCTACCATACCTTCCTACCTACCTTTATAGAGGAGTCGAGGAGCTAAGGAAATAATTCTTCCTTTGGATCTCTCAGCTACTAAGCTTTCAAGTGGAGGAGAAAATCAATCAATCTCTAGAACTAGCTATCTCCTTTGGAAAGAAGGGTCAAGCCCACCCTTTTGAAGTCAATCGAAATCCCAAGACCCCACCATCTAGGGCGAATCCCACGGCCCTACAGAGAAACACCATTGAACCTAGCTTTTAACCACACCGTCCTATATTCCAACCCCACTGAGGGGCCCCTCCCAGGGGGTAGATTAATTAGATATAGAGATGTGCCCTAGGGTGGTGGTGGAGCCTCGATCGGTGGGGTCCACCTCGGGTGGGATCCCTACTATAGTTGGAGCATTGAAAGCTTGAATTCTCAATTGATACGAGGGACAAATGAATCGATACTGATAACGATGGCCCCTAATCAAATCTTGATGAAGAAAGAGAGAAAGATAGAAAAAAATTTAGGCGTGGGTGATGCAGATTATCTCTTATGTTCCTTTATGTATGTTTGAAAGGTTTCCCATCCCATTAGAAGTAAGACAG
Organism: Sequoia sempervirens; assembly: GCA_007258455.2. Taxonomy (NCBI): domain Eukaryota; kingdom Viridiplantae; phylum Streptophyta; class Pinopsida; order Cupressales; family Cupressaceae; genus Sequoia; species Sequoia sempervirens. Next base: position 402,788,906 of record VDFB02281492.1, on the reverse strand, counting down.
AGAGAAATGGAAGAATGAATGGACAATCTAGAGGGGAGAATGCAGTCTCAAGACTCTGTTCCTCTCCCTAGATCCAATCAAATTCCTATGTTTTTCTCTAAATACTGTTGGTCATACCCCCCATCTATAGCCAATGGAGAGGGATGAAATTAAAGTTCTTCTCATGATAGCCATGCGTTCAAATCAACACTCAGCTGCAGTCAACTCTCCACTATTGAAATAGAGCAGTGCCAACTATGAATTCTGGGTAGGTTGAGTGCCCCCAATCCATAGCCTCCCACCCACCCCTGAGTGTGTTTTTTATCCAATTTGATGTGCCTCAAGGATATTTTGTTAATAATTCCCCCCCACCCAGCCTTTAAATAGAATGCTGAGCGGAACTAGTTATAAATCTTCCATTCTGAAGGAACTTTAGCTTCGGTTGACTCTTCGAGTTGCCCCCTTAGAATAGTAGGGAAATTAGGATCAAGGGTTGTTAAATACCTCTCTAAAATCACCATCTCTTATAATTTTGTATTATCAACTTAGGTTTGGAATCATAGTTTAGCTCCCCTTTGAAATCGATAAATGATGAACCAATGAAGAAGCAAGTTGCCTTCTTAGTCCTGCTTTAAGTCGAGTCACTAAAGTCAATCACTAGCTAAGGACCAACTAACCTCTCTTTTTAGCTTATCTTGCTACCAATAACACAAGAAGGAAGGGGAATCCAACTCAGAACTATAATCCCCACCTTCCCTTCATGACCAAATGCCAATATGGTCAACTTTCGAAGGCAGGCCTTATCCATTGACCAAAGGAGAGCATGGGTGGTGGGGTTGGGGAAACTCTATATCCTCCTACCTCCCTCAAAACTTATTGCCTCCCACCTAAGATAGCCTTTGGCACCAACCATATGGCCTTAGGTGGGGTGAGTGGCCTTTGTTCAATGGGGTTCGTTGGTGGGGTTGGTGGTAGCGAAGTGTAGGTCGGTAGCGAAGCGCAGGGTGGGCCCCTACTATATGGCATTAGAGGGGGATAGTAGTAGGGCTTACTCTAGCTTATATTAGCAAGCACATTAATTCATTGATTAATTAAGGCTAGATTCTATACATAACATGCCCACCGTCCCCCCTGACTGAGTCTATGCACTCTATTAGTAGGGGTAGGGGTGGGGGGTAGGCAGGCCAATGGCATCCTTTCATCTATATGTAATACCACTTATTATTACCTAACTAGAAAAACTACCTTGGGGAGGATTTAAGGGCGGGAGCGGGATCCTATGGATGGTAGGGGCCCCTAACTACACAGATGAGTCAACCCTTCCCTACTTATAGTCAGTCAATATCCCACAGGGACCACCCCTATATTCACCCATAGGAACCACCCCTGCTCTCATTAACGAGGAGCCCCCATACTCCAAAAGATCATACCCACCACCCAACACTCATAGCCCTATTACATATCAATTACCATTACCCATTACCCACAGACAAAGGGATAGGGATAGAGACAAAGATTGATCAACCATCAATGGATAGATCGATCGAGATAGAGATAGAGCTATACATATTTTTCCCTATATAGGAGCTCTCTTTAAGTTGTTACCCACTCCACCTACGTTGGGTCAATCTATTTTTCTCATCTCATTCTCAGTCGAGTAGATAAAGATCCTTGTAGTTGGGTTGATTCTTCGCTTGGGTATTAGGAAATACGTATAATAGGTCAGCCTATTAGCTAGGGGTTGAGCAGCACCTGTGCTCACTCGTGGTACCTCTGAGTGGGTAGGAGTTGAACACATAAGGTAACCTATTAATGAGAAATGTATGGAGTGGACCAATGATAGGGACACATGTTCCTATGTGATAATTAGCATCTAAACTAAAGTGGTTGCTAGGCACAATAAAACTATATACTTATATAGAGTAAAAGATGATTGATATCTTTTCCTAACTACTTTAAGCTCCCTATAAGCCCTTTATTTCCCTTAATCGGGTCATGTTCATGTAGTACCTTAGTTGTATTTTATTTTTCTTAGTTAACTGGCTACGGAACTCTAAGTGATGCCTTCGATGAACCCTTCCTTTATTAAAGGGAAATAGCAGAAGGGCCTTCTATCATTCTATCTTTGTGGGAAATGCTCCCCCCTTAATGCCTTAGCCACTGGTGGTGCTAGCTCAACTTAATCAACTAGTGTTGCTTCCTCTCCTACCTTAGGTGTCTTTACCCTCGCCTACATCTTTACTGCTTCCACCCGAAAATCAATGGGCTTTACCCCTTATGGTAGGCTATGGATCTTCAATGAACAAATTTTACTCTACCTACACTCTATCTCACTTTTTTTATGCCCCCATTACTAAAATAGGTTATGTGGGTGATAGTTCTTCAATGAGATCAATTGGCTCTAGTTCCACTGCTATCTATGGTTATGAAACTACTAGGTCAAATACAAGGAAAACCCAACTATATCCACCCAGCCAACGCTTTGCTTTCTTGGATGGTGGTGTTGGTGGGGGGCTAAAGGATTGTTGGCATCCCATTATAATTCTCCACTTGAAATTATGGATCTCAAAATGTAACGATCAACAAATAATTTTAGCACGTCATTTAGCTTTGGCTTTAACGAGTTCCCACTGCAATGTAGATAAGATAGGGCTCCCACCCAACTATCTCAACTATAATTCGTTGGGGTTCTAGTTTTCTTTTTATTTGGTTATTTCTTACTTGTCTATGTATATTTTTTGGTTTATTGTTTCTTGTTTATTTTTGGATTGGTTTGTGTTATGTTTCTCTCTCTTGTTTTCACTTTTGGTTTTGTTTTGGTTTATGTTGAGTATTCGGTTTTCTTGTTTATCTTCATTATGTATAGGTTTATGTTGTGTTTTTGTTTTTATATGTTTATGTATATTATGTTTAGGTTTAGGTTTTTGTATGTGCTTATATGTGTCTACCTTAATTTGTTTGTGGTCAATTTGTAATTGTTTATGTTTAAGTGTGTTTTTTGTTTTTGTAGATGTGTTTGGTGTTGAATTTATTTATGTGTTTGGTTTTTTTTTTAATTTTAGTTTTTAATTTTTATTTATTTTGTCTTGGCCCTTGAACCACGTGCATCTTTTCCTTCCCCCTCCTCTCTCCTTTTTAGCTTGTCTTTGTCTGCAATTTACCATTTTCTCCTCTTACTCTACCATTCTAATGATGGATCACGAAGTGTAATCCGAAATGTTGAAGTAAAAAATTCTACATAATCGAATCCAGAAAATATTTAGAAAAGTACTTCAATATGGATTGTGAAAACTTGATATCATTAATTATCAATAATCTTTAAACTTGAACAGAAGTTAAACTAAATCACATCACACCTAACAAACATACATTTGACAAAAATTGAATTGCATGAAATACAAAATATCTAAACTAATAAAACATATAACGATCTCACCAAGCTTCTCAAGAGGGGTCCCTTCCTTCGGTTCAAGAGGTGAGCAGAAAAGAACTAGTTACTTTAACTCAAGCCACGAACAACTGATCAATCATTTAGGAACGAAACGATATTTTCAATCTTCTTAATTATGTATATTCTATCTATCATTTTCAAATCATAGCACACACACACACACACACACACACACACACACACACACATATATATATATATGTCCATTCTTTCAAACTATCATGAGATAAAACAAAATGAGTATTTCATTTTGTTAGGGTTGATGGCCAACAAACTAGACGATTATAGTTCTTGGGTTGGCCGCAGGCCACAAACCCAAAACGGTTACAAAAAAAACTTGTTTGAAATAAGGTATAAAAAACAAAAATAGGTAGAATTCCATCATATGCAGCCCATGTTTCTCATCTTATTCCTTTCAAGATTTTTCATTCACAAAGTCGGTTCCTTCTTCACATTTAGTTCCTGTAGTAAACCATCCAAAATACATCATTACCTCAACAATTTCAGCATTCTAAAAGCATTCTTTCCTCTTTGAAAACATATCAAATATTCTTTATTTCCCTAACAATTAATGGCAAGGACTTGGGAGAAAGGAAAAATAGAAATGGAATAAGGGAAAAGGGACATAAAAATTGAACACATTTTGCACCCATCACCCTACAGACAACATTGATATGGTTTGTGATTCTCCATGAGTTTCTCACTACATGAACTGAACTGATTCTCACCAAATTATCAAAATTCATATGACACATCCTCCAGTGCCATAACCAACTATCACTAATCTGTGACATAAAGCAATGTCCATAGGCACCCTTAAGCTGATAAATGTTTCCATTTGTTCTCTTAGCAGTCGCAATCACAGTTCCAAACCCCTTTTTGATCTCGCATGTCTCATCCTTAAACACAAGATTATATCTTTTGTTACACATTTTTCCAACACTCAAAGGTTTATGCCTTAAACCCTTAACATAGTAAACATTATCAATGTTATTCTTTCCATCAAAACTAATTGAACCTATTCCACAAATCTTAGCTCATGAATCATCTCCAAATTTAACTAGTCCTCCATCATATTTTTCAAGTTTAACAAACTTACTTTAATCTTTGTTCATGTGATTAGAGCAGACACTATCAAGAACCCAATAATTATTATCTTCTTTAACATGAAAAGTAGATACCAAAGTACCTTCAACCTTATCCTTCTTCTCTAAAACAATTTCCTTTCCACAAATTTCAAAGTTAGCAGAACTAGATTTATCTTTTATAGCCAAGAACAAGCATTCATTTTCATCAAAGTCTCCATAATCAGATTCATCATTAAAAATACCAACATCTTTTCTCAGATAATAAGAATTCTTAATCATTTTCCCTTTATTTTCATTTCTCTTATTGTTTATAGCTCTTCAAACATCTTGAAGCATAATGACCTATATCACCACAGCTAAAACATTTGAAAGGTAATTTTCCTTTGTACCTACCAATTCCCTTCTTCATTTTTCTTACAAAGTTAGCTTCCACATCATCAAGATATTCCTTATCTGAATCTTTAACCTTTTTCAGATACTCCAACCTTGTAATCTCTACATTAATACCATTTTTCAAGCCATTTTTCCTTATTCCAAAAGAAGTTAGTGTACCAATCATCTGATCTCTAGAATAAGTATTAATATTTGTAATTTCCTCAATAGTAGATACCTTTTCACTATAAGAATTAGGAAGAGATCTAAGAACTTTATTTACCACTTTAGATTCTTTAACTTGTGCACCAAAACCTCTCATTGTGCTCACTAGCTCATCAACTCTCTGCATGTAGATTTTGATTGTTTCATCTTTAGACATATGTAGGGTCTCAAATTGTGTCATCAAATTTTGCAACTTTTCTTGTTTGAATTTCTCATCTCCTTCATAAATTCTTTCAAGCTTATCCCAAACTTCTTTGGCATTCTTCAAACTCATAACTTTTACTAATTCAGTATTTGAAAGAATATTCACAATAATAAATCTTGTTGTAGCATTGATCTCATGCACCTTTATCTTTGCACTTGTACTTGGAACATTTTGAGGTGGATTATTTGTAGTCTAATAAGCCCTTTCAACCTCAAAACCCTGAGCTACCACATATTCTTCCATATTAGTCTTCTAGAATGAATAATTTGTGCCATCGAATCTAGGGAATTCCAAAGCAACCTTGTTCACCATCCTCAATCTACCTCAAGTAGTTAAGTTCTTCTCCAAGGAACCAAGCTATAATGCCAATTTTTGAATGAACAAGACAAATAAGAGGGGGGTGAATCAATTGTATCTGATCAAAACATCAAAACCCTCAACAATAATTAGATCCACATACATTCATTAAACCCTTATTTTGTTATAATGATTAAACATGAAATGTAAATAATAGAAACTGAAATAACACCATACACAAGAGAACACTAGATTTATGTGGAAAACATAATGAGTGAAAAACCATAGTGAGGATTATCTCACAATATAAGTAATAGAAAAACCAGTACAAAAGGGATCATTTCCAAAATAAGACACACTATCCAAAGGGCTCACTGCCACAAAAAGAAATACAAGAAGATAGAAGAGAAATGTTACACAGAGAACACTTTCTCAATGCAACAAGGAATCCACCATAATTTCTCCAACACTTTCACAGTCTTGTTTGAAAGATTGTGAACACCTTCAGCTCACTGCCTTTAAGAATCCAAACACTTGAATTTTGCACTACTCTACTCAAATTTGCATCACACATATCACTTGCATCTATCTCCAATCTATCTTTCTTATCTCTTGATTCTTTCTTGCAACTCATAACAGCTCCACTCTTATTTATATCAACCTCAACCTCAAACACCTTCTCCAAGGTCAGAATTATCTGTTATATTTACAAATTCAAAATAGGTCAAAACTTAAACATTCCCACAGTGGATAGGAATGAAAGGGGACCAAAACAACACTTAACTAGGACCAAAAATTAAGTCTCACATGCCACTCTATGCTTTCATTAATACTTGACAATTTCCAAATGTAGTGTAGGCACCAAGTCAGTCGTTACTCGTGAAAACACAACAAACATTAAGTACAACACCATTAACTCTCCTTCAAATCCACAAGTCCTAAAAAGCAACTACAAAGAAATGTGGAGCAAATACATTTTTCCTCGACACCTTTGTACAACACTGCAAACCAATACACATATTGGTGAACACAACTTCCTCTTACCAACAATCTAGAACCCAAAATTTTGAATATAGCAGCCTATAACAACCTCAAACAACATATCAAGTTCACACAAGCATAGCCTCAACACAAAAGAAACACGGAGCACAATATTGGAGCACATTCTAAACACTTGCACGCACTGTTTACTCTGTTTATCAAATTTTCTCAAAAGCACTTGGAAACCAAGTACCTAAGATATCATCTTAGCTCATTACTTCATTCCAACTCATCTCTTGAAATAGAAAAAAAAATATCTCTGTGTACTCACAACACTTCCTTAATATCTCAACTACACATGCACAACCTACAACAACATGTTTTCCTCTTTTTCATAATTTTTTCAATATCCTTGACATCTTCATCATGCAACAACTTCCTTAACACAAAGTTAACATCAATGACAACACCAATCAGTAGACTTCATGTTGTCATCAATGACAACACCTTCATGCTTGCAACATAGCCACCACCCAATCAACAACAAACGTACACTAGCCAATATCAACAAGCACCATCATACCTTCAAACATCATACATTAATCCCACTTTCAACCAATCACATCCACCACCGCCACCATATTATCAATATACTCCCTATGATCAATCCAATCCCATGGGACCTTCCTCATCTGCACCTGTTAATAAGAAATGGGAAGAAATGAAAGCCACCTTGAAGGATTTATAAGTTTGCACATCATCCTCTAAGAAATCCTTCAAGTTTGAGGATATTTGTCCATATCCATTTGATCCATCAATCTCCACTATTCCTTTTCCTAAACACTTTGATATTTTGAAATTTGATAAATATAAGGGAAAGGGAAATCCACAAGACCATTTGCAAGATTACATGCATTGTCAAGAGGTCTTGTACAATGTAATTACCTTCTTCATTTATTCCCTCGCAGCTTGAATGGACAAGCCTTGGAATGGTTCCTACATCTCCCTCGTGGGTCAATTTCTACCTTTTCTAAGTTATTAGAAAATTTTGTGACTCACTTCTCTTATAATTTGTAGGACATAGATACCATGGATATTATGAAGAACAAAAAAAATAATGGGGATACATTTTCCAGCTACTTGCAAAGGTGGTGAGCCCTAGCTAGTTGTCTCAAGTGTAGCCTTCCTAAAAAGGAATTGGTGGGCATCATTGTTGAAAACCCATATCCTGAATTGGCTTATAACTTACGCATCCATTGTGTGTCTACCTTCACTGAGGTCATAGAAAAGGGAGTCACCATTGAGAAGGATCTTATTGCTAAGGGACTTATCAAGATCTTTAAAGAAGAAAAAGATAAACAATCTAGTGATAACCATGGATATTATGAAGAAAAAAATAATAATGGGGATACATTTTCCAGCTACTTGCAAAGGTGGTGAGCCCTAGCTAGTTGTCTCAAGTGTAGCCTTCCTAAAAAGGAATTGGTGGGCATCTTTGTTGAAAACCCACATCCTGAATTGGCTTATAACTTACGCATCCATTGTGTGTCTACCTTCACTGAGGTCATAGAAAAGGGAGTCACCATTGAGAAGGATCTTATTGCTAAGGGACTTATCAAGATCTTTAAAGAAGAAAAAGATAAACAATCTAGTGATAAATCCCTCTACTAGAACAAGAACAAAAATGAAATTAACGATAGTGTCACTAATACCAAACATGTTCAAGTAGATAATGCCTCTCAATGGCAACAAGTCCCTCCCAACAACCCATTTCTATTGTCATATCTATGCCACAAGGGGTGTCATGTCCTCCTAATTAGTCCAATGAGTTGAGTCAAGGAAATGTTAAATAGACATTCACTCCCTTAGGGGAGCCATTAGAGGTAGTCTTTCGAAGGTTGGTTTAAGCTAATACGGTTGTGTATCCTGTAACCAAACCTTTTGATGAGTCAAAACCAAAGCCAAATTGGTATAGGGAAAATGATTATTGCAATTACCATAAGATCAAAGGTCCAAATATTCCAAAATGTTTTCCCTAAGAACAACCAAGGTCCTAGTTCCTCCAACACAAAGACTGGTGTTGATGGTGTTTTCTGCACAGCAACAACTCAGATAGAAAATGATATTCTATCTCTCTTGAAAGATAATCTTCAACAATAAATTGCTAAAAATAACCCCAAGGTCTCTCGGGTGTCAGGTCATGACAATGCATAAACAACTCAGATAATATGTGAAAATGTTGGTAATCACAAGGGGCCTTACAAATGAACAATGTTGGAAGTGAATTTTCATCAAATGCAACAATATGGTGATGCTTTCAACCCTAAAACTAACCCGGATTCAAAATAAACAGCAAAAGAGATAAGGGTTTAGAGAGATTCTATTATATTCTAACTCCTAAGATTAACAATGCAAGTGATAAAAATCCTTGAAATGGACCAATCCCAACGAAACCAATCTCTGCTTGATCAAGATAAATATACAATCTTACAGAAACAGTGCAATCTTCTAAGGTTTTAAAGATTTTCAGATTATGAACATTCACCCAAGACAACCCAATTGCAGTTAAAATGAATAAATCTCCACAATTGAACCAAACACAATGAATATAAAGGTCTAGGCTAACTTTGCAAAGAAACTAACAATCAGCTAGCTGCAAAAAGTGTGGACTAGGGATTGCTGCAAACACTTCAAACATTAAATCATAAACATCATTGAATCGGATTTAAATCTAAATCTAACAACCTTGAGCAATTTGAAAGATACAATCATAAGAACCATGCAAGATAATTCAACACAAAAGAGGTCACCAAAGAATCACAATGTCTACAATTGTATTGAATCACCAAATTTCAGCACCAATTCATGTGTTCTGTTACATCACTTGCTCAAAAATTGACTAATTTCTACCTCTGCTCTACTGCTAAATTCACTCTCTATCAAATCTTCTCCTAATCTTTTCCTCTCCTTACAAATGAGGCAAAAATGTCATTTATAGAGAACCCCCAAACATATCGGCTTAATTAGATTTTACAACAATAACTGGCCTCAAAACAGGTCGGCCTAATTAGATTTTACAATAATAACGGGTCTCAAAACAGGTCGGCCAGGAGAATTTCAAAATAGGACAAGATTTGCATTAAATGCATGAATATTATCCATGTCGGCCTATGATCTCCAGCAAGATCAAATTCACGTGTCTTCCAGAAAGTCCTCCAACTGTAGACAGTTTTGGCACGGATTCCTATGTAGGCCCCACTTTGAAAATTTAAATTGAACATTTCCAGATTTCCCTCTTTTGGCATGAATCCATATGCAAGTCCCCCTTTTAATATTTTCTTAGTCCTGAAAAATAAATATCATCATTAATAGCCCACATGTTCAAATTAAATTTGAATAAAATTTTGACCTTTTCTAAAAAGCTTACATTTTTATAAGGAAACTTTCCATTTTCAGAATTTTTTCTATTTTTGGAATTTTTTATTTTCAATTTTTTATCTCAAGAAATTTTCATTTTCAAGATCATTTTTAAAAATTTCCACTTTTGGCAAAAATAATTATTTTTGAAAAAAATTCCATTTCGGGAAACCAGACCAAGGAGAAAATATGGGAAATTCCAGGCCAGGGGGATTTTATTAAATAAGGCAAAAATTTCAACAATAGATCATCAAAACGAACCAAAAATGCGTGTAACATCATGTAATATATTAAATTAAGCATGGGGTGTTGAGCATTTATCATCAAATTCATCAATTTAATCCAGTATTTCAATTTGCACAAAGCCTGGCAGAAAATCCAGAAAAATTCGGGTGGACCGGATTTCCATGGATGGCATAAAATTCTGGACTTTGGCACATTCTGGAAAAAACTAAAGAAATCCGAGAAAATCCGGGTTGGGCGGAAAATCCCGAACGCAGGAAAAAACCCGGACTTTGCTCGGATCCGGGATTTTCATGGAAATTGGGAAAATCCGGATGGAGCGAAAAATCCCAGACTGGACTAAAAACCCGGATTTTTTCATAGAGCCAGACTTTGAGCAAAATCCAAAAAAATCTGGATGGACCGGAAAATCCCAGATTGGGGTAAAAACCCGGGTTTTGCTCAGAACTTAGTTTTTCCAAAGTGCAACCTGGGGAAATCACTTGGACAAGCAGGATGAACATTTAAGGACCTCCAAAGGCAACCAAATCAATAAAATTAAGGGGCCAAAAGACACCAAAAGCCAGAGCAAAAAGAGGGTCCCTACTTTCAGTGGGGCGTGTGTGCAAAACTGTACAACAAATGGTGACTCCACTGGGAAAATATTCCAGAGCATTTTGATGATGAATAAGAATCATGAACCCAGAATCTCTGGTTTCGATCTCCCTATCAGGAAAACAAATCAAAATGCAAGACTAAAGAAAATCAAGACCAAAGGCCAACTGAAACTTCCATAAACTGAAAATCCAAGTGTGTGCAAGTGAGTTCATTTCCCTCCTTGAGCCACTGTAGAAACCAAGCTCAGTCGGGTCAGGCTACATAAAGATTCTAGCTCCAAAAGCAACCAGGATAGAGCATCACTGCCAGTTAGGCGTCCATAGCCCCGACAAGGTTATCGTTGTGATTCTTCTGAACATAGCTCTACTGCCAGCCAGACATCTATAGCCCTGGTAGAGATATTCAAATACTCCTGATAAGTTGAATTCATTCTTTTGATTTTTAATATTTTCTCTCTTTTTTTTTTATATTTCTTTTCTTTTTCACTCTTTTCATTTCAACCTATGAACAGTGAAGTCCACACTCAGGGATGAGAACCACAGTGGCACTAAAGCAGAAATATAATTTTTCACCCAACAAGACCTCGCAAAGACCCTACTGTAACCTTCAAATTCTTAAGATGAATGAAGAATATAAGATTTCAGAATACTTCAGGTTCAAATCAGACCAATGACCCATTCTCTTTAAATTAGACATTCAGACTGCTTGACACCAACAAAAGATCTTTGACCATTAATTCAAAACACATGATTAAAGTCCATCAACGAAACACTTAAAACAATCCCAGATAATAAAGAATTATTGCACAAGAAAGACACTTCCCCAACCAAAAAATAGAAAACCCAAGCCAGAGAAGAAAAACAACAACCAAACTGAAACCCAAAGCAAACTAAACTAGCCAAAATAGAAGCAAGGAAAAGCAATCTAAACTAAAGCAATCTATCCTAAAGAAAACAAAACAGACAAAAGCAAAAAAAAAGCAGACCAAACTGCACTTATTCAAATCAGCACTATATACAGAGAGACTCAAAGTGGCTCATGATCAGATAGGATGAACTGAGACTCATCCCCATATGATTAATCAATGCATGGACAAGAAATAAGGTGAAGGTAACAATCCTCAAAAATGCAAACCTGTCTTTATATTCAGAAAAATAAATCTTTGCCTTGTGGCATTCAAACTCCATGTCAAGATTAGGAATAACTAGTAACTGAGGCAACTCATTAGGACCATGATTAACCCATATGCAAGTTGTCTTTCCTAAATCTCAATAATCAAATTGACAAGATTCAGAATTTCCAGCAAAGAAAGAAACAACCTGATTTTGTATTTCTGCAAAATGAATGTTGTGTTCATCATCCTGCACTTGTGAAGAGTTGATCATAGTGTCATCAGGGGGTCTCCATTGATGGTGCAATATTCCATTTGCATTTGAAACATGCAAGATAGAATTAGAGGAATCATTACATGATGTAGAGTGAAATTCATATCGAAGACTTTCAGAACTATGAACATGGAACTTTTCACCTGTTTGAGTATTTTCATGAGGGATCAACAGTGAAAACGCAGGGGCATATCTTGTACAACAATTTCCTTAGCGGGATGTTCATCCGAAGGTATCACAGATTGATCTTCTAGCACATTCTCACCTGGAGAAGTTGGTGCATGTTCACCAATACTGACTGCAACATTTCTATTTTCAACATCATTTATATTTTCCTACACATTAGTATGAACCACATTAGTTACCCCATCAATAATGCATAGAATCTGTGAGTTTTCATTGTGCAGTTCATCAACAAGCTGAGGAAAAATAGAATTTGATAAATGAGAAGACTCCCTGAATTCATCTTTTGTTGGCACTAGCTCGGATTCTTGATCACAATCATCAGGAATGTTGACCACTTCACTGAGTGCCTCCTCATGTTCTTCAAGACGTTCATCGGCAACTGGTTGACATTCCTCAGTCAAAGACTTGTCTGACGCATCTGTTTGTGTATCATTTGCATGTAAGAGTAGTTGTACTTATTCCTTCACCTCCTTTATGACTGTTTGGCACTGGAAACAGGTGAATTTCGAATGCTCTTCCTCATGTATCCTACACCAAGCTGGTAACAACAGTTCCTCTAGGTAGACTCCAAAACCTAGGCTTAACCAATCTCTTATAATTCTGGCAACAAACTCTTTGTATCTGGTCTGTATCACATCTTCGTCTTGGAAAGGAAGAGCTTGTAGGGGAACTTCTTGTTCAGCCTCCACTATGTTCTCTAAAACTTGACTAGCCTCCACAGGAGCATCCTCCTTGATCTCCATAGGTGATTCTTCACTTAAATATTCCTTTGGTATCTCTAATGACTCAGATTCATCTTCATGACATTCAATTCTTTTCAAAGTCGCCTCAACATTAGTTGCAACATCATCCCTAGATTCAGAACTAGTTGGCCTCTCTGTAGTGCATTCCTTGTTTAAATTTTCTCTCCACTCTAGGTATTCCCCAACTTTAAAGATAATGTCCCCACATGAATGACAGATGAACTCTGAATGGGCTGCATCATGGACTCTGCACCATCTAGGTGAAAGGAAATCCTGCAAACACTTGCCACCACCAAGCTGATCTTCAACTATCTACGTGAATGTCTCAACTACAACATCAATAAACCCCAGATCCGAGGAGGCTAATGGTTCTGATAGATTTTGCATGAAAAGGTTCCTTTGTAAGACCATCTCAATGTTGTCTAGAAAGGCCAAGCATTCAAACTCATTGTGTCTATAGGTATTATGAAGTCGACATTCATCTGAAAATGCACAATGATGCAAACCCTTGCCATTCCATTGATTTATCCTCCTATTCAAGGACTTATAGATTTGAAAAAAATTAATTTGAAGACTGTTTCCATTATGAAAAACATAATGCTACTTTTCCATCTTGACTCAGAACTTGAATTTTTAGATTTTGAGATCTGCCCTATCTCAAATTTTCAATATAAAGGCTCATTCAATCTTCCAGCTATGTCACCTTGTTCGGCCCTCCTTGTTGATGGTGTTTTCTACACAGCAACAACTCAAACAAAAAATGATATTCTATTTCTCTTGAAAGATAATCTTCAACAATAAATTGCTGAAAATCACCCCAAGGTCTCTCGGGTGTTAGGTCATGACAATGCATAAACAACTCAGATAATATGTAAAAATGTTGGTAATCACAAGGGGCCTTACAAATGAACAATGCTGAAAGTGAATTTTCATCAAATGCAACAATATGGTGATGCTTTCAACCCTAAAACTAACCCAGATTCAAAATAAACAGCAAAAGAGATAAGGGTTTAGAGATATTCTATTCTATTCTAACTCCTAAGATTAACAATGCAAATGATAAAAATCCTTGAAATGGACCAATCCCAACGAAACCAATCTCTGCTTGATCAAGATAAATCTACAATCTTACAAAAACAATGCAATCTTCTAAGGTTTTAAAGATTTTCAGATTATGAACATTCACCCAAGACAACCCAATTGCAGTTAAAATGAATAAATCTCCACAATTGAACCAAACACAATGAATATAAAGGTCCAAGCTAACTTTTCAAAGCAACTAACAATTAGCTAGCTACAAAAAGTGTGGACTAGGGATTGCTGCAAACACTTCAAACATTAAATCATAAACATCATTGAATCAGATTTAAATCTAAATCTAACAACCTTGAGCAATTTGAAAGATAGAATCATAAGAACCATGCAAGATAAGTCAACACAAAAGAGGTCACCAAAGAATCACAATGTCTGCAATTGTATTGAATCACCAAATTTCAGCAACAATTCATGTGTTCTATTACATCACTTGCTCAGAAATTGACTAACTTCTACCTCTGCTCTACCGCTAAATTCGCACTCTATCAAATCTTCTCCTAATCTTTTCCTCTCCTTACAAATGAGGCACAAATGTCATTTATAGAGAACCCCCAAATATGTTAGCCTAATTAGATTTTACAACAATAACTGGCCTCAAAACAGGTCGGCCTAATTAGATTTTACAATAATAACAGGCCTCAAAACAGGTTGGCCAGGAGAATTTCAAAATAGGACAAGATTTACATTAAATGCATGAATATTATCCATGTCGGCCTATGATCTCTAGCAAGATCAAATTCACGTGTCTTCCAGAAAGTCTTCCAACTGTAGATAGTTTTGGCATGAATTCCTATGTAGGCCCCACTTTGAAAATTTAAATTGAATATTTTCATATTTCCCTCTTTTGGCACGAATCCATATGCAAGTCCCCTTTTTAATATTTATTTAGTCCTGAAAAATAGATATCATCATTAATAGCCCACATGTTCAAATTAAATTTGAATAAAATTTTGACCTTTTCTAAACAACTTACATTTTTATAAGGAAACTTTCCATTTTCAGAATTTTTTCCATTTTTGGAAATTTTTATTTTCAATTTTTTATCTCAAGAAATTTTCATTTTCGGGATCATTTTAAAATTTCTACTTTCTTTTTTGGAAAAAATAATTATTTTTGAAAAAAATTCCATTTCGGGAAACCAAACCAAGGGAAAAATCCAGGAAATTCTAGGCCAGGAGGATTTTATTAAATAAGGCAAAAATTTCAACAATAGATCATCAAAACGAACCAAGAATGCGTGTAACATCAAGTAATATATCAAATTAAGCATGGGGTGTTGAGCATCTATCATCAAATTCATCAATTTAATCCAGTATTTCAATTTGCACAAGGCCTGGCAGAAAATCCAGAAAAATCCAGGTGGACCAGATTTCTGCGGATGGCATAAAATTCTGGACTTTGGCACATTCCAGAAAACTAAAGAAATCTGGGAAAATCCGGGTTGGGCAGAAAATCCCGAACGCAGGCAAAAACTCGAACTTCACTCGGATCCGGAATTTTCATGGAAATCGGGAAAATCCGGATGGAGCGAAAAATCCCAGACTGGACTAAAAACCCGAATTTTTGCACAGAGCCGGACTTTGAGCAGAATCCAGAAAAATCCGGACGGACCGGAAAATCCCGGATTGGGGTAAAAACCCAGATTTCTCTCAGAACTTAGTTTTTTCAAAGTGCAACCTAGGGAAATCACTTGGGCAAGTAGGATGAACATCTAAGGACCTCCAAAGGCAACCAAATCAATAAAATTAAGGGGCCAAAAAACACCAAAAGCCAGAGCAAAAAGAGGGTCCCGACTTTCAGTGGGGCGTGTGTGCAAAACTGCACAACAACTAGGTCCAATAACAATAATCAAAATAACCAAACCAATAATATTAGTTATAATAAAGTCCCATTTAATTATGACAATATATTCAAAAGTATCACACAATTTTACCCACATGTTTCCATGATCTTTGTAAAGGGTAAGGACCCTCAATGTGTTTTCACCACACACCTTACCTGCATATCAGTTCAAGGACCCTCTATGTCATCATAGCCAACTCTTGTAAGCTCACAATATAACATCCTTGATCACATAGGAAAGAATCCAACCCAAATATCTATCCTAGATTTGTTGAAGTATTCCCCTATGCATCAGGAAATCCTCACTAAATCTTTGCAGGACACTCATGTACCCAACAACATAGATCCTACTTAATTCCAATCTCTCGTAGGACACTTATCATCTACATATCAGTTGGGATTTAGTCAAAACAATATGCCATCTATTGATCCCATGCATAACCATGCCCTCCACATATAAGTCCTTGTTACTAAGCATAAGGTCAAATGAGTCTTGGTAGATAATAGATCTACCCTCAATATGTGTACACTGAAGTTCATAAAATAGGTTGGGTACACTCATGTTGATTTAGATAATCAAGTGATCACCATCAAGGCTTATGACAATACAGAATGAGATTCAGAAGGCATTATTTGTCTTCCTATTCAGGTTGGCCCCACCATATAGTATACAACATGTCATGTCCTTGATGGACCTTCCATATAACCTCCTTCTTGGCCGACCATGGCTTCATGCTATGAAAGTCGTTCCCTCCATGTATCATCAATGCCTCAAATTCCCCCACAATGGAATTGAGGTTACCATTCCTACTGATCAACACCCTTTTGAGTACTATCGTGCTCTTGAGGCTTCCTTCCCACATTCCTGCCATTTCCTTGGAATAAAATTGGGAACCTCTCATGCCACTCCATCATCATCTCATAGAAATCCCAACACTTAATCCACTCCATCCTCTACTTTTTATTCCACCATCACCAAGGTCCAGATCATTGACAAAGGTTGCAGAGAATACAATATGTGCA
This sequence comes from Sequoia sempervirens, assembly GCA_007258455.2. Classification (NCBI taxonomy): domain Eukaryota; kingdom Viridiplantae; phylum Streptophyta; class Pinopsida; order Cupressales; family Cupressaceae; genus Sequoia; species Sequoia sempervirens. The sequence continues at coordinate 402,771,777 of VDFB02281492.1, read as the reverse complement.
TTAGACTAAATGTGGGCACAATTCCCTCCTCGCCACAAAGTTATGGCCGACCTACTGAGTCTCCACAACAAGAGGAGTCGATCACCAAGACAAAAGCTCCAAGAATGTGGAATCTGCTACATTTCAGTCATGTTGGGACTGTAAAAATCTGATGTTTTTACATATGTTTTCACTCATAAATTTCCAGATTTGGTCCTACCATGTGCATTTTTTATTTATTGTTTGCCATGTTGTCCCATTGAATCGGTTGAGTTATGCATTTTTCATGTCTGGATCCATATTGGCATAGGTTCATTCTTGTCTCCCTGACCCATTGTACGTTTTCTACTTGCATAAGTCTGAGTTGCCTATCGGAAAGACTTATTATTTATCGCAGCGACTGAATTTTCCTTACAAATGGTTGTCGGCGAGACCTTGGTATTGTTTCGGTGATCGATTATGGGTTCTATCGGCAAAGGCTTGAGGCATCGATATATATCATACCGAATCTATTGTGTCTTGTTGACTGTATCCTTTGATTTGCTTTCGGTGAAGGGTTGGCTTGGTCTTGGCGAACAGAGATGACTACAAGGTGCTTTGATGTGACTTGGTGTTGTCTCCGTGAGGTCTCCCCGATTTTATCAAGTTACGGTGACAATGTGATGTGCAAATGGTTTTTGGCATAGGAGGTGCTTTGTCTCGGTGACTCAGAGATGGGTGAGGCCTTCGGTGAAACATTGTATAGTCTGTAGGAGGTCTCCCCGATAGATACAAGTTATAGCGACAGAGCATTAGATAGGTGGTTTCTGTCAGTGTGAGAACGTTTGTGTCCTAGTGATATATTGTGGCTCGAGGCTTTCGGCAGAACTTAGTTAGCTCGCCATACTGTCTCACCGATATTGTATGGTCACAGTGAAACTTAATGAATCTGAGGAGTATTTTTTGGCTTCAGTATAACGGGCAAGGTGTTATGGCGACCTACGGGTGGTGTGGGACTTTCGGTGTAACCCAATGAAATCTATATGACATCTCACCGATGGCCTAAGGCTATAGTGAAACAAAGATGGTACTTCTTGACTTCGATGTAACAAATGGGTGGTCACAGTGAACGCGAATTGCAGAGTGCGGGGATGAAGCGTTTGAATTACCTTCGGTAGAATGATATGTTATGTCTGGCTGACTGTTCTACTGGTAAAACAGAATTTTAAAATCGTGTGGCCGACATGTTGAGTGCTTGGAGATCGTTGTTGGCCGACTTGAATTTAGCTCGAATCTTGTGGAGGGTCGGCATGAAATTTTATTTTAATATTTTTCTCATGCTGGTGTATAAATAGGCATGTTATAGTTGTTAATAGGGACCAGACATTAGATTTTTGATATACTACAAATAGATATAGTAGAGTAAAATTATCAAACCAGAGGCTATTATTGCATGATTTCACAATGGAGGTATTTATGAGATTCAGTTGATGTTGCTGCATTTCTCTAGTGTCAATTATCTATTGAATTGAAATGAAAAATACTACTAAGTTGTCTCCATGAATGATTTTTTCTTGGTTGTTTAAATTGACATAACAAGTTTATGTTCAATTTATCGATACACATTTGTTGTATTTTGTGTGATTAATCAACTGGTTCTTTCAAGCAAAGATTAAATCCTTTTTATTGATCACAGTAATCAGAGAAACTCATTTTGGATTATTGAAGTAGAACTTAGTAGTCACACTATTGCATGTTTATACAAGTTGTAAACAAAACATATGCCAGATAATTTGTGTCTTCTCTAGAAAGTGTTGCTTATCTTGATCTCATTTGACTCCGCATACCCAACAAGGCACTAGTCTCTGCACTTCATCATTTTGAATTCATGCAGCTTCTTTATGTCTTTAAATTGAGCATTTAGGACTTAGATCAGAATATTGTCACTGAGGATTTCATTTGTTCACCTCCAATTTCCATTGTGGATAAATTACTTTTAAGAGATAATTACAAGTCAAGATTGCACTATTCAGAGAGGTACACCCACCCAAGTCTTGTAGCACCTAAAGCATAGAAGGTTGAATTCTTTCAATCTTGTCTACTACCCTGAAGTGTATCAAGAGATTGGCAGCCTCTTGAGGTATCTTTCCTGTGTTTTTGAGAGCTAACAAGTCCATAGGTATCTTGCAAGATCATCTTGATGAGGATATCAGTTAATGGGTGTATAGAGAAGAACCAAAACCTTCACCTCCCCTCATTGAATATTTCCAAGAATTCTACCCACGGGCCTCCAAGTTGGCATAAAAATGAAATTATCATGGGGGAGGACTAGGGATAGATGAAAATGGAATGTGCAAGATGATTGATACACCTGTGTGTCTAAAACACTTGGGTCTTGGCTATGACAAGAAGAAAAAATAACCTAATATGTCTTCGAATGCTTCAAATAACATTAGTTCAGAATTTGGTATCCTTAATGACATCCCTAAGGAGGAAAATATCATACTCTCTTATGATGATTTGGACATCTCATCTCTATTTGAATCCACTTCCATCTTCACCATTAGCATTTCCCTCCACCATCTTGACCTAATAGATTGGAATCTACGAGGAAGTGTACCCATCGACATCTTTCCTTTCAAAGAGGCATATGTACACTTCATGGGATTAGAAGAGGACTATGGTGCCTACCCTAGGGAAGGTGAACATATCAACCGTAAAAATAAAAAATAAACAAGGTAAAAAAGGGTCTCCTAGTGAAAACCTCCCTAAGGTACTTTCAAACTCATCAAAAGTAAAAAGAAAGGGTGTATCCTCTAATGAAAACCTCCCTAAGGAATTAGAGGATGGGGATGTTCATCTTCCTCTCATCGGTACTCACTTTTTAGAATGTTCTTCCATCCTAATCAAGGACTCAAGAGAGGTTAATTTAGGAAAAAAGGTAGAGCCAAAGATCATGTACATAGCTAATTCATTGACTAAAGAAGAGTATTCTGTAATTGTCAATCTACTTCAGGAAGGAATCATTAATTTTGCATGGGCCTATTCATATATGCCTGGGTTGGATCTAGCGTTAGTTGTGCATCACCTTGGTGTCTATCTTGATGTCAAGCCAGTAAAGAAAAAACTTTGCAAAATGCATCCATAATTTTCTCTCATCAAAGTTGAGTTGGAGAAATTACTAGCAATAGGGTATATTAGACATGTTGATTATTTAGACTGGATTTCCAACATTGTCCCCATAGCTAAACCAACTGGGGGCATCCACGTTTGAATGGGTTTTAGATACCTTAATAAGACCTATCCTAAAGATGATTTTCCAATTCCAAACATTAGCATGTTTGTTGACTTGATAGCAGGACATACTATGTTATCCCTTATGGACAGTTTTTTTGGATATAAATCAAATCAAAATTGCCCCCGAAGATCAACATAAAATAGCTTTTACAACACTATTGGGCACCTTTTACTACAAAAACATTCCTTTTGGTCTCAAAAATATGGGGGTAACTTATCAACGTGCTATGAAAATCATTTTTCATGATTTGATAGAAATCATAATGGAAGATTATGTTGATGACTTATTGGTGAAATCCAAAAACTCGAGAAGAACATCCAAAGATCCTAAAGAAAATCTTTGACAGGTTAGAGTAGTATAAGCTAAGATTAAATCTGAAGAAATGTGTTTTTAGAGTCACTTTAGAAAAATTGTTTGGTTTCATTGTGTCCAGGAGGAGTATAGAGGTTGATCCAGCTAAGGTCAAAGCGATTATGGAAATGCTCCCATCTAAAAATCTAAAATAGTTAAGGAGTCTACAAGGAAAATTTCAATCAATCAAGCACTTCATAGCTCAACTTGTGGATAAATGTCAACCTTTCACACATATTTTACACAAAGATATTGTCTTCAAATGGAATATAGAGTGTTAGCAAGGCTTTGATAAAGTTAAGGAATGTCTTGCCATCCCTCCTATTTTGATGCCTCCTATACCTGGGAAACTGTTGTTGCTTTACATTTCTACTACAGCAATTACACTGGGGGAACTTCTAGCATAGCATGACAACAATGGGAAGGAAAGGGAAATTTATTACATTAGTCACACATTGGTGGGGTATGAACTCAATTATACCTGTAACTGAGGATTTCTTTTTAGGTTTTGTGACTAAGAGTAGGGGAGTTAACAGTAAATCAATGAATGACAGAGAAACCCAAAGACCTATCGAGTACAAAGGAAATTAAACAATAAACAGTTATAGCTGAAAATCAAATTTTCCATGATTACCTCCACAGTACCTTCTACCTTGTTGGTTGACATGTTGCCCTCAGATTGAATGTGCGAGCAGTCCTTGACAAAGTCCTACACCAAGCTTTGAAGGATTTGAAAAAAAATCCAATGCCTATGCCTAAATGACTAAGAATGACTATGCCTAAAGATGTCAAAACTCAATGAAATGTGCCAACAATTGCTATGAAAATCTAAGTGTGCAAGTGTGAAAATGCATAGAGTGAATGTGTATCTATCTAATGCATAATCATGAAATGAGAGGAAAATGGCATTTTATAGAAAATGCCATTTTAAATGGATGGGTGAGATTAAATTCTGACCAAAACCTAAAACCAAAGGTCCAGATTAAATCTGACAATCCCTAATTAGGGTTAGGGAAAAATCATTAATCGAGCGGTCAAGATGTCATTTCAGATAATCGAATCGGCAGTGGAGAATAAATGAGGAAATTAATTCGAAAATAAAGATTTTTGAAAATGAAGAAGATAAAGACCAAACTGAAGATCAATTTTGGAAGGGTCAAGAACCTGCCCAATCACTTAATTTCCGGAGGAAAGTTACCAATTTGGAATTAAATTAATTCCAAATGTCAATTTTGTGAAATAATAAATAATCCATTTTTTAGATTATTTACCCAAAATGAACTGTCAGTTAAGATTGAGATGACATTTTAAATAATTTCATTTATTTAAAATGAGAAGAATATTAATTTTGGCAATTAAATAATTAAATTTAATTATTTAATTTAACAGGTAAGACTAATAATTAAATTAATTCATTAATTCATTTAATTATGACAATTAGTGACATATTAAATAAATAGATAAAAACTTATTTATTTAATAATCAGAAAGAATAAAGTGAATAGAAGGTAATTAAATAAATTAAGAAATTTATTTAATTAAGGGAAGACTTAGACAATTAATGACGTATTTAATAAATAAATAAGATTTATTTATTTAATAATCATGAAGAATAAAAGGACATGAATTAATTAAATAATTATGAATTATTTAATCAATAGTCGAATGTGGACCAAAGACATAATTAAATGTCATAATTATGCTAGGACGAAAGTGGTAAAAATGAAGCTTGTAGGCCTAGGTCATTTTTAGGTGTCTACATTTTTCCCCTCTTTGTCATAATGTCGCATGTCACATTGTGACAAAGAAAATAAGCTAAAGTCATGCCCTAGTGAAGGTATGGAGTATCAATGCCCCCTCGGGAAATTTTCAAATTTTGGGTCGACGGCAGAAAAATTTGGAAAGGGTCCTGACAAGTCAATTTGATGACTAGACAAACAATGGCGCAAACAATTTTGGATTCTAACATGTTTAAGACAGCCAACGGGGCGGTCAAAGTTGGTCAAATGAGTCTCTATTTATAACCTAGTTGACAAATGCCATTTTGACTTTATAAATAGGTTGAAAAAGGGGTAAAAGTCAATTCATTCTTACTATTCACCTTGCAAATTTTGAGAACTCAGAGCAAAAAGGACAGCAACAACGATGGTGATTCCAGTGACAGAGCATCACAACAAGATCGTGCGGACATTCAGGTGGCCAGAGGGCTCGGAGCCAGCGGTATGTACTCCTATCCTGCTTTGTAATTTTTTTATTTTGTGTGCCTTAATAAGGTTTCTAGGGCGAATAACGAATGCGCCGCAATGCACATGTGTTCGCGATCGATGCATTTGCCTTCACGTTCGACGCATTTGATGCGTCGCAACTCAAGTGCAACAAGCAATTAGGGAAGAATGATGATTTGTGCTGCATTCATCAAAAACTGTGATGCATTCACATTTTCAAGTCACATTTGAATGTTTTAATGCTGCAATCGTTAATTTGCAACGCATTTGCCAATTTGATCAATGCAATTGTGATTATGCAACGCATTCACTTTTTTGTGATGCAAGTGGAAAATTTCGTGATGCAAGCATGAACATGCGACACATTTGAGAAAACAAACAATGTATTTGCAATTTTACAATGCATTTGATGTATGGAACGACACAATTAACGTTTTGAGACACAATTGCCTTAGTGCAACACATTTGTCTTTGACTTTGACCAGGGCTAATTTTGATGTTTGTGTAACTTTAAATGCTTTTGATAATACTGAGAGTTTGTGCAAAGGTACTAATGATTCGTTTGGCTTTGTGCAGAGGCAGCTTTCCCTAATATACACGTGAGAGAGCAAACTGACGACATTTCAGTTTGCTAACCAATTGAGCCTATGAGAGCGGCATTGGTTGATGCGACTAGGATTGTTTTATGTTGCTTATATGCCCACCATTTGGCAAATAGGGGATTACTAACTGCATTGTATGAGCGTTGGCATTCGGAGACCTGCTCCTTCCACCTACCGATAAGTGAGGCCACTATTACTTTGGAGGATGTCTACCAGATTTTGTGAGTGTCAATCCAAGGGGAGCAGATCATCTACGACCCTTGCCATGGCGATTAGACTTTTTGAGTGTACTACTAAGATCAGGGTGCAGGACTGGGCATCTAGGGATATGAGATCAGATGGGAGTTCATGGCAAGCACTATGGTCACTTTGATGCACTCCTTGCGACCTTGATTGGAGGTATTTTGATTCCTGACCATCGGGGACACGGATTCCCTATTGGCTAGGGAGATGTCTTGGTTGGTATGAGACGCGACAGGATAGTTTATGCTTGGGGTCCCTGTTTACTAGGGACACTCTACCATCAGTTGCACAATGTTGCCTATAGGAGAGCAGAGAGTATCTCGTGTGGGACTACTCTGATGATGATTTGGGCTTGGAAGCACATTGTTATATTTCCTCCTCCCATTCAGAGACCACAGTTGGTCGAGGGGATGCCCTATGCCTATTATTACACAAGGGCTTTATAGCAGACTCGGATGGGTGAGAAAGGTTGGTGGTGGCATAGGATTGATACGATGGTGTCTTTTATTTGGAGACCGTACAGAGACTGCGAGTAGTGGGATGATGAGGATGACCACCTAAGACTTTGCAGACAATATAGATACTTGATTGGGAGGATTGTGCAGACCTCATTAATTATAGAGATGTATTTTCCACAGTGTATCCTTAGGCAGTTTGGAGAGCAGCAGGGTGTACCTACAGGGACAGTCGAGTATGCACGCTCGTCCAGAGAGTATGCTTGGGGTCCATCCATTCCAGTGGCCTTCGCAAAGCAGCACATTGATGGGCTAGGAGCCCAGGCATGGGGATGGAGGGGTGGAGTAGCCAATCCTGAGACCACAGCGGACTATGATTTATAGTGGCAGGCACACAAACTAGTGCCATTGATAGATCCTGACAGGCCAGCACTTATGGACAGGTGATCAGTGATACCTCATGTGTCGAGGGCTAGACGGGGAGGTAGAGGCGGTGATAGGGGCAGAGGCCAACGGAGAGATGGAGGCAGGGATGGAGGCAGGGGCAGAGATAGAGATGGGGATGGAGGCAGGGGTGGAGACGGAGGTAGAGGCGAAGGAAGGGGTGGATACGGAGGCAAAGACGGAGGCAAGGGTGGAGATGATGGAGGAGATGGCCGGAGATGATGGCAATATGGGTAGAGATAGGGATGGAGGGTGCACCCACGTGTGGTGAGGGTGGCATTAGATGTTATCCTTGAGGTTGGTGAGGAGGGGGAGAGAGAGGAGCAGCCTTGACAGGAGGGAGAGGGTGAGGAGAGGTGGGAGGAGGAGGTGGAGGTGGGGAGATAGGAGGAGGAGGCAGATGTGGAGAGACAGGAGGACGATGTGGTGGAGGAGGAGAGGCATGAGGAGGAAGTGGTGGTGGCAGAGGAGGAGAGACATGTGGAGGAGGTGGCAGTGGCAGAGGATGTGGCTGACGATGATGATGATGAGGATGATACCATGGATGAGGCTAAGAGACTCCTCAGATGGCAGATGGTGGAGGGAGAGGAGGAGATACCATCCTCCTCAAGATTGCCTCAAGATGCCATGATAGATCAGAGGGTGGCTGATTTACAGTGGAGACTGGATGAGAGCATGGCCTAGGTCAGATCATTGCAGTCAGAGCTAGAGGGAGCTTAGGTAGAGCGGGATCAGGCAGTGATTCCGCGAGCAAGACTCGGCTCAGTGGTGTACACAGTTTGCGGCATTATGCACAGGCCTGCAGGGGATATTGCTCGTGAGCTAGCTAGGGTGAGCACAAGGCTGGGACAGTACAGGACATTATACGAGCAGGAGGTGCCTCCTGAGCAATAGGATCCTTCCTTGTCATGGTCACAAACGAGGACAGGCAGTGCTAGCGACAGCAGGAGTCACACGAGTTCCAGAGGGTCTACCTCGATAGGGCACACATCAAGGCATATGTCACACCACTCACATAGGCACACCTCGAGTCACCATTCGAGTCATAGTCATGGATCGACTGGTTTAGTGCAGAGGTTCGTACAGAGGCAGCCACTAGTGGTAGATCCTTCAACTTCTCAGAGTCAGGCTACAATGACATCACCGGTGTCCATTACCATGGTGGTGATGTCATCATTGTCAGTTCTAGTGGTTGTACCAACAGAGGTTGCCACAAATCCACCTATCATTTTAGTGCCAATCTCAGAGTTGTAGCTGCCACATTCTTCACCACTAGGGGATGATGAGAGTCTACCCTAGGGGCATTTTTGTTATTATGACACACTATGTATATATTATTGAGCCTGCGAGCTCCATTTTTAGGATATCTCTTGACTTTATCCTGTGACATTGTACATTTTTGAGATGATATTATATGATGATGTAGTTTTGATGTGGCCTACATGTGTGTTATGTGATGTTCCTTGATTTAATGCATTATGATATATGTGATGTTATGTTGTTGATTTAGGATGTATCATGTATGTCCTATGATGCTTATTTATGATTTTGATGCCATGATGATAGTGATGTGCATAATGTATTTAGTAAATGGATGCAATTTTGATGATTATGCTAATGATTTAATGCTATGGATGACGTGTGTATGGACCTAATGCAATGTTTATATGATCATGGATGCACTTATGTTTTTTGAATGTCATAGGATATCATCGTGAGATGGACAAGAGGAGATGACCAGACTGACAAGAGAAAATGACCAGACTGAAGAAGAGAAGATGACCAGACCAAAGGAGATGCATGCTAATTCCTAGACCAAATCCTTCAAAGCTTTACCGTAGGACTGTAGTATTTATTGCTTTTAATCATCATTGGGCAGACTGTTGTAATGGCCAACAAACACCATGATATGACACAGATCAAGGTGTGCAAGGTTGTACCATTACATGAGACAAGCAGTCATAGACAAGGATGATCATGATGTAGACTGAAAGCACAATTGCCCCAGTCTCTTTGTCATAATCAACCACAAGCAGAAAAAGACGAAGACAATTCATGAAATGTCGTTGCTTCTCTAAATCCTGTTTCCAGGAAATCCTTGAGAAACTAGCAACATGATTTCCAAAATATAAAAATAGAGCCCTTATCTTGATACGTCATTTTTCTAAATCCCAGAATCAGGACCTTGCTAAGAAACTAGTAGTCATGTGTGTCAATCGTCATGATACGTTGTTGCTTCTCTAAATCTTGTTATTGGGATCTCGCCGAAAAACTAATAGCATGATAAAAGCCAAAAGACAAGTGTCAAGTGTTTGCCAAGTGCATCTGGATATCCATTGTCAAAATGTTAGGTTTGATGATATGAGATGCCAGAGTGTCAAAGCGTTGATGATGTTCAGATAACAAATGTCCAAATTTTCCAAATTTAGGAAGGACACATCCTGAATAATGTTAATGTCAAGAGGATTGATCCCTAAATGTCAAAAGGGGTCCCTCAAAATGCCATGTGACAGTGATGATGACGATGCCTAGGAAGGACACATCCTGAGGCATAAACAATAGAGTTGGTTCTTCAGAAGGACACATCTAAAGAATACTGATGTCAAGGGGACTGATCCCTAGATGTCAAAAGGATCCCTCAAAATGTCGAATGACAGTGACGATGCCTAGGAAGGACACATCCTAAGGAATGAAGGATAGAGATTATCTTTCAGGACACATCTGAAGAATACTGATGTCAAGGGGAGTGATCCCTAGATGTCAAAAGGATCCCTCAAAATGTCGAATGATAGTGATGATTTCTAGGAAGGACACATCCTAAGGTATCAAGGACAGAGGTTATCTTTCAGAAGGACACATCTAAAGGTTAACCTAAAGTTGATAGTTTGACAGATTATGATGATTTGACTTTCTTTTGACCGAGTTTGACTTGTGTTTGACTATATGCCGATTTGTCATGATGATATGAATGACATGTTGATGAGATTGTCATATTGAAATAGTTGGATGCCATGAGTTGTTTTTAGGAGTTTACCCATTCGAGAATGATTCGCTTTGCCTTGAAGATATTTTGACATGTGTGCTAGTGTAGTGCCATGAACCCTAATGGACTGACCTAGTGCAGCCTCGGGGGCTCATCGACAGATGGCCTTGCCTACATCATACACTCAGAGACCTCGTATTTCGACACGACCAATGACTTTGTTTTGATGACCAAAGATTGTGCCATGATTTTATTTTGACAAACCTAAAAGGACTGACCTAATGTCTCAGGGACTCAAATGTGAGTCTTTCCTACATAGCAAATGCGCAGAGACAACGTAGTTCAGACTATGACATGTACTGACTGACATGACTGACTTTGACAAGAAATGACTCTATGTTTGTGTTCTTCGAGCAGTCTGATGTTTTGTTGTGGTTTTCTTCAGGACATTTTATAGTTTTTAGGTCTTTTCTTAGTACTTTTTGTGATGTTTTTGGTCTTTTTTCAGGACGTTTTATGATTTTTAAGTCTTTCTTCAAGACATTTTATGATGTTTTTGTCTTTTTAGGACTTTTTACCATGTTTTTGGTCTTTTTTTAGGAATTTTTTTCCAATTGGCGAAATCATGTGTGACATCCACTACAGTTACATGAAAAAAAAATTTCCCCCAATCAGGTCCAAGACTTAGCCAATTTTAAGGGATATAAAAGGGATGTTTCTAGTGTACTAGATGGACAGTCGTCAGAACTTGATGTCAACCATTTATCAACCATGATAGGTATGGTAGAATGTTGTGGCGGCCTGCGTGATAACAGCGGAAATATCCTTCATCTTAGGCCCGGGTAGACAAAGTGACAGTAGATGGCAGAGCAATGATTGATTACGCATGGTGCCTGTTTGCCAGGTTTTCACCATGGTACTTGTCCAAAGTGCCTGTTTGCCAGGTTTTCACTGTTGGATGAAATTTTTCTTCTTACTATTTTCTCATTTTTCTCAATTTTTTTGGTGTTGCCAAGATGCTTGTTTGCCAAGTTTTCATCAAGGCAACAATTTTTTTTCATTTTTTCATTTTTTTCTATTTTACGGTTTTCAGCTTGGTCCCCTGATGCTATGTGTAGAACCTTCAGGGATGTAAAATATTGATAGGCTCCATCAGTTCTTCTTCATCTAGAGTTGCCAGCTGGTAGGCTCCAGAACCAAAAGAAGATATGATAATGTAGGGACCCAACCAGTTTAGTTCAAACTTTCCCGGCTTTTCTCTTTTAGCTTGGTTCTTGGGGTTCTGCATGAGAACTAGGTTGCCAATGTCAAATTTCCTGACCATAACCTTCTTATTGTAACTGTGACAAAGACGGTTCTAATATGCTTACAGATGGTTCAGTGAATTTTTCCTTCTTTCTTCTAGCATTTCCAACTCGTGCAAGCGTGATTGTCTATACTCCTCTTCATCAATTAAACCCTTTAGGGAGACTCGTAATGAAGGAATTTCAACCTCAATGGGAAAGATGGCCTCAGCACCAAAGACTAGGGCAAATGGAGTGGCTCCTATATGCATACGAATGCTAGTGCGGTAAGCCCACAGAGCAGGGTTGAGTTGTATGTGCCAGTCACGGCCAGCGTCATTGACAGTATTTTTGAGGAATTTGACAATGGTTTTATTTGATGCCTCAACTTGACCATTTCCTTGTGGGTAGTACGGAGATGAAAAATGGTGTTGGATATGAAATTGCTCACATAACTCACAAACGTCTTGGTTTTTAAACAAACATCCATTGTCAGTGATGATGGATTGCGGAAGGCCATACCAGCAAATGATGTAGTTAAGAATGAACTTGGACATTTGCTTTTTGGTAATATATGTCAATGGGATGGCTTCAATCCACTTCATAAAATACTCAGTGGCAGTGATAATAAATTTGTGGCCATTGGACGAGGTCGGATGAATCTTACCCACGAGGTCGAGTCCCCATTGAGTGAAGGACCAAGGAGAGGTGATCGACTGAAGCTCCTGTGCTGGAGCATGGATCAGATCACTGTGAATCTAACATTTGTGACAAGTCCTGACATATTCTATTGCATCCTTTTCAATGGTCAGCCTATAATACCCAAGTCTTGTTACCTTCTTGGCTAGAGCAGGACCACTTGAATGAGACCCACATATACCGTCGTGTACTTCACGTAAGGTTGTACATGCTTTGTTGGTGTCGAGACATCTAAGGAGGGTGTCATCAAAGCTACGGTGGTAAAGGGTGTCACTGATGATGGCATACTTTGTAGATTTTCAGATGAAGGACTTCCTTTGGTTATTGGACAGGTTCGGTGGAAGGGTTTGAGATTTTAGGTAGTCATAAATATCCTGATACTAAGGAGAGTCGGGACCAACAAGTTCACAAACCATCTTTGACTCTGGAATATCATAGGCAGGGACCAATAATTGATCTATTAGGAATTCCAACTAAGGCAAATTGCTTGGTATGTCAAGGAGAGAGCCTATTGTAACCATAGCATTTTCCTCTTTGTTCTGGGCTCTCGAGACTTGTTCAAAAGTTACCATATGAAAGTATGTGTGGAAACTGTCAACCATCCATTTGTAAGGCATCAACTTCTCATCCTTTGTGTCATAGTCATCATTAACCTGGTTGATGACAAGCTGAGAATCCCTGTAGACATGTAGTGCTCTAATCTTCCATTTTATTTCCATTCTTAGTCCTATAACTAATGCCTCATATTCTACCACATTGTTTGTGCATGGTAAGGCGATGCAGAAAGACTTAGGAATGGAATCTCCTTGTGGGGTAATGAACAGGATTTCTACCCCCAAGCCATGATTTGTGTGTGATCCGTCAAAGTAGAGTCGCCAAGGTACCTTAGGTTCCATATGGAATATCGACTCATCTAGAAAATCTATCACTAGCGGGTGATCACTCTGCAAAGGTGTGTCTGCCAACTGATCCGCTATGGCTTGTCCTTTTATAGCCTTTCTTTCAACATATTGAATGTCATATTCACTCAGAATCATAACCCATTTTGCTAGTCGTCCTATTAATGTTGCTCGACTTAGTAAATATTTCAGTGGGTCGATCTTTGCTACTAATTATGTCTAATGGCTTAGCATATAATATCTTTTTTTTGTGCTACAAAGACCACGGCTAGACAAGCTCGTTCTATTTTTTGTGTAGTTTATTTCATACCCAACCAATGTTCAACTGATGTAATATTTAGCTCTTTCTTTTTCTTCTTGGTCGTTCTGTGCTAGTAATGCCCCCAATGCTGAACTAGTTGTCGAGATGTAAAGGATCAATGGCTTTCCATGGATGGGAGGCATGAGGACTGGCATTGATAGCAGGTAATCTTTGATTTGCTGAAAGGCTTCTTGACATTTATCTGCCCATTGGAAGGGGATACCCTTACGCAACAGATATTGGAATGGGTGACACTTGTTAGCCAATTGGGCTATGAAATGCTGAATAGATTGTACCCTGCCTTGCACCATTCTGAGTTCACTGATTCCTCTGGGTGAAGGCATGTCTATGATAGCTTTGAATTTCATTGGATCAACATCAATGCCTCTTCTAGAAACTATGTATCCCAAGAGTTTTCCCGATGTGACACCGAAGACACATTTCTTAGTTTTAGCCAGACTTTGTATTGTTCCAGTCTCTTGAAGATTGTGTCTAAAACCTTGAGATGATCTTTCCTTGTTATTGATTTAGCCAATAGGTCATCTACATAATATTCCATTATGTTATGCATCATGTCATGGAAGATTGTGGTCATAGCCCTTTGGTATGCGGCGCCTGCATTTTTGAGACCAAATGGCATGACATTCCAACAATATGTACCCCATGGGCAAGTAAATGTTATTTTGTGCTGATCTTCGGGGGCAATGCGAATCTAATTATAGCCAGAGAAACCATCCATGAGGGACAACATCTCATATCCTGTTGTGAGGTCGACTATAATATCAATATTCGGTAGAGGAAAGTCATCTTTTGGGCATGCTTTATTTAGGTCTCTGAAATTTGTACAAAAGTGGATCAACCCATTTGGTTTTGTTACTGGTACAAGGTTAGAAATCCATTCTGCATAGTCAATTGACCGTATGAATCCCACGTCTAGAAGCTTCTTTAACTCAGCCTTGACCAATAGAGCGACTTGAGGGTGCATTTTGCGTAACTTCTACTTGACTAGTTTGGCATTAGGCAATAGTGGCAGATGGTGCAAAACCAGTTCTGGATCTAATCCTGGCATGTTAACATAGGACCACGTGAAGTTTATTTTACATTTTGCAAAGAATTTATGAAATTCTGGTCTCTCTTCTTAAGTCAATGATGCAACAAAGAGGACCATCTTGGGATCTTCTGTAGTTGCTATGTTGTCTTCTATTGTGTCTTCTATAAGCATAGCCGATTTCTCTTGTTACACGGGGAGAAAGTCTAGTCCTCCATATTTGGGTGCCTCAGAGAGGTTTTCACCCATAGATACATCCTTTTCTTTTACTATTTTATCATCAAAAGGTGCCTTTTGGTTTTCACCTAGAGACATTTCATTTTTTATTTTATTTTTATTTTTACTTTTGCGACTAGAGGATAGAGCAATCTTTCCGAAGTATGTCATGCAGTCTAAATCAATGGTGAATCCTGACTTATGGTCCCCACTGGGTATGCCTTCACGTAATCCCATAAATTCTACAATTGCCTCATCATTCTAAAATGTGTCCACAACTAGCGGGCCTTGTTCGTCCCAATCGACTAGCTCAAGATAAACTAAGGAAATGCCATCGTCAATGTTGGTGAATTGAGGTGAGGATGTGGAAAGCATGCAGACTGATTCAGTGATGTTGTAGATGAAATTATCATCATCCAACTCTACATCGGACTCTATCCAATATTCCCCTTCACTAGTGTCATACTCATTAAAATAAGGGGTGAAGGCCTTAGAGTCCTTGTTGTTAGTGTCATCCAATACTTTAGATGGATTGGACTGAAGGGGTTCAGATGGTGGGTCTTGTTTTTCATGGGGAGTGGTAATGGGACTTTGACTATTTGGTGTATGTTCAACTTTAAATGTTTGCCAAAATCTTTGTTTAGAGGTCAGTTCCCCTAGTTCGACAAACAAATCATCAAGACAACAGTCACTTAAGGATCGTTTTGAGCCAAATTCCCACTCATGGGAGTCAGTTTCGGTGAGGGTTTCCTTATTAGTCTCGACACTTTTTGAAGCATGTACTCGCCCACTCGAAAGTCCAATGGTACGTCGATCATCATTGTCGGGTGATCCAAACCCTAATCCAAGATACTTTGGAATTTGGAAAGGTTCAATGGGCTCCCTTCATCCCATTTTATTTCTTCCTAGGCCACTAGTACCATCGTAGCCTTTAGCCTTCATTATGTCATAACCCTTGCCATATTTTTGAACTGGTAATGGGGGTAGTGCCATAGTATCCTTATAAATCCATCCTGTGATGTCAGCAAGGTCCTCATTACTCATGTCTCCCCATTTGATGAAAACTATTTTTGGTGGAACTTTGAAAGTTTCCTTGGGTTCCATTCTTAAACAGGGCTGACCATATACCTTTGGAGACTTGGGTATTGTTGTTATGTTCTATGTTGTATGTAGTTTAAACTCTCTACAGTCGAGGTCTTGGATTTTGATAGTGGATTCAGCCTTAGGGTTTGCAGGAGGTGGTGGTGTGGCAGAAGATGTGGACGGAGCGGATGTGGAAGATGACATGAGTGCGGATGGATCAATGTATTTGGATGACAAGGAGCCAGATGCTTCTCGGTTAATAGGTACCCAATTTTTAGAAACACCCCTTAGGTTGGTGCAATATTGGAAAGGGTCGAGGTCTCCGTCTATGGTTATTTCCGTGCCATCAAATGGAAACTTTAGGCATTGGTGATATGTGGACAGAACGGCTTTTAAGGCATGAATCCATGGACGGCCTAGCAAGATGTTATATGGTAGTTCCAAATCCAGGACCTAGCAAGTTGTGTTGACAATGACTGGTCCCACTTTGATGTGGAGAGAGATAACACCACATGAAGAGCATTCTTTGTCGTCATATGCTTTGATCACTATACTCTTTGTCGAGTCTACGCATGCATTAGAGAATCCTAGAGCCTTAACCAGTTTGAGGGAGCATATGTTCAATCCTGCTCTGCCATCTACTAAAACCCATCTCACTTTGTGCTTGTGGACAAAATTTTCTATGTGCAATGCATCATTGTGGTTGGTTTTAGGTGATGAGTAGTCTTGATCTGAGAAGATGACGTGGTGAGGCGTAGTGAGATATCCCACAATGGTCTCAAATTGATTGACATCAATGTCCTTGGGGACCGACGACTCTAGTAGGGTTTTATCTAGGATATCTTTGTGTACAGGAGATATACGAAGCAACTCAAGTATAGAGATTTGTGTGAGAGTCTTTCCTAGCTGGTCGATGAGGTTGAATTGACTTTTGGGTTTCCATTTCTTTGTGGTCGGGATAGGTTTTGACTATTTGGTGGATGGGCCAGGTATGGTGATTTTGGGTTGTCTAGCAGGAGGTGGACCAGCTATGGTGACCTTGCCACTACGAGTAGTAGCATTACATTGGGGTGCTCTCTTGACCATAATGGTATTGATGTATTCGTTGTCAGTTCGAACATTATTTATAATTGGTCCACCAGAATATTCGTACTTGGCTCGGGCGAAGTTAGCTTGATTATTGTTCATCTGTGGACCTGAAGTGGAGGCATTATGAGAACCATGGTCCTACAGTGGATTCTTATGGATAGTATGATCTGAATTGGAAGCAAATTGGGATCCCCCTACTTCAATGACACAACTTTCAATAAGATCTTGTATTAGGTTTTTCAATTATCGACAATTAGAGGTTTTATGTCCTTTTGCTCGATGGTACTCACAAAATGGATTATCATTCCACCATGCTGGTTTGAATTGTCCTGGGTCATACGGTTTTGGTTTTTGAAGTATGATGACCCCATTCTAGAGGCATTTCTTAAGGATTTCTTCAATGGGTTCACCCAAAGAAGTGTATGTGCAACCCCTAGGAAATTGTCTCGTTTGACGGTATTGTCCCTGATTATTTTGACAGTTCTGATTGTTTGAAGGGACATTAGTAGGGGGTGTCAATGTTGTTGTTGGTTTGTGTTGTTGTTGAACCCCTTTTAGGGCTAGTACAGGGCCTACAGTGTTTGCATTCTTGGCGTCAACCACACCGTCATTTGTAACGTGCTTATTTTTGACCCAGTATTTATTCTTGTTGGTGGTTGGATTGGCATTTGTGTTTTTGGGACCATATCTTAGTTCTCCCTTTGCAATAAGGGCTTTCTCAATCTAGACCCCTTTTTTGACTAAGTCTATAAAGTTTGTGCAGCAATGTACTTGCAATGCATATTTTAGGGGCCCCAAAAGTGTTTGGACGAACATGTCAAATTTCTCCCTTTCGGGTATGTCAATGTGACATCGACTAGCAAGGCTTCTCCATTTTTGAAAGAATGGGATAAATGTCTCACCAGTATCCTCTTGCGTGAGAGTGCACAAGCTAGTGATAGAGGTATCCATGTCGATGTTGTACGCATAATTTTTTTTGAATTTTTGTTTAAGCTCATCCCATGTCTGGATATCCTTTTGAGTGGAAAACTATTCAAGGGCAGGACCCGCTAGACTTTTAGAAAAAATTCTCATCAAGTATGTTTGTTCATAGGCAATCTCCATACAATTGGTTGCAAATTCGCGAACATGTTCAATGGGGTTTGTCTTGCCTCTGTATTTTGTGAAATTGGGTGACACATATCCTGGAGGAAATGGAGGCATGTATAAGCTCATGTGGAATGGGTATACATTTAGATCATATGATATTTCCAATTTCTTGCCTAAAATGTATATGTTTTGGATAGTTTTTTCTAAACCCATCAATATTGTTTGGAAGGCATCCATAACAAGGTCATTTGTGTTCCCGTACGTTGTATTGCTTAGTACACCATAGGTTCCTATTTGTTGTGCGTGAATATTGGTGTATTGTGGCAATATGGATTGTTGTGACATGTATGATGTGTGTGGATTGGCATGCTGTTGGTACTAAAAGTTAGGATTGGGTGTATGTTGGTGAGTATGAATGTGGGATGAGTAGGTTGGGATGTGTCGTTACCTGGGGAATATGATGTGTTAGTGATGCCATGGGTTGTGTTATTTGGTCACCTTGTGTGAATTGTTGGGTTTGCACAAGGGGAATGTTTGTATTTGTACCTTGGGAGGCAATGACATGTGACTGTGTTGTCATGTTAACATTTTTTTGTTGATCTTGGATAAAGATACGTCTCTTTCCTCCTCCCAAAGGATTTTTTGAAATACCAATGAGTGGATATGTCGAAGGTGTGTTCATGGTAGTAGGTGTAGTTGTCAAGGGGGGATTGTTGTGACTTGATGGTGCCTCTGTGGAATTTACTGTCGTGGTAGAGAGAGGGTTTGAATAGTTTTTCCACATTTTCGAGGAGCCAAAGGTGGTTCAAGCTGATTATGATAGTGTTGTGAATGTTGTGGGCATTGTGGCAGATTGTGATCCTCCAATGGATGTAGTATTTATTGTATTGGAGGTGTTTGGGATGCTGGAGGTAGCATGCATTGTCGTTGTGGTTTCAAAGAAAGTATTGCTTGTAGTGTTTGGAGGTTGACCACTATTTGCCATGTTACGTGCGTTGTGGACATTAGGGTCGGGAGATGTTGGTCTTAACATGTTAATGTCAAATCCTTGTGGTAACTTAGCTCATTGACTCAAGTGTATGGCTAAGTATCTGTCTCTATCATATAGAACCATTTGTTCGACGAATTGAGAGGCCTTTGCATCTTGTGCTGCTACCTCTAGGTTTTCCTCAAGTATTTGACTGTATTCATCTTTTTGCAAGAATGGTTCAAATGGGTTGTTTGATGAGGATGGTATTGTTGTGAGAGGTTGATTGTTTGTATTTCCAAATGGATCGTCAAAAGTCCAATTTGGATCGTATGTTGGATTATTGATAGTGGAAGTGGGGTCTTGTTGAAAGTTTTCCATTTGTCGTTGTTGTTTTTGGAGTCTAGTTTCCACCATAAATGAGATTGCTCAAATGAAAATGACAACTAAATGCAATGATGACACTATGCAAGGTCTAAGTTCAAAATGACAACTAGGATGACTAATGTTTTTGGATTTTTGGGAATAGAATATGCAATGTCTAGACTTATAATGCAATTTAAGACAAGGGTACCTAAGCACTTCTAAACTCAATTTTTGTTTTCGATTTCGGTTACTAGAGGACTTTGTTGAAATGACAAGATGACAAGGTCTGAATGACTAGTGAGTTTTCCTAACTAGACTTTTGAGTTGGAAAAATCTCACATAAAGGACAATGACTGAAAAAGGCGTTGATAACTTAGTCCTAGAGAGCCTAGTTTCGAAAGCAATGACTTGGAAAATTGTGCTGAGGTTTTCCTAATCCAAATTATGCAAGATGTAAACCTAGGGACAACCTAATGCCTAATGTATGCACCTAAACATAAAGGAGGGTGAAACCTATGGTGACGAATGCAAACTAATGGTCAAAACTTTGAGCAATTTCAAAATTGGTTTCTGACAGAATCCTTTTGGAAACAGTGTTTGACAAATGATTGACAAGGTGAAGACTTCATATTTGACTTTGTATGGTGTTTTTAATTGTGACAGGCGAATGCATCATTTTAAGCTACGAATGTGTCACGATTGTGTGAATGCGGCTCAAGTTGAGCGAATGTGATTCTTAAACTGTCAAATGTGACTCGGTTTATCATATGCGACTCTGTGACAGTTAGTTGTGTCACAACGCATATAGATGCAGTGTTTAAAATATCAAATACAGTTTAGCAGAGCGATTGTGTCTCAGAAAATTGAATGCGGTTCGACATATGCGACACAGTTTGTGAAAATTGAGTTTCCTGTCATTTTGATTGCAAATTTGATTTGTCTGATGTTGAATGTTGTGTTGAAAATTGTAAATATGATGAATCCAGAAAGAACTTGACAAGCATAATGTTTTCAATGTAATCAAACACACATGAGATAAGTACAATCCTAGGTTAGGCCATGACAATATTCGCTAGATTCCATGTGGGTTTCCCCAACTGCATATCTGTAGCGTGTGAATTTAGAAGCTTGGTTGCACAGGCTCCCCCTTACAGTGCACTCTCTTCTCAAGCCAACCAAGCTTCCAACTCCCATGAAACTCCCATGGCAGATTGATCACCTCTACTACAAACTGCGAAAGTGTGGATGCCTTCACACCGACCGGTGTTGCGCTAGCAAATAGAAGGTTTTTGGCTTACTACACAAAGGTGTTTAGTTCGGGACACCCATTCGAGTGGCCATACATGGGGCAAGAGATTAATCACCAATTAGGTGGCACTCCAGCCTGAAGAGGTTAAGCTCAACAGGGTTTATGGGAGTACTACTCTGTCTGTATGACACATCCGCACTCATAATCTTAGGTTTTCCCTTAAGATTTACATTTATATATTGGTCGGGGGTAGCTTGGCCTTAGCTCCATTGCTGGTTTTAGTCGCATTGGGGTGATGAAATCCCCAGGAAGGCCCAATTTCTAGAGTTGGTAACTATTTCTCTTACACCCAAGATCGCCCGAGAGTGCAAGGGGAGAGGATACTCCGATATACCAAATCGTGAGGGAAGAAACAAATAAAAAAGGGTCTGGTTTTTCTAATCACCAAGTTTTCACAAGGTGAGAGCACATTCACCTACCGTTTTGCAAACACATTCAGACATAGTAAACACACAGGGTCATTTTAATTGCACCAAAATGAAATGTGTATTATACTAATAAAGATGCAGGCACATTGTTTTGATGTTCAGTCTTTGACGATCGAACCTGCAAGACCACACGTTAGTGGTTTTAAAGTTTTCCTTTGACCCTCAAATAGTAACCGCCAAATGCTGCAAATCCTGATTAGTAACACCAAACCTATGCTAGGCAGAATGCAGGAAATAACCAAAATAAAAAGAACACAGAAAATAGTAAAAAACTGAAAGCAGATCAAAAGAAAACATTACCAGTCGAATGCATCACAATAGAACGATTGTGTCGCTCTATGTATCAAATGCAGCTCGGTAATTCAACTGCGGCTTTCTTGATCACAATTGCATCGCAACAAAGTGATTGTGGTGTTGGTGTTTGTAAATGCATTGTGACGCATCCAATGCATCACAATTTTTAAAAAAATAGTTTCGTCGCTTCATACTTGTACTTGCAAAAAGGACAAAAAAATACACGAAAACCGTATGAAAATAACCAAAAAAATAGAGTCAGGTTCACCAATGTAACTGAGGATTTCTTTTTAGGTCTTGTGACTAAGAGTAGGGGAGTTAACAGTAAATCAATGAATGACAAAGAAACCCAAAGACCTATCGAGTACAAAGGAAATTAAACAATAAACAGTTATACCTATAAATCAAATTTTCCATGATTACCTCCATAGTACCTTCTACCTTGCTGGTTGACGTGTTGCCCTCAGATCGAATGTGCAAGCAGTCCTTGACAAAGTCCTACACCAAGCTTTGAAGGATTTGATAAAATGTCCAATTCCTATGCCTAAATGACTAAGAATGACTATGCCTAAAGATGTCAAAACTCAATGAAATGTGCCAACAATTGCTATGAAAATCTAAGTGTGCAAGTGCGAAAATGCATATAGTGAATGTGTATCTGTCTAATGTGTAATCGTGAAATGAGAGGAAAATGGCATTTTATAGAAAATTCCATTTTAAATGGATGGGTGAGATAGAATTCTGACCAAAACCTAAAACCAAAGATCCAGATTAAATCTGAGAATCCCTAATTAGGGTTAGGGAAAAATCATTAATCGAGCGGTCAAGATGTCATTTCAGATAATCGAATCGGCAGTGGAGAATAAATGAGGAAGTTAATTCTAAAATAAAGATTTTCGAAAATGAAGAAGATAAAGACCAAACTAAAGATCAATTTTGGAAGGGTCAAGAACCTGCCCGATCACTTGATTTCTGGAGGAAAGTTACCAATTTGGAATTAAATTAATTCCAAATGTCAATTTTGTGAAATAATAAATAATCCATTTTCAGATTATTTACCCAAAATGAACTGTCAATTAAGATTGAGATGACATTTTAAATAATTTCATTTATTTAAAATGAGAAGAATATTAATTTTGGCAATTAAATAATTAAATTTAATTATTTAATTTAGCAGGTAAGACTAATAATTAAATTAATTCATTAATTCATTTAATTATGACAATTAGTGACATATTAAATAAATAGATAAAAACTTATTTATTTAATAATCAGAAAGAATAAAGTGAATAGAAGGTAATTAAATAAATTAAGAAATTTATTTAATTAAGGGAAGACTTAGACAATTAATGACGTATTTAATAAATAAATAAGATTTATTTATTTAATAATCATGAAGAATAAAAGGACATGAATTAATTAAATAATTATGAATTATTTAATCAATAGTCGAATGTGGACCAAAGACATAATTAAATGTCATAATTATGCTAGGACAAAAGTGGTAAAAATGAAGTTTGCATGCCTAGGTCATTTTTAGGTGTCTACAATACCCCTATGGAAAAAGCTTGCCTTGCAGTTGTTTTTAGCTCTTAGAAGCTTCGCCACTGCATGATTAGTCATTTGATTAAGTTGATTTCCAAGATGGATCCACTCAAGTACCATTTATCTAGAACATCATTGACAGGTCACATGGATAAGTGGGTGATGTTGTTCAATGAGTTTGATATTGATTACAAGGAATGTAAAGCAATGAAAGGACAAATCATTGTTGATCAATTGGTTGACACCCCTTTAGTGGATGCATATCCTTTAGTGGTTGAGCTTCCAAATGAGTCAATGTTCAACGTTTAAGAAGTAGATACCTAGAAAATTTATTTTGATGGGTCCTACACACAAAATGGTGTTGGTGTTGGTGTCCATTTTGTCACTCCTCAAGGTGGCTATATCCCCAAGTCATTTAGATTGGATTTTCCATGCATGAATAACATTATTGAGTACGAATATTTAATCACTGGTCTCTACATTGTTGTTCAGTGGAACATCACCCGTCTTTGCATCTATGGAGACTCACAGCTTATAATTAAACAAGTCAATGATGAGTTCCAAACAAAGGATTACAAGCTTCTTCCATATAAACGCAGGGTAGATGACTTTAATCAATATTTCAAACATATCTAGTTTGAGTAGGTTCCCAAATTGTAGAATAAAGTTACAAATGCAATGGCTACCATTGGCTCTCTCATAGACATTCCTTGGGATCATACATATTTTGAGTTTCTAGTCGAACAATTATTGGTCCTCGCATACGACATCCTGGATATAGAAATGGTGTGTGAAATCATAGGTCCCCAATCCCCATGGTACCATGATATTTACACCTAACTTCGTGACAACATCCTTCCACCTGAGCTAAACTGTAACCAATGAAAACCCTTCATTCACCAAGCATCCCATTACACTATCCTAGGAGACACTCTTTACCATAGAGGGTATGATGGATCTCTTCTTCAATGCTTGAATGAACTAGAATCCAAAGTAGCGTTAGGTGAAGTACATAGTGGAATTTGTGGGGAACACACTAATGGGATGGCCTTGGCAAAGAAGCTTCTTCAAACTAGGTATTTTTGGCCCACTATGAAACATGATGCATGTGAATTTGCTAAGAATTATCTACCATGTCTACAGCATGTGTATTTAATCCATGCTTCTATGCAAGACTTGCAACTAATCACAGCATCATGGCCTTTCTCACAATGGGCTTTAGACTTAATCAGAAAGATATACCCTCCATCCTCAAATGGCCATGCTTTCATCATCAGCGCAACTGGGTACTTCACTAAATGGACGAAGCAATTCCACTCTCCCTCATTATCAACACCCAAATATCCAAATTTATCCTATACCATATTCTCTGCAGATATGGTATCCCATCCACTATCTGTTGGAAATATTTTCATTGATTTCAAAGACACTCAGTGGAAATTGTTGGAAAAGTTGTCATTGATGTCAAAGTGAATAGTCATTATGAAATGAAGGATTGCAATTTGTTTTATGAAGAGCATATATATACAATGTATGTTGGTTGACTTCCTCCATTGCCTCCTACTGAAGAGCACTATAAAGTTCAAGATGTTGGCTCATGTTGACTTCACTCGACTCCATCATGGACAAGACTTGTGGAAGACATTCAGATCTTCATAATTTCAAGAAGATGGGTTTGTTAAGGGAAGTTGTTGAAGACGGTTTTGTTACACAAATTTACTAATCAGCTTGTACACAAAGACAAGATACAAATGATATTCAAAGGATATGGTCATGTTGATGTTGCTGATAACGTGTCCTTAGAAATGGCCCTGAAGATAAATTATATTAAGCAGAGTTTATATTAAGCAACGATCTTTTTAAGGATGATAAAGATTTGATTTTAAAAGGGCACATAAAGACAGAATCAAATAAGTCAAATGAAGAAAGGACAAAAACAAATAAGACAAAAATAGAACAACCTCAAATTTGCAAAAAGTAAAAATTTAGAAAAGGTGTGATTAGTTTTGTTTAAAGAAAAATAAACAAAATAAGATAAGACAAGTTTAACAAAAGGAAAAAATTCCATATAAGACAAAATTTGAATAAGGCAAAAACATATAAGATGAAAAAGGGCAGCGCTCATATTAAGGAGAATATTACTATATGTAAAAGTAATGTCCCTTTAGAATGTGTATGACTTTTTATTAAGTCATCTCTTTATTGGACAGTCACCTTCCTTCATAAAGGCATACGATAAGATACAAAAGAAAAGTAATAAGTAAGTGGAGATGTAAGAAAGAGATGTTATTTATGAAGTGGAACAATTTTTGATTGCAACTCCAGATTTATGTAGATAAATTCAAGAGGTGCGATCAAGAATAGGTAATATAGTACAATTAATATAACATTGAAATGAGTGTGAAGTATTAGTAATGTGAAGAGGATAGCATTAAAAATAAAGAGACATCTCTTCATGAAAATATGATATAAAAGAGAGAAGAGAATGTGAGTTGAATTAAAAAAAAGGCAATTCAATGAATATCATCTGAGAAGCAGACTGTGAAGTGTAATTATGTGTAAAAAATGAATCCCATCTGAAGATTAGAGAGTGTTGAGTAATGCGTGGAATAATAGCAATATCACAAAACACAAGTGTTGTGTATGTTGGAGTATGGATTAAAATATATATCATCAAAGACAGTGAAGTATTGGAGTATGTATGTGGTAATAAAAGAAGATCTTTGAAGTGGATGTGTGCATAAAAATGAATATCATATGTGATAATAAAAGGGAACTTGAGCAGAAAAGAAGTATCAAATAAAGATTTTTCTGAATATAGAGAGGTTGTAGAGAGCTTTGAAGTATGGATTCTTATTGGATATGATCCTTGATTGAGAAAAGAAGCAAAATTAGAGTGTGTGAAGCAAAAGAAAGATTAGACATACATTTGCAGAAGTCTGATAATTCATAATGCAAACCTGAAGAGAAATATCAAAGGACGTCATTTTGGAATACATTGAACAAATGAGCATGATGAAGTGAAACAAATGAAAGAGATATATGAAGCATATTTGAGATTTGATATATGCAGATGTGTGAAAAGGTAAGATAAAAATATAAATTGTACATGTTGAGCAGATCTGTATGAAGAGAATTTAAGAGACAGATTTGTTTGTGGAAGAAAGGTAAATTCATCATATGCTGATTTGTGTGAAATACCTTTCAAGAAGTATAAGAGTGGGATTCAAGAGGAAGAGTGTTTGAGTAGAATTTTTCATCATTCGTTGAAGAAGCAACATTGAAGATGGAACACAATTCATTCAAGTTATTATTTTTGGTAAGTTGGTGCTTGGCCAGTGGGAGTTGGAGCTTCTGAAAGGTTGGTGCGTATGAATATTAGGGGTTGTTGCTCCTTGTAGGTTGGTGCCTACTAAATCAGGTTTAGGGGTTGATGCTCCTTGTAGGTTGGTGCCTACTAAATCAGGATTAAGGGTTGGTGCTCTTTGTAGGTTGGTACCTACTAAACTACATATTTGGTGATTCAAGTAGGTTGGTGCCTACATTCTTTGTAAAAGCATATATAATTCATAAAGTACATTATTTGTACCGTGGTTTTATCTTGAAAGGTTTTCCATGTAAAATATTGGTGTCAACTTGTTCATATTGTAATATTCTTGCATAGTTGATTTGTGTTAAAGTTTGAAGTTGATAAAAAGTTTAAGAGGGTAAGAGTTTGTTGATATACTGATTCACCCCCCCTCTCAATATATCTTTGTGCTTTTCACTATCATCACCAACAATGGAAAACCTTTCAAGAACCAGCAAATGAGACACCTATGTGATACTTTCCATATCCAACATCGATGGTTGACTCCCTATTACCCCTAAGGTAATGGTCAGTCTGAAGCAACCAATAAAACACTAATCAAAATCTTAAAGAAAGTTTTCAATAACACTGGTCGAGATTGGAACCTCCATCTTAATCCCATCCTTTGGGAATTTTGCACATCCATCCATACCCCTATAGGCACTACACCATATTCACTCATATATGGTTCTGATGCAATCTTTCTGATTGAAGTTGAACTCCCCTCACTTCGTATCTCTTTGAAAAACTTGATTAATGATGAGGAGTATCGAGTTGCACATCTAAGTCAATTAGAGCTTCTTGATGAGAAGCGTCTCAACACTTATAATTACTTGTAGGCTTACCAACATCAGCTCAAAAGAAGCTATAACAAGAAGGTCTAACCTCATCAGTTCCAAGTTGGTTATCTTGTACTCAAGCAAAATCAGCATACCCAACAAGATCAAGAGAAGAAAGGAAAGTTTGAAGTTAATTGGTTGGGTCCATATATCATCATGACTAAGTATGGTTCAGGAGAATATTGTCTTGCCACACCCAAGGGGAACCCTTGGAAGAACCCATCAACATTGTGCACCTAAAGCAGTTTTACACCTAAGTCGATTGGGTTACCCCACCTAGAAAATACCAAAAAATACAAAAAAAATGAAAATGTCAAAACAATCAAAAATGATGTCATTAGTAAAGAGAAATAAATTGTTCGATGGTGAAAACCTCCTTTGGTGGTGCCTTGGATAAGTATGTTTGGTGAAAACCTAGCAGCAAGCACCATTCGTAGAGGACTTAATCATTATCTACCTTGTATCCCATTTGCCTATATGCTTATGTATCCACCCCATCATATCCGTCCTATCACCTATCATGTGGTATATTTTGATTGAGCATTAGACGGATTATATTTACTATCCCAAGTCTTGAGCTTCTCTCGTTTGTTGGTGGTGAGCTTCTATGAGTCTTACTGGGTATCCTAATCTTACAATTTTGGTTTTGGTTGATTATCATCACTTGTGTATAGTGTCCTATTGGTCGGTCTCGTGTCCTTATCTAGGATCCATCCTCACATATTTTATCATTAGGTCCCATCTTTCATCCTTCATCTTTTGATTGGGTATTTTTATTGAACTACAACGCCTCTGCACTTTCACATAGGCAAAGCCATCTTTGATGGGCCCCCGAGGCTTTAGTCTCTCCTTTTGATTATGTCCTCATCATTTGTTTTTCTTTCATCCATTGTCAGTCTTTGGTATTTTTATTGAACTACGATGCCTCTACGCTTTCACATAAGCAGGGCCATATTTGATGAGCCCCCGAGGCTTTAGTTTGTCCTTTAGGGTGTGTCTTTGTTTTTGTCATGTCACCATGAGTGTCCCTATCTTGTTGGTAATAACAAACAAAATTCATTAGTTCCTAGAAATGTCAATCTATTTCAATCATCCCAAGTCCTGTTGATCCTCTGATCCATCCCATCCATCTTTGGTCTTAGCAAGATATATCTTTCCTTATATCAAACGGTGTCAATCTCATCCACCTATCATCCCTATGGAAAAGTATTTTTGATATTTATTGAGATTTCTTGGTCCTTTTGCATTTTTTTATCTTTTGATCTTCCTACTATACCTATTCAAGGTCACCAAAATCCATCATATCATGGTTCACTTTGATTGGTAGACATAGGGGCATATCTTGGTTTTTGTTTGATCATGTTTTCTTGGTTGTCCAGCATCGTACCCACCAAGACCTTTACAATATTGTATTACACTAGGGAAACCTCTTGTGCTTGTGGTTTTCCAACATCGGCCTGACCAAAGAGCTTGTGACTTTGGGATGTTGGATTGACCTTTTTGTTTGTTGTGTCAGTCCTATGTGTGGAATGCTACTTTTCCTTGGTTCCTTATACCCTAGCGCTTTGTATTCTACACTATATCAAAATACAATGCTCCTAGTGTGATAGCATAGCATTACATTGCATTTTATTCATCATCCTATTGCATTTTCCCCGTCCATTCACCTAGCCTATAACCATTGATTTTGGTTGTGCAAATGATCTTCCCCCCCCACCTATTCTTCCTATTAGGTCACTTCAATTTTGGAAAATGTGCTACATTCATTCCATTTGCATTATCATAATCATTTAAAATGTTTACAGTAATACATATTTTTTATTCTAAGAATCTTAATCCATTTCATTTGCATTCTCATAATCATTTAAGTTGCTTAGAGTAATATAGATTTGTTATTCTAAACATTTTAATCCATTTCCTTTGCATTATCAATCATTTAAGTTGTTTAGAGTAATATAGGTTTTTTATTCTAAGCATCTTAATCCATTTTATTATAACCATTCATTGCATTAGAAAAATTATATGCATCCACATTCATTACATTCCACCTCCATTCCATATCGTAATCAATCCTAATCACATCCATTACATCAATATCATAAACATCATAATCATAAACATAAACATAAACATCTCATCCTGCATCACAAACATGTTAGTCACATATATCATAATCACCCAATGCATGCATAAACATCACAACCATAAAATCTCATATCACATATCATCATCATAAACATATAACACATCACATCCTACATTGCAAATCATTAGTCATGCATGTCACATTAAACATTTCCATCATAATCATAAACACATATTCATCATGCATACATCCATAATAAGCATCAATAGCATCACATAAACATCCCATATAATGCACCATCAAAAATCATCCATCATCTATCATAATAATGTCCAACATATCCATATAGTCCATAATGCCCATCAATGTCCATGAAATAATAAAAGTGTACATGTATAGGAGAGTATAATATGAGTACAAGGGACACATCATGTGTCCTAAATCAATATGAATCAAAAGAATCATTGAATCAATATGCCAAAATTTGTACATGAACTATCCATGTATATATGTTGTTGCCTACATATCTGTCATTGAACACCTGTCACCCCCTGTCCTCCTCTATATACTACTAGAAATGTCAAAATGCTATGGTGAATTGGCTTCCCGCTACCCCCTCCTCCTCCTAGTGGTCACTTGTAGCCACTCGACCTACTTGATCCTCTTGACTATGACCTATTTCCTTATCATGAGGGCCTGGCACTCCTATTGTACATTGGTATATATGGAGGGGTTCTCTAGGCTGGGTCTAGCACTATAGTATAATATACACCCATCCAATATCTCGCATCCCTGGTAGCATCATCTACCCAAGCCACAGATTCCCAAGATGCATCTCTCTCATTGTAGCATCTGTCTTGTTGTCCCTATAGCCTACCCCTCTCTAGCACCCATGCATCTTGGGCTAGCCTCATGTTGGATAACTATCCCTCTACCTACTCAGCCCATGCGAGGGCCTCATCACACTCTCCTTGGAGGACTCAAAACACCTCCTATGCCTCGTCTACCACTACCTACAAGATGTCCCTCTGTTGTGTCATGTCTTGTAGTAACCCCTATGGCCAGTCTACCTCCCTCCTCAAGTCATCAACCTCTACTCCTACCCTCTCCTCTGCCATTGGGTGGGCTCCCTACAGCCTCTCCACCTCTGCTTGCAATCTCTCTCTCCTCCTTGGACTGCCCAACCTCCTCTCCAACATCACAATTTGAGCCTGTGCCCCTACTAATCTCACTACTATATCATCCTCTGGTGGAGGTTGATATACCACCAACACCCTATCACCTGCAATGTCCTCCTCACCCTCCCACACCCCCTCCCCCACCTCCTATACCTCCTCCTCCTCCTCAATCACCACATTTCCCTATCTAATCACCCTCCTCTAAACTCTCCTCAATGGCCTCTCCTCCTCCTCTCCCTCTCCCACTACCTTTGGCGCTTGCACTAGTGACTACACCATCCACACTATTGTCACACTCTATAGTAGCCTCTCCCTCCACTAGGTCACGTACCTCTCATTCATACTAGCATCGTCAGGTCCCTCCCTCCATAGCCACCCCACCTCTATGAGTTGATCCCACATATGTTGTGCTCTAGTAGCTGGAACACTCCACCCCCAACCCCTCTCCTAACTGATCAATTGGTACCTCTACTCTGGGTCTAAGATTTCTTGTAAGACCCCAAACTATCGTGTGACTATCGAGCTTGTACATCTTGATGATATAGGGATCTCGGCCAATCAAATAACATCTGCAAAACATATATCCCTTGTACAATTTTTCCTTCACCCTCCATGAGCGAAAGTTATAATCCACGTACAACCTCCATAAAATCTAATCCTTGGTCAAATCATCAAGAGCACGGTGCCAAAAGGAAATACTTTGAACCTCAACATAATGCCTCATGCCATGATACTCAAATGCAATCGAGAGATCTGATCCCCTCTCCACTACTCCCACTATATCTGATCGAGTGATCTGAATATACTATCAGACCCATACCTACAATAGTGTCACATGTGTAATGTTGACCACTCATCAATAACACACCATGTGCATATCCATGTATAGTTATGCTAGGATTCATGCCCCCATGAATACACTCCTCTCCTCTCAACTATATGTTGCACAACCTCAATCAACTTGAGGTTGAAAAATTGACCGCTCCTATCTGGGAGGAGGATCCCACTAATCAACCCACATGGGAACAAAGGAAATGGTGGCACTATCTTGATGCAAGCATCTATTTCCAATCCCTTCCCCATGTGGGGAAGGTTTGTTGTCCTGAATACCACTCGTAGGCTCTACTCTACTAGCTACCTAGTCACCCCGCTCACAAGATGTCCTCTAATAGGTAATCGGAGGATCCTCCTGATGGGCAAGGTCGTTCATGTCACAACTTGCATCATTTAATCAATTATATATCAAACCGGGTGTGTCTCAGAGCAATATGCGATAAGAATAGTTGTCACAGATTCTTTGGGGGGGGTTTTGCACTATAAACAGTGACTTCAGGTATCACTTTTCCTATTTCAAGAGCTTTCAAGAGCTGTTAGGAGCTCTTCAAGAGCTCTCAGGAGTTGAACTATAGCGACTAATTCCTAAGGTTTAATTCTATCTTATTTTCTAATTTAAAATCCTATTCACTTATTTCTGACTTTATTGAACTTGATTTAGATTGATTCATGGAGACAACTAATGATTATTTTAACCCTTAATCTAAAACACAGAATCCAAATTAATTCTATTTTGCTTTAAAAGAAATCCATAATTAATTGTTGGAATTTAAACACTAATTTAAGAACTGAAATGAAATGCAGAGAAATGACGATTATTCTAGAAAACATAAAGACTAATCTCCATGAACATATTTTCAACAAACTCCAACTTCATCTTCCCATAAGTTCCTATCATCGCTTCTAATGAAACTTAATAAATAAATACTAAATTTAACTACTTCAAACAGCATCTAAATATGATAAATCTGATAAACCTTATAATGATTCTAAAAACTTAATCTAACCATAATAAATTGAAACTTGAAAGATAATTCGAGCAAAAGTAACTATCCAAATTTATCATTCACTAAGTCAAAAAATGATTTAACAACTTAACAATTCAAAGTTAACATCTACTTCAGATTTTAATACGAATGAATCAGAAATAGCATAACTTAATAAAAATACCAACACAAGATCGTTATGAAGGTTGAGCGGGCCCTACTCTTCCTCAGGTAAGATCCCTTAACACAGTGATTGAATTAACTTCTTGCTTTCATTTCATTGATCAAAAGTACAATGCAAAACAAAGTATTGTTATTGAATTATAGAAATCTAATTGGAAATTATCTAACTTCTAACTAAAACTGAAACATGGATATTTATAATAATATCCTCATTAGCTTCTAACATGGCGTTAACTACCAAGACTTAAGACAATCAAGCTAAAGATTACAATCAAACTAAAACATAACTAAAACTAGACTAAAGAGAACTATGCCAGATTGGCGCTAGAAGTAGAAGTTTCATAACCAAATTATAAAGAAGTTGATTCAGACTTGAGTGACTCGTCATCGAGCAGGGCCCATCTATAGTGTATTCATCCATCATGATTAAACAAGGAGTTTAACCACGTCATCAATCTTTTAAAATACCCTGTTCAAAACCCTTAAGAAAAGGATAACATTTATGGTAGTAAAAGATCAACACAACATAATTATCTCAGCAAATATCATCATAAAGTAATGCAATTAACATAAACCATTACTTTGAATATATCCACTAATTTAGCTAAACTTAAAGAAAAATAAGTAAATATGTTAATCTATAATCTACCAGTAGTCATGTTAATTAACAAAAATAACAAGTCTTTTAAACATAAAATGCTTTAAATGAAAGTATTATAATGCTCTCATCATTTCTTCCCCACTTGTTTTGGACCATGTCCTCATGGTTCCTCATCAAGAACTATGGTGTTCTCCTTTTCCTTGTTCAGTGCCTCCATCAAATGCAACAGTCGAATACACCATCCCTGTACTGATTTGGTAATCTGGTATTGAGTGCAAAGCCATGGTTTTGCCTTAGCTTTTCAAACCATGGTCTTAACACTCTAGCTAGTATATTTGTTGTTTCCCTAAGCTTTGGTGCTAGCATAATGATGATTGGCATTATGAATCTCATGCCAACCCAGAATTCTTTTTGTTGTTGGATTAAGGTGATGACATGCCTGACTCTAATCAAACTCCAGCTGATGTTATTTGGACTTATCAGTTCCCTTCTTCTGACTGTCTCTAGAATGAGTTGGTACCTTTCCTCACAAGACTGCAGTGCTAATGGGGGAATTGTTCCTTCAATATTTTGGACTGTAGCAATACTATCGAACAAGTTTGAGACATAAATGGGATTAACTTGATTTAGCCTTACCACTAATCATACAGCCTTGATATATTTTTCAGCATGAGGCATTTCAGGTCTCATTGGTAACCCATACCTTCTCTGAGTCTCCTTGTATTTATCCATTCTACTTGACCATTCTATTTGATTTTGCATTAAAGAAAAAAATGATCTAATTTGAAGCTCACCAACATAAATATTCAACATAGAGTCATCATTGTTTCCCATTAAGAATTCATGTTGGTAAAATTCACACATTAAATTTTGAATGTCAAGGTGGCTATTAAAGTAATCCTGCAGAAAATCATGAACCTCATGGAAAATGACATGATGTGCCATTAACTTCTGCATTTATTTCTTTTACTGCTTTGTATGATTCACACACCACAGCATGA
This sequence comes from Sequoia sempervirens, assembly GCA_007258455.2. Classification (NCBI taxonomy): domain Eukaryota; kingdom Viridiplantae; phylum Streptophyta; class Pinopsida; order Cupressales; family Cupressaceae; genus Sequoia; species Sequoia sempervirens. The sequence continues at coordinate 402,737,545 of VDFB02281492.1, read as the reverse complement.
AGCTTGTAATTCAATTCGCAAGGTTGGCGGCATTCATTACACATGTCATCATGTACTTGGGAGGATTTTTTAAAAGATAACTGAATCATGAAAAGATCTATTATCATTGAGTGACATCATCCAATGTCACATCATTCCTTACATCAACCATCTGCCACTTTTTGAAATGATTAAAAGTTGATTTATTATCATCATTAATTAACAGTATGGCAAAGATGTCTAGATTCATAAATATCTACCTATTTTAAATTAGTCTAACTACCTTAAAAAATAATATTCAAAAGCAATATTCACATTAAATGTGCACCTTAATTTATTTCAATCCTCTGATTTCTTTAGGAGCCCTCACGAGTTCTTCAGGAGCCTTTAGGATCTCTTAGGAGCTTTGGAATTAAATGAGTTGAAAGCCTTTGAGATCATCAGGATTTTCAGGAGCGCTTCAAAATTCTTTAGAAGCTCTGGAATTTTAGGAGTCATTAGGAGTTGTTGAGTGAAACGGAGTCTCTAGAGTTTTCAACTTCAAGAGTCTTCAAGATATTTTTGGGAGCTCTTAAGGAGCCTTCAAGAGCTAACTTAGATAGACCGCCATTTTTCTGGTTATCAGTCATCTTTTCTTTTCTTTTTTTCTGAAAGCAAACTGCCATTTGCTGGTTTTCAATTTACTTCCATTTTTCTCAAGGTAAACTGCCATTTATTGGTTTTCAATTTACCCTATTTATTCATGCCTTCTTCAAAGGTTCAAAGATCTTCTCTCATTGAAGATATGTCTTTCATGAGAAAATGTTCAATTATGCGTTGTACGTCATCCAGAAATTCTTCATTTGTAGCTAGCTTATGATAAGTTTTTAGTTGATGACCATTAACTAGCATGACTCTCTTCTCTCCATCAATTGGAACTAATTGGAAAACTCCATTTTTAAATATTTGTTTCATCTCATAGGGTCCTAACCATCTATTATGGAACTTCCCTTTAAACTCTTCAAATCTGCAGTAAAATAATAATGCCCAATCTCCTTCTCTAAACTGTCTGGACACAATATGTTTATCGTTCCATTCCTTCCTCTACTTTTGAATCACCTCCATATGCTGGAGTGCCTCCATTCCCATTTCATCAAGTCTATTAAGCTGCAAAATTCTGCTTTTCTCTGCTTCTGGTAGATCAATTCCAATTTTTACCGTTGTCTTCAATGTTTTCAATTCAAATTCAATTGGCATAACTAGTTTCTTTCCATACACTAATTCATAAGGAGAGAATCTAGTTGTTGTTTTCCACATGGTGTTTGTTACCAAATTTTTGCTCTGCTCAATTGGTGGAGCTAGCTTAATGTTATTATATCATGAGGTGGAATTGCAGTTTAATTTCAAATGTTATTTCGCATTGTTATCATTATGTATTAAGTAACAGTTGTGGATTTTAAAGAAGAAATAGAGTTTCCATAATGCCATTCAAATGTTCCAGAAATGACTGAAGTACAGAATTGAGCAAATGAGAAAAATAGCATTTCAAATGCTTTCATTCATTTCATGAAATGAACCATATTTTATAAGGCTTCATTTCATTTCAAGAATCAGATATTACAACATTGCATTTAAATGCATTTTCTTTTCAAATGAAAAGCATAAAAGAATTGAAATCACAGATCCACACAAGTCGTGGATGTGATTGTTACAATACATTGCTAATAGCACATTACACTACTAAAGATGTAGAAAATAAAACACATAAGTGATGACATGATCATCATTGCCTGATTATCGACGTTTGATGTTGAATGGTGTACCTTTGTCTTCTTGTGCTCCATCCACCTGTAAGAGAAAAGAGGCGGTTTCAGTGGCTCTGATTATTAATCATGCATTGAGACAATCAAAGAAGTGCAAAGGAAATGAGTTGAAAGAGAAATAACAATATCATGGCCATCATATTTTGTTTTTTATGCTAACATTGTTTGTTTCCTTGTGCAGGTATAGGTAAAGTCACGAAGCTGATCATTTCTTCGAAGACCAAGCATGTGGAGAAAAACGGGATCCCATAAGGGTAGAGCTCGGCATGCTGCCCTATTCATTAAATGGGCTGATTTACAGATTACACCATCATGTTCATCAAATGAAATAAAATACAACTGAAGGAGTAAAATAGATTTATCTATCGAGCTACTAAACCAACTATGCATTCATAATGATCAGGTTTATTTTTCTGAAGGCTACATGTGAACAGTGAGTTTAGTTCACTCAATCAATTCAGCTAAGTACATTTGCATCAGATATTATGCATAGTTCAAGTTTTGTGTTATCTTTTTGATCAAGTATCATATATGTCATGCAAGTTCCAGTTCATCAATTCATTCTTTTCACAGTCAAGGATAGTGAACAGGCATACATTATGCCTTAATCAAGAGTTTAGTTTTGATTTTCATCATGAAAGAGAGCAAATTTAAAGAATAGTTTGATAAGTGGAACATAAAAATACATGAAGAGTTCCATGTTGCTCAAGAGGACAAAAGACAGACAATGCATTCAAGTATTAAATGAGTTCATTAGTTCTAGTTGACTGGTAAAGACAAATACAGCATTATGAGTTATAATGAGAAAATGATCATTCCAAAATAATAAGGATCGAGCATAGCAAAGGTGTTTCAGAAGGTGTTAATCATGCATGGAAGAGGTTAGGTAAGGTGTAGTCCATAACAGTGTTGCAAGGTTTCCATTTAAAATCTCTGCATTAGTCCAAGAGCAGAAGGCAAGGGTTCGCTATGCTAGAATTGAGGAGTCAAAAGACACTGTTGTGCATACAGAATATAAGTATGAGAATAGTATACATTAAGAGGTCCTTATCTTCATAATGAACAACCACAGAATTGTGCTAGAGGTAAGAAATTCAAATACTTTAGAAGCCTAGTTTTCATGATTAATTGAAATGCAAAAATTGGAGAGAGGTCAAAATCAGTTTTAATAACAAATGCCAATTATGGGTTTTGCAACTGAAAGTGCAAAAGGGACTATGGTGATTGAGCTAAGTTGCATGAGAATGTTAAAGATAACAGGTGTGTTTTCAGATCATCATTTAAGTCTTCTTTCAAAGATAGAATATCAAAGTAAGACACCACTTGCAATGGATCGAGTCATGAACTAAATACAGCAAGTTTACAGAATTTTTACCATTTTCAATCATCCATGTGGGTATTCCTATTTCAATAACAAAACAGTTTGTTCTATCAACCCAGCTGAATATCTTTATGTGAATTAACAGGTATTGGTGAAATTTTATTCTCGGGTCAAGGTTTAGAGTACATAAAAACATGTAGTTTTTCATTTCTCGTGATACCCAGGAGAGATCCTGTTAAATAAATTGCAAGAATAAATGCAGAGAAGAGGTGGGTCGAGCATCAAAGGAAAAGAAATATAGTTTTCTTCAGAAATATATGAATACCATGTCATTATTTTGTTTCAGGGGTCCCAATAGAACCATTAGTTGTTTTGGGTCAAGCTCATATGAATAGAACCAAACAAATGGAGTTGTAGTTTGAATCTCAAGTACCCACGATTGGGGTTTCTAATAAACACACTAATTTTCACTATTTTCAACCATCTATGATACCCATATTTGGGTTCGCTTTCAAAATGCAGAAGAAGCAACTACAGTAATAACCGACTTGAAGTCTTGTATAAAATAGAAAATGACATAAAATGCAAAATTTTATGTGTTGTTCTAAGCTTCAAAATGGAAGAAATGCAGCTCTCATTCGATTTTCACAATACCCACAAAAAGAGATAGCAAGAAAATACAAAAATGCAAGTTTCCTGAGTTGGGTCGAGCATCAAAAGAAAGAAAATACAGTTTTATTCAAATTTCCATGATACCCACAAGCGGATTTATCTTCAGAAAGACATAATGATGAATTTTTTGTTCTGGGTCAAACCCAAAATCTATAAAACATGTTTTCTATAATATACATCTGGTGCGGCCTGAAAATGGCCAGAAATTCATGAGTAAAGAGGAGATTCTTTAAGTCTCTGAGCAGCGAAATAGCTGAGTGGTTGCTTACCAAGTCATGTCTATGGGAGAATGCTTAAGGCCACGGCCAAGAGTTCTAGATAGCTTCCAAATTCCAAGAGTCTGAGCCTTTAAGTGTCATCCTAGCTCTCAATGAAGTTCGAGCTCACACAACAGTAAGTGTAAGCACAGATAATGCAAAATAGAGATATTAGAGTGTGTAAAGCCGTAGTCATAAGGCCATAATGAACAAGAGTGAGGAACCATGAAACTACGATAGGAGGTTTACCTTGACAGTAGAAACAAAAGCATAGCCCGCGAACTCTCATGGAGCTTCAAATGGAACCCGAGCTCGTAGGAGAATGACCAAGCAGGCCAAAGTCACAGGAAGTGCAAAGAGAGATCAGGAATAAGTATGACAGTCTGCGGCCTTAATGGCCTTTCTTTTTTCCCAAATGAAGTGAAAAAACTTTGATACTCTAAAGCAAGCTTACCCAGATGAATTTCAATTGACTGAAGAATGTGGGGAAGATTCCCAAGGCACACAAGCTCATTTTCAACACAATCATGGCAGCATTTTCTTTCTAGACAGAGCTCTTTTCCTTAAAGTCACGAGTGCAAAATGAATCATTTTTAGGGTTTGGCATTCTTTTCTCATGCCCTAATTTGAGCGACATCATAATCATCTAGATTCTTTGGTCAAAGCACGTGGAGAATTTCGAATGGAGGCCGAAATTTATAGTCTTTGCATTGTGATTTATCAAATTCTAAATGTTGATATTTGAAGGGGGGCCGAAATTCCTAAGTTGGTCGAGTCTTTAAGTCTTTAAGACTTATTTCATGTGCTTAGGTTAGGTTAAGTCTTTAAGACTTTTCCTTTTGCCTTAATGAAATATGAAGGTTTGAATATAGATTATCAATTAAGGGTGAATAGTGAATGCTTTATGATCTAGAAGTGATTATTTTTATCACTTAGGGTTTGCTTTCTCATTGAAAGGTTAATGATCCATTTAGGGTTTTGTGTTTCTTTTGATTGATTTTAGGGAAATCAATGAGAGTTTTGATGAGAAGAAGATAATTATGTAATATATTTTGTGATTTTGTGAGAAAATCAAAATATTGTAATGGGAAAATAAGGAGCTTTTCTTTTTGCAAAAGATTTTTAATCTTTAATTGCAAAAAATAGACAAATTGTGCAAATCTGTATCTTGTAAAGCAGAATCCTAAAGCAATATCCTATAAATTGTTTTATGATTTCTTGCTATTTTTAGCAGATTTTTGTTGACTTTTCCTCTTGGTCGGATTTGAGACCTATCTTGGAGAGATAAGGTGTTTTTGATCTTTTAAAGCAAATTCAGCCTATTTTTAGAGGCTTGACAGTGTGATCATGAAAGCAGTGTGCTTTTTCCTAATTTTAGGCAATTTTTGAGACAGTTTGAAGCCTTTTTCCTTGAGCTTTTTTCTGAGGTCGGATTAGGGTTTCTTGAGAATGATGTTTTGATAGACTTAGTCTTTTCTTCTTCCTTCTCAATTCAAATCAGAGTTCCAGCTCATATGCATTTTTGGAGCTTGTGGACACATTTTTGTACTCAGTTTTCAGATTATGGCATTCTCCTTCAGTTGAATAAAGATAGCATTCCTACTTCTCATTTTTGTGTCCATTTGCAGTTTCAGCTTGATTTTATCTTGTGATTTCTATTTACAGAGTTCTTGTTATGTCTTTATATTGTAATTCTTAATGTAGAAAGATCAGGATGCAGGTTGCATGTTGTACTTCAAGTCAAGTTTTCATGCAAATTATTTATGTATCATTATTCATGAGAAGTTGTGATATATTGTGTTTTTTTGAAAGTTGTTTGTGAGGAAGAGATCATAATCATCATTAAATCGTTATCAGATTTTGAAGTTATTAGTTAGACTCAGATTTGTTTCCAGATTCATCTTTTATCCCTTTTCCCCTAAAGATTTAGAATAGGATTTATCATTCAGAGAATCAGCTCACTCTGGAGATTCCTTCTTCGCTCAGATCACCCACATCTGAAGAAGGTTTCCATGTTTCGGTAGATTGCTAAATATTACATTCAGCGGGGTGCAAATCTATTGACAACAGTTTTTGGCATGCCCGGTGGGACTTTGAAAGCTACTTTTAGAGAATTTTTATTATTTTAGTTTGTTGTTTGGTGTATGCAGCAGATTTTCCAGCCTTCTGGAGGCTATTACAATATACGTGGCAGCTTCGGTTTTATTTTTTGCATGCTAGTGTAGCCCGCACATGAGAAATATTCAAACAAGATCACGTACAGCATTGTTCGAGTATCAAGATTTGTCCCCACCACGAAGAAGAGGCAGGACAGCGAGGAGACTTTTTGAAACCCCTGCAAGATTGAAGTCAACACCTCCTATTCTTGGCGCCCTAGTTCTGCCACCTGGAATACCAGTTCCAATCTCACAAGTACCGCCAATGGTAGTGCCACCAAGGAAGCACCCATTTGTAACTTTTAATGGAGGTAGTTTGTTAGATATTGCTCAACACGATGAAATTCTGGTGGCAACCCTGTGAAGTCTACCTTACTTCACCGGCGAAGACTTCACAACACTAGTTGAGCACATCTGTGACATGTCCACGCTATGCTCGGTACATAATATCACGCAGGAGAACGTCACTCTAAGGTTGTTGGCTGTGTCATTTAAGGGAAAAGCATTGTAGTGGTTCAAAGGCCTCATAGCAAATTCAATCGCGACATGGGATGCGTTAGGTAATGGCTTGTACCAACACTTTGTTGATAAATCTAAAAATTTATCTTTATTAGAGCAGTTGAGCACCATTCAAAGGGTGCCACATGAACACTTGGTGGATTTCAATTACATATTTTAGAGGACCTGGAACACGATCCCGGCAATGGTAAAACCCTTACCGGCACATGCATTTTTGTTTTATTTAAAAGCTTTAAACAGTAAGATTGTTGTTATGACTTAGTCTATGGGTGGTCTAACGCTTATAATATTTCCATTAACACTAAAAATTGCCTCATTCAAGCTGGAGACATAGCCCCTAGACCTCCTATGCCTTTATTTCTAGAAATACAGCCACCTATTCCCGCTACTATACCTCATTTGAGTTTGTCCCGCCAATTCTAGCGATAGGATATCATAACATAGCCCAAGAGGTTGTTGTCCCAGACCCAAATCTGGAGATGCAAGAGCTTAAAAGCATATTGAAGACATTTAGAAATGATCTCGTGACTATTAAAAAGCACGTTGGTCAAGAACACAAGCCTTATCAAGCCCCTTATCAGCAAAACCAGCAAAATAGACCCGCTTTCCAAAACAACTATCAAGCCCAACGGAGAAACTTTAACCCTAGACCATTCCAGCCATACAATTTGAACACAGTCAGTTCGTCAAAGGAACTTGTGCCGCAAAATAATGTTGCTCAGGATTGTGATTGGTGCTACATGTGCAATCATCCCCATAACCAATCGGCGTGCGCCAACAGAATGAGAAATCAGGCTTTAATGGTTTAGAATAGCTATGTTGTTCCAGAAAATGTTGTAGATCAGAATCAAGAACAGCAGGATAACATGGAGGTTTCCTTGCCGAACTAGCAAAGCTCCAAATTTTGTGGCCTGAATGGCCAAAGTCAGCAAGATTCTCCCATTTTAGCTAATACCAGATCTAAAAAATGAGCTATGGATCCAAGACAACAAGCTAGAAGTTCACAGCAGCAGCCTTCAGTCAGTAAGCAGCCTATTTTATCAGAGGTTAACACTACCACGCAACCTAAAATTCATATTTTGCAAAGAGGGCAGGAGATACCCAACAAGGAACTACTAAAAACACATTCTCGGCCTTTGCAGAGGAAAAATGAAGCTGTTGTCATAAAAAACTAGTAGAAGGTAAACTCTTCATCATTTAATATTATTGAGCATCTCAAGAAAACTACTGTCAACATGTCAATATTAGATGCTTTATAGCTTCTCAGGCAGAAAAGTTTACTGAAGAATGCTTTGGTCGAGTTATCTATTTCTGACAACGCTAATCAAGGAGTTGTGAAGGTTATGCTTGCTAATGACCTGGAGGATAAGAGTGGGCAGAAATCAAAGGAGGTAAAGCCCCCTCCATTCTATTTAAGTCTGATTATTGGCGATAAAATTGTGCATAACTGTATGGTTGATTTTGGTGCCAGTAGTTCTTTCATGCCTAATAGTTTAGCTAATAAATTAGGTCTTGTTTATGAGCCTAATCCTTAGAAAGGCATAGTGCAATTAGATGGGTCTGTTGTTAAGATTGTTGGTATTATCAAAAATTTAGCCCTTACCTTGCATGTATCCCCAAGTTTCACTATTCATCCGGATATTCATGTCATAGACTTACCGCCGCACTTTGCCATTTGTCTGTCGAGGGATTTCACAGCCAAATTGGGTGGGTTTTTGTCTTCTGATTGGTCTCATTTGTTTTTTAGAACAAGGTACGGTACGAAAGTGACAATAAAGTCTGAGCCTCTCGCCAAAGACCATATCGAACCATACTCACCAAGTCCTATAAACGCTAACCTCTATGCCACCTCTGCAATGGAGGAGCAAACCATGACCTCAGACTGTAGCACCCATGTAGACAATATCAGTCTAGATGAATGGGCAGTCGAAGATCACGAGCTTGATCCATTCCAAAACACAGATGAGGTAGGATTATGAGTATATATGATTCGAGAGTCTGATTGCGACATGCCTAATCTTTGTAAAGAGGATGAACCATCTGCAGAAAAGGATAATGAGCTTTGGAAGCTCTATTTTGATGGTTCAAGGAGCAGTGTTGGTGTTGGGGGTGGAGCTATGTTGATATTGCCCGAAGGAGATAAGTATTTTTTAGCTTACAGATTTGCTTTCAGCTATTCAAATAATACAGTTGAGTACGAAGCGTTGGTGCATGGTCTTGAATGGGCCTGCAAACGAGGTATTAAACGCTTGCAATTTTATGGTGATTCCGAGTTAATTGTGAATTAGGTTAGAAATTTAAATGTTGCTAAGAATGATTTGCTTAAGAAATACAAGCATCGTGTATGGGATTTAATAGAAGATTTTAATGCTTTTAACATCATGGTGATTCCTCAAAATCAAAATAAGCACGCTGACAGGCTCGCTGCCATAGGAGCCCAGTTTGACATTCCCAAAGAGATTCATAAGGTAGAAGCACATCAATATGTGAAAATAGTGGTCAAAACTATTGGTATGTGGCGACTGATCATGCTATACTGTATAGCCCATGGTATACTGTACACCCTAGCCCCCCGTCCTTGCCAGGGTCCGGGGCCGGGCTGGGCCCCGAAAAGTGGGGGTTCGGGGGCGGCAGCCCCCGAGAAAAATTTTCTTCCTACTTTTTCGGTGATCACGCGAAAAAGTAGGAAAAATCAATGAAAAAAGGAAAAATCCGATTTTGTAGAACCCGAAAATTTGGAAGCTTCTAAGCTTGGTAAAAAGGGGTTCGGATGGGTATTTCAGTATGATGAAAAACGCGATTATTCGCAAGATTGTAATAAGGTTTTTCACTAGATAATAAAAGTATTTGGATGGCTGCGGTTTGGTGGATGTAGCCCAGATTGGGTGAACCACGTTAAATTTCTGTGTTATGATTTATTTTGTGCATGATTTAGTTTCTCTGTTTTGTTAATTAAAATCTGCATTTAATTGTTAGATCTGCCATCTCTAACCCTAACAAAAACTTCTATACCTGACAATAACGTGAGCTGGCAGGTTTTTGACAGCGATGAGCAAATTGTGAATTTTCTAATTGTTGAAGCTGAGTTCGCAGATGGAAATCAACAAAAATGGCAGCAACAGTATGAGGACCAGATTGTGCAATTGAAGACTAATAAGTTGCCAAAATGATTGGTGGCATTAGAATGTCTTTAACTCAGATGATCAAGTGTGTAAAGACAAATGCAATTTGACAGTTAAAGGGGAACATTATGCAGCCATTGAAATCTTCAAAGGAAAGCTTCTCAAGCTAGGCAAGGTATGTAGTCAAGAGGAGCAACAAGCATTTATTCTGTTATGTCAGAAATATAGTGATGTTTTTGCTTGGGAATACAAGGATTTGAGAGGTTTTAACCCCGAACTAGCCCAGCATACCATCGAGCTTGAACCCGATGCAAAACCAATGAGGCAGAAGCAGAGACCGCTTAATCCCAAGTTAGAGCACCTTATGAAGGCTGAACTGAATAAGCTAGTTGAAAGCGGTATTATTTTCCCTATCAAGCACACCTCTTGGGTGTCAAATTTAGTGCCAGTTAGGAAGAAAAGTGGGGAAATCAGACTATGTGTCGATTTATGAGATTTAAATAGAGCATCATTGAAAGACCATTACCCACTCCCTTCCATGGAACAAATTTTACAAGTAGTTTCTATTTAAGCAAGAAGATTAGTTCAAAACAGCGTTTACAACCAAATGGGGCATGATGGCCTACAAGAAGATGCCTTTCAACTTATCCAATGTTGGAGCAACTTTTCAGCATGCTATGGATATGGCCTTTCATGGCCTCATGAACAAGTTTGTTTTGGTATACTTAGATGATATTACTTTTTTTTTCAGAAATGTTAATGAACACTTGGATCATTTGGAACAAATTTTGCAGAGGTGCAGAGAGTTTGGAGAGTCTCTCAATCCAAAGAAGTGTATATTTTCAGTGCATGAAGGCAAACTGCTAGGACACATTGTTTCAAAGCAAGGTATTTCAATTGATCCTGAAAGAGTTTCCACAATTCTGGGACTGCCATTACCAGCCCATAAGAAAGGCTTGCAAAGCTTTCTTGGAAGAATAAATTTCGTGAGGAGGTTCATACCAAATATCGCAGCCTTGCTGCAGCCTCTCACTTCTATGCTAAAGAAGAATATGCCATTCAATTGGACCAAGGAGGGAAAGAGGAGCTTCGAGCAGATCAAGGAAGCACTCGCAGCCGCTCCTACTCTCATTAATCCAAACTTTGACAAAGATTTTATTTTGTATGCTTTTGGAGGAGTGGATATTGTTTCAGCTATGTTATGCCAGCAAAATGATGAAGGCTTGGAGCAGCCTATTGCATTTTTTAGCCAAGTTTTGCACGATTACGAGGTAAAATACTCTTCTGTTGAGAAACATGTCTTTGTTGTTGTAAGAAGTTTGAAGAAGTTCAAAAACATGTTGTCCAACAACAAGATTCATTTACTAGTATCCCATTCAACTGTTAAAGATTTTCTGCTTAACAAGGATATTAATGATAAGTGTGCTGGTTGGATTACCAAAATAATGGAGTTTGATGTCAATATAAAAGTAACCAAGCTTGTTAGAGGCAAGGGTTTGTGTGAATAGATTGTTGGAAATGAGGATAGCAACTCAAATAAGGTTGTAAATACAGAAGCAGTGTTAAGTAATGATGTCCTGAGTGATGTTCAAGCACCTCCTGCTACATGGTTGCAGCAAATGATGCATTATTTGCAAACTGGTGAGTGCCCCGAAGGCTTAGACAGAGAAAAATGAAGGTATTATAGATTACAAGCCATTCCTTATAGTTATTGATGGCATTCTTTATAGGAAAGATTTCCAAGGTGTCTTATTACGTTGTATTCAGCCTAATCAAGTTGACAAGCTGCTACCAGAATTTCATGATGGACCTTCAGGAGGTCACTTTGCTGCAAGAACAATAGCTCTGAAAATTATGCGAGCTGGTTATTATTGGCCCGATCTGTTTAGAGATGCTATTTCTTGGGTTAGAAAGTGTGAGAAATGTGCTTTATTTTCCGGTAAACAGAGGCTTGCACTGTTGCCCCTACATCTGATTCAGGTAGAACAGCCCTTTGCTAAGTGGGGCTTGGATTTTATTGGCCCTATCAATCCACCTTCAAGTGCGGGTCATAAGTGGATTATTACTGCCATGGATTATTTTACAAAATGGACCCAAGTTGTTGCTTTAAAGGAAGCAAACGAGACTTCAGTGCTTAATTTCTACCAAGATCTCATATTGAGATTCGGTGTTCCAGATTCCATCATTTCAGATAATGGTTTAGATTTCATAGGATTGAAGATTTTAGATTGGTCTGTCAGAAATAATATTTATTTGAACACATCTTCAAACTATTATTCACAGGGAAATGGTCAAGCGGAATCTACAATTAAGAATCTAATTCAGATAATCAAGAAGATTGTTGAAGATAATCAAAGGACATGGCACGAGAAGTTGAAGCTAGCCCTCTAAGCTGACAGAATAACTCCTAAAAGAGCCACTGGTTGTTCACCTTTTGTTTTGACTTATGGTAGGGAGGCTAAGTTGCCTATTTCAATTGAATTACCAACTTTGAGTTATGTTAAAGAACTGGAGTTGTTGAATGAACAACCCCTTGAAGTGAGGTTTGCACAGCTGGTTGAGCTCGAAGAAACCAGAAAAGAAGATCTCAGGCAGCTGGAAATACATCAAGCTCAAATGAAGAATTCTTTTGACAAGAGGGTGAGGCCTCATGATTTCATTGTTGGAGATCTAGTTTTCAAGTGGAATGATTTTAAGAGCAGACCTGGGCAACATTCCAAGTTTGATGCAATGTGCAACAGGCCTTATGTGATCACGAAATGCAAGGAACACAATGCATTCTAACTTTCAAAGATGACTGGCAAGGTGTTGTCTATCCCAGTTAATGGGATCCACCTCAAGCACTTCCTTTGAGATAACTTATCTCATAGTTAAGTAGAGTAGTTGCAAAAAAGTGTGTTTCGCACATTTACTTTTAGTAGTTTTGCTTTCCCTAAGCGCTACTGCGCATTGTTCTGTTGGCCATCAGGGCCTGTTAGTTTTCTTTCTTGTTGTTGTTTGGAGTGTTGTTGTTCAAGTTTCTGAGTTTTCAAAAGGGGGGAAGAATTGACTCCGCGCCCAATGAATTTTTTAAAGGCCATTGATCTATGCTTAGCAGGAAAGCATATAGTGGAAATCGCCAAAATGTTACCAAATTTTCGCTCAGCTCAATTGGTGGAGTTGGCTGAATGTTATTATATCATGAGGTGGAATTGTAGTTTAAGTTCAAATGTTGTTTCACATTGTTATCATTATGTATTAAGTAACAGTTGTGCATTTTAAAGAAGAAATAGAGTTTCCAGAATGCCATTCAAATATTCCAAAAATGACTGAAGTATAGAATTGAGCAAATGAGCAAAATAGCATTTCAAATGCTTTCATTCATTTCATGAAAGGACTCATATTTTTCAAGGCTTCATTTCATTTCAAGAATCAGATATTACAACATTGCATTTAAATGCATTTTCTTTTCAAATGAAAAGCATAAAATAATTGAAATCACAGATCTACACAAGTCATGGATGTGACTGTTACAATACATCGCTAATAGCACATTACACTACTAAAGATGCAAAAAATAAAACACATAAGTGACGACATAATCATCATTGCCTGATTATCGACATTTGATGTTGAATGGTGCACCTTTGTCTTCTTGTTCTCCATCCACTTGTAAGAGAAAAGAGGGGGTGTCAGTGGCTCCGATTATGAAGCAACCTATATGAGGCACCCACAATAGTACAGCCTACTATTAATCATGCATTGAGACAATCAAAGAAGTGCAAAGGAAATGAGCTGAAAGAGAAATAACAATATCATGGCCATCATATTATGTTTTTTATGCTAACATTGTTTGTTTCCTTGTGCAGGTATAGGTAAAGTCACGAAGATGATCATTTTTTCGAAGACCAAGCATGTGGAGAAAAACGGGCTCCCATAAGGGTAGAGCTCGGCATGCTGCCCTATTCATTAAATGAGATGATTTACAAATTACACCATCATGTTCATCAAATGAAATAAAATACAACTGAAGGAGTAAAACATATTTATCTATCGAGCTACCAAACCAACTATGCATTCATAACAATCAGGTTTATTTTTCTGAAGGCTACAGGTGAATAGTGAGATTAGTTCACTCAATCAATTCAGCTGAGTACATTTGCATCAGATATTATGCATAGTTCAAGTTTTTTGTTATCTTGTTGATCAAGTATCATATATGTCATGCAAGTTCCAGTTCATCAATTCATTCTTTTCATAGTCAAGGATAGTGAACAGGCATACAATATGCCTTAATCAAGAGTTTCGTTTTGATTTTCATCATGAAAGAGAGCAGATTTAAAGAACAGTTTGATAAGTGGAACATAAAAATGCATGAAGATTTCCATGTTGCTCAAGAGGACAAAAGATGGATAGTGCATTCAAGTATTAAATGAGTTCATCAATTCTAGTTGACTGGTAAAGACAAATATAGTATTATGAATTATAATGAGAAAATGATCATTCCAGAATAATAAGGATCGAGCATAGCAAAGGTGTTTTAGAAGGTGTTAATCATGCATGGAAGAGGTTAGGTAAGGTGTATTCCATAATAGTTTTGCAAGGTTTCCATTTAAAATCTCTACAATAGACCAAGAGCAGAAGGCAAGAGTTTGCTATGCTAGAATTGAGGAGTCAAAAGACATTGTTGTGCGTACAGAATATAAGTATGAGAACAGTATACATTAAGAGGTCCTTCTCTTCATAATGAACAACCATAGAATCATGTTAGAGGTAAGAAATTCAAATACTTTAGAAGACTAGTTTTCATGATTAATTGAAATGCAGAAATTGGAGAGAGGTCAAAATCAGTAATGCCAATTATGGGCTTTGCAACTGAAAGTGCAAAAGGGACTATGGTGATTGAGCTAAGTTGCATGAGAATGTTAAAGATAACAGGTGTGTTTTCAGATCATCATTTGAGTCTTCTTTCAAAGACAGAATATCAAAGTAAGACACCACTTGCAATGGATCGAGTCATGAACTAAATACAGCAAGTTTATAGAATTTTTACCATTTTCAATCATCCATGTGGGTATTCCTATTTCAATAACAAAACAGTTTCTCCTATCAACCCAGCTGAATATCTTTGTGTGAATTAACAGGTATTGGTGAAATTTTATTCTCGGGTCAAGGTTCAGAGTACATAAAAACATGTAGTTTTTCATTTCCAGTGATACCCAGGAGAGGGCCTGTTAAATAAATGGCAAGAATAAATGCAAAGAGGTGGGTCGAGCATCAGAGGAAAAGAAATACAGTTTTCTTCATAAATATACGAATACCATGTCATTATTTTGTTTTAGGGGTCCCAATAGAACCATTAGTTGTTTTGGGTCAAGCTCATATGAATAGAACCAAACAAATGGAGTTGCAGTTTGAATCTCAAGCACCCACGATTGGGGTTTCTAATAAACACACTAATTTTCACTATTTTCAACCATCTATGATACCCATATTTGGGTTCTCTTTCAAAATGCAGAAGAAGCAACTACAGTAATAATCCATGTGAAGTCTTGTATAAAATAGCAAATGACATAAAATGCAAAATTTTCTGTGTTGTTTCGAGCTTCAAAATGGAGGAAATGCAGCTCTCATTCGATTTTCACAATACCCATGAAAAGAGATAGCAATAAAATACAAAAATTCAAGTTTCTTGAGTTGGGTCGAGCATCAAAAGAAAGAAAATACAGTTTTATTCAAATTTCCATGATACCCACAAGCGGATTTATCCTCAGAAAGACATAATGATGAATTTTTTGTTCTGGGTCGAACCCAAAATCTATAAAACATGTTTTCTATAATATACATCTAGTGCAGCCTAAAAATTTCCATAAATTCATGAGTAAAGAGGAGATTCTTTAAGTCTCTGAGGAGCGAAATAGCTGAGTGGTGGCTTACCAAGTCATGTCTATGGGAGAATGCTTAAGGTCGCAGCCAAGAGTTCCAGATAGCTTCCAAATGCCAAGAGTCTGAGCCTTTAAGTGTCATCCTAGCTCTCAATGAAGGTCGAGCTCACACAACAGTAAGTGTAAGCACAGATAATGCAAAACAGAGATATTAGAGTGTGTAAAGGCACGACCATAAGGCCATAATAAACAAGAGTGAGGAACCATGAAACTATGACAGGAGGTTTACCTTGACGGTAGAAACAAAAGCATAGCCCGTGAACTCTCATGGAGCTTCAAATGGAACCCGAGCTCGTAGGAGAATGACCAAGCAGGCCGAAGTCACAGGAAGTGCAAAGAGAGGTCAGGAATAAGTATGACAGTTCGCGGCCTTAATGGCCTTTCTTTTTTCCCAAATGAAGTGAAAAAACTTCAATACTCTAAAGCAAGCTTACCCAGATGAGTTTCAACTGACTGAAGAACATGGGGAAGATTCCCAAGGCACACGAGCTCATTTTTGACACAATCATGGCGGCATTTTCTTTTCAAATAGAGCTCTTTTCCTCAAAGTCACGAGTACAAAATGAATCATTTTTAGGGTTTGGAATTCTTTTCTCATGCCCTAATTCGAGCGACATCATAATCATCTAGATTCTTCAGTCAAAGCACGTGGAGAATTTTGAATGGAGGCCAAAATTTATAGTCTTTGCATTGTGATTTATCAAAGTCTGAATGTTGATATTTGAAGGGGGGCCGAAATTCCTAAGTTGGTCGAGTTTTTAAGTCTTTAAGACTTATTTCATGTGCTTAGGTTAGGTTAAGTCTTTAAGACTTTTCCTTTTTCCTTAATGAAATATGAAGGTTTGAATATAGATTATCAATTAAGGGTGAATAGTGAATGCTTGATGATCTAGAAGTGATTTTTTTTATCACTTAGGGTTTTCTTTCTCATTGAAAGGTTAATGATCCATTTAGGGTTCTTTGTTTCTTTTGATTGATTTTAGAGAAATCAATGAGAGTTTTGATGAGAAGAAGATAATTATGTAATATATTTTATGATTTTTTTGAGAAAATCAAAATATTGTAATGGGGAAATAAGGAGCTTTTCTTTTTGCAAAAGATTTTTAATCTTTAATTGCAAAAAATAGACAAATTGTGCAAATCTGTATCTTGTAAAGCAGAATCCTAAAGCAATATCCTATAAATTGTTTTATGATTTCTTGCTATTTTTAGCAGATTTTTGTTGACTTTTCCTCTTGGTCAGATTTGAGACCTATCTTGGAGAGATAAGGTGTTTTTGAGCTTTTAAAGCAAATTCAGCCTATTTTTAGAGGCTTGAAAGTGTGATCATGAAAGCAGTGTGCTTTTTTCCTGCTTTAAGGCAATTTTTGAGACAGTTTGAAGCCTTTTTCCTTGAGCTTTTTTCTAAGGTCGGATAGGGTTTCTTGAGAGTGATGTTTTGATAGACTTAGTCTTTTCTTCTTCCTTCTCAATTCAGATCAGAGTTCTGGCTCATATGCATTTTTGGATCTTGTGGACACATTTTTGTACTCAGTTTTTAGATTATGGCATTCTCCTTCAGTTGAATAAAGACAGCATTCCTACTTCTCATTTTTGTGTCCATTTGTAGTTTCAGCTTGATTTTATCTTGTGATTTTTGTTTACAGAGTCCTTGTTATGTCTTTAGACTGTAATTCTTAATGCATAAAGTTCAAAATGCAGGTTGCATGTTGTACTTCAAGTCAAGTTTTCATGCAAATTATTTATGTATCATTGTTCATGAGAAGTTGTTATATATTGTGTTTTTCTGAAAGCTGTTTGTGAGGAAGAGATCATAATCATCATTAAATTGTTATCAGATTTTGAAGTTATCAGTTAGACTCAGATTTGTTTTCAAATTCATCTTTTATCCCTTTTCCCCTAAATATTTAGAATAGGATTTATCATTCAGAGAACCAGCTCACTTTGGAGATTCCTTCTTCGCTCAGATCACCCACATCTGAAGAAGGTTTCCATGTTTCGGTAGATTGTTGAATATTGCATTCAGCGGGGTGCAAATCTATTAACAATAGTGTTATAGGGCCATACTGCTTCATTCAGCCTATCTACCCAGTCTATTTTCCTTAAAGAAACTATTTTTTTTAGAATATTTTATAACTCTCTATTTGTGACCTCCACTTGTCTGTTCACCTGCGGGTGATATGGAAAATATTTTCGGTGAGTTATTTGATATCTCTGGAAAAATGCTTCCATCATTGTTGATACAAATTGTGGTCCCTGGTTTGAAACAATCTCTCTAGGTGCACCAAATCTTTGGAGAATTTGCTTGTACAAAAAATCTGCAACTTTTTATTCTTTTGTTGTTGGTAATGCCTTCACCTCAACCCATTTTGTTACATAATCGGTACAAACAAGGATGTAACATTGCCCTTTTGAAGGTGGATCGACAAGTCCCACAAAATTGATGCCCCATTTCTTGAATGGTTCCAAAGCTATTTGTGGTTGAAACAGCATCTCCATGGTTGGTGTGGGTCTTCCCATCCTCTGGAATTCATCACAATGTTTGACAAAGAATGAAACATCCTTTGTCATTGATGGCCAAAAGTAGCCAGCTTCTAAGATTTTGTGAACTGTTTGCACAACTGAATATTATCCTCCTTCAGGTTCATGATGGCAGAAATGTACTACATCATATACATCTAACTCTGTTACACATTTGTGTAAAACATGCTCAGGGCATAATTTAAATAGAAGCCCATTAATCCATTGAAATCTAGAACTTTCACGACTTAACCTCTTTTTTGTTTCTGACTAAAATGACTTAGACATTTTCTTGTTACTAGGTAATTTGCAAATCAGCAAACCATGGTGGATGAATTGATATAGCAAATAGATGTTCATTTGGAAACATATCATCCACTGGTTCTTGATTATCTTGTGAAACAATTCTAGAAAGAAAGTTAGCAACAACATTGTCTTTTCTAGGCTTATCAATGATAGTTACATCAAATTCCTGTCATCTTTTTAGCCTAAAAGACTATGGCATCAATTAAAGACTATGTCATCAATTCATTTTTTGTTGTTGTGTAGTTTCTTTCAGTAGGATTTAAGTTTTTACTAACATAATAGATTGCATGCATGGCATCATTGTCATCTTTTTGTCCTAACACTGCTCCAATAGCTAGATTGGATGCATCTGCATGTATGTGAAATGGCTCTCCCCAAACAGGTCCTTTAATGATTGGAGAAGTTGTTAAAGCTATTTTGATTGTCTCAAAATATTTTCAACAATCTTCAATCCATACAAACTCCTCTTCTTTCTTGAGAAGGGTAAACAGTAGTGATGCAATTTTACTAAATCCTTCTATAAATCTTTTGTAATACCCAGCATGGCCAAGAAAACTTTGAACTCCTATTTGGTTCTTAGGGATTTCAATGTTCTATATGATCTCAACTTTCTTGAGATCAACCTTTATCCCCTCTTTTGAGATGTGATGTCCCAGAACGATTCCCTTTTTCATCATAATGGAACTTTTTTCATGATTGAATGATGACCTATGATCTTTACAGTGTTGTAAAACCTTTTCTAATTTTTTAATGCTTCATCAAATGTTTTGGCATGGACTATAAAATCATCCATATAAATTTCAACACGAGATGTGGTGAAATTTGTGCACTGCTCTTTGAAATGTGGCAGGCGCATTACATAGTCCAAATGGTAAGACTATATATGTGTATGTGCCCCAAGGAAAAGGGTAGTTTTGTCTTGATCTTCAGGGGCTACTTGGATCTGGTTATATCCACTGAAGCCATCAAAAAATGAGAAGTAGTTGCTGCCTGCGAGGTTATCTAGTACTTGATTGATGAATGGCAATGTGAAATGGTCTTTCTTTGTGGCTTTATTCAATTCTCAATAATCTATGCACACCCACCATTTACCATTCTTCTTTGGAACAATAACTAGTGGAGAAACCCACTAGCTATCAGAGATTGGGTATATGAACCCTACTTTGAGCAGCTTCTCTATTTCTTTCTTAACAATGTCACAAAGAACAGGATTGATATGCCTTTGTCCTTGTCTGATTGGGCTTACATCTTCTGTGTAAATGTGATGACTACACATTGAAGGATGGATCCCTCTCATATCCATATAATCCCAAGCAAACACTTCACTATTTTTTTCTAAAGTGTCTTTCAATTCTTGTTCTTACGTTGGGGATAAGGATGAATTAATATTGAGAGGTTTATCTCCAACTACTGTAATCTCTTTGGTGCCTTTTGTGGAATCTATTGATTTTTCAACAAGAGTATTCAGAGGACAAGAGTGTTGTCCATGCAATGTTGTTTGATAGTTGTTTCTTTCAATTTTTGAAGTTAACTCTTGTTCTTCGCATTCTTGAACATGTTCAATTATAGTAACCATGGCTAACTCTACAATACCATCACCTTTCAACTCTAAATCTTCATCCACCCAAAGTTGAGTGTTTGGTTGAATTGATGGTTGTGTTGGTGGGTAGAGTGACAATTCTTTTTGTTTTTGACCATTTGATATGATCATGCTTTTAGATCTACAATCAATTAAAGCGGCAACAGTAGCCAACCATGGTCTGCCTAAGATGATTGGATATCCAGAATCTTTCTTTCTAGCTTTAAGAACCAAAAATTCAACTGGATAGTCCCATGTGTCTATGGTAACCATGATCTCTTCTATTATACCCTCTGGTTTTGTGGTAGATTGGTTAGCTAACTGTAGAACAGTTGTTGTCGATTGAATACTTGTCATCCCAAGTTTTTGTACTATATCAGATGTGATAACATTTATGGCAGCTCCTAAATCAATTAGAACATTTGGTATTTCAATTCCATTAATACTCAGTGTTATTACAGGGCTACCAGGATCATTATATTTCTATGGAAGCAATCTTCCTAATAACACGTTAGTAAGTTTTGTCCCTACTTGAGTTGTTGAAGGCATTTTCTTTTTCCTTCCTGGAGTTTTCATGCAAAGGGATTTAACTAACTGATTTATCTCTGGTATATCTTTAATTGCCTGTAACAGTGGTATCTCAATGTTAATATTTTTCAACTCTCTAAGAAGTTGAGAATTGACTACATTCATGTAATTAGGTGGAGAGATTTCAGGAGTGGTTTTCTCTTCCTTTAATCTCTTAGGATAGGGAGCTTGAATGACAGTTTGCTCTTCCTTCAATGTTTTTTTTTCAGTTGAATTTTCATTTTCTTCCCCTCTTTCTTGAATTTGCTCTACTAGCGTAGTTTGCACAATTTGATTTCTTAATTGTATTTCATTAACATCAATAACATTCACATTAGGGGGTTTGCATCAGTACGTGTGTTTCTTAGATTGGCAATAGGTTGAGCTAGCAATTGAGGTTGGTTCACTTGATCATTGGGAGCATTAGGGGCATTAAGTGCTGGAGGCATTTGTCCCTAGGGGCATTTTTGTCCCTAATTTTGGTATGGTTGGAATTGGTTTTGATTTTTTTGCCATGAGGGTTGATTGGCTTGCCACTGTGGATGTTGGTTAGCTTGCCACTATGATTGGTTCCATTGGGGATTTATCCATTCAGGTTGTCCCCAATATGTAGGTGGTGATTGTGGCTGATATTGTGGTGTCCATTGGTTTTGGTTTTGTCATGGGTTTTGATTCCAGTTTGATTGAGAACCATATTATCTTTGATTTACATTATACCCTTGGTTTTGAGGCCTTTGGCCGACATAATTAAGCTCTCCTTCGACCACTGATGGTTTCTTGAGATTGCTTTTTATCCCTGCTAAAAGAGTACAGGAACTGGTTGGGTGTGTTTTTTCACAAATCTCACAAATTTCAACCTGATTTAATGGACATTCCCTCAAAAGGTGCTTTCCCCTACATTTGGAGCAATAAATTGACAATGGTTCAGTGCTCTTCTTATCTCCTTGCATGTTGAGATGCAGAAGCAGATCAGTCTTCATGTTCGCTAATTCCTCCATTACCTCTGATACATTAGTGGTATGAGTCTTGTTTCTTCTGGAGTTTCTAGTCCCCACCCTAGTTCTAGAGTAGTTCCTACAAATTTCCACAATGTCATCCAAAGAAAGTTTGTTAATGTCTCCCTTTCCCATTAAATTCAAGGACTCTCTTGACTCATCTTTGATCCCTCTCAAGAAAATTGTTTTGCTAATTTCATTATCCAACCCATTAGTACACCTCTAATGCACAAATTGGAACCTATCAGCATAGTCTTCCAGACTTTTGTCCTCTAATTGCCTCATTCAAAAAAATTCCTCCTCCTTATCCCTTACTTGAAAATAATCTTGGTATTTGTCCAAGAATTTGGTTTCCATTTGCTACCAAGTTCTAATCGTTCCTGATCCTAAACCCATGAACCATCTTAAAGTTGATTCTTTCAAAGTTGTAGAAGGAAACAACTTTAACTTCTGATTATCTATTGCATAATCATAGGTTTGGCATAAAATTTTAAATTCAAATAGGAATTGATCAGGGTCCTCTGCAGTCTTTCCCCTAAAGGTAGGTAGAAGCGAGAGTGAAATGTTCTTCATAGGAGGTTCATCAAGTTGTCTTTCAAGATTGATAGGATTTGAAAAGGTCCTATTTGCTAGGGGGCATACTGGTTGGTCACCCATTTCTTCTCTTGGAAATGGATTTATGTTTTCTTCTTGATTTTCAATTGGTTGTACCTGATTATTTTCTTGATTTTCAATTTGGTATTGTTGAACGTCTTGTTCCTGATCAAAATCAATAATTCTTCAAAAATCAACATTTCATGGAAGAAACCTTCCTAGTTGGTCTTTGTTTTGTCTAATCCACAATTCAGATATTTCTTCCTTATCAACACTAAGGCTTCACACTAAATAGCCAGATCTTTTTTTAATCCCCGGCAACGGTGCCAAAAATGATGGGCAAGGTCGTTGATGCCACAACTTGCATCATTTAATCAATTATATATCGAACCAAGTGTGTCTCAGAGCAATATGCAATAACGATAGTTGTCACGAATTATTTGGGGGGGGGGGGGTTTGCACTATAAACAGCGACTTCAAGTATCGTTTTTCCTATTTCAGGAGCTGTTAAGAGCTCTCAGGAGCTGAACTGTAGCGACTGATTCCTAAGGTTTAATTCTATCTTATTTTCTAATTTAAAATCCTACTGACTTATTTTTTACTTTATTGAACTTGATTTAGACCAATTCATGGAGACAACTAATGATTATTTTAACCCTTAATCTAAAACATGGAATCCAAATTAATTATATTTTGCTCTAAAAGAAATCCATAATTAATTGCTAGAATTTAAACACTAATTTAAGAGCTGAAATGAAATACAGAGAAATGACGATTATTCTAGAAAACATAAAGACTAATCTCCATGAACAGATTTTCAACAAACTCCAACTTCATCTTCCCATAAGTTCCTATCATCGCTTCTAATGAAACTCAATAAATAAACACTAAATTTAACTACTTCAAACAACATCTAAATCTGATTAATCTGATAAACCTTATAATGATTCTAACAACTTAATCTAACCATAATAAATTGAAACTTGAAAGATAATTCGAGCAGAAGTAACTATCTAGATTTATCATTCACTAAGTCAGAAAATGATTTAACAACTTAACAATTCAGAATTAACATCTACTTCATATTTTAATACAAATGAATTAGAAATAGCATAGCTTAACAAAAATACCAACACAAGATCATTCTGCAGGTTGAGCGGGCCCTGCTCTTCCTCAGGTAAGATCCCTTAACACAGTGATTGAATTAACTTCTTGCTTTCATTTCCATTGATCAAAAGTGCAACGCAAAATAAAGTATTGTTGTTGAATTATAGGAATCTAATTGAAAATTATCTAACTTCTAACTAAAACTGAAACATGGATATTTATAATAATATCCTTATTAGCTTCTAACATGGCATTAACTGCCAAGACTTAAGGCGATCAAGCTAAACATTACAATCAAACTAAAACAAAACTGAAACTAGACTAAGGAGAACTATGCCAGATTGGAGTTGGAAGTAGACGTTCCATAACCGACTTATAAAGAAGTTGATTCAGACTTGAGTGACTCATCATCCAGCAGAGCCCATCTATGGTGTATTCATCCATCATGATTAAACAAAAAGTTTAACCACATCACCAATCTTTTAAAATACCCTGTTCAAAACCCTTAAGAAAAGGATAACATTTATGGTAGTAAAAGATCAACGCAGCATAATTATCTCAGTAAATATCATCATAAAGTAACGCAATTAACATAAACCATTACTCCAAATATATCCACTAATTTAGCTAAACTTAAAGCAAAATAAATAAATATGTTAATCTATAATCTACGCCAGTCATGTCAATTAACAAAAATAACAAGTCTTTTAAACATAAAATGCTTTAAATGAAAGTATTATGATGCTCTCATCACCTCCATATGTCATCCAAGGTCACTATCATCTCCCCCATCGAGAGGAGGAAGGTGCAGGTCTTTGAGCTCCATCGCTTGATCAATTCCATCAATAGAGGTCAGTGGGCTCGAATTGCTAGGAATAACGGCATGTGCAACAACCCTACCCTCTCTAGGGTATCATAATCCTTGTGTATGAATCCCTTTGTGGTAAATGTGGTTGAGTGACACTCCCTCATCCGCAAGCTCCCTATTCCCTGCATCCATTCAACCTCATTTTTCAAACCTTCTTCTAAACTTTGTATTTTTCTTCCTAACTCCCCTTTTGCAAAATCGCCCTTATGCACAGTGCAATCGCTCATCCCTCTTTATGTGCATTTGCCCCTATGCAAAGCTCAATCACCCCTAAGGCTTGGTTATGGAACCACCCCTATGAGGTCGTGGATTTTCCTATCCGCCATTCAAATGTAGTTTTGCCCCTTTCCCCCAAAGGCGAGTGTGAATCCACCTATGTAGACACGCACTCGCTCATTTCCCTTCTCAGGCGAATTTGCCTCTTTATAGGCAGATTCGCTCATGTACATGATTGCCCATCCCATTTTTGGGGTGATTGCGCAATCACTCCTTTCATTGAATGTCTACCCATGCAAACACACGATTGACCCTCCTTACCTACGCATTTTCCCATGAGCTACAAGGGCGAATGCATCGCCCTAGATAGGAAAATTCACCTCTACATGGTAAATTATGCTCTCGCCTAACCTACCCTCATGTACAAAAATCAAAAAAACATGTTTCAAATGAAATCATGAAGTTTGGTTTTCGAGGTGTACCTATCAAGGAACAATACCCTCCTAGTAGTACTCTCGAACTGCATCACAACGGTGTACGATGTCTCCATTGCCTGCCATTTTTCTCTCAAACTCGTTCGATGACACGTGTGCACAAAAGTCAAAAGTGCATAGTAATTTTCTAAATTACTATTTATACCACCTTTTTACCCCCATTTTGAAATTTTTTTAACCTAATTTCTTCATTTGGATGCCATTTGCACCCCATTCGTCTGTTTTCCTTCATTCAAAAGTTGTTTTCCCCATTTTTCATTGTCATCTTCATGGTACCATCCTTTTCTTCCTATTGAGACACCGTTCGGGGCCCCTTTTTCCCCGTCTTCCCTCTCAAGGGGGCATAACCCTTCATATTTTCTTCATTTTCCTCCCTATCATTTTTCCTGTCATACTAGGGCATCCTGTGGCCTTTTTCTTCCATTGAGTTGTCTATATTTTATTTTTCTTTGAAACATCATTATTTTAACGACATTTCAAAGAGGGGTAAAATGTAGATAGTTAAATTTGGTCACTCCCATATGGTCAAATTTATCCTTATATTCTCCTATCTCTCTTGCATATCCATATTAATTAAATAATTCATCATTGATTAATATTTATCCTATTCCTAACATTCCCTAAAGTGTTTAATTATTTAATTAAATACTTTACACCTTTCCTCTCCAAATTAAATAAATGGACTAATTTATTTAATTTGGTCATTTGGCTCACATGAATTAAATCATTTTTAATTCATCCTTTTTCTCTCTCCACATGTCACTATCCTCCATAATTCTTCCTTAATCCAGGTTAACTTATTCAACCTGTGATTAGGATGTGCACACCACTAACTGTGATTAGTGTCGCATCCTCCTTAATTTTCCACTTGCTTCTAATCATATCATTAACCTACCTAATCATTTGCACAACCACTAATCATGGTTAATTAATCCCTAACCTAGGTCTCTTGCTAATTATGGCATGAGTACTTAAGTCAACCTTCTTAAATGCTTTCTCCTTTTGGAGAAGCTATCCCCATCCCCCAAAGAATTTTTAATTCCTTTTTATCTTCCCAACATGCCAACTTGGAATTTTTTATTCCATTTATTCATTCAAGTATCCCATGTGGAATTTTAAATTCCACTTTATCCTTCCCATATCCTTGGAGGAATTAAAAGATAATTTTTAATTCCTCCCCCCATATCCCAATGTCCTTACAAGGGGAATTTTTAATTCCCCTTGTTCTTCCCAATGCCCTTTTCCAAAATCTAGAAGGATTTTGGTTTGTCACATCCTTCCATCATTTGGGAAAGATAGGACAAGTCAAGCCTTTTTCTTCTCCCCAAGGTACTTGAAAGTACCTCCACATAGGAACCACCACATCACCACATCATTTCACCCTTTCCACCTAGCCTGCCACATGTCTCCACCATGTGTTGAGATGTCTCATGACATCTCAACCATTGATCTCCAAACCTACCAGGATTAATCCTATCCATTCATTTCACTTTCTCCAAATTGGCTAAATACTTAGCCAATTTCACAATTTCATTCAACACATCACTTACACAATTGCATTCTCTCACACTTAGCCTTCAAGCATCCAAATCCACCATTGTTGCAGCATTGAAGCTTTCATATTTGCATCCATACTCACTTTCAAGAACATTTGTTGCATTCATCGTGTCAACACAATCATTTTAGTATAGATTGCATGTTATCATCTTGTCAAAGGAGAATTCAAATCAACTCAACAAAGGGCCAACCACTTCATCAATCTTGGCAAGGTATAATTTGTGTTTGTTTTCTTATTTGTTCTTGCTAAGATTCAACTAGACTAATCTTGAGGTGTTGTATTGTTTCCTTCTTTGCATTTGATTTGCACTTGCATATTTAAGTAGGAAAAACATTGCACACATAATAATCTACAAATAACATGGATTCACAAGTATTTGTTAGAGTTGATAGTGAATGTAATGCCCCGTCTTAATAACCTAAGAATGTTGCAATAGTGTATAAAGGTGTAATAATTTTTTTTTTAATTTTAATTATTAAGTTAATTAATTGCATACATTCGTTAAGCTATGCGACATTACACTACTTTGAGTTTTCCATAAGTGACATAAGTATTTCACATTGCACATATTAATTAACATTAACATAAACATCAAAGATGAACATTGCATAACATTAAAATTTTCATTCAAGATAACTTAAAATACAAATTTGTTTCATCCATTGCATTTGATAATATATACAATACTTATCCATCTGATGAGGTAGTTCAATAATAATTACAATTACAAATGTTCACCTCACAACATTTGAGGGATGTTTTTAAATACAAGATATAATATACAATGATGAAATACACAAAAGTTTCCAAGTGCGAGCTCTCCATCCATGAAACTCTCGATGCCATGACCACAAAACTAGGGACCCAACAGAGTAAGGTGCACATTCCACCCAACCATGTGGTACCCGTAGGTCCACCCCCCATGCTAGGAGATAGTAATAAGGTTACCCAGACCCAATCTACTAACCCTAGACACTAGTACACAACAGACTATTGGTTACATTGCTTCCAGATTTTGACAATTGAATGTATTACAAATACAAAGTTAATTGTTATTCTAGGTGGACTGTCATCACAAGGTTGCAAAGGTTACCCTGGTGTTTCTTCCTAGGTTTCGGCCCCCAATCCTTGGATTACCCTGGTAACCTCTTACGAAACCCGACCCCTATTGCATACTATTGTGGAATCGAATGTCTCTTAAGGAAACAAGACACTGATTTTGCCATTCCAGGCCTTCTCATCTTATGCTCAAGACTGAAGTAGCTCAAGAGTCATAAGTGAGGCAAAATATCTTGTTAAAATTTTTAATTCTAACTACTGTGTTCTTTAATTTTCACTGACTTACTAACTCTTTGCAAGTTACCCTGACACCACTTTGTGTGTCAGCCCTTACAAAAAGCCACTCCCCTAGACATAACATGGGAATCTATGTTCTCTGACTAAGGTTTACAAGGTGTACATACAATCAAAATCAATATAAAAGACCAAACACGTTATAACAAACATCAATCATTGTTCATAACACAGGTATCATATCATCATGCAAAACCATGTACACATCCTTAGTTAACAACAGAATTTAACTTAACAATCACAATTCCCCATTTAACAATTTGGTCTGGAAGACTTGATCGTTTGAGACTTTCCCAATTTGCCCAATCACAGAATTAAAACAATTATAAGCAATACTCGTCTATCATTTGGATATACTAAATCCATATGTATCATTCAAAAGAATTAACATAAAATTATAGCAATAAAATTGTAGCTCTTTTCTCAAATGATTACAGAAATTGCTTCGAATAAATTCTATCTATAACTTCCTCAATTTTACATGGAAACGTAAACTATAATTTTTTTCTAGTATCAATTACCTTATAAGATTTCATATTTAAATCTCAAAATAATTTATTTATTTTTTAAAGAAATATTAAATATATATACATACATACATACATACATACATATATGTTATGTATATATATATATATTAATACTTTGTATTAAATAAATTTGATTTTAATAATCAATATATATATATAAATCTTTGAACTTATACATGCATTACACATTTTAATTTAAAATCGCATTTTTATGCCAACATATATTTCAAAATAAATACTACTCACTAAAATCTTTTAAAATCTACAAACCAACATGGTCATTGGTGAGGAGTATGCTATTAGCGGTGCCATCGCCAACTGTGGCGTACTTTGGTGGCTACCGGCCCACCGTGTTTAATGTGGTGGTTTCCTCCCAATAATCAAGCTATTTAATTTATTTATTTTTTAAAAAATTATACCCGGTCGAATCCGGCCGCACGCAACAAAATTTTGCATGTGGGCTTCTAATTCACTGCACGGGCGCATAAATAGAATCCATCTATTAAAAAAACGAATTACCAAAAATTCATATCTCAGACAAAATGTATATTACTCAACAAAGATTATATGGATTCCAACTAATTATATATGAATTTCATATAGGAGTATATATATAATTCTTAAAGGTTATCCTCGATAATTTCATTTTCAACTGATATTGGGAAATCATACAATCCCTCTGCTGTGGTTTCATGGCACAATGCAAAAGCAAATTCTTGTCCTGAATTATCGCAGATTCACTCCCTACAAATTGGGAAAATACTTTCGAGAATTTCCCTATAGAAGTCAGTCAATGTACCAATAACAAACAGCACCAATGCAAGTTCTCTCAAACCCTGCCTACCCAGCATTGGGCCTTTTTCTTTTTACGTATAATTTTTGTACTACAAATTGAAAATCCACAAGAAAAATACCCTGTTTCCTTGGCATTCGTGAAGAGACTTGTAGCTCTCTCGGAGTTCAGAAGCTACTCAATTCCTTCCTTAAAACCACAATTCCAAAAACAACCAAAAGCCAAAGATCTTCCACAAATTTGCAACAGAGTATCAAAAAGCATATACCAAGAATTTTACAGAGCCCAAACCAATTTCCCGTGAATGAAAATGACAACCTCTATAATTTTCCCGAGATCCAAATTATCCTCTATAACAAATTTTCAATAACCGTCAGCAATTATTGCACTCACACACATGTCGAGAAGTGGTTGTAAAATATCTTCCCCACCACTTCTCGGAAAATTTCCCATTTTCAAATTTGCATGCAATAATTTATTTAATTTAAATTTTAAAACTAAATTTCAATTCACATGCATTTATTTTATTTATTTAAATTAACAATTCAAATGCCTTTTCCCCAAATAATATTTAATTTTCAAATAAACTATTTTCACACTTAATTTTTAAAACAATTTAATTTAATTTATTTATTTATTTAATTAAATAATTTAATCCTTTTAGATCAAACCATTTAACCAAATAAGCTAATTAATTAATTAATTAACAAACACTAATTTCTTCAACATTTATAAATTAATTTAAATATCAGTAAATAAAATATAATAAACTATTATTTAAAATTAACATTTCTCTTTTCAACAAATTTATCCAAACAGAAATTACAAGACAACCTAGGCTCAGACTGAAACTAACAATGTACTAAGACCGGGATTATAGATTAGACTAGGGTAAACCAAACTACCATCTCCCGATCAACATTTCTGTAGAGTCTTGACACGCTCAAACCTGAATACCCAGGTGGAGTCGGTGTCATGTACTTGCAATTTCCTGCAACCAAGCAAATAACATGTGTACAAATATATATATATATAAAGCATTAAACAAACACACCGTGCAGAGAAAATCACGGATATCACAGGGCACTCGCAAGTAAGTGATGCAAATTTTTTCTCCACACCAATACTCGTCACAGCAAACTGACAAAATAAATAGCTGTTAGTCCATCATATCCATGTACATAGCAATAAACAACTGAAAGTAAACATCTACGCTATCTCAAAGCATGTCTAAAATCAGTAATCACCAAAAAATATATCATGTCACAAAATAAATCCACTATCGCTCAAAACCAGCGATCAAAATATCCAAACAAGGTATCATAGTCTAACAGTGTAAAAACATAACAACAAAAAGCATAAGCATAAATGGAGGGGTACTACAGTGAACCCCACAATTCTCATTAATCACCTATAAATAGCGCGTAACATGAAATAAATAGTCAGAATCCATCATACTACGTACATAAGAAACAACCGGTGCGCAAACATCTACGCTTATCTCAAAAGCGCGCTGCTCCAAAATCGCGAATCACCTCAAACAATATATCATGTCACGTGGTTAGAATCCAATTATCAAGCCAAACCAACATCAAAAATATTCCAAAACAAGGTATCATATTCAATAGTAAAAACATAACAACAAAAAGCATAAGCATAAATGGAGGGTACTATAGTGAACCCCACAATTCCATTAATCACCTATAACCAAAATGACTATCACAAACAAGAGATCAAAGCAATTGATTTTTTGTGCAACCAAGAGAGAAATAATTGATCCACACAAGCATCTTATATGCCTTTTGTATTGAATAATGAATACTTGGGTTATATGAATTATGATTACAATGAAGGTGACTTGCTTATAAAAGTATTGAAAAAGCAAACCTTAGATGAAAATTTGATTAGATTGTGACAAGTGTATTAATCTTGTGCAATGAGACAACTTGACCTATATTTAGCCCAATCTAATAATAAAAAAGCACTCCTAATTTTACCTTAAGTGAATAAAGTAATAAGGGACTTAATAATTAATTAATTATCAAGTAATGTCCTAATTACTCCAACACCCTCCCTTAAGATCAACTTAGGGAGAAGTAAAAAATCTTGAAGTAGAATGCAATGATGGATGCATGGATGGGTTCTTACTACAAGGCCTAATGAGGTACCCATGTACAAACAAATTAAATCTCTCATAACCAAAGAAAACGAGAAAACCACATGGGAAAAACTCCTCTCCAAAAGAGAGAAAAATAAATGATTGCACTAGTGAAAAAATGATAGAAGGAATCAATATGACCCCCCAAGGACTATTTCTATCACACAAGTACAACCGATGTCCCCCAATAGGAGAGAGAAAATGAGGATATGAATCGCCACATAAAGAAGAAGCTCTTGTGCCAATGATAAAGACAGAATATGATCCATTGCCTGCAAACAACATTTCTCCCCTTAGGAACAAAAAGATCCATTGGTGATTCTAGAAGGCAATCCAAAAATATAGGTGAATCAAGAATCCAAATCCAAATGATGTGTGCTTCTAAAAAGTTCCCAAGTGTCCACATCTCAAAAAGAGATGATGTCAATCTAGAAATTGGTGAAGATTGATGTAGAACAAGATGCAAAGACGATGAAGATGGTGGGCCAACAGTGATAATGTAGTTTTCAATGAAGAGGAGATGAATTTCCTCAAAGTAATCCTCCAAATCTATAATATAGTACTCTACAAACAAGTATGATATGTCTGCAAGATATGAATCCCAAGTAGTTATGTTTGGAAGAAGAGGAATGTCTTGCTACACTGAAGCAATAGGGGCCAAAGATGTGGTGATGCCAAGTTGATCAAGAAAAACAAAAGATGGTGATGAAGTCTCAATTTGAAGAGTGGGAACATGAAGACAAGTTGTTGAACCATCAAAACATGCAAGACCTATGATATACTCAAGCTCCTCTAAAGTATCATCATCAAAGGTAAGAAATCTACATTTGCAAGAGGGATGAGACAATCTATAATAGGATCCTTTGGGTATGGAGAGATATGAGGGTCTCCATGGATCTCCCAAAGATGAGTCCAAAGTGTGTGGGGATAATCAATGTTTGATACAACACACATAGTGTCAAGATCAACACTAAAACAAACATGATCACTGATAGTACCCCATGCTAAATAACTCCCTAGTGTGTTTGGTGTAGGCATGAGTCCATAAAGATAAGGAAAAATATCAAGCCACTTAACATGTGTCAAGATGTTGTTTCGCCAAGACTCATAGTTATCCTTTGTCAGGATGACCACAAAAGGATGAACTTAAAAACCCATGATAATTCCTCAAATAAAATAATTAGACACTAATAACCTCAGTACATGTAAGGCAAATCAAATGAAGTCATTGCATGCAAACATATCCTTTCTAGGTGCCAAGACGTCCAAGTAATTGACAGAAATGTGAAATTGCAAAAAATTGAATAAAATGTACCTAGGATAAATTATGAAAAATGTGCATGAATCGATCTGAATAGCTCTAAAATACCTTTCCAATGCTGCTAGAATCGCAAAAATCAAAGATAGAGGTGAAAATTTATGAGCTCGGGAGTGAAAAATGAAGATTTGACTTTGACTGATAATAAAATAAACCAAAAGAAAAATCTGATAATGAGACCTACACCATTGGAAAGTGCTCAGAACCAACTTTCCATTGATATCTCATTTTCTTGATTTAGACACTATATGCCCAAGTTATGCCAAAAAGAAAACATTCACTCTTTTAGGGCAAATCGGGGCTAGGAGAGGGCTTAGAGAGTTCGTATGATGACGTCATGTCGATGTCAATGACGAAATATTCTCCACTAGTCGTAAACAATATTTGTCTGCCTGAAAAGTGTAATTTTGCTAGTATATGCCTATGTATGCCTGGAATATTCAACGGGTGGTTGTCGAAGGGCGTTGGCCGATTTTCAGTTGGTCGTTATTGATTTTTTGGTCACTATCAAATTTTGGACGAGCACTAGCTGATTTAATGGCGCCAACGATGTACTCAGTTGTCATTGTAGTGGTAGGGAAGCCATCGATGGTTGTAAAGGGTCATCAATTGACTATCACTAGCCTTTGTTGTGTAAATTATGACAAGTTTGCAATAGGATACAAGAGGTACCTTGCCCAAAAAAAATGCACCCTCACTTTTTTTTTGCTTTTTTTATTTTTAAAAAAACAAAAATATATATATATTTTTAATTTTTTCAAAATCTTTTTTTATTTTTCATTTTGTTTTTTTAGTTTATTTGAAAATCAAATTGATTGTTTTTTATTAAATAATTTTCTAGAAAAAATTGAACAAAACCAAAGATTTTTTTTATTTCTAGAAAAAATAAGAAGAAACCAGAAAATAGGAATCATTGATTTGCACCCAATTAGGGAACTAATGGAAAATCTGGGAAATTTGTGCCTAGATTTGTGTGCCCTTAAACAATATATTTTTGCAACTTTTCCAATCTGGATGTTTGGACAGATGATCCTTAGGTTTTTTAGTCATTATGAACTCAACGGTGATGCCTATTTCACCCTAGGATGAGTTGATTTTTCTCTCAAGGTCAGATCTCTCAAAATTTGAACAAGTCATTGATCTGGTACTCTAATACCATGTTGGAGTTGATAGTGAACCCCATAGCTCCCAATAATCACCTGTAACCAAAATGCCTATCACAAATAAGAGATCAAAGCAATTGATTTGCTATGCAACCAAGAGAGAAAAGATTGATCCACATAAGCATCTGATATGCCTTTTGTATTGAATAATGAATACCTGGATTACATGGATTATGATTACAATGAAGGTGAATGCTTATAAAAGCATAAAAAAGAAAATCCTAGATGAAGATTTGATTAGATTGTGACGAGTGTCTTAATCTCATGCAATGAGACAACTTGACCTATATTTAGCCCGATCTAATAATTAAAAAGTACTCATAAGTTTAGCTTAGGTGTTTAAAGTAATAAGAGACTCAATAATTAATTAATTATCAAGTGATGTCCTAATTACTCCAACAGTATTAGTCAAGTGGACCTAGATATGTATATCATAATCGAACGATTCAAGAGCCTATACATAGTCCTATAGGTCTGAATTTGAATTTCGCACACATAAGAATCACATTTAACCCACACAAGATGGAGTCTACTCAACATTTACACAAACAAATACCAACTATAAAATAGTCAAATCCACTCATTTCATTTAGATTGTTAACTAGAACACACTCTTCAAAAACACATTATTTATTAGATAGAGACAAGGGAAAAAATATCCAACCTTAATAATACTTAAAGTTTTTTCCTACATATGGTATAGACAATCTTAAGAAATAACATCCCAAGCTCTACCCAAAATTAGGAACATAGCTACAACAAGTGGATCATATGTAACCAATAAGAATTCTCGTTATGCACTCTCTTAGATCCTATTAACCCAATCATTATTAGGTACGAGTTATAAATTTTTCTTAACTTATTCATAAACATCTAATACAATTTTCAACCTCAAATTGAAGTCTACTAAAGAGGGAAGGTTGAACAATTTAACAACCCCAAACCTTATATGTTTTTTCTGCTACGAATGGGCTGGAGTGATTTTTTGAATGATGGTGTTGGGTGGGAGCCAACACCTTTGATCTCTACTACAAATGTCGATAGGGCTCTGCAAGGGTTTGTCCTCTCTACTCTGGTCATTAAAGTGCACTCTGGTGTGGTGTGCAGTTCTCAAGCTGTTGCGGTTGGGTGAGGTTTGTGTGGATATGACAACGTTGCTCGTTCTGTGTTTGGGTTTGGCCCTCCTAGGTGGTCACCAGACGTGATTGTGGCTACGGCTAATGTTGTGAAGGATGGTATGGACAGGGGCCCTGTTCCGTCTGGTGATGTTGCGCATGTTGAGAGTTCTATCCCTAATTTTGTTGAGCGAAGGATTGTCCCTCCTCTTACTCTAGTTGTTGGGGGTTCTTCAAACCGAGTGAAGTCCTTCTCCAAAGTTGCTAAAGGGGGCGATTTGCCTCCTGCTCAATACCATGTTCATCCTTTTCCCTATGCTAGGGATTCCCTTATGGTCTATGAACCTAAAGTTGTTGAGAATGAGCATTACTATTTGAAGTAGGGGGTGGTCTACAGGTTTAATGGCCTATGGCCCTCCCTTCCTAATCTCCATAACTAGGTTTCCACCTACTACAAGCCAGTGGTCTCTAGCCAGATTGAGCTCTATCCTAGTGCTAGGGGTTTCTTTTTAGCAACCTTTTCCTCCTCCGTGGAGCAAGACTGTGTGCTAGACAGGGGGTGGATGTGGGGGTTTCATTCTCTATCCATCCGGCCTTGGTCTCGATCTTTCAATCCCCTCACAGAGCCGTTGAACACAAGACCTATTTGGGTTCGTCTACTGAATCTCCCTCTCCAGTTTTGGGAGGATTCATGTTATGAAGCTATTGGAAACTCCATTGGATGCTTTTTAATGTTGTACTCTATGACTCGAGAGCTTGGGCATACTACGGTAGCACGTATTTTAGTTGATTTGGACATCTCCAAACCTCTCCATGGTGATGTTCTCTTATTGGTGGAGGACAGACCTTGGAAGCAACTCTTGGACTATGAGGGTCTCCCCTTTCGGTGTCGAAGATGCTTCTTCGTGGGTCATTTGGCCTCTACTTGCCCACAAGCCCACTGCAAGGGTGCTGCTACTTGGTGGAAGGATGCTCTCTCGGATCACCCCATGGTGGGTTCTCCTCCTTCAAAAGTTTTTTCTATCAAGGATAACCCTATTTCTTCTTGGGAACTTGTGTCTACTCTTTTGGCTCTTTCTGTGGAGCCATTGTTGACTTGATCTACTGACGTTGTTCTATCTGAGCCTGCTTGAACATCATTGTGGTGCAGGGGCACCTAGGCTAACCTCTATGTTGTTTGTCATCAATTTTGGCTTGTACCTGATCTTAGCCAAGTCAGGGTATTAGTGTGTTTGCTTTGGACCTTAGAAGGTCTTGTTTGTGTGTGATGAGTTAGTCATTGATGTTAAATGTTGCTTTAATTAGCCTTAGACAGCTTATGTTGGAAGGTTGAAGCCTTAAATGTGTTATAACCACATCCTTGTTGTTAGAAGATTCCAAGAGGCGGTCAGGGGATTTTTTGGCTCAGAATCAAGGAGATTGAGATCCTAAGATGTAGGATGATGGAAAGAGTTGCAAGAATGTTGCAAAGTTGCATGACAACATTGTTAGGTTGCATGCAACTTAGTTATCATTGGATTCCCTAAAAATCAGGAGCATGGGATCGATCAACTTCCCTTGAAACATGGAAAAGACATCTAAGTAGGTGTGGTGTCTCATAGATAGCAGTTAGAAGGCATTGTAATCATCTTTTGGTTTGAAGGAATAGAGAGTTTCTGCATTTTCCTGTGTATACCGTATGTTCTTAAGTGACAGTGATATCTAATGGTTTATATGTACTGATTTGGCATTGGATCTGAGTTTATACAACATATTTAAGCATTCTTTCTTTTGTAAGTAAGTTCATTTGATTTAGTTTAAGTGTCTTGTGTGAATAAATTAGAGTTTAGGGTGTTCATTGTCTTCTTCTGAATAGTCAGTCTTCTCTATGGCTCCCCCATGAAGTCTAACCATGGGGTCTTCCTGAGGAGGGATGGATATGCTAGGGGAGCCAGTAGTTTGTATATATTTAGCAGTAGGAAGTATAGGGAATGGAGCAAGTAATATTAAACTCAAACCCTAGGTGAGCTAGGACAGTCTGGTTAGAGGTTTGAGAATGAGAATTTGAAGAACTTAGGTAGGGGAAGGAGTACAGTACAGACATAGTACGGTTCCAAGTGAGATTTTGTCATAGCTAAGTATGTTAGAAGGATTGAAACCTCAACCAATCCATTTGAGATAGATTTGAAAGAGAAAGTGTTAAAACCCTAGGAATTAGGCCTACTAGCCCTAATTTCCCTTTATTGTAGGAATCTATTGTACAGAGGAGACAGGGGTCTGAAACCTTGTGGATGTTTTAAAGGAATGAAAAGGGTGTCTGAAAGTGCCATTTATTTTCTAGGTTGTTTGAAGAGTTTGGACAGGAAAAGCAAAAAGGTGACTAGTAAGGGCTACAAGAATTAAGCCTCTTCAAGGCAAAATATTGAGATCGGTAGGATTGAAGAATGAAGACCCTCCAAGATGCATTCAATTGGATGTGAAATGCAAGAAATTAGTGTCTTTAGCTCCCCTGCAAGCAGTTCAAGTTTGATGATGAAGTTGGCACTTTGATCCTTCTAGGTGTTGGAAGAAGATTGCAAATTCAAATGGTGTTAAGTCCTCCAAGGTTAAGCACAAGGAGTGAGACTCTTGAAATAGAGTTGAAGCAAGACTTAGTTAATGACCTAAGTCTAATCAGATCCTAGAAGTTATCAGGTTCTTGGGTGAAGGCAGAGAGAAGTCTTCTAGTAGGTTGGTGCAAGCAAACCCTAGAGCACAATATACACCATATTGGTATCAGAGCAATGTTTGATCAAGGCTTGTGATTGATGTTGCAGCCCACTGAGTCAGTAGGAGAGAACAAACTAGAGGAAAGAACCATGGTGACTAATGCTGAGTTAGCTAAAAAGGTAGAAGAGCAAGAGGAGGATAACCGGTTGCTAAGAGAAAGGTTATCTCGAATGGAGAAGCTCTTGGATGAAGTCCATGAAATAGTAGACAAAGTGAAGGATAAGATAGAACAGAAGGAAGAGCAGGAAGCAAAGGAAAAAGAAGAGGACTTGGAGGAGGAAGCTCCAAAGCCTAACCCTGTTCTTGCTGAAGAACCCTTCTTGAAGGCACTGCAGGCCTTAAGTGGCAAAGCCTTGGAAGGAGTACCACTATTCAGTGGACAAATGGACCCTGATTCAGTTGTGGACTGGATTGAGAGTATTGAAAATCACTTTGAATGTGATGGTATAATAGAGGCCCAAAAGGTAAAGGTGGCCAAGTCAAGGTTGAGAGGAGCAGCTCTCACATGGTGGAAATTTGTACAAGCTGAAAGAGAGAAAGAAGGCAAAGGTCCCATAGTTACATGGAGAGGAATGGTAACTAAGATAAGGAAGACCTGTCTACCTGCTGATTATGAAGTTCAGTTGCATAGGAGAAGACACAATCTTAGGCAAAAAGATATGGATGTCCAAACATACACCGAGGAGTTTCAAAAATTGTGCCTCAGATCAAAGGTGGTTGAAGATGAAAGCATCAAGCTAGCAAGATATTTGAATGGGCTTAAGTGGTCTATCCAAGAAGACATGAGCCTAGTGAACTTCAAGACCATCCGCCAATGCTATCAAATGGCCTTAAAGATAGAGGAGAAAGACAAAAAGAAGCAAGAGCAAAACCCCAAAAGTAGAGGTAAAGGGAAAGACAGTAGAGGACAAAGAGGAGGTTATGGTGGAAGAAGTTCAGAACCAAGAGCCCAAGGAGAAGTCAGATACTCTGAACAGCAAGAAGGAAGCTCTAGTAGAGGTGGTAGAGGAGGAGGTTTCAGCTCTAGAGGAAGAAGTGGTGGACAAGGAAGAGGTAACTACTTCACCAATATGAAATGTTACCACTGCAATCAATTGGGACACCCGGCCTATAGATGTCCAGAGAAAGGTAGTACTTCTCATGGAGGTGATAAGAGAACTAACCTGGTTCATGATGAGACAGTTGCAGCAGATAAACATCCTAAAGTACCATTGAATTTAGAGGAAGGTGAGAACCTCATGATGAGGAGAACTTTGATCAAGGAGCCGGTGAAAGAAGAACCAAGCCAAAGGAGGTCCCTGTTTAGGATAAAGTGCAAGATGATGGGGAAAGTGTGTAGAGTTATCATTGACTCGGGGTCTACTGACAACATTGTGTCAGAGGAGACAGTCATCAAGCTGAGGTTGGCAAGGATACCCCACAACAATCCTTACAAGGTCACATGGCTCAATAAATTTCAACATGTCTTGGTGAATGAACAAGCATGGGTGGAGTTCTCAATTGGTAGGTACAAGGACAAAGTTTTGTGTGATGTGTTACCTATGGATGCATATCACTTGCTCCTAGGTAGACCATGGCAATTTGATCGCCAAGTTGTCCATGATGGAGCAAAGAACTCCTATACTTTCAAGAAAGATAAGGTAACCTTCAAAATTCAGTCTTTGCTAGAAGATACAGAGGTGCAGACAGCAGGTTCTAAACTGCTCATGGTTGGTGAAAAAGAGTTCTTAGAAGCCTTGGAAGAAGGAGAAGGAGTTGTTTATGCAGTGATGATAAAGCCAAGGGAGATGAACAAAGAGAAAACAGTTGAAAAACCCGAGCTACCTAAGGAGATACAGAAATTGTTGCAGACCTATAAAGGCATTGTAAGTAGTGGTCAACCAGCAACATTACCCCCTAAGAGAGCCATAAGTCATAGGATAGACTTGATACCAGGAGCTACCCTACCAAAAAAAGCAGCTTACAAGATGACACCTCAACAAAATGAGGAAATAGCTAGGTAGATTCAAGAACTTCTAAACCAAGGTCTTATTAGGAAAAGCATTAGTCCATGTGCAGTACCCACTATCTTAGCACCTAAAAAGGGAGGAGAATGGAGGCTTTGTACTGATTCCAGGGCAATAAACAAGATAACCATCAGGTATAGGTTCCCTATCCCTAGGATTGAAGATCTCATGGATTCTCAAGGTGAAGCTAGGTACTATACCAAGATATATTTAAAGAGTGGTTATCACCAAATTAGGATACATGAGGGAGATGAGTGGAAAACAGCCTTCAAAACCAATGAGGGTCTCTATGAGTGGCTAGTAATGCCATTTGGACTGTCTAATGCCCCCTCCACATTCATGAGACTCATGAATGAAATCCTCAAAGACTACATTGGCAAATTTGTAGTAGTGTATCTTGATGATATATTGATCTATAGCAAAACAAGAGAAGAGCACCTCCAATAGTTAGAGTTCATTTTCAAGAGGCTGCAAGAGGAGAAGTTGATGATCAATTTGGAAAAGTGTGATTTCATCAAAACAAAGCTAGTGTACCTTGGATTTGTGCTATCACATGGCAACTTGAAGATGGACAGCAGCAAAGTGGAAGCCATCCTCAATTGGCCTACTCCAAAGACAGCCACAGAGGTAAGAACCTTCCATGGTCTTGCTCAATACTATAGAAAGTTTATAAGACAGTTTAGTGCTATTTGTGCTCCTATGTTGGATACCATAAAAGGAGGAATGAAGACTAAGTTTGTATAGAATGAGCAAGCTAACAAAAGTTTTGAGTTGCTGAAGGAAAAGTTAGCTACCCAACCTGTTTTGGTGTTACCAAGCTTTGAGAAGCTATTCACCATTGAGTGTGATGCAAGCAATGTAGCTATTGGAGTTGTTCTCAGTCAAGAGGGCAGACCGGTGGCTTTTCATTCAGAGAAGTTAAGTGAAGCCAAGAAGAAGTATTCTTCTTACAACCTTGAAATGTATGCATTGGTCCAGGCTTTAAGAAAATGGAGGCACTAGTTGCTTCCCAAGGAATTCATAGTGTATTCAAACAACCAAGCACTCAGTTTCCTGAATTCACAAGAGAAGTTGAGTCACAGACACATGAAATGGGTGGAGTACTTGCATGCTTACACCTTCAATATCAAGCACAACAAAGGAGCTCTCAATAAGGTGGCAGATGCCTTGAGTAGAAGAGTCCTCACAATTAAGGAAATTTAGTTGAAAAGCATTGGGATAGATCATTTCAAAGATCTATATGCAGATGATGAAGATTTTGCAGACATCTATAAGGTATGTGCTGAATACAAGAATCATTTTCATAGCAAATATGTTGAATATACTTTGCAAAGTGATCTTTTGTTTAAAGGGAATCAACTATGTGTTCCTAGAGGTTCTATTAGGGAAAACTTGATACAAGAAAAGCATAATGGTGCATTGAGTGGTCATTTTGGGATCACCAAGACTCAAGAACTTGTTCAAAGGTTTTACTATTAGCCAAGGATGAACCTAGATGTCAGGAGGTATGTGGAGAGTTGTGTGGTGTGTCAAAAGGCCAAGGGTACTTCTTTAAATGCAGGCCTATACCAACCACTGCCTATCCCTACTAGGCCATGGGAATGCTTGAGTATGGACTTTGTAGTTGGGTTACCCAAGACTAGGCAAGGCATGGACAGTGTTTATGTGGTTGTGGACAGATTCAGCAAAATGGCTCACTTTGTGCCATGTAAAACAACCAATGATGCCAGTCAAATAGCCTCTCTTTTCTTCAAAGAGATAGTAAGGATTCATGGATTACCAATCAGCATTGTATCAGACAGAGATACTAAGTTCATGAGTCATTTTTGGAAAACTCTTTGGAAAAGATTGGGCACTAATATATCTTTTGGATCTACATACCATCCCCAAACTGATGGTCAAACCGAAGTTGTAAATAGGACACTTGGAAATCTCTTAAGATGCTTGACCAAGGAGTATGGTCAACAATGGGATCAGATGATTGGGCAAGTTGAATATGCTTATAATGATACTGTCAACAGATCAATAGGGAAGAGTCCCTTTGAAATTTTCTATGGACTACATCCTAGAGGAATCTATGAGCTGAGAGAGTTGAAGGATGGAGTCAAGGGAAGTGGATATGCTGATGATTTTTCCTATGCAATGCAGGAGATTCATGATACAATCAGAAAGACATTGGCAGAAAACACCATGAAACATAATACTAAGGTGGATGAGCATAGAAGAGAAGTGCAGTTCCATGTTGGAGATTTAGTAATGGTGCATTTAAACAAGTCTAGACTACATAAAGGAGTTCCTCATAAGTTGCAAATGAAGAGGATAGGTCCCTGTCCAATCCTAGCAAAATATGGAAACAATGCATTTAAGGTGCAGCTACCGGATGACAGTGGACTGTCCCCTATTTTCAATGTTGTAGATCTGGTGCATTATAAAGGACCGCCACCAAATATGGATTAGACCCTCCATGAAGTCATCCAAGATGTGGAAGAACTTAAATTGCCTATGGTTACAGTCAAACAAGCTGACAAGATATTGGATACCAGGGTCTACAAGAAGAGCAGGACCAAAGAATACAAAGAATATCTGAAGAAAAGGCATGGTCAACCTGATGCTGATGCAATGTGGATCAAGGAGTCAAAATTCAAGAAGTTGGGCATTGATCTCAACTTGCTCAATCCAAAGGTGGATTGAAATCTTTTGTTTTGGGGAGGATGGTGCAGGGGCACCTAGGCTAACCTCCATGTTGTTTGTCATCAATTTTGGCATGTACCTGATCTTAGCCAAGTCAGGGTATTAGTGTGTTTGCTTTGGACCTTAGAAGGTCTTGTTTTTGTGTGATGAGTTAGTCACTAGGACTAAAGTCATCTTAGTTAGTCGTTGATGTTAAATGTTGCTTTAATTAGCCTTAGACAGTTTATGTTGGAAGGTTGAAGCCTTAAATGTGTTATAACCACATCCTTGTTGTTAGAAGATGCCAAGAGGCAGTCAGGGGAGTTTTTGGCTCAAAATCAAGGAGATTGAGATCCTAATATGTAGGATGATGGAAAGAGTTGCAAGAATGTTGCAAAGTTGCATGAAAACATTGTTAGGTTGCATGCAACTTAGTTATCATTGGATTCCCTAAAAATCAGGAGCATGGGATCAATCAACTTCCCTTGAAACATGGCAAAGACATCTAAGTAGGTGTGGTGGCTTGTAGACAGTAGTTAGAAGGCATTGTAATCATCTTTTGGTTTGAAGGAATAGAGAGTTTCTGCATTTTCCTATGTATACCGTATGTTCTTAAGTGACAGTGATATCTAATGGTTTCTATGTACTGATTTGGCATTGGATCTGAGTTTATACAACATATTTAAGCATTCTTTCTTTTGTAAGTAAGTTCATTTGATTTAGTTTAAGTGTCTTGTGTGAATAAATCAGAGTTTAGGGTGTTCACTGTCTTCTTCTGAACAGTCAGTCTTCTCTATGGCTCCCCCATGAAGTCTAACCACGGGGTCTTCCTGAGGAGGGATGGATATGTTAGGGGAGCCAGTAGTTTGTATATATTTAGCAGTAGGAAGTATAGGGAATGGAGCAGGTAATATTAAACTCAAACCCTAGGCGAGCTAGGACAGTCTGGTTAGAGGTTTGAGAATGAGAATTTGAAGAACTTAGGCAGGGGAAGGAGTACAGTACATACATAGTACGGTTCCAAGTGAGATTTTTTCATAGCTAAGTATGTTAGAAGGATTGAAACCTCAACCAATCCATTTGAGATAGATTTGAAAGAGAAAGTGTTAAAACCCTAGGAATTAGGCCTACTAGCCCTAATTGCCCTTTATTGTAGGAATCTATTGTACAGAGGAGACAGGGGTCTAAAACCTTGTGGATGTTTTAAAGGACTGAAAAGGGTGTCTGAAAGTGCCATTTATTTTCTAGGTTGTTTGAAGAGTTTGGACAGGAAAAGCAAAAAGGTGACTGGTAAGGGCTACAAGAATTAGGCCTCTTCAAGGCAAAATCTTGAGATCGGTAGGATTGAAGACTGAAGACCCTCCAAGATGCATTCAATTGGATGTGAAATGCAAGAAATCAGTGTCTCTAGCTCCCCTGCAAGTAGTTCAAGTTTGATGATGAAGTTGGCAATTAGATCCTTCTAGGTGTTGGAAGAAGATTGCAAATTCAAATGGTGTTAAGTCCTCCAAGGTTAAGCACAAGGAGTGAGACTCTTGAAACAGAGTTGAAGCAAGACTTAGTTAATGACCTAAGTCTAATCAGAGCCTAGAATTTGTCAGGTTCTTGGGTGAAGGCAGAGAGAATTCTTCTAGTAGGTTGGTGCAAGCAAACCCTGGAGCACAATATACACCATATTGATTGCCTCTAACGGTCCTTCATTTGATCCTGTTTCCTCCCCTGCGCTGTCGTCTCCCCCGTTGTGTGGTGGCTCTTTTCCCTTGGTGGATTTGGTTGATCTGATTCTCTCGCCTCGCTCTATGGACTTAGATTCTAAGTCTTCCTAGTCTTTTGTACTAAGAAAGAAGAAGGGACTCCCTTGATCTGTTGCTACTTCACGGCCTAGGGTTAAGGGAGTTAGATTGGTCCCCTCAGATTTTGGGGTTATCTAGTCCTAGTCTGTGTTTCGACGGCTATCTGTTAGTTGTTTCTATGTGTGGTCTATCCTCTTTTCCTAGTTCATTCCTGGTTTGAACTAGCTTCTTTTTTGGCCCTTTGGGCTTTCTATGTAAAGGGTACAGCACCCTGTAAATGTTTCTTATCTTATCAAAAACAACCCCAAACCTTGGAGTTATCTCCCTAAACCGTCCCCTAAGGACTTGAGATCACAAGGGCATCCTTCGTCCAAGGATTACCTAAATACCCACTTTTGAAGGGGATTAAAGTCATATGTAGATATTTTTGCTAGGTATCTCAAAGGACACATTCACACAAGTTCCCATAACCAAGGTTTTGTTAAAGATTCCCCTCAATAATTAACACTAAATAGTAGATAGAAAAACATAACTAACCTCACAATTTAGCAATGTGTGCTATAACACTTCCTTTTAAGGATATTCAAGTCTCAAATCAACTCCTCCCATTATTATTCATAATTCAAATTGAACTTCCCAAATATCTTATAGGTTCCTCTCATTCAAAC
Source organism: Sequoia sempervirens (assembly GCA_007258455.2). Lineage (NCBI taxonomy): Eukaryota > Viridiplantae > Streptophyta > Pinopsida > Cupressales > Cupressaceae > Sequoia > Sequoia sempervirens. Next base: position 402,692,674 of record VDFB02281492.1, on the reverse strand, counting down.
ATAGGCTAGGATGATTACACACCAGCAAGCAATTATCTTTGTTTGCATGGTCATATTGTGACCATTATCATATAACTCAAACTACTTAGATTGTCGAAGTAATCTCCAATTAAATTCCTCACATATTCCTATTAGGATAGAAAAAGAGTTAGACTAGTTTTTCATAACACATCTACACCTTTTTGCTAGGGATGAAAGACTACAATAGGATTCAAGGATATAATTGTCTTAAGGACATATGCCCAATTTCTCATACTTAGTTGACCAACATTATTATGTCTAATGATTTCCCAAACTTAAAAAAATTCTTACTCCCATATACCCCAACGTAGTACACAATAGTACCTTATCGGCGGTTATGAAAGATGAGATGGACATGAAAAAGACTAAAGACCATCAGGAGTGGGTCGAAGATGATGTTGTCCATCTCCTATCTAAGAATTGGGGTGATGCCAAGTAGTCTGTTGCTGGTTTGATGTTTGTCCGTCTGCTGGTAGTCCATTGTTTCTATTATTTGGCTTTGTGTTTTTTGATGTTTTTTTGGTCTTGACTCTATTGGCCCTTGTGGCTCTATGTGAAGGGTACAGCACCCTGTAAATGTTGCTTACTTAATCAAAAACATAGTACACAATAGTTTTAGAGTTTCCCACAAGGGATGAAATGCTACATCTATTAATGCCTTACAACATATTCAATGTAAAATAAATCTATTCATATCAAATCACAAGACAACAATCATAATATCTTCATAATGCAACAATTATGCAAAGGCCCAATATGGCTCCAAGTGATTTCCTACTCTAATATAATTCAATGAATTCAAATATCATAATCGTGCTATATTATAACATCCTTTGGATTTGGAACAAAACATGCCAAGCTACCAAACCATTGCATGCAATTTTCTTTAATATATAATTTCTAAACACATGAGACTAGTGTTTAACACTCCATTCATTGATCTTATGCTTAGATTTATGAAACAAGACTTCATATCATATATCATTGTCCTATAACTATTGATATTAATCATGGTAATGGACGATTATTTTAGTCCTTAGAATTGTCTTCAAGATAAATACATTGTAAAATTGTAGCATCTTATTCAACTATAAGGAAGCATTCTTCTCTAGTACTCAAAATTATGTTATTCTAATCATAATTGCTACATTCAAAATTTACAGCTAGATGCAAAACCAATATTCTTATATTAGTCTAGAGTTCCTTGACTATATAATATTTACACTGACCACTTATAATTGATTATGTTCTTCATGGTCAATGATAAGATATCAAGAGATGCTATACTATATGATTGCAATGGTTTGTTTGTTAACTCAATCTTAACAACATCATCAAATGAAGAGGCAATTGTCTCCCAAGTATTACAAAATCATACTACTATTGAATAAAACTTATAATACCCTTCAAAATCACCTAATGGGTCCAATATAAAGATTTTCATATTTAAGGGGCCAACAAACATTTTATAATCATATAAATCCTTTACTACAATATCAACAAACTACCAAAATTACCAAGTTGCAACATTAAAGATATGTTTAGTGAAGTGTGGTTGTTGTACCACTATATGAAGTTATCATATACAATATTATACAACCACAAGCCAAATATTGAATTAATAATATATATTTCCTAGTTCATACTATTGTCCTAGCTTATATCATTAACTCCAATTAATAAATAAAATATCATTTTACATAGATGTGTAAGCATCTAATAATTCTCTTGGATCACATTTACCTTCACCAACAACATACTCTACAATGTTATCCAATCATCTCACTTGGAGTATCATGTAATAGCTTATATAATGCTATCCTTCCCATTACTAGTTGTTTTCACTTAGCCCTATGCCAAGGTAAGCTTACACAAACTATAATGGTTCCTTAAAACTTTTAAACAAATATGGATGATAAGGAATAAAACCAATGTAAACCATTTAAAATCCTCAACTAAACAATGACTAAAAGCGTTTAAACAAATATGCATGATGAAAATAAAATCAATGGTGCCCTCATAAATTTTGTACTAACAACGGTATTTAAACATTAAAATATATATGGATGATGAGGACTGAACCAAATGGAACCCACTTGAAGTTGTGAACAACATGAGTGGCAATAAACCATTTAAATAGATATGAGCCATAAAAGAATAGGATCAATGAAATCACTTGAAACCATGAATTAACCGTGGAAATAAATATAAGTGACGATGGAATAAAATGGATGCAACTAACCTAAAATTCTAGAGGATGCTAAGAAAATTTATGGTCTTTTCAGCGAATTTGTTGTGGGAATCTTGCAATCCTTGCATTCCCTAAGACCATGTTTCTTTGAGAGACTTCGTCACCCCTCCAAATCTCATGCCTTCATGCTTTCACTATGTATCCTAGTTGTATCCCTTCCTTTTATTCCCCTCTCTTTGTGTGTAATCTCCTATTGTTCATGTGTGTGGGAAATGTTAGTATCAAAATAAGATAACAAAAACACACCAATGCAACATTAAACTAAATAAAATCTAAACAGAATTGAAATCAAAGAAATCAAACAAAGCTTCTTCAGAATCATTCCATTGTCCTCTATCTCCAGTGATTTGCTTGAAGTTGATGCTCTCAGATTGTGTAAGCAAAGCTTCTCAGAATGGCAATCTGCAGAACGAGTATGCAAAGGGAGAATACTTCTCTATCCTATATGCTGGTGGAGTGGAAATGTTGATATACGAATATGCACAAGGGCTGTAGATTATGCATAGGGGCTGTGGATTATGAATGCTATTGAAGCTATGATATGAGGATGATAGGCCATGATATGGATTGCTAATATGCTAAGCTATACTATGCTATGATTTTAGAGGCTATGGATGCTGGAAAAATGATTGACTATAGTTTTCTTGTATGAAAGCTTCTCTTCTTTTCAGAGACCCGGCAATCCCTTTTATAGATTTTTGTAGGCAAGAGCCTGGCTGGCAAAGATCAATGGTTGTGAGATTGTCTGGTAATTTTTAATGGTGAGAGATGGAGAGGTTGAGAGGAAGATGGAAGATGTTGGGAGGTTGGAGAGAAGAATGGAGGTTTGTCTTCAACCCACGAGAAAAACTTTGCTCACAAACAAAGAAATTAATTTTTTGTTTTGAAGTTTGTTTCACGGTTGTTGAAGATAATCCAAATTAAATAAATAAATTTATTTAATTTTATGTGAGTTTTATTTTTGATTTTAGGACTATAGAAGACTTAATTAAATATTTAGAATATTTAATTGCGAATAGACTTTAGAATATTTAATTGTGAATGGACTTTAGAAAATTTAACTAAATATTTGGAATATTTAATTGTGAATGGACTTTAGAGGATTTAATTAAATATTTGGAATATTTAATTGTGAATGGAATTTGGAAGATTTAGAAGAGAAGAATATTTAATCTTTATTTGAATAAAATATTCAAGCCAAGATTATATGATAATTAATACAAATAAATCATAATATTTATTTAATTAATTAAGAAATGGATAAGAAAAGTGATTAAATAAACTTATTTATTTAATCGAAATGAAATAATGAACAGTATAAATAAATTATTTAGATTTATTTATACGTAGATTGAATTCAAAGATTTAATTAAATATTAAAAATATTTAATTAATTACCAGACTATTGTGATGTGACCATTTTTAGGTGTATACATTTTTCCCCTCTTTGAAGTGATGTGTTTTACGCATTGCTTCAAAGAATTTTGAAATTTTCCCCAGATGCTGATTGTCAAACGATGATAGGTATATGCCCCCGTGAACGATGAATCGATAAGATTTTGATTTTTGTGAAAACTTTTTTGAATTTTTAGATTTGTTGGAATTTTTTGATTTTTATGATTTGTAAGATGTTGATTCATCGTTCGAAAATGATGATATGAAGAAATTGACGTGGAAAGATGTGAGATGAAAAATTGATGACCTAAATTGCCCCTGATGTGATTTATATTTATTTGTTTTGATATTGGTGTGTTTTTTATGCTTTGAGATGGGATAGCATGTTTGACTGACTGTCGTGACATACGAGTGTCAGTGATTTGATAAGTGTGCCCTCATGATGATGTTTTGTTTGATAATTTTGTTCCCAAGGTTGTTGGAAAACAAATAATAGCTAATATATTTGCTTTCAAGTTAATGAAAAACAAATAGTTGTTTGATAAGTTTGCTTCTAAAGTTGTTAAAAACAAACAGGATTTGATAAATTTGCTTTCATGATTTGATTGATTTGTCGTGATGAAAAACAAATAGGTTGATAAGTTTGCTTCTAAAGTTGTTAAAAACAAACAGGATTTTGATAAATTTGATTTCCATGTTTGATTGATTTATTGTGATGATTTGATATTGATGTTTCTTGGACTTGATGATTCTTCCTATTCACATGGAGAGATTGGGCGTCTTGCAGTTACGAGAGCGATTCCTAAAGATATGAAACGTTTGATACTTTGCCATTTTTTGGGAAAAATCTATGAAATGCAAAATGTAGAATGTAACTTGAATGTAATCTTATAATAACCATGTAGATTTATCCATGCAACATTGTCATTCTGAGAGCTTATTTGTGCTTTTTGTGTCATCATAGAGCATTGAAATGTTGAAAGTTAATACAAGCATCAAAGAGTATGTTAGCACCAGTGATGACCTAAGTATTGCTTTCATTATTTTTGATATAGCAAGATAATACAAGAATCTAGGTATAATTGAACCAAGATGACCTGAGTATCGCTTGCATAAACAAACAAGAGTTAACCTATTTCCTATGAAAATTCTGAAATGTCATCAATGATACTTAGTAGAGCATGTCTCGCAACCAATTTTCATAGTACTAATGATTTACTCACAAACAGCAGACAAAGAAAAATCATACTCCTTTCTTACTTTTCTAGTTCAGTACATCATCGAATTGCTCCAGAGATATGATAGAAAATCAACCAACAATTCAAATTCTGCCTAAAGTATTCCAAACATTATTCAGATTAAGATCATTCAACTTGGTTATCAACATTGATGTTTGTGTTTGAATTAACGTTGTTTTGACCATGTTGTTTGATTTCATTGGCATTGAGTGATTGTTTGGGTGTTGTGGTTGATTTGATGCATCAATGTATGTTGTGCTTTGTCAAACCGTCATTTGTCCATTTGTGATGTTCTAAAAGCTCATTGCCTCTCTCTTGTTTAGTTCGTGTTTCTGCCCCCAGTGTAAACACAATCTGATTATTATGGATATGTACAAATTTCATCAAGCCATGATGAAACACGAGGATTTATGTTGCATGATATGGATATGATAGACATGTACAAATGATAGAGATGGATAGATGATGTCGTAAAGTGAATGCAAGACATAAGCTAATAGATAGAGGAGCCCATTTTGATCACAAGTAGCGCATGTTTGCCAGGTTTTCACCACTTGTTTTTATTGCATTTTTTTCAAGACTTTTTCTGATTTTTATGCATTTTTTCAAGACTTTTTCTGAATTTTTGTATTTTTTTTAGGATTTTTAAGATGGAATGTGATGACCAATTGAAGAAACAAGATTCCACACAATATAAGAGAAGATGCATGACAAAGGATATGGTATGGAAGATTTGGATGAAGTGAATAGGATAAGATGCGTGATTTTCAAGAAGATCCTTAACATTGTCAAGATCAAAGGTGGAAATGTAAGGAATGGGCATAGAAAGGATAATGACCATGAATGATAAGATGGATGAAACTTGTCCCTAAGTGTAGAGTGCAAGAGGAATATGGAATATAGGATATGGATGATAGGGAGATGGAGGAAGGATTAAGCATCAAGTTTCACAACCAAATATCCCTCTAATAAACCATGGCAATGGGAATTAGAATCCTAAATGTTGGCAGATTAATGATATGATGGAAGAATCTAAGGACTTATGCAAATGTTTGGATTAAAGGAGAATGATGGGGGATGAATGTTGGATAATGGATAGGAGGTTGGAAGACCTGTTGATGGATAGATGGAAAGGTTGGAAAGATCAACATTGGCACACACCTTGAAGGGCAGTGGAGTGATGGAGGAAAAATGGATTTGGAAGGTGATAGGTTATTAGATGGAAAATTGGAGGAAGCTTTTGGATTAGAAAATTTGGATGCCAATTTAGATTTTATTGCTTTTATGAGACTTTTAGGAATCCACATGACTTTTGACTTTGAGTATTTGCTTTGTGGACCTTTGTGGCCTTTGACATTTTTCTTTTTGATTTATGGACCTTTGGGGTCTTTGAAATTTTTCTTTTGAATTGATGGGCCTTTGTGGCCTTTTGAATTTTTCTTTTGCTTTGATGGGCCTTTGTGGCCTTCTAAATTTTTCTTTTGATTTTTGGATCAAATTTTCTTTTATTTTTGCATGACTCTTTGAGGAGACATGTTGATCCTTTGATACATGTGGAGTTTTATATTGAAGCTTTTAACATTTGGCACCCAAATTGCTTCCAAGAGCAATGGGAGGGGTGGATTGAGTTGAATGATATGGAGGTATTATGGATGAGTTAATAAAGGAAGAATTTTGAAAGTGGATCAAGGATGTGTGCCTTTGTTGTTCTTGAAGAATAGGAGATGGAGAAATGTGGGACCCTAATATGGATGGAAGGGTTGATGAGCTAGGGTTGGGATGATAAGGACCAAGGATAGATAGAAGGTTTGATGAACTAGAATAAGGACCTAGGATGGATGGAGAGTGTGATGGACTAGGATAAGGACCTAGGATGGATGGAGAGTTTGATGGACTAGGATACCTAGGTTGAACATGAGGTGTATAACCAAGGCCATGAGAATATGGATGTGCTTGGACAAAAAGGGGTTCTAGGATACCTTGCTCATGAAGGCCTAAAACTTTTCTTTGGTAATTCATAATTTCACACATTCGTTTACCAATGGGATATGTATTGTTTGTGAAACAAGATGTGAGTCCATTGTGAGGAGGATATGATATGCATGAATGGATAGGTGTTGGAAGTAAACTGGAGTGGATAAAGGTGGAGGATCTTAATTTATAGGTGTGGGGTTCATGGATGGCTTGAAGAGGTGTGAGAGGCTCTTGATATGAGGATGATGGGATACTTTGATCTTGACTAGGAAAAGAATCGTTAGATGAAGGAGATGGAGTAGCTTGATCATCAGATGAAATGGAATCTTTGGATAGGATGGAAGAATTGTTCTGCTCTTGGGATGTGATGGAATCATAAGAGAGTATGGATTCATTGAATGAGGTGAACGAAGAACTTGGAAGAACATTTTTTTCTTGAGATGGAAGAGAATTATCATGGGTGAATAATGAAAGGAGGGGATCATCATATGGTTCTTGAGAGATGGGATCTTGATCAAAGATAGGAAGGGTTTGTAGAATGTTTTGATCGAGATGTGTAGATTGAAATGAATCATTGGATGTAAAGGATATGATAGAAGAAGGTGATTGAATGGAATCGTTATCTTGGGTGAAAGAATCATGAGGTTCATTTTGATTTATGGGGGATGAAGATAAATGCATGACATGACAGGATTGGTCAATTTTATTTGATGGCTTAGACTTGGGCTTCTCATTTAACCTTTGCAAAAATTCAAAAACATTGAATTTGGATGATGTTGCTTTTGGAGGAGAAGAGGTTACATTCATATTTCCGTCAAAGGACTTCGTAGTTGTGCCCCCTTGTATTTCCTTGATTTTCCTTTGGAGTGCTCTTATTTTTTGGGGAAGACTACTAAGATCATTTAATGGAGTTTTAGTCTTTTTAGGATCTTCCTTAAGTTTCTCCATATTGTAGTTAGAGGGCAATTTGGCACCTTGGTTTGCTAAAAAAAGAAAGTAGCCTTATTTATCTCGCTCTAAGATCTTGTCCAAAATTATGTGAAACTGTGGATCATGTTCAACTTCTTCAATCATTTCATCGGTTATTTCCTCATTTGAACTATTCCCAGTACGAAACCTATGAAAAGGATTTTCTTCCCTATCACCCATGTTGTAAAGTGGACAACAGGCATATGCTTTTGAAATGTTCTTCTAGACTTAGATCACAGATTTATAAGTGCAAAAATGATGATGTCTTGATCTGATAAGATGAAAATCTTATGATATATCAAATGACGTTTCTAACTCTTGATTGTGGCTTCCAAGATGAAAGGATATCAGAATCCTGTTGGGGAAGTTGAATCAATAATCAAAAACTTGTTTGAAAAGATGCACTTTTTTTGAGATTTGATCCTAGTTTCAAAAAATGATAAGTGTAAGTTTGTTTTCAAGATTAGTGAATGATTTGGTTGGGATGAGTGGGATATTCAATTGAGGGTTGTGGTAGATAAGAAGAACGAATACGCTGACTGTGGTTGTGCCTTTGAGAAAGAGCTCTTCTTTGAAAGCAAGCTCGTGAGTATAATGGTTCTACAGCATAATCGTCAGTGAAACCTCTAACACAATCGTGATATCGATGGATAAAGGTTTTATGTTTAAGTAAAACCTTTCAAATTTGGTACAAGAATCATCTTTTCTTCAATAGTTTCTTGTAGCTAAGTGATTTCTTTGGCTTTTGATTCGTTTGAGAATGGATTTCTTAACAAAGGTTATGGATTTTCAATCTCTTAACATGAGAGTAATCAATGTAATTGTGAGTTTTGGATGATCTTTACTGAATTAATGTTTTGAAAACACATCAAGCAAGTTGTAGAATAGTTGCTTTTAAGTCCTATACTAAACATCAAGTGTATGATCAAAATGTTTTTCAAAAATTGTTTTCATAGGTTTTACACAGACAAATAGTTCAAGCAGACTCACTCTTAGTACTCAAGTAGGTCACTATAGTAATCAACAGCCCACATCTTAAAACTGCGTCGACTCACATAGCTGTGTCACCCCCGAAGGGGCGCCCGTGTTTTTGTCTTTTCCAGGCGTGTACTCAGAGTGACAGAAGTGGATACCAGATCCCCTGAGCAAACGGTCCTTGGCAGTTATATGGTGAGTATCTTGGGGGTAGATCCTTCCCTCCCCTGCATTGATTATTATGATGTTCGGAAACTGACTTCGGCTGGATACTACACTAAGTTCGTAGTAAGGGTTTTCGTTCAGTGCGGCAAATGATATACTCCCTCGAGATACCTCCCAACCTTTAGAACAAAGGCTTTGGGGATGGTTATCAATGCACACTACCGTCAAATGGGATTTTCATCAACCATCCGCATTTGATTAAAGTGGGTTGGAAAACTTGGCTTTAGTTGTTCCCACTTAGGTCGTTCCCGTAGGGTGAGTACCTTTTCCCACTACGACAGGCCTTCTGAAAGGTTTTAACAAAGCTTAAAATTGCATGAAATAGAATAGATGAGTGGCATTTTGATCACCCAGTTAAGGGGAGAGCATAGACCTATCACCGTTTAATCAAAGCAAGCAAAAGTTCAATTTTAAGCCCAAATAAACAATTTTCTATGCTAGGTGAAGATATTGTTTCACAAAGACATGGAGTTCTTTTTAGTCCAAAATAGAAAATGAAGTGACTATCCTAGGATTGCTTCATTCCAATTAAGTGACTATCCTAGGATTGCTTCATTCCAATTAAGTGACTATCCTAGGATTGGTTTTTTTAGAGCTTTTTCTGGTCGCGATCGCGTCGGATCCAGTCAAATTTTATTTAAGTTACAGATTACAGTTTGCAAACTTAGAAAAACTTATGTTGAAAATGAAAAATGCGCTAAAACAGACATCAAGAGCGCTAAAACAGAGTTAAAGAGCATTGCAGGATCACTAAAGGGCGCTGAGGAATCCCTTAAGGGCGCTGAGGAATCACTGAAGGGCGCTATGGAATCCCTGAAGGGCGCTATGGAATCACTGAAGAGCGCTATGGAATCCCTGAAGGGCGCTGAGGAATCACTGAAGGGCACTATGGAATCCCTGAAGGGCGCTGTAACAGAGTTGAAGAGCGCTAAACTAGGTGTGAACTACGCTGAAGCGTGTTTAATGCGCTAATACACTCTTTTAGCCGTAACCTGTCAGAAAAACCTGCGAAAAGATGTTAAAATTGGGGCAAGAGCCCCACGATGGGCGCCAAAAATGTGTGTGGGAAATGTTAGTATCAAAATAAGATAACAAAAACACACCAATGCAACATTAAACTAAAGAAAAGCTAAATAGAATTGAAATCAAAGAAATCAAACAAAGCTTCTTCAGAAATCGTTCCATTGTCCTCTATCTCCAGTGATTTGCTTGAAGTTGCTGCTCTCAGATTGTGTAAGCAAAGGTTCTCAGAATGGCAATCTGCAGAACGAGTATGCAAAGGGAGAATACTTCTCTATCCTATATGCTGGTGGAGTGGAAATGTTGATATACGGATATGCACAGGGGCTGTAGATTATGCACAGGGGTTGTGGATTATGAATGCTATTGAAACTATGATATGAGGATGATAGGCCATGATATGGATTGTTAATATGCTAAGCTATGCTATGCTATGATTTTAGAGGCTTTGGATGCTGGAAAGATGATTGACTATAGTTTTCATGTATGAAAGCTTCTCTTCTTTTCAGAGACCCGGCAGTCCCTTTTATAGATTTTTGCAAGCAAGAGCCTGGCTGGCAAAGATCAATGGCTGTGAGATTGTCTGGTAATTTTGAATGGTGAGAGATGGAGAGGTTGAGAGGAAGATGGAAGATGTTGGGAGGTTGGAGAGAAGAATGGAGGTTTGTCTTCAACCCACGGGAACAACTTTGCTCAGAAACAGAGAAATTAATTTTTTGTTTTGAAGTTTGTTTCACGGTTGTTGAAGATAATCCAAATTAAATAAATAAATTTATTTAATTTCATGTGAGTTTGATTTTTGATTTTAGGACTATAAAAGACTTAATTAAATATTTAGAATATTTAATTGCGAATAGACTTTAGAAAATTTAATTAAATATTTAGAATATTTAATTGTGAATGGACTTTAGAAAATTTAATTAAATATTTGGAATATTTAATCAGAATGGACTTTAGAGGATTTAATTAAATATTCGGAATATTTAATTATGAATGAATTTTAGAGGATTTTTAGAAGAGAAGAATATTTAATCTTTATTTGAATAAAATATTCAAGCCAAGATTATGTGATAATTAATATAAATAAATTGTAATGTTTATTTAATTAATTAAGAAATGGATAAGAAAAGTGATTAAATAAACTTATTTATTTAATCGAAATGAAAGAATGAACAATATAAATAAATTATTTAGATTTATTTATACGTAGATTGAATTCAAAGATTTCCAAATATTAAAAATATTTAATTAATTACCAGACTATTGTGATGTGACATTTTTAGGTGTTACAGTTCACATTCCTCTATTTTTCTTCTCTCTAGTGTGATTTTATTGCCTTCTCACATTTTTCCCTCATTTTTTCTACTTCTACTACCCTCTCTCCTCAGTTTTCTCTTTGTTCTCTCTCCCTCATGTCATTCTCTACCTTCCCCCCCTGCATTTTTCTGCCCACAATACCCTTTTAATGAGGTTGTGGGTAGAAGGTTTGGTCTTACACACTAGCTTGACCTTTGACCTACAAGTTTTTCCTTCAAGTGGAGGGTCATTGTGCCCTCTTAATGGCACGGATGCCCCTTTCCCCTCTCCTACACCATCCTCATTCATTATGAACTATCTCCCTCGCTTGTCCTTCCTTTCTTATCTTTGACCATGAAGGATGTGACACAACATTATTTCAATTAAAGTTGCTTCAAGTCCTTATTAAGAGCAATTGGTTAAGTGCATTGGTCATCATAGGTAAGGAGTTCAAGGTTGCAAACCATCATGACTTGAGTGGCCCATTATTTCAAGACGAGGTCCAAAATAAATTAAATTAGTAAAGGAACAAAATCGAATTTATAAAAAGAACAGAGATCTAACATTTTATCTAACAGATGGACAGATGACATGAATAAGACATTCATTAACTTTTTAGTGGCTTCAAGGGAACAATGTCTTTTAATTCAATTGGTGCCTTCTGTGAAATAAAAAAATATTGAGAACTTGTGTAGCTTGTTGGATGAATTAGTGATGGAGGTGGAAGTGAAAAATATTATCCAAATGGTGACAAACAATGCATCTACATATGTGATAACTAATAGACTTCCAAAGGTGAGGCAACCTACACTATTTTGAAGCCCTTATGCCACCCACTACCTTGATTTTCTCCTTGACAACATAGGTAAATTAAATTAGGTGAAGGATGTGATAAAAGATGCATGGAATGCCACCTAATACATCTACAATTACACGTGATATTTGAATCTCATGAAAGAGCACACTAGTGGCAAAGAGCTCATGCATACAAAAGTCACACACTTTGCCACTAATTTTCTCATCTTACGAGGTATAGCATATTTATTGGCTAACCTTACATGTTTGTGAGCAAAATGTGGTTGGAGAATCCTTATTGTAAGAAGATTAAAGCGAAGAGGGTCATGAAGAACATTTTTTATGATACATTTGTCAACATGGAATAGATCATCAACAATATATATATATATACACATTTAATTGATTTATTTTATTTTATTTTTCTTATTTAGTATGATTTCTAATTTTATTTACATTTTCTCTTTGTTATAGGTGTCAAAATTGTTAGTTAAAATTTTGCAAATAGTGGATAGAAATAAAAAACCCCATGGTATATCTATATAAGTCATAGATAGGGCCAAAGAGGCAATTCAACATTTATATAAATTAAATAGACTACATATGAGCTCTTATGATCCATTATTGATCAAAAGCAAAACCACCTCCACCAACATATTAATGTCTACTATTTGAACACTATTTTTTTCTGATTCTCTTTATTAGGGTAGGTGAATAGGTTATGCTTGGCCTCAAAGAGTGTATTGAAAGGTTGATCCCTAATCAAACCCTTCAAGACATCATACATGATGAGTTACATGTCTATAAAAGGATGGATAGGAGATTATATTATTCATCTTTATAAATCTATAAGAGAGCCACTCTACAACTAAGTTAAAATTTGTGTTCAGTTTTAGTTTACTATTTATTTTGATTTTTAAGTTTATTAAAATCTTTATAAAATTATAAATGGTGTTCCTTAAGATTTGTGGTGGAAAGATTTTGAAGCCACAACACATAATCTTCAAAAACTTATCATCTACATTTTGTCTCAACCCTATAACACTTCTAGTTGTGAATGCAAGTGAAGTATTTTTCAAAACATTCACACAAAAACGCACAATAGGTTGACTCAAAAGTGCCTGAATGGTACCACATGTAGTTGCATGAAAATGAGGTAGAAAATTTTGCCACATCATGTATTCGACATCAATGGCATTGGTCCATATTCATATTGGGTTGCTAAGAATGTCAATTTAGTATTTACTATCAACAAGATGGTTGATTTGGAGGGGATGAAATGGCAAACAAATGTGACAACATATGATAAGTCAAAAGGCCCGTTACAAGTGGGTTTACTACATACACAACTTGATATTATGCCTAAGGCTCTCATTGAGGCTTTTACTGAGGATATTGCAACTATACCATATAGTTCCATGACACCCACACAACAGCAAAAAACTTTTCTGAGCTTTTGTCATAGAGGAAATTTATTATTTGTATTTTTTATTGATATTGAAAATTGAGGTTCGTATGTACTAAAAATTTGAGCTCCTTGTTTTGTCTATGATGTGTATTGAACTCTAATTCAGTACTATGCTTTTTTTGAAAGATATTTTTTAATTTTGCATTTTTAATGTTCGATAAATTTGCCAAGTTTTTCCCCAAAATTTTGCTAAGTCCCAAGTTTTATAAAGGCTGCTAATTTGGATTAAAAAAACTTTTAAAAATTGTCCTCCACCAAGCCTTTTGTCCAAAATAAGCACAAATGAATATAGTGTTGATGTTGCCCACAACAATTGATATAGCCCTCAACTGCTGGTCTATGCAGGTCTCCCCTTTAGATGCAAACAATGCTTTACCATCGGCCATCTTGCAACTAATTGTCCACTTTCCCGATGCAAGGGCACAATGACATGGTGGAAGAATGCCAGTGAAGACCACTTAGCTATTCATGCCACTAACTTTGTGGTTGATGGCTCCTCTCAGGATGTCAAATCTTCTCAAGATGTTGGATCTCATGGGATCAATGCAACTTTGACAAGTCCTATCCCTACTACCCCATTGGCTCACATTTGTCAATCTCAACCACCTTCTGCTCCAATCTCAGAGTCTGTTATGCCTTCAACTTCAGATCTACTTCATCCCACTCATGTGGTTTCTATTCAACGTTTAACTACTTCGCCTCAACATACCATTGTTCCTACTATGCACATAGATGGGCCCTCTATGAAGGAATCCCCTCGCACTTCACCTTGTTCTGAGGACATGAATTATAGCATTTCATAAACTGTTGTGAAAAGGAAAAAGAAAGGTCTTCCCAAATTTGTCTTCCAATTTCATATAGAATGAAGGGTGTGAGACTAAATAGTGTTGGGTCTAGCATTGTCTAGGTCGGGCCCTAGGGTTCTTTATAGTTTATTTCTTATTTTTTGTTGTTGTGTATGGTAGCTAAGCTGCAGTTGTATCTTTCTCTGATTCATTTTGTTGGGTTGTTTGGTTCATCCCATATCTAATGGCACTTGTTCTAATTACTTGAAGGCTGTTATGTTGTACAAGTATCTGAGCCCTTTCAAAACTTACTTTTATCAATATCAAAAATAATTGATATAGCCCTAGCAAAAGAATAACATAAAGACATATTATTCTCCATTAAATAGGTTTGACACAGTAGAGTGGTATCTAGAGCTTGTTTTATTCCTGCATATCTTAGGATATGTTGTGACTTTTTCACACATCGCCCCATTCAAAATGGGGACCCCCTAATTTTCGCTCCATTCTGGTCTTTTGGCTTGGGTTTTTCTCTCTCTCTCTCGGTCTGTCTCTTTTCTAATGTTCGCCTTTTCAAGGATTGTGCCTGTCAGTGAATTTAAACGTGAAATTGACCAAATCTGAAAATTAGGGTTTCATCTTTCCTGGTCAGTCCAAGGTCGAACAAAGTCAATAAATTGAAAATTGAGCTTAACGTTGTTGTCAGTGTGCTTCCAGCAGGCTTTCAGCAGATTTTCAGCGAATTCTAAGGTACTTAATATTTTTAGTAAGTGTGAAATTATAGGCAATCTATCAGCCATTTTGAGATTCCGACAATCACACGGCATTCAGAGCACATCAAGCTGCTCACGTGCAAAATTTGAGCGAAAACAGAGAACTTACTATTTTTAGCCGTTCAGCTTCCGGGACAAATTTCAGGGCTCAGATGCAGAGTTTGTCTTTGCATGTCTGCGTATTCCTTCTGGGTTTTTCAGGACCTTCGCGATGATATAACATGCAAAACGAGACGACCACTTTCAGAATTCAGTCTTCCGAGGCTATTTTTAGGGTTTGCATGTCAGAGTTTCTTTTGCATGTCGGGTGATTCCTGATGGGTTTTTCGAGAGCTTCACGATGGTGTGACATGCAAACGGAGATACTCACTCAGTAAGGAACTTGCTATTTTTAGCAGGTATGTCCCGGCAGCCGCTTCCCAGCAGATTAGAATCACAAGCTGATCGCAGTGCCGCAGAAACGAAGAGAAACAGAGATCATTTGATATGCATGCAGAGCGAATTAGGGTTTCCAACTTCGGAGCCTGAAAAGAAGGGTAAAAAGTCAAAATTTTCGAAAACCGGTGTAAACCACCGCGATCAGCATCCTTCAGGCTATCTGCTAGTAAAATTTCAAGTCAAACGGAACACTTACTATTTATAGTAAGTCAGATTGGAAACAGGCTAAAAATAGTAAATCAGGTGCATGCGCCAATGTCAGCAGTCAGGTCACGTGGTGAGGAGCACCTCATTCAAATTCCAAGTCGATCCGAGCAGTGGAGCTATTAGAAACATGAGGTTACTATTTATAGTAAACCACCTTCAGAAACTGGCTAAAAATAGCAGGGTGACTAAAAATGGCAGTATCGACAGAACAACGAGGTGATGAGGATGCAGTGTGCAAAATTTCATGTCATTCCGGGCTTCAGAGATACAAAATTCAAAGGACTTACTATAAATAGCAGGGCATGAAAACTGGCGAAAATGAGGAAAAATTCTAAGTCTGGAACTTCATCCAGTAGCTATGGCAAAATGCGCCCAGCTAGTGAGGAGGCATGAAAATTTTCTGAGGGTCAGGCTCGTCCTCCTCACCCCTCAAAATGCGCCCAAGATGACGCAAGTCAAAGTGGTCAATGAGTTTCATCCACTAGCAAGGCTAAAATGCGCCCAAGGGAGAAGTGGGTCAACAAGTCAAACAAGCTCGTCCTTCACATACATGGAAATGCGCCCAAGCAAGGAGTGGGTCAACAAGTCAAAGTTTTTATCCTCCTCAAGAGCCAAAATGCGCTCAAACAAGCCCAAGTGAGGACAAAAAAAAGGGAAGTTGAAAAGTCATCCCTCTTGCATGCCAAAATGCGCCCACATTGAGGTGTAAATAGTGAATGGAGATGGTAAATAAGGTGAAAAATACTTTAAAAAGTGAATAAGGGTGGTAAATGTTAGGCGTTGTCCCTCTTTAAGCCTCAAATACACCTAAGGTGGTAAGTGTTGGAAAATTTCCCTAAGGCGTGGTGAAGTGATATGTGTTAGAAGATATTCCAAGGTGGTAAGTCTTAGAGAATTTTATTTTTTTTTCCAAGGCGTGGTTTCAAATGTCTTCTAAGTGATAAGCGCCTAAGATGATATGTGTATTCCAAGGTGGTGATGGATGTGTTGCCTAGGCGTTGGAAATGAAGACCTCTAAGCACAAGATGAATATTCTCCTTCAGATATAAAATGCGCCTAAGATGTTGAGTGATGAAAAATAGAAAAATGAAATATTTCTAAGGCGTTAGAATTTTAAATAAAATTGCCTTGCAAGTGTGGAATAAATATAAATGGTGAGTGGCAAATCAAGTGTGCCAGGCGTGAACAAAAATTTTCTAAGTGAAGTTGATGTTTTTCCCCACTGGCAAACGAAAAATATTTCCAAGGCAAATTCTCAGAGTGCAGATGATTTAAAATATTTTCTAAGGCAGATATTTTCTTCTTAGAAAATACGCCTAGAGCTCAAGGTGGTGAAATTTTTCGAAGCCCGAGCAAATTTTCTCAGCAGTGAAGTCAAAAACGGATAATAATACAGGATGAATTCAAGTTTCTCAAGTTGGAGCAACACAGGATGATCACAGGTTCAAAATTCAAAAATTAAATGAACCCGTTCTTTGGGTACCCATGAATTCGAGACATTCTGGAGAAAATTTTCTTCTGGGTACTGAACGTTTGCGATGATAGATGGATTTCCAAGTCTTCCGAACTTCGCCGACACTTTTTTAGTGAAGAATTTAATCAATGCTTGAATTGTGAATTTTCCTAAGGGAGAATTTAAAATTTTCTAAGGCAAAGATGAATAAAACGTGTTTTCAAAATGAATTTTCTTCGAATGATGAATTTGAGGTCAGTTGCCTAGATAATTTTGATTGAATTCTTCGAGGATGAATTTTCCAGAGGTGATGAAGAGATTTAAATTCGAATTCAAGTGACAGAGCTCCAGCTGGTGAGTTAAAAAGGATGAATTTAAATTAAATTTTTCGAAAACAAATTCAAAGATGCCAGTCAAAGTCAAGTTTCTAGAAGAATAAGATTCCTGACGACGAGAGACAAGTGTCAGAAATACCAGAGAGGGAGAATTCGAATTTTTGAAATGGAGTAGTGGAAGTTTAATGCACTGGCTAAAATTGGCTCCTTCTAGAATTCGATTTTGAGCTATAAAATGAACAAGTTTTTCACTTCCTTTTCACAGCTGGAGAAGTCGAATTTGCTCTAAGTGAAGCATTGCAGTGAATTGCTTGAAGAGTTCGAAGTTTTGGTTGCTGAGACTAGTCAAGGGGGGACGCCTTGAGTTGCTGAGAAGTGCCTTTGCTGAAGTCAAGAAAGTGCGCACTTGCTGGTTAAGTAAGCTCTTGCTGAGGTGCAAATTCAATTCATTTGTTGCTGAAAGTTGAAGTTGCCAGTTAAGGAGGGCGCCTTGAGGTGAAGTTGCTGAGAGTTTTCAAGGTGCATATTAATTGATTGTTGATTGTTGATTGCTGATATAAAGTGTGAAGTTATAGAAGTTCGAGTTGCTGATTGACATTGATTAAAAGTTGCTAAGGCTGAAGTCTACTTAGAAATCTGTTCTAAGTATTGAAGTTTGAATTTATTGGAAAAGAAGAAGCTGAGATGGCTGAGGCAAGGGCGACTGGCAAGGACAATGGTGCCTCCAGACAAGCTGTGATCAAGAAGCTGAGTAAAACATTCATGCCGGAATCAAAGTTCATTTCGAAGTTGGGCAAGTTGACAGACACCAACCTGGGCTCCGTCAACCTGGAGACCTTCAAGAACAGGATGTTGGGAATTGGAAGTCATCGGGCTTCGACCACTTCACACAATATTGTTCGAAGTGGGTTATATGCAGCTGTTGGTTTCCCGCCAGCCATTCAATGCTCGGAGCTGATGATGGAGTGCGCCAATTACTATGAGAAGGATCATCGGTCAATCACGTCACCAGATGGCCAAGTACTAGCCAATCTTACTCCAGCAGCCATTGGTGAAGCTTTCGGGATCCCGGTGCACAGAAATATGATCTACAAATCCAGAGAACGGGCTGAGCGGATGTACGCTTCTGCATTCGAGAGATGCATGGAGACGATTAACACTCACTGGATGAGCACTCCCAAGCCTTCTCGTACGAAGTTGCCGAAGCAGATCATTGCGGATGACTTGAAACAAGAGTATTGTGATCTCATCATGATGCTGAGCAGGGTTGGAGGTTGTGCACAATCATTCATTTTTGAACCCTAGATGTTTTACTACATCAATCTCGTGCTAGAAGGAAAGGATTATGTCAATTGGGCCGAGATGATAAGTGATAATTTGCATGAGCAGCTCCTGAGCCTCCGAAGAACGAAGACATTTTATATGAGCTCCTACATCATTTATATGTTGGCACGAATGACGAAGTACAGGGGGGTCTCTTACAAGGAACCTGTCGGTTGTGGCTCTCATCAATTCAAGATATATGATGCATGTCCACAGTTGCATTTGGCGAGCACAACCCACTACAAGCATGTCAACGATTCTTTCACCATGTATATCACGAGGCTGCTTCAGGAGCGATTACAACATAGAATCTTGAGGGATGCCCAGGAGCTGATTGAAAGGTATGGGTGTTGGTTCATACAGTTTCCGAGATTTTCTTACATTAGGCTGCAAGGTTTCTCATCATACCCATATAGGCTGCCTAAGTACCCAACCGATAAGATTTTAATGCTAGAAATATCTAGGCAACTGCTTGCCTTTGATAAAATTCAAAAGAAGAAGAAGGGAGGGGTAGAATTCCCTATTGTCATGGGCAACTCGGATGAGGTGTGTCCCTCAATACAGGCAGCTAGGGAAGCTGAAAGTGAACTTCAGTTTTATCATTTTTCATATCATACTAGCCAACAGCACTACGATCCACATCATAACATCAAGTGGGTACTGTCAGAGGAGTTTAAACATAAGGCCACCATAGAGGATTATTGGGCTGATGCAGCTGATGAGATTGAAGTAAGGAAGAGAATGTTTTCTCGGTTGCCGATTACTCTGATCAGGGAGTGTGAAATTGTGCCGGTTCCAGACCAGGTCAATGAGGATATGGATGTTGTCCATCCGGATTATGCAGCAGTTAGAGATACTCCACTTCCACCTCCAGATTGGTCAGAGCCTGAGATTGTTGATTTGGACACCCTTTCTATCCCAGTCCTGACTTTCACTAGAGCGTGGGTTGATAGACGAGTAAGCAAATTGAAGAGTAGGTCAATTGCTTTGACTTACAATATGATGGGAGATCACAGGACGCCCACTACTGGCAGAAAGAAACAGATTACAAGAGGTCCAGAGCCCAGAAAGAAAGAGCTAGTTCGACAGGAGCCTACTCAGCCAGAGCCTCCACGAGTTACAGTTGCATCACCATTGGAGACACGTTCTCCAAGCATACAGGAGGTCTCTTTATTTGTTGATCAGAGGAATGCATTGAATCAGGTGCAAGTGGTACAGAATGATATTCAGAGAGAATCGATTGGCCAGAGTGTCAACGCACCTGTTAGGGTTGATCAGCAGGATGATGAGGGGACTATCACTGACCCTCAGTTTCAGCAGGAGTTAGAGGCGGCCTTGAATGATGATGATGATATAGTGTCAGGTGATACTCAGCCACCTGAGGACGATGAGCCTCGCCAGAATGATATAGAGGTTGAGCAGGTTAGAGAGGTTGAGGCACAGAAGCAGCATCCCTTCGATATACAGTATGATGTGCCCGATTGGCTTAAGGATAGAATGAGAAGAAGCCCCAGTGAGGAGATTGATCCAGCAGTTGAGATGGAGGAGTTTTTGAACAGGATCAGTGCACCTCCACAGAAGAAGAAGGCAAGGAAGTTTTCGAAGATCTCCACTGAAGAGGATGGTTCACGTACCCTTCATGTAGTTGTGCCACGAGTTGAGTGTGACCGAAATGAAGCAATGCCTGAGAATTATGTGGTCACGACTCTGGATTTGGGACGCCCTACTGGAGCGCAGATTGTAGAGGAGTGTGATAACTCCTTCCTTGCCCTCAAAGACAGATTATTCAAGAAAGAAGGAAAATATAAAAGGCTGAAAAGATAACACAAGGCCTTAATCGGATATGTTCAGCAGTTATCTCGTTCTCGAGGGCAGGATATTCCAGTGATAGAGCCTCCAGCAGAGATACCTAGAGAATCGATCAGCGGCTTGATGGAGTTACGGAAAATGGCACAGGAGGCAGATAAGTGGGTCACAGGGGTTCGTGTTGAGACAGAGAAGTTTATGGAGGACCTTGCTTTTGCTTTTCAGCCAGGCCTCTAGCATTTCGACACGGGTTGGATGCGGTGGATCATGCTTGGGGAGATGCCCCATCTATCGAGTAAGGTTATTCAGCGTCTTGAGGTATTGAGGCATGTGCCATTGCGATTGCTGATTGATGGAGGTGTCATTCAGGAGAATGACAAATATGATTTCTCTAGGTGGTATTCTTCAGCTATCACGGGGCGTGGTTTCTTCGATGCGGCACAAGCAGATTCAGCCAGGATACATAAAGCTATGGCCAATATCATAGATGGAGTTCAGAACACTTTTGAGGCCATATTTGCTAGGCGGCTGAATACAGAGGAGGTGAACGTTGATAATTTGAGGGGTTTGCTTTGCCTTTCTTTGCAGATGTTAGACCTTTGCGGATGATTTCGAGAATACTTCTACTTTCTCCACCTTGATCCGAACACGCAGGATGCTTGATTGCTTGGAGAAAATCTTGTCACGAGGCATGAGCATTCAGTCACAGTGTTAGAGTTTCAGTTAGATTGTGTTCCACCGATTTCAGTTCAGGAGGTTGAGGTTGTGCTTCGCAAATTCCTGGGGTTGGCAGCAAAGAGAAGGCAAGTGGGAACGCACTACTGGACGAGGATCTTCTACAAGATTGAATATGGGCATTTATTACATTTACTATTTTGGGAGTGAGTGGGAATCTTTGATTCATTTAATGTACCACTCCCTATTCTGGCAGTTTTTAGGGTTAGGGATGAGGTGGCACGATTCTGGCCACTCTATTAATTGTAACCCTAGCCGTCTTTTGGACTGGGCCAACTATAAAAGGGCGAGTCCCCCTCATTTGTAATACATTAGAACAGGAGATTAGATCAGAGTCAGAATTGAGATAGAGCTAGAGTTAGAAAGTAGAGCATTGTAGACATTTTACATAGTGGAGAAGAAAGAAAGTTTTCCCTTTGAAAACTTTTGCGGAGATTGTTGTGTAATACTTTTCATAATAATAGATCTTTTCATTGATGGTGGAATTCGTCTTGTCATGAATAGCTAGCAAGGTCTCTTCTTCCTTTCGGATCCAAGTAACTTAATTTCATGCAATTAGTTTACTTTGATGTGTGGTATTTTGTTGAAGTAACTTCTTTCATTCCATACCACTAGCGGCTTGTTGATGATAAGTTCGCCTTGCATGGTCAACTGGACATTATCTTGAGTTTACTTCGGTTGTGATTTGTATGCTTATATGCGTCGTTGTGATGGTGTATGTATGCTAAATCATAATTTGAACATCTTTTGTTATCCCTTTGAAGATTGCACCAATTTTATTGAGTCTGTCCGACGTGAGGCTAGGTGAAATCCGGTTGAAGTCTACTAAAACGAAGCTCCACATATCCTGCATTTAGAATAGAACATAGGTTTCTTAGGCCTTACACTCTTTTACTTTCCGCACATTTCTGATTAGCTTTAGGAAAACGTACTACATTGCCAAATCATACGTACAAGAATCCCCTTCAAATCATATACCAGCTGCTAACTGCTAGAACTCTGAACAATTGTGTAAGTCCCCTCGTAAGAACACAGCAATACACATCAACCAAACTGGGTCTATTCGCACTTAAGGAACCTTGGAGTTGAACGTGTGATCTATCTCGCAATCTTAGCACACAGAATACTTTGATCAAGAGAGAACAGAGTAGCCCCAAACTATTTTTGTTCTGCTGTTTGGTGCGGTCACAAAAACCACGTCAACAGGATACTAGAGCTTTAACTCAATGCAAGATGCATAAATGTCAAACTGGTTTTCTAATATAATAGTTGCATAAAAACATTACCAGTAAACTTCAAAACAGTAGAAAAGATTCTCATATTTCCGCTAACCATAAGGAAACTACATGTGGTATTGCTTACTGGAATGAGAGCGAGAAAATGTTATTTATTTTCATGTCAAAAATGCCTTCGTAAAAGAATATTCTGCAAAGTTATATTTCTCCTCTTCAAGATGAACCAAGGCACTGAGGTCAGTAAAAAATTCCAGGGCTTGATGCTTGATTAGTCTAAGTGAATAAGACACCAATTGGCTAAGTCAATCTAATACTTCCTTGAAAAAGCTAGCCCTATGGATGATACAAAACAATAAACATTCTAGTCCCAGTGACTCCTCGAGCAATAATAATGGAATAATTTACCTGAAAAGAAAAACATTTGAATCCCAGTGACTACTCGAACATTAATAACAGAATAATTACCTCAAAGGCAAATGTGAATTTTCTAACAAGCACTGTAAAAGCAGACAAACTAAGACAAAATTTGATTTAGCAAAATTTGAAGCTTCAACTATTGCGCCATGGACTGGACAACTAATGTGACATGATAAAATTCCATTTCTGGTTCAAAAACATTTCATCTTATCCTCAGTCTTATCCTCAGTCACATTTGATGTTTCTGTAAATTCTTCTAACAAACATTGACGATCCCAAGTAACCAACAGCTCCTGCAAGTTTCAAAAGAAAACCTCATAAATTATTTCCCATACAAGTATGTCTGCCAAAGCATATTAAGTTTTCTCATGTTTAAAAGCTAAGTAGAGAAGACTAACAGAAATGCTTACCACAGAGTATGCCCAAACCAAGGCAGAACATAAGAGTATACCCAAAATAGAAGCTTGTTTGGAAAAATCCAGACATCTTTGTTTTCATATAGTAGTAATATATTGAATAGAGATAGACATAGACAGCAGTTGATGCAGCTGAGAAGAAGGATGTCCATTGCCAATGATAGTTCTCCGCATTTAGCAAAAAGTATGTTCCAACAATTGTGACGCAAATGGTGACTATAATGAGAATCAAGAAGACCAGCAACATAAATCCGTACACATAGTAAACCTTCAAGATAACAACCAAAATAATGAGGTTATAGAAAGTTTTAAGTGACTGAAGCCATGAAACACTGAAAACAGAGAATAATGGAAGGCAGTGCATTTTCAAACAGGTATAAAGAAAGAAACCAACTTAGATCTTAGAAACATTCTACTATATCTCTATTTTTACTGGTAGTGAAGGAATTCCAGGTAAGATGATCAAGAAGCAAAAGGAAAATGTAGGCATGAGGTTATTTCACAAGAAGGATAATAATTAATCTATATGTTAATTTGCACAGAGAATCATTCACCAACAGTCCCTTACCTTGTAGTTCCAAAATGATGTAAAAACAAAATACATCTCAATGAATATACTTCCAAATGGAAGCAGACCACCCATTACCGACACCACTGAAGGAGTGAGATACCATTTCTTCTCAGGAATTGGCCGAGGAATGCTCTTCACGCGACAAGGATTATCTGAAGCCCTACTCCAATTCCTTCCTACAACTGTTCCCAGAAGTGCTAAAGGGAAAGAAATGAAAGCCCATATTACAAAAACCACCACCTGGCATTAGATGAAAAGGGAAATAAAAAATTAATAAATGGCTTATATATAGAAATCCAGATATAAAATAAAAGAGGTATGAATTCTTAGTAGTAAGAACCGTACCATAGTGCCAAAAGGAATAGCAGCCAGTGACCGTTTAAGGATAGCTACAATGTTCAATGTGAAACCAATTCCAAAGCACAAGAATGGAAAAAGAGATGCAGTAAGGACCATTGACTTCACCCAATGCTTCCCTGTCAAGTAAAACATGAAATGAACCATGTAAGCAAGTTCAAAAAGACAACTTCCAATAATGCCGGGAAAAAGATCAACAAGCCACCTAAAATCAATGATATTGGGAAAACTTGTTACAAAATTTTATATTAAATGTTGAGTTCTCAAAAATAAAAATATTTACCATCATTGCGCGAGTAAAGGCTTCCACTCACATGACCTGAGATAAATGATGTAAGGGCATAGCAGACAATGAAAGTCGTAACAATTGCTCCACGACTGAACCAACATCAACAGAACAAGTTGGATAGCTTAAGTTTACAGCCCTAAAAACAGGACACTTAAATAAAGTCAAAGCTGAAAGTCAAATCAGCAATAGCAGAAAAAGAGCTTGAAGACAGATTGAAGCCAATACGTATAGACTTATAGTGAAGCCAGGCATTTAACAATTCATGGAACTCTAGCAAAAGAAAACAGATTCAAGAAGGGTCAAAGCCTTGTATTTTATCTTGAATGGTTTAGTATTATAAGAATATCCCAGAGGCATCACTCCACTAAAAGACTTGACAAAATCAAAAAGACACATTTGACTGACCTTTAACTTGATTTTGTATCGATGTTCATCTTAATTGTGTGCTTATTTGCCTCTACTCTCTCATATTATTCAAACAAATTAGACATATTAAGTGATTTGCATTCTCCAAACAGATTCTGAACCCATTCTGTTATGTGACCCTAGATGTAAATGGAGTGATATAGATGCCAACATGTTGCACGCATCCCCAGTAATTAGTACTAAGTAATATCAGGTCATAGGGGTATCTTGTAAAATAAATTGTACTGAGTAATCAATCATCCTATCTTCAGATTAGTCCTTTAGCCCTCCATTAATATTAGTGGGAGCTGTATATATATGAGGTGAATATCAGTGCGAAGTGTAGATGGAGAATATTCTATTTGGTTGGGATCTCAAGTTAGAAATATTGCATGGGGTGGCTTTTCCTAGAGTTTTTAGCTGGCCCTCAAATATGGGGATGTTTCAAGAGCTTGGGATGGGGATAAAAAGTAGTGTTAAGTCCATAAAAATTCAGCTAAGAGAGATGTCCCCTCGATTTGGGGGATATTTCTAGGGATGTCCACTCATACGGATTTTAATAAACAATACTTCTTGCATCATTGTATTGCAGTATGTTGTTTTTATTTGGGTATCTTTGCCCACAAACATCTATTTTCTTGTGTGGTCTCTATTGTATTTTTGCATATTGTTGTTATTATGGGAATGTTTCTATTATTAAACATGTGGATCTATTCATTCTCCAACTTCCTCATATATAACCTTATCAAAAAGGACATGATAGTTGACCGCTAAAGTTTTTAGATAGAGTAAATATATAAATTCACTTTCTAACTAAAAAAATTATAAAAATCATGGCCAAAAACATACAAGAACATGTACAAATGGTGAGTGAAACAGTCTAAACATGATAACTTCCACTCATGAAGAACAAAGAATGCACTTCAAATCAAACTGAGAGGAAACTGAAATCAGCATAGTATTCAAACCTTCATGAAGTTTGTGAATATGTTTTAAAACGATACATGATACTTACTGTTGCAAACAAATCAAGAGAAATGAAGCATGCTTACATACCCAACATATAGCATGCCAATAATTGCCACCACGATGACAAGAAGCACAAGCATACAAAGCTGTGCACCAGTACCCACCAATGCTGACAACAGTACTAGATTTCTTGGTGTGCGGAAAACATCCCCATGAACAAGCTTCCATCCCGATTCTTCACTTCCATCTCTTTCCTGTAGGCAGATAAATTAACCATATTCGAAATGAAATGTGGAGGTGGATATAACATGATAACAAGACAATAAAAAATTAGCAGAGCTTATATTGCTGTTCTTTAATGAAATGTACATGGAAACTTATTTAGAGCTGGCCCAGACAACACCCAAGCCACTCGATATCCACCTCCACATCCATCATGCATGATGGGATGGTGCCTATTCGATAAACTTCCAAATGACTATTGCTATAAGATAGTCCAGTAGATACCAACATTGATAGACTGCTACCAAACTAGGTATGGGAACAATCCAAAAGTTGCAATTTAACCAATTATCCAAAAAAGCCATGTCTCAGTTTTCCATTACTTATCCCTTCCTAGCTCACCACAAGGACAATATGTCAAAGTACTGAGTGACAACAATTGAATGCAGTCTTTGATTCAGAAGTGCACAAATCATAGAGAATAAGTGACAGAAGATGTGAACCATATCACTGTTGTCAAACAGATTGCACCCGAATGCTTGAATGACTAAATTCAGCAATCTGTTGAAACATGGGAACTATCTTCAGGCTATGGGTATTCCTATGGCGAAGATAGACGTCCAGATTCTAGGCTGGTTCCTATATGATTATCTGATTATGGACTTGAAACTTTGATGGGAAACGGGAAAAAACTTAATTTAATGCAAAACTAGGAAAGTTGAACTGTGGTGATGCACCTATTTGATTTAAAGAAAACAGATTAATTCACAACTGATTCCTTACGAGCCTATTTTCACAACTCAAACTGAACAATTTAACTGCATAAATGATTCACAGAAAGGCCTGATAATTCATTCTTAATGAAGGAAGAATTTATTTTCACAACTTAAAGATATGAATATATTATAAGCACAATTTATGACCTGCAACTAAAATCGTTCTTTCTGTGTACATGCATTCACAAATGTGACAGAAATTCAAAGGATTTGATGTAAAACACATTAAATTTGCATCCAAAACATTCATAAAACAAGACAACTGAATCTAAGAAGGTTAATATCTAACTTGCAATGACAACAGAAGGAAAACTCTGCAAATGATACTCTAACATAACCTGTAAACCTGCTACTGAATTAAATTCTGAAAATCACAATAGCAATCTAGAACTCACCAGGGTTTCTAGATCATCGTCTTCACGGGCATACTTTGCATAGTCGTTCCTCAATGTGCGCATCATGATCATAAAGACTAAACCAGCGAGAAAAATAACCATCATGAAGGAGTTGAAGATTGAAAACCAATGGATCTGTTTGCAATAGCAAAGATTCAGTAACCTTAAAACTCTCTAAATCAAATCAAAAGGACAAATGGACATCAATTACACCTGTTTTTACTTAACAGTTCAAAAAGTGGTTCCATAAAATAGTCACATAAGATTTCTAGATCCATGTCTTCACAAGCACACTTTGCATAGCCATTCATCAAACTGTGCATCATGATCATAAAGACTAAACCAGCAAGGAAAACAACCATCATGAAGGAGTTGAAGATTGAATACCAATGGATCTGTTTGCAATAGCAAGATTCAATAACCTTAATACTCTTTAAATTAGATTACAAGGCCAACACGAATAAGGCATTACCGAACTGAATAAGGCCCACATGACTTACCATATGGAAGAAGCCTCAAAAGCATAAGCCAGATGTAAGAAATACTTTGGCGTTTAAGGAGTGAGAGCATTGACTCAAGACTTTCACGTGTAAAAATCAATGTTCTGCATAATTATTATAGTGATCATAAGGTATTCAACAACATATACATAATGCATACACAGTATAAATATATATTTGAAAACAAATACACAGAATTTTATCTCCAGAACAAATTTCAGTTGTATGGTTCTCAAAACCAATGCACAGAGAATTGCACATAAGATCACTTTCAGGGCATTCTAGGGTATTCACAGGTTCAAGCTGATCTTATAAGTCTTACCAATACCCTGAGAACATTCCAAGGACTTATATAAACCTGTCTCAAATAATAAGATTTGGTGTCTCATATCTTGCCTTGATTCTTGTAGAGGCTTCATAGGATTATTATGATGAAGCACAATCTTAGAATGATTGTTAATTTTAAATTTTATTAGCATTATGGAGTAAGAGGCTATTTGTTATATCCATTTAAATGGGACCACTGTTGTATAACTTGTGATTTTCATATATTTTGTTCCCTGGAAGTAATAAGATCAACACATATGCATCTTTCTTGCTCAAGTTTTGGTACTGTTATTATAGTTAATTGCATAGCTTATTTAAGATCCTAAGATTTTATCAATGGTAACAATGTCTTGGCCAGGATCTTTATCTTTTGGTTAAATCTTGCACTGACCATTCTCCTCAGAGAATCTTAATTATATAATTCATTTTCATTATCCCACTTCTCTTACTGATTGCAGTTTTCTCCTTCAATTCATCACTTATTGTTTTCCATATTTTAAGAAATTATAATCAGAATCATGTTTGGTCTCAGTTGAGTAAACCTATCTTGGCCTAGGCTTTTAAACAATGACCATAATCCCATTCTTTGGCGTCTTAGTTTATGGCTCTTTTACTAATATTTACCAATCCCTTACCAGTTGCATTTTATTGATTGGTATCTTGATCTCTATTTTTTCTGTAATTTGGCATGTGATCTGTTCTGCCAATTTTGTTTCTAGATGCAAATATTTGATAGATTGTACTGTTTTGTCTTTATTACCAATTCTCCAATGAAATGAGAACACAAATTCATTATTTCAAAATTGTCAATATCATGTTCTCTTTCACTGGCTCCATCGTTTGTTGAACTATTTGTCACTTTGATTGGATTGGTAACATTTTGTCACTCTTGCAACCAAGAGTCCTCCAGAAATTTACACTAGCCCTATCTCCAAACTTCCATTTTGTGCCTTTAATGATGATAAATGTGGATGCTATCATTTTTTTCCATAAACAAGATCCTTGAGGAAGAGTGCTACATGTTAAGCTTTCCAAAATATTTTCATTTTGGTGGAGATACTTTCTTTTTATGATATCAGTCCACTCCTTTTGCTCAAAAAGCATCCTTCACGTAATTTTAGCATTAAGAGCTAAATTGAACTCTTATCTTTCTAATCCCTAAACCTCCTTTCTTCTTTGGCTTGCAAAATGGAGTCCCAAGCCACTAGAGGAAATCTTTTTCTTTCTTCAGTCCCAAACCAAAGGAATTTTCTTTGGATTTGATCAATCCTATCAACAATCTTTGTAGGGATTCTCAATATACTTATGTTCCCCAGGGACATGTCCCCAGGATTTTTTTATGCGTACCCACACCGAGGACATTTCAGGGATGCTAGGATGGCCCAAGGACATTTCCTAGCCATCCCCAATCAAAAAAAAAATTACCAAAACGTCTCCAAGACACAAAGACGGAAAGGGAACAACGTGGGGACGACCATACGTGTTTTAAAAAAAGGCCACAGCTTTAAAAAAAAATATATATATATATATATATATATTATTTATGGGCTCCCATGCCCCTCTAAGCCCTAACATAACAAAAAGAGGAGTCCATATGTTACAATTGTTCAATTTTACATGCAAAAAAAAAATTGCAGCCAAGTTAGAAAAGCAAGCCAGCAAGGTTTGAAGATGCAGTTGGAAAAACCAACATTGGTTAGCACTAGTAGTGAGGAGTGAGGTAGCAACTAGCAAGAGAAATGAAAGAGGTATGTTAATCTTTCATTTGTTTTTTTTTGTAAGTTTAATTGATGAAATATATGATTTTTTATTTTATTTCTATTTCCAGTTTCCAAATTCCACTTACATATTGTTTTACAAAACATAACAACATGAGCAATAGTAGTGAGAATAGTGGGCATGATGAGATGGAAGAAAGAAACGAAAGCCAAAATGTAAGAGTTACTAGCTCACTTGGGGGTTCATCTGGGTGTGGGAGTGGTATGGGTGAAGAGGGGCAGCCACAAAATCCATTTGATTGCCCTTCTGAAGTTCTAAAAACTTATGCAAAAGGCCCTTTTAATTCCAAAAAACCTCTTCTTCACTTTATGACAGCCCTAGAAAAAGATAAGAAGAAAAATACAGGGGGTACTAGAGTGTGGTTGTCACATTTGTAAAACTGATTCTAGAGGGAGCTAAACAAGCTTGTATTGTCATCTTGTTGTGACCTTTTCACACATCGCCCCACTCGAAATGGGGACCCCCTAATTTTTGCTCCATTCTGGTCTTTTGGCTTGGGTTTTTCTCTCTCTCTCTCTCTCTCTTTTCTGATGTCTGCCTTTCAAGGATTGTGCCCGTCATTGAGCTTAAGCGTGAGATCGACCAAGTCTGAAAATTAGGGTTTCATCTTTCCTGGTCAGTCCAAAGTCGAACGAAGTAAGTAAATTGAAAACAGAGCTTAACATTGATGTTAGCATGCTTCCAGCAGGCTCTCAGCAAATTTTCATCAGATTCTGAGGTACTTACTATTTTTAGTAAGTGTGCAATTACAGGCAATCTGTCAGCATTTTTTGAGATTCCGACAGTCACACTGCGTTCAGAGCACATCAGGCTGCTCGCATGCAAAATTTGAGCAAAAACAGACAACTTTCCATTTTTAGCAGTCCAGCTTCCGGGACAAATTTTAGGGCCTAGATGCAGAGTTTTTCTTTGCATGTCTGGATATTCCTTCTGGGTTTTTCGAGACCTTCACGATGGTGTAACATGCAAAGTGAGATAACGACTTTCAGAGTTCAGCCTTCAGAGGCTATTTTTAGGGTTTGCATGTCAGGGTTTTCTTTGCATGTCGGATGATTCTTTATGGGTTTTTCAAGAGCTTCGCAATGGTATGACATGCAAACGGAGATAATCACTCAGTAAAGAAACGGAGATAATCACTCAATAAAGAACTTACTATTTTTAGCAGGTGTGTCCCGGCAGCCGCCTCCCAACAGTTCAGAATCATGAACTGATCACAATGCAACAGAAACGAAGACAAACAGAAATCATTTGATACGCATGCAGAACAAATTAAGGTTTCCAGCTTCGGAACCTGAAAAGAGGGGTAAAAAGTCAGAATTTTCGAAAACCGGTGTAAACCACCGCGATCAGCGTCCTTCAGGCTATCTGCTGGTAAAATTTCAAGTCAAACGGAGCACTTACTATTTATAGTAAGTCAAGTGCATGCGCTGACGTCAGTAGGCAGGTCACGTGGTGAGGAGCGCATCATTCAAATTTCAAGTCAATCGGAGTTGTGGAGCTATCAGAAGCAAGCATTTGCTATTTATAGTAAGTCATCCTCAAAAATGGGCTAAAAATAGCAGGCCGACTAAAAATAGCAGTGTCAACAGGGTAACAAGGTCGTGAGGACGCAGTGTTTAAAATTTCAAATTGTTCTGAGCTTCAGAGATGCAAAAATCAGAGGGCTTACTATAAATAGTAGGGCATGGATAAACTGGCAAAAATGAGAAAAAAATTTCTAAGTCTGGAACTTCATCCTGCAGCCATGGCAAAATGCGCCCAAGTTGATGAAGACGTGATAAAAAAAATTTAAGTATGAAAGCTCGTCCTGCTCACCAGGTGAAATGCGCCAAAGTTCAAGCAAGTCGAAGTAGTCAACAATTTTCATCCAGTAGCTAGGCCAAAATGCGCCCACCTTGAAGGTTGAATAGCAAAAAATTTCTAAGTGTTGGGTTCGTCCTCCTCACCCCTCCAAATGCGCCCACCTTGAAGGTTGAATAGCAAAAATTTTCTAAGTGTTGAGTTCGTCCTCCTCACCCCTCCAAATGCGCCCATCCTCCAGCTAGGTAAAAAAATGCGCCCAAAAGAGAAGCAAGTCAAAGTGGTCAACGTTTTTCATCCTCCAGCTAGGTAGAAATGCGCCCAAAACAAGCCATGTCAAGACGAAACGAGGAAGGTGAAAGGTCACAAGCTAGGCGTGGTTATAACTTTCATCCTTCATCAAGGCTAAAATGCGACCAAGTTCAAAAGGGGTCAACAAGTCAACGAATTTCATCCACCATACATGCCTAAATGCGCCCATCCTCCTAGGCTAAAATGCGCCCAAATGAGGTCAAGTGAAGACGAAAACGGAGAAGTTGAAGAGTCATCCTCTTGCCTAGCTCAAATGCGCCCAAGTTGAAGGTGTAAAAGTGAATGAAGGGTAGTAAATGGGGTAAAAGGTGTTAAAAATACTTCAAGGCGTGGTGAAAGAAGGGTAAATGCTAGGCGTGATTTTGATTTTCCTCTTCAAGTGCTATATGCGCCCAAGGTGGTAGGTGTTAGAAAATTATTTTTCCAAGGCGTGTGGGGTGAAAACAAAATGCTAGGCGTGGTTTTAAACTTTCTTCAACTATGCTATGCGCCTAGAATGTGAGATGAAATAAGGGATGTGGTGATGAATTTTTTTTCTTTCTAAGGCGTTGGAGCTTTAAATAAAAATGCCTTTCAAGTGTGAAGTAAAATGCAAAGTGGTGAGTGAGAAATAAAATGTGCTAGGCGCCTCCATGAATAAAAAATTTTCTAAGTGAAGTTGATGAAGTTTCCACCACTGGCGAACGAATAAAATTTTCTATGGCAAATTTTCAAAGTGCAAGATGATTCAAAAATTTCTCAAGTCAGAACACAGGATGATCACAGATGAAGAATGAATTTAAACTGGTGGAATAATTTTTTTTCTAAGGTTCAAAATTTAAAGGATTAAATGAACCCATTCGTTGGGCACCCATGGATTCATCGCGTTCTGGGGAAAATTTTCTTCTGGGTACTGAACATTTGTGATGATAGATGGATTTCCATGTCTTCCGCACTTCGCCAACACTTTTTCAGTAAAGAATTCAATCAGTGCTCAAATTGTGAAATTTTCCTAAGGAATAATTTAAAATTCTCTAAGGCAAAGTGAATAAAACGTGTTTGCAAGATGAATTTCTCCGGGCAACGAATTTGAGGTGAATTGCCTAGATGATTTTGATTGAATTCTTCGATGATGATTTTTCCAGAGCTGAAGAGAGGTAAAATTTGAATTCAAGTGACAAAGCTCCGGCTGGTGAATTAAAAGGATGAATTTAAATTAAATTTTTCGAAAGTAAATTAAAAGATGCCAGTCAAAGTTGAACTTCTGGAAGAACAAGATTCCTGACGTCGAGAGACAAGTGTCAGAAATACCAGAAAGGGAAAATTCGAATTTTTGAAGTGGAGTAATGGAAATTAAATGTACTGGCTATAATTGGCTCCTTCTAGAATTCGATTTTTGGCTATAAAATTGAGAAGTTTCTCACTTGTTTTTCACAGCTGGAGAAGTACGAATTTGCTCTGAGTGAAGATTGTTGCTAAGAATTGCTGAAGCTTGAAGAGTACGAATTTTTGCTAACGCTGAAGTGTTGCTGAAGTGAAGCTAAGAAGGACGACTTGAGTTGGTTGTTGAGTTCCAAAATCTGAGGTGAAGAGATTCGAATTTCAAAGAGGAGATTGTTGGAGTTCGAACTTGCTGCTAAAGTTCAAAGTTGTTGAAGGTTGGAACTTTTGGAGGGGCGCACTTGCTGATTGCTGAAGCTTGATTTGTTGCTGAGATTGGAAGTTGCCAGAGCTAGGAAAGACGCCTTGAGGTGAGAAGTTTCAAAAAGTTTAAAAGGTGCGAACTTGTTGATTGGAGAGGTGTGTGTTCAAAGTTGCTGAAACTTGTGAGGTGCGCATTTGCCAAGTATGAATTTACAAATTTGCCAGAGTTCAAGTTGCTGATTACTAGTGGGCGATTTTACTAGAATTGAAGTTGCTGATTGAAGTCAGAGTTTACTTAGAATTTCTTCTAAGTATTGAGGCTCGAATTTATTGAAGGAGAAGCTGAGATGGCTGAGGCAAGGGCGACTGGCAAAGATAACAATGGTGCATCCAGACAGGCTGTGATCAAGAAGCTGAGCAAGACATTCATGCCAGAGTCAAAGTTCATTTCGAAGTTGGGCAAGCTGACGAACACCAACTTGGGCTCCATCAACCTTGAGGCCTTCAAGAACAGAATGTTGGGGATTGGAAGTCATCGACCTTCGACTACTTCGCACAACATTGTTCGAAGTGGATTATATGCAGCTGTTGGTTTCCCACCAGCCATTCAGTGTTCGGAGCTGATGATGGAGTGTGCCAACTATTATGAGAAGGACCACAGATCGATCATGTCACCAGATGGTCAAGTGTTAGCCAATCTCACCCCTTCAGCCATTGGTGAAGCTTTCGGGATTCCTGTGCACACAATATGGTTTACAAGTCCAGAGAACGAGCTGAACGGATGTATGCTTCGGCATTCGAGAGATGCATGGAGACAATCAACACTCACTGGATGAGTAATCCTAGGCCTTCTCGTACGAAGCTGCCGAAACAAATTATTACAGATGACTTGAAACAAGAATATTGTGACCTCATTATGATGCTGAGCAGGGTTGGTGGTTGTGCACAGTCATTCGTTTTTGAGCCTTGGATGTTTTATTACATCAACCTCGTGCTAGAAGGGAAGGATTATGTTAACTGGGCTGCGATGATCAGTGACAATTTGCACGAGCAGCTCCTGAGCCTGAGAAGAACGAAGACATTTTATATGAGCTCTTACATCATCTACATGCTGGCTCGTATGATGAAGTATCGAGGAATTTCTTACAAGGAACCTGTCGGTTGTGGCTCTCACCAATTCAAAATCCATGACGCTTGTCCGCAGTTGCACCTGGCAAGTACCACTCATTACAAGCGTGTCAATGACGCCTTCACCATGCACATTACGAGATTGCTTCAAGAGCGGTTGCACCACAGAATCTCGAGGGAGGCCCAAGAGTTGATTGAAAGGTATGGGTGCTGGTTTATTCAGTTTCCAAAGTTTTCTTACATAAGGCTGCAAGGTTTTTCATCGTACCCATATAGGCTGCCTAAGTACCCAACAGATAGAATTTTAATGCTAGAGATATCTAGGCAATTGGTTGCCTACGATAAAATTCAGAAGGAGGGAGGGATTGAATTCCCAATTGTCATGGGCAACTCAGATGAAGTGTGTCCTTCAATACAAGCAGCCAGAGAAGCCGAGAGTGAGCTTCAATTATATCACTTTTCATATCACACCAGCCGACAACACTATGAGCCGCATAATAACATCAAATGGGCACTGTCAGAAGAATTTAAACATAAGGCAAATATTGAGGATTATTGGGCTGATGCATCAGACGAGATTGAAGTCAGGAAAAGAATGTTCTCTCGGTTGCCAATTACTTTGATCAAGGAGTGTGAAGTTGTTCCGGTTCCAGACCAGGTGAATGAGGATATGGACGTTGTCCATCCAGATTATGCAGCAGTGAGAGATACTCCGCTTCCGCTCCGAGATTGGTCAAAACCAGAGGTGGCTGACTTGGATACACTTTCTATTCCGGTCTTGACATTCACTAGAGCATGGGTTGACAAGCGAGTGAACAGGTTGAAGAGTAGGTCAATTTCCTTGACTTACAATTTGATGGGAGATCACAGGACACCCACCACAGGCAGAAAGAAACAGATCACACGAGGTCCAGAGTCCAGAAGGAAAGAGCCAATTCGGCAGGAGCCCATTCAGCCGGAGCCTCCACGAGTTGTAGTTCAGTCACCCACGCCATTGGAGACACGCTCTCCGAGTATCCAGGAGGTTTCCTTGTTTGCTGATCAAAGAAATGCATTGAATCAGGTGCAAGTGGTACAGGAAAATAATCAGCCTCCATGGAGAGAGTCAGTTGGCCAGAGCGTCAACGCACCTAGTAGGGTTGATCAGCAGGATGATGAGGGGACTATTACTGACCCTCAGTTTCAGCAGGAGTTAGAGGTGGCTATGAATGATGATGATGATATAGTTTCAGGAGACACTCAGCCACTTGAGGACGACGAGCCTCGTTAGAATGATGTAGAAGTTGAGCAAGTTCGAGAAGTAGAGGCACAAGCGCAGCAACCACTTGATATACAGTACAATGTGCCTGATTGGCTCAGGGACAGGATGAGAAGAAGCCCCGGCGAGGAAATTGATCTAGCAGTTGAGATGGAAGAGTTCTTGAACAAGATCAGTGCACCTCCACAGAAGAAGAGAGCACGAAAATTTTCGAAGATATCAACAGATGAGGATGGATCTCGCACCCTTCATGTAGCCGTGCCGCAGGTTGATTGTGACCAAGATGAAGCGTTGCCAGAAAATTACGTGGTCACAACTTTGGAGTTAGAATGCCCCACTGGTGTGCAGATTGTAAAGGAGTGTGATAACTCCTATCTTGCCCTCAAAGATAGGTTATTCAAGAAAGAAGGAAAGTATAAGAAGTTGAAAAGAGAACACAAGGCCTTGATTGGATATGTACAGCAGTTGTCTCGTTCTCGTGGGCAGGAGATTCCAGTGATAGAGCCCCCAGCAGAGATACCTAGAGAATCAGTCAGTGGCTTGATGGAGTTAGGAAGAATGGCACAGGAGGCGGACAAGTGGGTCATAGGAGTTCGTGCTGAGACAGAGAAGTTTATGGAGGACCTTGTTTTTGCTTTTCAGCAGGCCTCTAGTATTTTGGCACGGATGGAGGCGGTTGATCATGCTTGGGGAGATGCTTCTATTTATCAGAGCAAAGTGATTCAGTGTCTTGAGGCATTGAGGCATGTTCCGTTGCGATTGCTGATTGATGGAGGGGTCATTCAGGAGAATGATAGATATGATTTCTCTAGATGGTATTCTTCAGCGATCACGGGACGTGGTTTCTTCGACGCAGCACAGGCGGATTCAACCAGGGTACGGAAGGCTATGGCCAATATTATCGATGGAGTTCAGAATACTTTTGAGGCCATATTTGCTAGGCGGTTGAATCCGGATGAAGTTAATGTTGATAATTTGAGGGGTAGGCTGGTGCCTTTCTTTTCGGAGGTTAAGACCTTCGTACAGGATGACTTTGAGAACATTTCTACTGTCTCCGCCTTGATCCAGAGCACGCAGGATTCCTTGGTTGCTTGGAGAAAATCTTGTACAAGGCATGAACATTCAGTCACAGTGTTAGAGTTCCAGCTTGATTGTATTCCACCCATTTCGGTTCAGGAGGTTGAGGCTGTACTTGGCAGATTCGTTGAGTTTGCAGCCAGAGAGAAGGAGAACGGGAATGCATTACTCAACGAGGATCTTCTAGAAGAATGATTATGGGCATTTATTGCCTTTTCTATTTTGGGAGTGTGGGAATCTTTGATTCATTTAATGTACCACTCCCCATTCTGGCAGTTTTTAGGGTTAGGGCTGAGGTGGCACGATCTTGGCCACTCTTTTGATTGTAACCCTAGCCGTCTTTTGGGACCGGGCTATCTATAAAAGGGGGAGTCCCCCTCATTTGTAATTCATTAGAATAGAGATTAGAATCATAATAGAGCTAGAGATTGGAGACTAGAGAGTACAGCATAGTAGACGTTTTGTTTAGTGTGGAGAAGAAAGAAAGTTTTCCCTTTGAAAACTTTTGTGGAGATTGTTGTGTAACACTTTCATGATAATAGATCTTTTCATTGATGGTGGAATTCGTCTTTGTCATGAATAGCTAGCAAGGTTTCTTCTTCCTTTCAGATCCAAGTAGTATAATTTTCATCTCATGCAAGTAGTTTACTTTGATGTGTGGTGTTTTATTGAGATAGCTTCATTTTATTCCATACCACTAGCGGCTTGTTGATGATAAGTTCGCCTTGCGTGGTCGATTGGAAATTATCTTGAGTTTAACTTCGATTGTGATTTGTATACTTATATGCGTCGTTCTGATGGTGTATGTATGCTAAATTATAATTTGAACATCTTTTGCTATCCCCTTTGAAGATTGCACCAATTTTACTGAGGCTGTCCGACGTGAGGCTAGGTGAAGTTCGATTGAAGTCTACTGAAACCAAGTTCCACATATCTTGCATTTAGAATAGAATATAAGTTCCTTAGGCCCTATACTCATTTACTTTCCGCGCAATTTTGATTAGCTTTAGGAAAACGAACTTATCGCCAAATCATATGCACAAAATCCCCTTCAAATCATCTATCTGTTGTTAACTACAAGAAGCCTGAACAATTGTGTAAGTCCCCTCGTAAGAACACAGCAATACACATCAAACCAACTAAGGGTGTTCCAAGTATTTCGGAACCTTGGAGTTGAACGTGTGATCTATCTCACAATCTTAGCACACGGAATACTTTGATCAAGAGAGAACGGAGTAGCCTTCGGACTATTTTGTTTTGTTGTTTGGTGCGGTCACAAAAACCACGTCAACACATCTATTGGGCTATAGAGGACAAGGGGTGAAGATTTGCAAAGAGATAAAGGAGGATGAGAGGGTAGAGTGTCATAGATCGCATATGGAGGCGGAATCAAGGTCTAAGGGGTTGCCAATGACAACACAATCTGCACAATCAGCTATGCATATGCTCTCTATGGTTGGCAGTGGTAGTGGTAGTGGTAGTGGTAGTGGTGGTGTTTCCACAAGAGGTAAGAGGAAGATTATACTAGTGAGCAACCAGGTACAACAATTGTAGGTTTGTTCAATGTGCATGCACAAGATGTGGAAGAGACTTCCATTGCCAAAAAATATTATGCCCATGCCATCCCATTCCATGTAGCATGTTCTCCTTACTTCAAACAAATGTTCAAAGATGTAGCTTTTGTTGGTCCCTCATTCACCCCCCGTATAGAACATAAACTACGTGCTACACCCCTTGACAAAGAATATTCCAAGGTGAGTTTGGTGGAGGACATGAGATAGAGTTGGATTAGAACAAGCTGCTCTATTGTCATGGATGGGTGGACTGATATTAGACATCAACCACATCAATATCATAGTCACATGTTCAGCTAGCTCTTATTTTCTTGGAGCTATTGATTGTTTTGGGAAACGCAATGAAGCAAAATTCCAATTTCATATTTTGAGTGATGCCATAGAGGAGGATGGGGCCTCAAATGTTGTACAAGCAGACATTGATTCGGCACGTATGTGCAAATTAGCTAGCATGATGGTGGAGGGTGCTTACAAGCACATCTTTTGGACCCCATGTGTTCATGCATTGAAAAACACATTGAAAGAAATAGGGAAGATAGATTGGGTGCAGCAGGTGATGATAGAAGCTAGAGATATTTAGATGTTTATTTGCAACCATCACACCTCACTTGCTCTCTTCAAGACATTTTCAAAAATAGGAATTCCTCAAACCTATGGAGACAAGTTATGTCAATTATTTTATTTTGTTAGAGAGGATGTTTGAGATGCAAGAGGCTCTACAGTTGATGGTTAATTCAGAGTGGAGTAGATGGTCTATTGCAAACACTGCGGAAAGAAAAAGCATTATACAAAAAATTATTAAGGATGATTGGTGATTCACTATGAGGTAAGCAATTGTTGATTTATTAATAAATTTATAATTTGATTGTTGATTTTATTAATAAATTTGGAATTTCTAATTTTAATTTTCTAGCTTGTCTTTTTTCAAATTTTTGTTTGCAGATATATTTGCTCCTTCATTTCAACTGTTGTGGATGTCATTAGATATGTTGATACAAACTCTCCAAGTCTTGGAGAAATTTATGAGACATTTGGCAACATGCTTGGAAAAATGAAGCAAGTAATTTGTAACAAGGATACTAATTTGGGATTATATGGGCAACACATTAAGCCCATTGTGATGTGGTAGTGGAACACTATGAACACCTCGCTTCATATGGCAGCCTTTGCTCTAAATCCCAAGTGGTATGCACCAAAATCTAGTAGGTTGCCTCCTTGTGATGATGAAGAGGTGAAAAAGGGTAAATGAAAGCCCTTTGAAAAAAAAATTCAATTGAGGAGTGAAGTTTACTTTGCACAGAATGGCTTGCCTTTACTAATCTTCATGGTCCAACATTCGGAAAACTAGAGGCAAAGATATAGATAGAGCTACATTAGCTCAAACTGATCCTATTGGATGGTGGACATGGCATGGCAAGGATACACCAAAGTTGAGGATGCTCGCTATTTTCCTCCTTTCACAAGTTGCTAGTTCCTCTACTGTAGAGAGAAATTGGTCCAAATACAGCTTCATTCACTCTATCAAGAGGAATAGGCTAACCTCTAGATGAGTAGAGAAGTCGGTAGCCATGCATAGTGCTTTGCAACTTCAAGATTGTCAGACTTCAAAGTATCGATAGACTTCAGCTTTACGATGGGATGTTGATCCAAAGGACACCATCCAGATTGATGAGGAGACACAAGAGGGATAGGTTGGAGTTTCATTAGATGAGGCAGCCCCTCATAGTGGCAATGACTCAAAGCTAGACCGATTTTGATGCAATGTTGGGAGATGTCGATTAGAGGCAGCCTCATACTTCTATCACTATGTTTTTATGACTTTTGTCATTTTGATTATAATGCAAACTTGTAGCCTTTGGGCATTTTGGTGTATTATTATTTTAAAAAAAATTATCATATCCACATTGACAATGAATTATGGAAGCAATTAAATATGTCATGACCCCTCCTTAGCTGGGTCGGCCAACAGTGTGAAAAAGGTGTTTTTTTAACACCAATTTAACATATATTTAATAAAATAAAATAATTTGAATTTACTTTTGGCACCTAGTTTTGAGCCAACCTATATCTAAATACATAGATAAATAATGTGCATGTCGGCCTATCCATATATGTGTGTGTGTATATGTGTGTGTGTGTTTGTAACAAGGCGGATCATCTGGAAGTTTGATGGTAAATTTGGGAGATTTTCCAAATAGGAGAGT
Organism: Sequoia sempervirens; assembly: GCA_007258455.2. Classification (NCBI taxonomy): domain Eukaryota; kingdom Viridiplantae; phylum Streptophyta; class Pinopsida; order Cupressales; family Cupressaceae; genus Sequoia; species Sequoia sempervirens. Next base: position 402,651,558 of record VDFB02281492.1, on the reverse strand, counting down.
TGGGAAGAAACCCTCAGCCATCCTGCAAGGTTAGGACACAAACCCTAACCCTACTTCATCAATTTTTCTATCACTATTTGCCATTTTAATCCTTCTTTCAAAGATTAATATAGGTCAACATTGTTCAAAGGCAGCCGCCATTCAAGGGGTCTACACCTAGGTGATAACTGGACATTGGTTCACACATCCCAATCACTTTTCAAGCCATTGAGCACTACCTGTAGCAAGTGTTAGAGGTTTTCTGTGATCTCAAGGAAAGTTGGGTGGTGTATCAAGCTATTAGATATCTATTGTTGAAACCCTAGTGTGGTGGCTAACAACAACAAAACCCATCATTCAGCTTCAAGGCCAACCCTGTGGCAAGCACAAGGAGCACCATCTTGCCAAATCTAAGGCTTCGCACCCCACAACAGCAAGCACAAGTGAATCCCACCCCTTCACAGGTGCCAAACACTTACACCAGCCAGTATAAGGGAATTCCTGACCTCTATACAAGTGTTGAACACCTACAGCAATACCTGCAAGGTGACTCCAAACATCATATGCAAGTGCATCAGGTTAGAGATCTAGGTGAATCAGATCCAACTTGATTAGAGAGTGCAATATCCTCTCTCATTGTTGTTGGCAGCATTGATTTCTAGTGTATTCCCATTCAAATATTAATTTTATGTTGAACAGCTACTACATTATGGTGTAAACAGAATGTGTATTCTTTGATGGTTGTTTTGAAGAAACCAGCAACTAGTTTCCTTAATGTTTTATCAATATGGTGTGTAGATCGACTCTGTGATTTACATTGTGAGATTCTGATTTAAATTTCCTGTCAAATCTAATCAGCATATTGACTGTTGACACCCTAAATTCATGTTATTGGAAGTTTGTAAACCCTAGGCTCATTACATTGGTATAAGAGCCTATGTTTCTGCCAGCGTGTGGGAATCTGATGCAAATTCATGAGCTTGAGTGACAGAGAAATAAGGTATCGGCGAAGAGAGAAGAAGAGAGAGGCAGTCGTGGGTGATAGAGATGAAGATAATTCTCCGGAATTTCTCAAGGAAAGCAAGGAGTTTCAGACTACTATGAGAGATGCCATGGTTGAGACGGTCTGACTCCTAAGAGGCCTGAATCAGCAACTGAGTGCTGATAGGTCTATTCAGAATGGTACCAAAAGAAGTAACTCCGACAGTGACAAGGCTTCAATGAACCCAAACCCAAGGACTTTTAGAACCAAATTTCTGGAAAGAGAAGAGATAGCACTTGTGGAAGAAAAGTAGCCTACTCAAGGAGATGAAATGACTGTTCACTCCCAACTGTTCCTCCAACTCCTTCACCCTCTGCTCAATCATCTGTATCTTCTGTTGCGCCTCCATCTCTACTGCAGTCACCTTGGCCTCCAAGACCGATGCTCAAGCTTCTCCTACACTGGCAAGTTGGGTCTACTCGGCCAGCTGTGCTTGGAGATTCTACATATTTTCCACCAACTCTTCTTTTACCTTCTGCACCATCCGAAATGCATCCACCTTCCCTGTCACTACTACTTCGGTGGACCATATTTGGCATTTCAATGCATAAAAAATATCCCAAAAGGCTAGCTCAATGTTGTATAGGGCTTTCAAGACTCGAGCATCCCTCCCTACCACCATTGGTGGTGCACCACGCCAAACTCTTAGCATTGACGACGTCTCCTCTACTAGCCAACCCCGAGTGGTGAAGATATGGGCAAACACCGCTTCACATCCCATCTGTAAAAATCCCCAAATCCGTTGCACCTCCCATGCTACCAATGAAGAATGGCCAATCTTGAGCTCCTTGGAAATCTCCCCCACTTGCTGCATCATCCTTCCCATGTGTTGGAGTTCCTCCACGTACCACTGCACTATTCCCAAGGGATCCGACGGGTCTGGCCTTGACATCTCCACAACTAATCCTTCGGACCCGCTGGACCCATCCTCCTCTTCGCCAGATGGGGGGGGCCCCTAGGCTACCGTGGGAGGCTCCATCAACGACGGTCCCCCACTCTCCTATACGGCTACCTCTAGCTCATCCTCTCCTATCGCCACTGGTGGCATCTCCTAGTGTGCTTCCTCCTCTTCTGCCACTCTGGTAGTAAAGCTTTGTTGTGTCTGGATAAGTGGACCTCCCTAGTCCAAGCTATCGGCCAAAGTCTTTGAAGGGCTCGGCAATGGCAACTCCAGGACCTCAAGCACCAAACCGATTGATCCCAACCAGTCATCAATTTGCGCCTTTCCTGGTGCTTCTGGCAGTGCAACAAAGGAAGTTGGCAATTCGGCCAATGTCGTGACTGTGACTTGCTACTGTGTTGTGATCGTTCCCCATGTAGTCACCGACCTAGTGGTCGGCCCCAATGCCAACGATGTGGCTGGTAGCGTGACTACCGTGGAGGCTGCAACTAACGATGTGGCTAGTAGTATCAACTCTGGCTTGACTGGCAGTGTGGATGGCGCCAATGCAACTAGCAACGCCAACACTGGCAATGTGTCAACTGGTAGCGCCAACACTAGAGTGTGCCTAGTAGTGCAACTGGCACTAATACAATTGGCGGCACCAATGCTGGGAGGGTGAATGTCATGGCTGGCAATGGACTCCCTATGCTGGCTAGTGGCGCTAAGAGGGTAAATGTTGTTTGCTGAAAGGGTGGTACTGCAACTACCTCCTCTACCTCCATCTCTGGTGCAATCTCAACATCGGCTACCAACAACACTTCATCCATCGGTGAACTAGTGGCCGATGTCAATTAAGTTAAGTCAATCGGCTCCTCTTAGTCCTCTTCCCCACTCTGCTCATCACCACTCAACCTCGGTGATGAGCTATCTACCTATCTTCTTCTCTTGACCGGCAATACTAACTGTGGCATGTCATCACCTATACTCTGCACGCCAAGATTGGCCCAATAAAATATGGTAGGCCACCCGTCCTCGATCTGCCCCATTGGTTACAGTCGGCCCCACTGGCTAGCCAGCACCTATTGGTGAATAGCGTCCAACAACAGCCCTATGGCATGTTGCGTCATATAGAAAGCTTTGTGTCGAAGACATAAACTCCCTTATGCATTCTGGGAGTGCCGACACCCAATTGTACAAGTACCTGTAGATAGCCCCGATCATCAAAGCAATCATCCATATGGCGATATCGAATGCTCTGCTCGCACCATGAGCTTGCTCTTGATCAGGTCCAACAAGCACTTCCACTCGACGTTGTCGAGGAAGCTTTTCCATAGCCCCCTATTCCTTGCACTCCAAATTCTATCCCTCTCTTGCTGTGTCAAGTTCAACTTCCATACTCTCGCCACCAAGCCTTCCTTCCTCTGCTTAGACAATTTGCCTGAAGGCTTTATAAGCGGAATCCCCCAAGAGGGAAACCTGAAAAACCCTCGAAAATTCTAGTGCGCTGTACCAAATGGTGACTTGGTAGCCCCTGTACTTGATCACTGATCAGTGCCCATGCCTGTCATAATTGGTCATCATTTGGCGTAAGTACGTCTCAAACTCCCTAGCATTGAAGAATGTTAACTGTGCCACCTTGTCCACCTACGCTTTCTCCAAGGCCACCTTCAGTATGTGTATCCGGCATCGAGAACCACCATGAGCAGCACTCCATGCCACTGAGACTCTCCCACTGTTGTCAGGCGAAACGGCGTCGTCACTACCCCTTGCCATGGTTGTGCTTCTTGCAACTTTCAGCCAAATAATTTGCAATTTCTTGCATCTACTGCTACTAGCGGCCATATCCTCCCAGCAATGATACTTCTTCTGGTAACAATGTTTCTCTTGGCAACAATGATTAATTTTTGGCACTAGATTTCTTGGATTATATGCTGGATGCCGACTGTTATAGTAATTGAATACTGGCTTCAATTTCACCTTATGTCGTCTTAATATGCTAGGGAGCTTCACACATTTTATATTTCTTCCTTGTACGGCTTTCTCACTCCTTGTTGTCCTTACGGTACCTTTAATTCTTTGCACAACAACTCCCGTACAGATTCTTGGCCTTGGCAATTCGTGCAGACTTTCTAACAATCCCTATCCCACACAAATCTTTTACCGTACGTTTTACAATCTTTTTACACTTAACCCTGTTTGAGGTCTCCTCCACTAGTCGTACGGCTTTCCCTCTAGTGTACTCAACAATTCACTTCACTCTTGCCAATTTCTACCGTACGATGTATGGATTTATAAGTTCTCCCCAAAATACTTTTTCTCTCGTCATTGCTTCATGTGGTTGTACGGCCTTTTTAATAATTCGCATCTTTAATGTTTTGAACTTGAATACTTTCGGGCTCCATGATATTTTTAATTTTTTCTCTTATTTTCTTCATCTCTTTTTTCTCTTCGTCTCCTTTTTCTGTCCTAGTCTCCTTTTTCTCTCTTCGTCTCCTTTTTCTCTCTCCTCGTTTCTTTTCTTTTTTCTAATTTTTTCATACTTTTCCATTTTTTCTCTCCATTTTTGAATTTCTTAATTGGTCATTTGAATTTTTCCCATTATTTCCATTTTTTCTATTTTTTCTCTTTTTCAACTCCTTAGTATTTTTTAACTCCACTTTAATTTTGTCGTCTTTTAACTCTTCCCTCTTCAATTTTTGATTTTGTCCATTTTCTCTCTCTTCCCCTACATATTTTCTTTTCAAACCTCTGATTTCTTCTCCTTTCCAAACGCTTAACTCTGAGGCGTAATGCCATTTACATGTATACGAAGGCCTTTTATAGCACTCCTCTTCACAACAAGTGCCCATATATTTTAAATCAAACCATTTATCCAGTAAGGAAGTAGGCCCTATACCTTTGAAACTCCTGTCGACATACCGACCATTGTATTGTTGGTACCATGTCACGTTCTCACCATCTATCATCGATGGCCCGACTGGATTTGGTACAACCCTCCATAGTTCGTCTGTCATCACCACCTTTGGCATCTTCCATCTATTTGTTCTCATGTGCTTGAGTAGATCTTTCGTATATCCATCAACATGCGAGACAAAGGTATCTTTCGTCATTATGATTGTCTTCAGGCACGGTCCCACCTTTTCTATGTACGCATTCCACTCCTCGTCGTCCAACCACTCTTCTTCTTCACTTTCGCCTTGTTCTCGTTCCCTTTGTTCTTTTGCGGCTTGCTCTTCCTTTTCCCTCTGAGTTTCCTCGTCAAGTTCCTTGGCTAAGTACCCCCCTCCTTACGCCTTCATACGTTGCATGATATTTCTAGTGGCCATGTACCCTCTTCTAGAGAGCGAGGGTTCCAAACAGGGCATTGCTTAAGTGCTTGTGCACTCGAGGCTCTGCAATACCTTCCACTCACTTGTAGGCAAGTCTTTCTTCTCCTCTACCACCTACTCCAGCCCAGTCTTCCTCTGCAACATATCTGCTACCGCCTAAGCCCCAGTCTTGTTTTCCAATGGTTTCTTCCATCTGCACAAGCCAATCTTCGTTGGTTGCGTATCCGAGCATGTTGATGGCAACTATGTCTCTCCTCTCCTTCCTCTCCTGGTACAGTTTCAACTCTGACCCATTAATGGCTTCTAGCAAATGTGACCCGTCCAAATTCTCCAATCTTATGGCTCCATTCTCAAAGACTTTGCGGATTTTAAATGGCCCGAGCCACCAAACTTTGAATTTCCCTGGTTTGATTGCATTACGACCGTTATCCTTCAAAACTAACTATCCTGGCCGGAAACTCATTCGCTGAAGATGTTTGTCGTGCCAGAATTTCCTTCTCCTCTACATTGCTTCCGTCACCCATTGTGCCATTACTCTTCACTCATCAAGTTTATTGAGCTAGTACAACCGCTCCTTGAGACTCTTCGTGTCACCTAGTCTATTCTTGACCGCTATCCTCGAGCTCAACACCATGTACTCCATCGGCACTACCACCTCTTGACCGTACATCAACTAAAATGGCGTGTGCCCGGTTGTCACCTTGTACGTCGTATGGTATGACCATAGTATGATGGGTAATCTCTCTTCCCAGTCAACTTCTTCCATGCCGCACAACTTATGAATGATAGACACCAACACTTTGTTCATGGACTCCGCTTGGCCATTAGCTCTCAAATAGTATGGACTTGACAGGTTGTGGAATATCTGAAACTCTATTGTCATCAACCGAATGATGTGGTTGACAAAGTGTCCTCCACGGTCACTTGTAATCTGAATTGGAATTCCGTACCATGTTACTATCTGTCTGTAGATGAACCTCGCCATACTCTATGTTGTGTTGTTGGGCAATGCTTGAGCCTTTGGCCACTTCATTAGGTACTCTGTGGCAATGACTATGTACTGGCACCAATGCAATTGACTTACTTTCAATGGTCCGATGAAGTCAAGTCCCCAGCGTTCGAACAGCTCCTGGGGTTGGGACAGGAACAATGGCAAGAAGTCTCAATTCAAAGGTTTCCCCACTCTTTGGCAGGTGTCGCAGCTCGTCACCCATTCTCAAGCGTTTGTATGCATCGTTGGCCACCATAGGCCTGCCAGAAGAACTTTCCTTGTCGTGGCATCTGGACCCATGTGACCTCCAGCTAGACCCTCATGCGCCTCCTTGACTACGCCCGGTATCTCTTCCTCCATCACACATCTCCTGAGAATTTGGTACGACCCCATCTTGTACAGCAACCCGTTGTTCAACTAGAAGGTTTTACTTTTTAGTACAAATTTTCTCTGTTCGGCTAGCCCATCACGACGCCATTCTACTGTCGTGTAATGTCCCCAATTTAGCCCTACACTCTTCATTTTGAATTAGCCTATTTCCGAAAACTCGTAGGCTAAGCACTATGGGAAATTAAGGTTTCCACTTTCAGATGCATTTTCGAGGGTTTGCATGTGTGATTTTCTAACGCATGTCTGGTGGAGCTTTCTGGGTTTTTGGAGAGCTTCAGGATGAGGTAACATGCATGTTAAGATTATGACATGCAATTTTGGTAGAGAATGGTTTCTGGGTTTTTTTGGGTTTTCAGAGACCTTTGAAGTGGTGTGACATGCTTCTAAATCTGACATCCTTTCCGGGCACTTAGTATTTATAGTAAGTCATGATACTGCTCAATTGGTGTTCAGAGGAAATTTTGCAAACTTACTATTTATAGCAGTTTGCTATTTTTGGTAAGTTTATTTTTAGCAGTATCATTCTACCAGCAGCTCAATCATCTTCAGTTCAATGTGGCTGATCAGTTTGGCTTTCTGTTGAGTTGAAGTAAACTTACAAGTTTTGGCATTTGCTATTTTTAGTAAGTCTATTTTTGGCAGTGGCTCCATCAGCAGTTCAACTCTGGTCATAATACTATTTTTGGCAATCTGTCAGAATCAATCTTGGCGTTGGTCTTGGCTTCCTCCTTGGACTAAGTTCTATACTTAGTCATTTTTTATGTTTTGCAGTTGTACCCCATGCCTAGTCAATGAACTTTAAGTTGTTTTTAAAATGGGGTCATGAAGGGGGATGCCTCATTAATGCACTTAATATTTTATTAAAGTTTTGTTATTTCTTCAAGTGGGACAACTTGGGAATAATATGAGTTTTTAATATTTCAAAATGCTTTTTGAAGTGGATGCCTCTTGGAGTAGTTGGAGAGTTTCTTGGTTGGAGGTTACAATTGATTTATCTCCTCTATTGAAACTTATTTATTGATTCCTTGCTCATTCATTCTTATGTTGGATTTTGATAGTAAAGTTATGCTGCTGGACTGAATCCAGAACCTGGCTAAGGGGAAGCTTAGCAAACCAATCCATCCTTCAAGCCTGAAACTATGGCTACCTAGGTGGTTATTTGAGACTGTGCTTCACATAGAGGTGCAGATTGAGCTTCAATTCTAATGTTGTTGGACAGGTTGCTGCTATATAGCCTGTTATCTAGCTGCTGGTTTCACATGGCTGAAGCGAAAATTCACTAATAGCTTCGCCATCGAATTTAATTTCATTCTGGGTATTTGCCCATGCTGTTCTACTGTGGAGGGCGCACAGTTCTGCAAATTTTCAGAATTTATTGAGTTTCTGATTTTTGGGAGAAGGCCGACCCTTCCTAGAGGCCGTACAATTCTTCTTGGCTGCATTGGGATTTGTGCCTTCTCTTATTTGTTGTTTTTGGCTCGATTTCTCTTGGGAGTTGGGATGCCTAGCTCTTAGCTATAAATTGGCTGTGGTTTGAGAGCTTTCTGAGCTGTATTGGAGAAGATACGTCCGTTTTGGTGATTCCTAACCTTGCTGGTCTGATTTTCTGTTCATACTGTTTCTAATCAAACTTAGTGAATTTCAGTTTATTGCTGGTTGAGCTCATATTTCATATCAATTTTGTATTGTAAAAGTTAAGAGGATTATTACTGTAACCATTGGATGATTTTGGAAGCATATCTTTGAGTTTTGCAACTAAATTCACTTATTGTAAAGCTAGTTAGTAGTACTAACAGCTATCATTTTATTATTGCTGCAAGTTTATGTTTTGTATACACCCCCACGAATAAGTGGTCGAGTTTAAATAATTATCTTCATTCTTGTTATTTTCCCCCCACTGAAATAAGTGGTAGAGTGGAGATTATTCCCCCCACTGAATAAGTGGTAGAGTGGAATTATGGTCAGTTATCTGCCTACATTGTAATTCATTCCTTCATTCATGGTCGGTCAGCCGCCTACAATTGGTTTTGTAATTCATTTCAGTTGATATTCATTCCCGGAACCATATGCTATCACCTCACCCACACTGGGATCTTGGTGAGAGTTGTTACAAGCTGGTTTTGATTTGGAGCTAACACTAATCAGTGGTTTGGTACTGGTTTTTATTGTGTTTGAACTGAAAAATTAAGGCGGAATACTATACGTCGGATGATTGTCCCAAGTTCACTTAGGCAACGGCGCCAAATGTTTACTTACTGAGAGAATTATGATGTACTATAGGAGTGAACAAAATATAATTCATAGAACATAGACAAGTACAGAATATTCAAGTACACATGATGCAGAGAATAGGAATTGCATTTATTCATTTATTCAACAGCAAGTACAAAGTATAATGTCACCAACATAATATCAATGTCCCGATTACAACAGACTCCAATACATATAGTCACTGGCGGTGGTTGAGAAACGAACAGTCGTGACGCTTTGTAACAACCAATCCCAACTAATCGGGGCTTAATTATCCAAACAACATGTGACATTCATTACATGAAATATTTGAATTGTGACTATAGTTTTATTAAACATAATTAACTACGGCCGACTACGGCAAACTATTGCTATGGCCGACTACAACCGACTACGACTATGACTATTACCGTCTACAATTACAAAATATCATGTTGATTATAATGCCCTGAGTGCTGCCATTTGACATGACATGTCCTTTGTGGAGTACTATGAGATGAAGACAAGGAGTGAGCATAGGAGGAGAAGGTATGAGCAGCCCCTAGGATACACAACACCACTTAGGAAAGATTACAATAACTAATTTTGATGGATCGGGGAGTTGCTCAACAAGAGCATGGTTGCAGAAATTGGACACATACTTCTCCTTGAATCCAGTGTTTGAAGAAGAGGCCATCAAGCTTGCCAGCTTGCATCTAGAGAGAGTAGCCCACGAGTGGTGGGATCATGGCATGGTGACCCAAGGACATGACTCAATCACTACCTTAGAAGAATTCAGCCAAAAACTGATAGAGAGATTTGATAGGAAAGACCCAGAGATTCACTTCAAGGAGCTAGCACAACTGAAGCAAGAGGGCACAGTGGAGCACTATGTAGCAGAAATTCAGAGGCTATCAATGATGGTTCCAGATGTAGTAGAGAAGACTCATAGTCCTCTTTGTAGAGGGTCTATCTAAACCAATCAAGGGGTTGGTAAGGGCATTTGATCCAAATTATTTGCTAGAAGCCATTAGAAGAGCCCTAAATTTGGAAGACTCAATGTCGAGAGATAGAATCTATTCCAAGAAAGCACCTTCAATTCAACATAAGAGGCCTCCTCATAAGAGTATTCCTCAACCTAAAGCATTACCCCCAAAGCCAAAACAAATTGAGGTATCCAAGAATGAACTTTGAAGGAAAAAATTATGCTTCATGTGTATAGAACCATGGCAGTTGGGTCATAGGTGTTTGGGAAAGGAGCAAATACACTATACAGAGGTGGTTTCTAATGAGGATTTTGAGATAGAAGAAGTGAAATCAAAGATTGTTGTGGAGGAGGTTGAGCATGGGGACCAACGAGGAGAGCATCCAAGTGGCACACTTACAACACTTTCAAGTCAACCTAGATATCACTCTTTTCATGTTAGAGGAGTCTTGCAAGGACAAAAGGTGACAATTTTGATTGACAATAGGCCCACCCACAATTTCATTGATGAGGGGTTGGTGGCTAAGATAGGTTTGAAGACAGAAGATTTTGAAGGGTTTAATGTCACAATCACATATGGGTATACTATTCCATGCAACTGAAGGATTAAACATATTGGAGTTGACTCTAGGACACAAGATGTGGGATGACTTCTATGTGATTGGCATTGGTGAGACAAAGTTGGTTCGCTTGGAGAATACAAACAAAACTATCAGACCATGGAGTTGAAGTTCAAATCTAATGGGAAGGAGGTAGTTCATCGTGGCCTATCCAATGGGGGTCCCATAATGGTTTCAACTAAGAGGATGGAGAGGTCTTTTCGTACATGCAATGTGGCATGGACAGCAAAGTTCTTGATTACAAATACAAGTCCATCCAAGGATAGAAAGTCTTACCACGTCAACATCCAATCCATCCTAAACAAGCAATGTAAGGTGTTTAGTGAAATTCCTCCAGGGTTACCACCAAATAGAGGTTTCTAGCATGTGATTGAGTTAGAGGGAGGAAAGCCAGCCATCACTACACCTTACCATCATCCCAAGAGGTACAAGAAGGAAATTGAAAAGATGATTAAGGAGCTATTGGCCATGGGGTACATACATCCTAATTCCAGCCGATTTGCCTCATCCATGGTGTTGGTGATGAAAAAAGATGGGACTATGCGAATGTGCATCAATTATAAAGCCCTCAAAAAAAAGCAGTGTTCCACGGGGACGCGTCCCCCCGGAAAAACCACCCATTTCCAAGACGGGGACATTTCCGAGAAGGGGAGACGCCTAGGAAACGTCCCTCCGCCGTCCCCCCGCCATCTCCACGTTTCTCCACCATCCCCCCAAAAGTCCCCTTGTCCCCCCAAAGTCCCCTTTTGGGAGACTTCAGGGAAACTTCTGGGAGACTCTAGGGAAACTTCTAGGAGATTTCCAGAAGTCCCCTCCACCCAAGGAAACTCCAGGGAAACTTCTGGGAGACTCAAGGGAAACTTCTAGGAGACTCCAAGGAAAATTTTGGAGACTCGAAGGAAACTTTTAGGAGACTTCCAAAGGCATGAAGCCATTAGCCTGGAGCCATTTACTATTAGCATTTACTATTTTGTACTTTGTTTTTGAAGTTTGAAGTTTGAACATTGATGATACAGTGAGAGTTGATTGTAATTATGATTCATGAATCATGTGTTAAATTTTAATGATCAGATTTAATACACAGAAAATTAATTCAAATCAAACACAATAACACAGCAGATACCCTAGGAAAACCCTCCTCTTGAGGGAGAAAAACCCAGCAACAAAGATCTCTCTTATATATAAACAGTGGCAACAATTCTCTTTACAATGAGGCCAATTATAAGGCCAATCTTCAGCACCTAACACAAGATGCAATGGCAGATAATAATCTGCAAGTATCTAACTCTGCCTTTGAGTAAACTCGCAATTTGTACTTGAAGAAGTTCGCTCTGCCCTTGAATAAATTCGCAATCTGTACTTGAAGAAATTCGCACTTGAAAATGATAGAATGAATCGAACTTGAATGAATGATTGAATAGAAGAAAGTGACCTTGTATAAATACAAATGTGAGAGAGGTCGCACCTCTTCATGTACAAGGTCGGCCATAATACAAGGAATATAATTACAAATAATAAATGCAAATTATAAGGAAAGTCGGCCCAAGAGAAATTATATTGTTGCCAAGTGAAGCGCCCCTTCACATTAAATATCACATATAAATAAATAGCCTATAGGCTATATTAATTTATGTCTTCACTCGTGGCTGGAAGGATGAACCCGAAGCTTCCATAACATTAACACTCCCTCTCAGCTAGGGAGAGAACTTCCAGCTACACAAGAGATATCACCTCAACGTGATGTCTACCACATTGGCTACAACTGAATGTGAAAAGAAGAATATCACCTCAACGTGATATTAGATATCGCCTCAACACGATATCAACCATAATGGCTACAACCATACTATGGTAAGTACAAGTGTTCATCACTTGCGTGATGTTGTCACCTCAACGTGACTTTCACCATGACTCTCTCAAAGGGTGAAACACAAGTACAACATATGTCATGGAGTCACACACATGACATCCACCATGACTCAACTAAGAGGGTGGAAACAAGGGCTTTCACTCAAATTCAGTCTCAAGAGGAAAATGCATTGCACCTCACGGGCATTGGGCCACCTCAAATTCCTCCATCTCAGAGGAAAATGCATTAACAAGGGATTTCACCTCGAACTTCTCTCAAAGAAGAACTCATTATCAAGGATCACTAACTTCTCTCAAAGAAGAACTCATTATCAAGGATCACTATACTGATTATCATGAATGATAGTAGGCTCCATTGATTGTCCAGACAATCCTGCAAGGAGCTTACGAAGCCACACTGCTTCTCGAGCTGCCCCACAAGCTGCAATAAACTCGGCCCCTGCTGTACTCAGTGCCACTGAAGACTGCTTCCTGCTACACCAGGAAGTCATCGCAGACCTCAACTGAAACAACATCCAGAGGTGGTCTTCCAGTCGGCAACACAACCATCTTCTTTAAGTTCAGTAGGCTCCCTCTTAATCTTTAAGTACTTGGCCTTGCAACACTGCAGCCTTCACTTCTTCTCAGTGAGTCACAAAACTCCCTCTTGATCCCTGCTTCAGAGCTTGCAAAGAAGACTTTTGGAAGTGAACTCCCTCTAGCCACCAACTCAGTCCCATGGCTGCAAGTTGTGACTTCACGCTTGATCATTTCTTTGGTTGGCATGACTTCCTCATAAGATGCCTCAAGCTTTTCATCGCTAAGCAATCTCTCATCACTTTCCTACTTCTAGCTGTTCACAAAGCATTTAGAGAGAGATTACTAACAATTTATGACTATCCAAAGAAATATCAAGACTAGAATCATACAAGGTTTACTATCTCAGGTTATAGCATGAACACATAAGAATTTATGAATAATTTTAAAACATGAATAAATAAATCAGCCTAAAGAGAAAAGAATCAAAAGATCAGAATGAAGGGCTAAAGAAACTTATCTTTATATAATTTTGATATAACTCTTTCTTCCATCTTTTACTCCTCTCGAGAGTGCCAAACTCAACACAACAAAAAAACAATCTGCACAACTACAGATTTCTTGAATGCATTATGCGGTTAGCATGTAGAACCAACTCTCTCCAAGAGTTCAAGGCTCTATCACAGATCATGCATTAGAGAATGATAAATGAAGTCTTCAAAGGATCTTACGCTAGAGAACACAATTCAAGAGAAACCACTATCTCTCTTTACTAATTACAAGATCCAAATAAAAGATATAACTTAACAAACAAAGAATACTTATCTCTTTAAATATTCTAATGGATGCAAGATACGCTGCTCTTGAGCACAGAACAGCACACAACTTTCACGGCTTGAACACAAGCCCATGACTTAGAATAGAAATTCCCTAGAATCCTTCTGAGGAGAGAACTTATTCATATCCGCAAATGAAGCATGCTGATTAGGCTTGGTTGGGCAATCCTTTGCATAGTGACCAAACTTGTCACAATGAAAGCATTGGACTTGGGAGAGGTCCCACTTCTTCTTGAATGCGGGAGCACCATCTAACCCTTTATCTCTATTCCTCTTGAAGTATCCTTTCTTTCCTCCTTTTCCTTTCTTCTCCGATGATTGAGCGGAAAGAACATGAATGTCTTCATTTGTAGAGCTTCGACCAATACCTCTCGCAGCCAACCTAGACTCTTCTTGAATACAGTCCGCCCTCAAGCGATCAAACCTGGGAAGTTTCAATTTCGCGCTGATTCCTTGAATGTAAGACTCCCAAGATGAAGGAAGACCATTAAGAGCCAACATGGTCAAATCCTTGTCATCAACAATATGACCAATGGTAGAGAGCTTATCTCTCAATTCAGAAATCTTCATGAAGTAGGTGATGACAAATTCTCCTTCTGCCATCTTAACATGATGAAGTTGTTGCTTCAAGGCAAGTGCCCGGCTAGTGTTGTTGATTTCGTACATTTCCTCCAATGTCTTGAACATCTCCCTTGCAGTCTTCAACTTGGAGACAATTGGCACAATATGGTCTTTGACGGAATCAACCAACAACTTCTTCGCCTTGATGTCTTTCTTCCTCCATTGCAACTTCTCTTCTTCCTCTTTAGGTTCGGGAACTTTGGTCTCCACAAACTCTGCCAAATCATTCTCCTCCAATGTGAGCATGATTCTAAACCTCCATGATGTAAAGTTGGAGGCTCCCTCGAGTCTATCCTCGATCTTCAATCCGATCACCATCTTGATTGATGTGGAGATAAACAAAGAATTAAGACGAAGAGAAAAGAGTATCGCTGTAAATCTGATCACGATCTTCTCAAACCCGCTCTAATACCATGTTAAATTTTAATGATCAGATTTAATGCACAGAAAATTAATTCAAATCAGACACAATAACACAGCAGATACCCTAGGAAAACCCTCCTCTTGAGGGAGAAAAACCCAGCAACAAAGATCTCTCTTATATATAAACAGTGGCAACAATTCTCTTTACAATGAGGCCAATTATAAGGCCAATCTTCAGCACCTAACACAAGATGCAATGGCAGATAATAATCTGCAAGTATCTAACTCTGCCTTTGAGTAAACTCGCAATTTGTACTTGAAGAAGTTTGCTCTGCCCTTGAATAAATTCGCAATCTGTACTTGAAGAAATTCGCACTTGAAAATGATAGAATGAATCGAACTTGAATGAATGATTGAATAGAAGAAAGTGACCTTGTATAAATACAAATGTGAGAGAGGTCGCACCTCTTCATGTACAAGGTCGGCCATAATACAAGGAATATAATTACAAATAATAAATGCAAAGTATAAGGAAAGTCGGCCCAAGAGAAATTATATTGTTGCCAAGTGAAGCGCCCCTTCACATTAAATATCACATATAAATAAATAGCCGATAGGCTATATTAATTTATGTCTTCACTTGTGGCTGGAAGGATGAACCCGAAGCTGCCATAACATTAACATCATGATTATGAAACATCTAGTTCTTGTTGCATTTTCCAATGTCTATATTTTCATTTTGATTTTCAATCTTCAGTGGTTCACTAGTTCAATGAAATGATATATCATTGCAATGTGTTATTGTGTTTATTTAAGTTTTAAGTTTTGTTTTTATGTGTTAACTTTACTTATTCCTTAGGCTTCTACAGTTATATAATTATATTGTTATACATCTTTTTATAACTAATTTTTCAAGTACTATATGTATTTCAGCGCTTCATCCCCGCCACGCCCCCCGCTGCCGTCCCCCCGCCGTCTGTCGTCCCCAAACTTAGGCCCCCCGCCTCCCATCTCGGAAACGCGTCCCCCACTGCCCCCTCGTCCCATCCCCGAAACTCCGTGGAACACTGAAAAAAAGACAATTAAGAATCACCACCCCATACCCAAAATCAATGAGTTGATAGATGAGCTCCATGGTGTGATGTACTTCTCCAAGATTGACTTACGATCAACGTATCATTAGATAAGGGTTAGAGATGAGGATGTGCACAAAACAGCCTTCACATGTCACCATGGGCACTATGAGTTCTTGGTCATGCCATTTGGGTTGACCAATGCACCAACCACATTCAAGTCTTCCATGAATCAAGTATTTATTTTGCAGTTGAGGAAACTTGTGTTGATCTTCTTTGATGACATCTTGATTTTCAATAAAAACATGGGAGGATCATTTGAGGCACATAGATGAGGTGCTTGGCATACTTGAGTAGCATTCATTTTATGCCAAGGCATCCAAATGTGCGTTTGGTTTGACCTAAATATTATATTTGGGATTTAAGATTAGTGTCCAAAAGGTTAGCGTGGATGAAGAAAAGATCAAGGCAATGTAGGATTGGCCTAGACCAAGGAATTTGACACATTGAGAGGATTTGTGGGACTTTGCAAATACTATAGGAGGTTTGTTAAAGGGTTCTCAAAACTTGCTGCCCCTTTGATAGATTTGACCAAGAAAAGAGCTTTCTCTTGGAGCCCTTCACCACAAAGAGCTTTTGATAAGCTCAAGAAGGAAATGAATTCATGTCCTATTTTGGCTATTCCAGATTTGTCACTTCCTTTTGTCTTAGAATGTGATGTTTCAGGGGAGGGGATTGGAGCAATATTGATGCAGAATAGACATCCCATAGCATTTGTGAGTAGGAAGCTCCAGGAGACAAAGAAGAGCTTTTGTATTTATGACAAAGAGATGTTGGCCATCATGCATGCACTAGCCAAATTCAAACAATACTTAGTTTGTGGGAAGTTTGTGGTCAAAACAGATCATAACAGCTTGAATTTTTTTCTCAATCAGAAGGATTTGAATGATAGACAGCAAAAATGCATGAGCAAACTACAAGCCTATGATTTTGACATTGAGTATGTTAAGGGAAAGAATATTGTGATGACTGATGCACTCTCTAGGAAACCTTATTTCTGATCTATGACTGATATATCAGCTGATTGGAAGGCTTCCATAAAAGCTGAATATGCTAAGAACACAACTACTAATGACATTTTGGATGGGAAGTTACAAGGTGATAGGTTCAAAGTAGTTGATGAGCTCATCCTCTATAAAGATTGGGTGCATCTTGTATTGAAATCAAAGTTGAAGGAAAGAATTTTGAGGGCATGTCATGACACACCACTTGTTGGTCATCCAAGTTTCTACAAGACATACAAGCAAGGGAACATTTTTCATGGAACGTTTATCATTCTTTGTGTGCCATTTTCTTGGGTACGAAAACTATAGGTGTTCCATAAGATGATAAACTAGGCCTTACTACACGTTGGTCCAAAAGCACTTGCTAGCTTCTTGACTTCGCCATATTCCAAAGGTGATTGCCTATCAGTTTGGTGTTTCACAATAAAGAATTGGGTATCAATCAAATCCCAAGTGTCAAATCCCTTGCGTAACAATCCAATCTCAAGTTCCATTTTCAACTTCAAAGGAAAGTAGTTTGGCTAATTCAAATACCTCCTTGAACTTAGCTTACCGCCTCTTCTACTTGCTTCTTTTGTTCTCTAGTGCAACTTGAATATAGAAGTCATCACTTGCATATTCACTCCTCCCTCTTTAGGTTTATTAAAAAATAACGAACTTATTTGCAAGTTTTAATCAACATTTGGTTTAATCTACATTCATCCTTAAGCAACGTATACTTATGCTTCCTTCAAATAAATATGGCATTTCTACACCATAATTCAGGGCTGCCAAAAACAACCGTACATTGAATGGCACCACATCATATATTAGGATTAGGTGCATCATTCACCTTGCAAATTATAAGCCTTGTTAATTGTATTTAATCATGTAGACTACAAAATAATGTATTATCTCCAAAAATCATTGAGCGGGAAAAATGGGGTGCACATGTGAGGGTGGGAATATTATTTATTCTCTGGGACATTTTGATTATTGTGTAAGGCATCGAATAGGGAGATTACTTGGAAAGGGTCAAATTGCAAGTTATAGAGGATCATCCCAATTTGGGTGTTATGACAAGGCATTATTACCCTCGTGGAGCACCTTGATCTGTAAAACTGGTCAACATGACAGTTATATCAAAATCTATGACATATAAGAGCAGTGTAAGAGGAGTTACTTTCTATTTCGGGTTGCTTGACCATGACTATGGGGCATTGGATTTTTGCTAGTGGCTCATTCCTAGTTATTTCAAAACCACTTGGTGGTTACTTGTTTTCGATTTTCCTATATAATGGAGGCATGGGATAGAAGTTTGTGAGGTCATTTTGAAAGTACTATTATGCTACCCAAATTACTACCAATCAAAGGGATAAGTGGATTCTATCGATGCACTCTTTTATTGAGATCAATACAAGCTTGGGTCTCTTTGGTGGTTGAGCTTTTCTCTGCAAGGGTTTCTCCAATAAATCTAGTGTTCATATGGCTTGTTGATTTTGTAAATGCATCTCCATGTTTCAATGATATATTTTATGGTTTAACCACATGTATAATCAGATTTAAACACTTTATTGTTAATATTTATATTGCACCATTCACCCTATAATCAACATCATATTCATCTGTGTAATCAGGTATAAGAGGAAATCAAAACTAGCACTACAGAATCACCTACATCTTACTGTCTTTATGCATCCAACCTGACAGTTATGGCTTTGAATGCCTATGGATCTTGAGCCCAAGTTTCCTTACCAATGCCTTAAATATCAAGTCTTTCTCAGATTCTGAATCAAACAAGACACTCACCTTGGTCATATTTATTTGAACTTGACTGTAAAATAGTTTCTCTGTGTCTTCTTTAATATTTTGTTGTTTTGTAGTTCTTCCAATACGCTCTTCGGCATCAAGGTGTGTTTCGGAATCTCATCTGATTCAAATGACAATCCAATCCCTTTCTATCTACCTTAGATGTCACAATATTCTCATCTTGCATATTCTGCTTCTAATCTAAGGATAATGTTCAGGATGCAGCTTCCAACACTTGCCCTCTGTATGGCCACAGTGATTGCAGAGGTTTTCTGAGGGTCCATTATCCTTCTGGATAGAAATTCTATTTTGCTTCTTTTTGCTTTTCTTCTACATTTCCCTAGATGATTCTTCCTAGAATGCTGAGGTGCCATTAATTTTCTGATCATTCTACTCCCTTCCCTTCATTTTGATGTACATAGCCTTCTTATAGGCATTATCAACACTCTTCACATTGAAAAAAGCAAAATTTTTGCTCCAGATATAACTGTATAGACCCCTAAGGTGTTTCACCAATAGTCCTGGGCTGTTTTGTAAAGTATTTGATATAATTGTCTACTTCCGGAACTTACACCTTTGTGAACTCTTGAACACCTTATTCTAGTGCTGCTCCATGACCTCACAATGCAAATAAGGGAAAAAACAGAATTTTTTGTAAAAGTCAGCATACTTCAAATAGGCCTCTAAATCTGCAGCGATCTACTTCTTAATGAAATGCCTTTGAAAAGCCTCCAAATCTGCCTGATATCCACCTTAAAGTGCCAGGACCTGCTGCTAGTTGAAGGAATATTTTAATTCAAAATGTAATGAATCCAATTTTGCACAATGGTGATTTATATGTGAAATCACTCAAGGAATTGTGAGTTTTCATCCTACAATCAAAAACCTAGAGGGGTTTCGTTCTCAAGTTAATTGATCCATAATTCCATGCTCCACAAAAAGTAATAATCAGATATTAAAATATTTTCTCAATGATGCTCCTTCTCCTTGCTTGGTCTCTCTTGAATACCTTTTCCATCATTAGACACAACTCTTTGCATGCCTCTTGATATTATTATAACTGCAGTTTATTATTACTTAACCCTTGCTTAAAGAAACTGCAAGCAAATGACCAAATTATTAAACCCCAACCCTTTAGGAGAAGTTGTATCCAAACTTGATATATATTAAGCACAGATATGAATTTTGATTGAATCGCAGCTTGCTTGGATGAGTCTCTCTTGGTAGAAAAGGGATAGGTTCCTGAAAACCGTCAACCCTTCTCCTCAAGGATGAATCGCTGATCCACCTTGTGGTTGTATGCTTGCTTCCTGTTAATAAATGATAGCGTCGGTCAGATATGGAGGACGATTGCTGCAAGCACCATCGTCATTCATACCTGATACGAGTTTATCTTTATTTTTCTGGAAATCATATCATACGAATTTATGAGTATAAAATCCGAATTATATTTGATGTTATATTCTAAATCGAAATTTATATTCTTATTCACCTTCTAGTATATATGTGTTATACTATCGGATCTTTAACTGTGTGTTTATATTAAACCCGCGTTCTAAAGAACACGTCCCATGAGTGGACGTGTCTCCACTTGTGGAGACACGTCCTCTCATGAGACATGTCTCTTAGAATCATGATGATCCTTGATATGCAGATATAGAAATCGGATAATGTCCTGCATTCAGCACATTAAATCAACAAATCTGGAAGTCAAAAACTGTGTCTTAGGATCTTGGTAGAATTCTGGAATCTGAGAATACATATCGAACCCTTAGTCTCTAATTCTTGTCAGTAGATTTGTTTACACTTACATGGAATCAGAGCCACGTTGTGCGAATCCCAAACAAATCTAATTTCAGTTTGCTCTAGAAAATTCGTATTTTCTAAAAATCGAATTTACTCACATTCTTCATAATGTCAAGTGTGATCAGATTTGAAGATCGCCTTGCAGGAGCAGACAATTTCACATCATGGAAATTTAGAATCATGATGATCCTTAAGGAACATAAGCTAGACTCACTTGTGAGAGAAAATTTGGAGGAACCTAAGTCTGAACCTGAGAAAACTCAATGGGTGGAAAACAATGAAAAGGCCATGAAAATCCTTGTAGATGCAGTTAGGGATCATATAGTGCCCATCCTAGCAAAACATGAAACTGCATACCATATGTTCAAATCTCTTGAGAAAACTTATGAGATCAACAACACTTGCAGGACTCTTGCTTTAAAAAGGAAAATCAACAATGCTCAAATAAACAAAGGAGAGTCCATTAATGCATACTTCATGAGGATTATTGAACTGAGAGATCAATTATCCACAATTGGATATCAGATTGATAGCAAAGAATTAACTCTAATTGCACTAGGAGGCCTACCAAACTCATGGGAGTCATTTGTTCAAGGAATAAGTGCAAGATCCAAACTCCCTAAGTTTGACAGGCTAAGAACTGACTGCCTTCAAGAAGAAACAAGGCTCTCCTCAAAAGAAAACAAATAGAAAAACGTAGATGAAGATATTCATGTACTCAACACATCGTCTAATAAAAGGAATAAGAAAAACTCCTACAAGAAAGGATTTTTTAAAAGAAAGAGAAATTCCAATGGAAAGGGATCCTCTAAAAAGAAAGACATCTCTCAAATACAATGCTTTAGATGTGATCAATATGGCCACTATGCAATGAAGTGTCCCGATAGATCTAAGCAACAAGCATCGTTTGCCAAAGTAGGAAAGTCAAATTCAGATCATGAATCTGAAAACTTTGTGTTCTATTCAGCATTATCTAGTCAAGTATCTAACAATATCAACAACTGGGTGATTGATAGTGGTTCTTCGAGGCACATCACAGGGTTTAGAGAACACTTAGACACTATGACTGAAGAATCTGATGAAGATGTCACAATTGGGGATGACTCTACACATCAAGTAAAAGGGGTTGGAACTTGCTCCATCTCATTGAAATCTGGTCTCTCTCTTCAACTCACTGGGGTCTTATTTGTACCTGGAATAAAAAGGAATCTTATATCCATCTCTGCCCTTGAAGACAATGGTTATAGAGTTACCTTTATGGATGGGAAAGTTCTAGCATGGCCTAAGAACTCAACAATCAAGAAAGCCCAAATCATAGGTGTGAGACAAGGGTACCTTTACAAACTTTGCACTGAAGTCAATCAAGCCCTTACCCTTGACACCTTTGATTCAAATGAGATTTGGCATAGAAGATTAGGACACCTTCATTTCCGTGCCCTACCTTCTGTAGAAAAACTTGTAACAGGCTTACCTAAGTTAAAACCATCTCATGAAGGAACTTGCAAAGGTTGTGCCTTAGGAAAGAATACAAAGGGGTCATTTCCAAATAGTTTGAGCAAAACCCTAAATGTGTTAGAATTGGTTCACTCAGACTTATGTGGACCCATGTCTATACCCTCTAAAGCAGGATTTCTATACTATGTCATATTTGTAGATGACTTCTCTAGGAAAACCTAGATCTATTTCCTTAAATGTAAAGAGTCAATAGAAATCCTCAAAAGGTTCAAAGAGTTTAAAACCCTCTCTGAAAACTTCTCCGGAAAGAAAATAAAAACCTTAAGGACAGACAATGGGAAAGAATACACCTCTGAAATTTTTAAGGAATTTTGTATGAGTGCTGGAATTAAGAGGGAGTTCACAGTGGCTTACAACCCTCAACAAAATGGGGTTGCTGAAAGGAAAAATAGAACCATTGTAGAAGCTGCCAAAGCAATGTTGCTTGACCAAAACATTGAAACCTCTTTCTGGGCTGAAGCCTCTAGGACTGCTGTCTACATCCAAAATAGATGTCCTCATTCTCATCTTGACAACAAAACTCCTGAAGAAGCCTTCACTAGCATAAAACCTGACATTAGTCACTTTAGGATTTTTGGTTGTCCCGTCTATATTCATGTGCCCAAGGAGAAGAGATTCAAACTTGAACCTTCCGAAAAGAAAGGGATATTTATGGGATATAGTGAAACCTCCAAAACCTACAAGATATACATACCCGGGCAGAAACAAATTGAATTGAGCAGGGATGTTATCTTTGAAGAAGACATTGCATTCAAGAGGGCAAGAAGTTCTAGTGAGACTGAAACCTATTCCCCTAGAGTACCTGAAATGGAACTTGCTCCTGAGATTCAGAGGGAGCATCCTGAGGAAATATCACATGAACTTCCTCCTACTTCAAATGAGAATACAGATGTCAATGGCAGAAAGAGACCACTTTGGGCCAAGAAGATGATCAAAGAAGCAGAGAATCATGCAGCACCCAAAGGAACGTTCAGGAAGAGCAAAAGACCCAAATGCTTCTCTAGCTATGTTGCTCTTATGAACGACATCATAAACTCCGAACTTGTCAGTGTTTCAGAAGCCTTCAGACATCAAGCATAGAAAGATGCAATGACAGAGGAATATCAGTCCATTCTAAAGAATGATGTATGGGATGTAGTGCCTAGACCAAAAGGGAAATCTGTTGTCTCTTCCAAATGGCTCTTTAAAATCAAGCATGCTGTTGATGGCAGTATAGAAAAACATAAAGCACATTTTGTGGCAAGAGGTTTTTCTCAAAAGGAAGGCATTGATTACGAAGAAACATTTGCACCTGTTGCCCGTTACACATCAGTGAGAGCAGTGTTAGCCATTGTAGTAGCTAAAGGTTGGAAGATCCATCAAATGGATGTGAAAACTGCCTTCCTGAATGGAACCATTGAAGAGGAAGTCTATCTGGAACAGCCTGAAGGTTTTGTGATACATAAACCTGACTCACATGTATGCAGACTGAAGAAAGCTCTTTATGGACTTAAACAGGCTCCCAGGGTCTAATATGAAAGAATTGACAGCTATCTCTTGGGATTAGGATTCTCCAAGAATGAGGCCGACTCCAATCTCTACTTCAAGGTAATCAAAGGTGATATGCTAATAATTATTTTATATGTTGATGATCTGCTGATAACAGGTGAAGATCACCTCATTGCTCAAGGGAAGCAAGATCTAATTTCTGAATTTGACATGAAAGACTTAGGCATTCTACACTACTTCCTAGGTTTAGAAGTATGGCAGAAATCAGAGGGCATTATACTAAACCAAGGGAAGTATACTATTGATATTCTAAAAAGATTTGGAATGTTGGATTGTAGACCGATGTCTACACCGATGGAAACCAACCTTCACAAATTGAAAGAAGCAGCAAGAATCCAAGTGTGCAGATCCAACCCTTTACAGACAGATGATTGATCCTTGATGTATCTGGTTAACACCAGACTGATATTTGCTATGCAGTGAATGTTCTCAGCCAGTTTATGTGTGAGCCAAAGGAAATTCACTTAATGGCTGTGAAACATATTTTGAGATATCTTCAAGGCACTATTGGATATGGTCTTCTTTACAAGAATGATCAACTAGATCTTCATGGGTACTCTGATTCAGATTGGGCTGGAAGTGTAACCGATCGAAAAAGCACATCAGGATGTTGCTTCAGTTTAGGATCGGCTATGATCTCTTGGATTTGCAGAAAACAATCTTCAGTTGCACAGAGCTCAACAGAAGCTGAATACATTGCAGCCTCATGGGAGCAAGAGAAGCAGTTTGGCTTCGTAAATTGCTTGTGGGACTCTTTGGTGAGCCCTTGAATCCTACAATTATTCATTGTGATAATCAGAGTTGCATCAAACTCTCTGTAAATCCTGTCTTTCATGATAGATCGAAGCACATTGAGATCCCCTATCATTATGTAAGAGATATGGTGGAAAAGAAAGTAATTCAGTTGGAGTATATCAGTACAAATGATCAAACTGCAGACATTCTCACCAAGCCTCTCTCCCGAATCAAGGTGGAGCACTTCAGGAAGAAACTTGGTATGGTTGAAATGTAATTTGTTATTTACATTTGAAATACAAATTGTTTATAAATTGTACTAATATATATAAAGATGTTTAATGTGTAAACTCTTTGTCATGTGTGTGACTCCATGACTTTATGGGCCTACTCCCCCTGTGTGCATTATTGAAAGGTGACGATCTTTCTAATAATGAACACTTGTAATTGACATTGTAAAGTGACGACTCTACAATGATTAAACTATCATGATAGATATCATGTGACTTGATATTAATGGACATGTCATGATAGTATCTCTTATTGATATCATGGGACTTGATATCATTTGTAGATCATTATGATCCTTAAGAGATAATCATGGTGGATATTTATATCCGTGGATATGCCATGAATTATGGTAGACATCATGTGACTTGATGTCAGTGCACATACCATAATAAAGATATGATATGAAGAATGTCATGTGACTTGACAATATTGAGAAATCATACCATGTCTTAGATATCACATGTTAAGGTGATATCTCTAGTTATTTGATTTGAAATATCTTCCCTAGCTAAGAGGGAGTGTTAATAAATGATAGCGTCAGTCAGATATGGAGGACGATTGCTGCAAGCACCATCGTCATTCATACCTGATATGAGTTTATCTTTATTTTTCTGGAAATCATATCATACGAATTTATGAGTATAAAATCCGAATTATATTTGATGTTATATTCTAAATTGAAATTTATATTCTTATTCGCCTTCTAGTATATATGTGTTATACTATCGGATCTTTAACTGTGTGTTTATACTAAACCCACGTTCTAAAGAACACATCCCATGAGTGGACGTGTCCCACTTGTGGAGACACGTCCTCTCATGAGACGTGTCTCTTAGAGACAGGGTTTTCTCTCATACTTATGGCGAATCCATTCCTTGATATGCAGATATAGAAATCGGATAATGTTCTGCATTCAGCACATTAAATCAACAAATCTGGAAGTCGAAAACTGTGTCTTAGGATCTTGGTAGAATTCTGGAATCTGAGAATACATATCGAACCCTTAGTCTCTAATTCTTGTCAGTAGTTTTGTTTACACTTACACTTCCTAACAGCAATTCAACTTCAATCTATTGTTGATTTATCAGTTTCTGCACAATGATATGTTGCTGGTCTTTGATGTGTAGTAAGAGTTATGAATCTTGTGATGCAAGGATGAGAGTTGTGACCCTTTTTAAAACATTCCCTTGGCTAGATTTGATATCAAATTCAATTGGTGTCCCTGTAGGTTGGAATTCAAACCATAAACTATACTTTATGACTCCTGCTCAAGGTATAATATGATCAACCAGCCTTCACAATAAATTTGTGTTGAATTACTGATCTACAATATGCACTGTTGCTACCTTCTTGTTTGTTATCGTCTTAATTATGATGCAGATGTGAATCGGTGGGTATAGGATTGTCAAATAATATCAACCTGCCTGTTACATGAGACTCGTGCAAGCCCTGGGTGAGTTTGCTCAATTCTGAATCAGGGGGGTTTAGTCTAGGTTTTATTTTGAAGAGGGGACATTACAAAGATCTATTTTGGATCAAAAACATTAGGTTATTTATGTTTTATGATAATTAAAAAAAGGATGTTTAAGTCAATCAGTTGTATTCGAGGACGGGGACGGGGGGACGGCGGGGGATGCGTTTCCAAGATGGGAGGCGGGGGGCCTAAGTTTGGGGACGGCAGGGGGGACGGCGGCGGGGGGGTGGCGGGTGGGGCGGCGCTGAAATACGTATAGTACTTGAAAAATTAGTTATAAAAAGATGTATAACAATATAATTATATAACTGTAGAAGCCTAAGGAATAAGTAAAGTTAACACATAAAAACAAAACTTAAAACTTAAAAGTTAAAACTTTAAACACAATAACACATTGCAATGATATATCATTTCATTGAACTAGTGAACCACTGAAGATTGAAAATCAAAATGAAAATATAGACATTGGAAAATGCAACAAGAACTAGATGTTTCATAATCATGATTCATGAATCATAATTACAATCAACTCTCACTGTATCATCAATGTTCAAACTTCAAACTTCAAAAACAAAGTACAAAATAGTAAATGCTAATAGTAAATGGCTCCAGGCTAATGGCCTCATGCCTTTGGAAGTCTTCTAAAAGTTTCCTTCGAGTCTCCAAAATTTTCCTTGGAGTCTCCTAGAAGTTTCCCTTGAGTCTCCCAGAAGTTTCCCTGGAGTTTCCTTGGGTGGAGGGGACTTCTGGAAATCTCCCAGAAGTTTCCCTGGAGTCTCCCAGAAGTTTCCCTGAAGTCTCCCAGAAGGGGACTTCGGGGGGACAGGGGGACTTCGGGGGGGGCGGCAGAGAAACATGGAGATGGCGGGGGGACGGCGGAGGGACGCTTCCTAGGCGTCTCCCCGTCTCGGAAACGGGTGGTTTTTCCGGGGGGACACGTCCCCATGGAACACTGCAGTAAACACACTGCTCTTAGAGACAATCTGGCATTTAGTTGGCACCCGTACATCTTCAGAAATGTTCTTTTCTCTTCTACCACCTGCCCAAACTGATATTTTGATATACCAAATATCTGCTTGTTTTCCAATTTTTAGGAGTCTGAGTATTGTTACCATGCAGTCAAAATAATTAAACCTTGTATAGAAGTTATGCATTTTCCTATCTTTAAACAAAACAAATAGATGATTTTCACTGAGCATTCTAAATTTCTTTTCTTCATTTCAAACTCCCTAGTTTTTTAGACCTAGGGTTTATAGCAGTTATACAGGTTTACAATCAGGCTCATAACAAGTAATCTTTTTGGACTCCCGAGAGAAATGAAAGTTAATTTATTAAAATATGATATAAGCATGACAAGAAATAAACATAGATCAAGTAGTATGCTTTAGTAATTGGTTTGTACCTGGTGCTCAAAAAAAGGATAGTCCAAATAGATATCAAAACGCCTAGGAAAAGTTACATTAGTATCAACCCATTTGACAGAATATGTAAGCTCCAATGTGCTTCCAGGTATCAGAGGCTGAGGATTTTCCTGAGTAAGATTCAGGTGAATTATCTGCAATTCACATAAGAGTTCTAAGTTCTAACAATTTGTTATACACAATAATGCAGTAAGGTTGTATTGCAATTTATGCATAACATTTTTCTGTATAACAGATAAGAGCAATATTGTATAAAAAAGTAATAGATAACCTTGGCAAAGCATAAGTAATATATATAAAGCATGTGCTTCACACACCTGGTCCTTATTTGATTTTACAACAAGGCTCTTATGGGTATAAAGTAAATGCTTTTGATCCTCTTTCTTGTCAGTATGTATTTCTCCCACAAATCCTACATATATATATTACAATTTCCATTAGTGCCTTATACGTATGGTAAAATCATTCAGATTGTGAAATATAAATCAGACGAAATTCATCTCAAAGAAAGGAATGCATACCCCAGAGAGGCAGATCATCTGGTGCAATCCATCCAATATGCCAACAATCAAACCATTAACTAAGTCAGCCTCTGTGGAAGTAACTGAACCATGGGCACTAATCCTATCTTAAAGTTTCAATAGGGTACCAAACATGTGAAATAAAAATATAGGAGCAATAACACACCCATGAAAAATTCAGACCAATACATGTTCTCAATGGCATCTTTGAACTCCTGCACCTTGTCATTGTTAAGCTCGAGGCTGCATATTTTGCTCTTCTCAACATTTTCTGCCAAAAAAAGGAACTGCTAAGACATGCACAATTGGGTGTTTCTTCCACCCTTTTGCATCTTTACAGTGAATAATTAATATCTTCTATGTTACAAAAATGTTGCCAACTTGTTCGATAACAAAATGATCTAAGCCTGACAGGTCTAAACAATTTCATTTAGACTTTGCAGCCTAAAGAGTTATGGCTGAATCCAAAACATGGACCTATTCTATAATAGCATCTTCTGAGCAAATTCTATCATAGTCTAAAACCATAACATTGAAAAGCTTGGGAGTAGAATAGACTTACTTCCAAATTTAATCTCAATCTGACTATCAATAAGCTCATTTCCCTCCAGAACCTCTCCAAGTCCACCCCACTTGTGTGTAGGGTTATTTCCAGGATGACAGAAGGGTAGACTGTAGTAATTATATGTTTCCTGTGGATTGTTGTAAGGACCAACCTTGTTCACCCAAAGCATTACAGGGTCACCTACATTATACTGCTCAAAACAGTAAACAAAGTCAGTAATTTATATTCCAAGATGCAGTCAGAGAAAAACTAGAAATTCGTAAACTCTAACCGCCTCCAATGTGAACAATTTCACAGTAATTTATTATTGTTCCAAGAGAAAGGACAACTACATTCATTTGTTTTAAGAACATTTAGCTGAGTTCAACAGAAAATAAAATATGTGAATATAAGCTTAATGCCAAAAGTAGACCATAACCAACCAAGCAGCATCAGAGCCTCAGTTACCTGGGTCACCATAGTAGATATGACACGTGTTTTGCAAGTACTACTATAAACGGAGAGTTTGTTCAGCCAAAGAATAAAAATAGTGCTCAATATAATCTCTAATTTGACTAAGCTGTCCATGTTAAATTTCTACTTGAGGACTACAGCTTCATTGAAAAACATCACAAAAATTTAACGGAATAAAACTTCAACAGGGCAGACAAATTTGCAAAAGACTAATAAAACCCTTAACATTATAACCTGAACAAACAATTACGGTAATTTAAATGACAGAATCATGGAAGAAGGAAATGCAAACATAATCAGACAGAGCTCCAAGTTTGTCAATTAAGATTTTGTAATATTGACCAGCATATGGGCAAAATGGCAGATTCATGGAAGCAGGAAATGCAAACATAATCAGACAGAGCTCCAAGTTTGTCAATTAAGATTTTGTAATATTGACCAGCATATGGGAAAAATGGCAGATTCATGGAAGAAGGAAATGCAAACATAATCAGACAGAGCTCCAAGTTTGTCAATTAAGATTTTGCAATATTGACCAGCATATGGGCATGTGGAGATACAGGATTTGACTTCATGGAGAGGGCATGTTTCATTTTATGTTTCTGAAGTACTCAGGAAACAATCAGAAGAGGTATATAATAAGTGATTGAACACCCAGTTCCATAGATTCCATCTACTCCAAAAATGGAGTCAACGAAGATCTTTAATAGTTCCGTTGACAGAGAGAGACTAGTGATGACATTAGATTATTGTCGTGTGATGAATGGGCTTGCTTCAGTTGCCAGGATTGAACTCCACCAATCAGACCCAACAGAAAACCCTTCCTATTTGAACAACGAGAATGGGGACCCGACATTGAGCACAACTATGAGCATTGTAAGGCCATGGTAGAGAACAGAAGAAAATTAAAAACTGACATCCAAGTAGAAAAAACCAACAAAAATCAATTGCATATACAAGCCTTATCGCAGATCTCCATATTATCATGCATAACTTGTAGATAAGATCATATCAGTCAAATAGATAGACACACTTGAAGAAATAATTTGTGGAAAAGGTCGTGGATGTCAATCGTGGTAAAGCCGCTTAAAAAGGGCCATCAGAACACAAACTGAATCTGCTGATTACCATGAATTCAGCATTTGGGTTACCTTCAACACAAGTTTTTTGACATCAGAAATCAAAATGATAAAGTTGAAGTAAACCCATCAATCATAACGAATACCATACTAAAGAGACAAGTGAAATTTTAAATATACAAATCAATAACAGAAGCCCTTCAGTTTCTGGATCTACCCAATGTGATATATGTAGACTATATATAATAATTTGAAATGTACTCAAAGCAATATGTTGTGAGAAAAACGCAGTACCTTGTGGTCATACTCTGAAGCTGCAACCATGGGAAACACCGTAGCCTGAAACAACGCCAAAAGCAGTAGCCATTGCCATTGCTGCATTTTGATGACCTCCTTCATTTTTATCTTTTCAGAAGGATCCTTTTTCTGTTTTTGTTAATTCTGTCAAGCTAAAATCAGTCCAGCTTCCCAAATATTTGTATAGGCCTACATCCTATTTCAAAGTATCCCAGATTTTATGTATTAATGATTATAGTAATATACATTATTAGCTACAATAACACGGCTGACTTTTTCCTGGCAGGAAGCAGAAAGAACACTGTTCAATCTAGAAATACAAATAGAAATCTAGTCCATCGGGCCAATACATTAATTCTCTTGAACTCATCCAGTTAACTCTGGTTTGACTGGGTGATGTGGGACCCAGATCTGGGCAACCAACGTAAATATGGGCGAGGTTGGGATGTTGGTTCAGATTTCATCATTCTTGTTTGAAAGTATATTTGATTAAAACTGCTGGTTTATCTAATACAGATGATTTTATTGTGGTTTGACCAGCTATTTTATTGAACACCGTTTTTCCGGGCAATTCCTTTAGCCAATGGGTATCTTGTCACGTCTTTGCACATCCAATACTCAAATTGACTAAATTTTTAATGATTTATAATATAAAATATGATATGGTTTAAAGGCTCAAGGAAAATTAAATTAATTCATGGAAGAAGATGAAACGTTTATTGACTTTCCACCTAAAACCACATTTGATTCAATAAAAAGTGCTTTTTCTTGTGAGCTTGGTAGACTCTTTCTTCAAGTAGGACAAAATATACTTATAACTTAAGCATCACTTTAAAATTTTGTTAATTATTGTTTGGAATTTTTGGAAGTGGTTATTTAAAATCTACCAAATTTGTGATTTTATAGAGGGTGGTTACTTAACAAATTTCAATAAGTGTTGTTAGGAATTTTAGGAGTTTTGATTATTGGAAAGTGTGGTAAATTTGGTAAATTTTATGGTAGTAGGTTACGATAAAAAATTTAATTTAGAATTTTTAAGAAGTTAGTCGTTTTATGATTTTATTATTTAATAAAAAAAGTTAGCGGTTTCATGAAATTTTTTAGTTAATTAAATAAATCTATATGTATTTTAACACGATGTTATGTGGCAAAATATTATATGTTTGTAAGGAAAAAAAATTCAGAAGTAATTTCTAGAAATTTGAACCTCATCTAATTAATCATGCAGTAGGGGAGAGGGGCCCAAAGTAGGGCAGGTCAACTTTGGAGGTCCACGTGGACCAAAAAAATTCAAAAATTTGCCTGCCACGTCACCTTGCCACTTGTGCATAGGGCCCAATATTTATTTTTTTTTTAAATCGATCACCCCACCACCTGTCAAGCACCATTTACACCGATGTGTCCAAATTGGGCCCATTTTGCCCTTTGCCCGAAAGTGGAGCCCATCTGCCTCCTTAATCGGCATACACATCTACGTACACTGGATCAGACGGTCGTGTGTCCACGACAACCTCACCACCCTGAACGAATAGTTTAGAGCATTAAACACTCGTTGCCTCCTTCATTTCCTCCACTGATCAACTTGCCTTATGTGTCCCTTCGCATTTACTTGCATTTTCGAGCATGTTAATCAGAGATCAAGGTCCATTCAATACTCCACATTCTCGCATATCCCGCTCACTTTCATTCCTTTTGTTTGCAAACATTCTCGACTATTCGTTTTGTTTGGCACTGAAATTGGTTCGACTCTCCACGCTTCATTATTCAACTCTTCACGCTTCTTCGTTCGGCTCTACACTGTCGAGAGCTCCCTTTCTCTTTCAGGTGAGGTTTCTAACCTCACTCAACCTGTACCACTGTCTTTGAATATGACGGTATGTCGTCATGCACTTTTTTTTGCAGAAATTTTCTTTGCGAACTTTTGTCTTTGAGAAAGATTGTCTTAAATGAAGTGTGGGGAGGTTTTAACTGGTTTTCTTTTCGTCTACACTCGACCATGCACTCATAATCTTATGATATTCATTGCACCTCTGCATTGTGTTTTTCATATTTTCTTCCTTATACGAAATATGAAATGGGTTTGATTGGTTTAAAATAGTTTTTCATTACTATTAAACTTGTTCGACGAAATATGGAAAGGGTTTGACTAGTTTTCAGCCATGCACTTGTATTCGTGTGTTCGTCATTGCACAAACTTTAAATCTGCAATTTGCTTTTTACATTTGTTTGTTATTCCAAAATACAAAAATGGATACAATATATTTGCTTGTTACTAGGAAGTATTCGTACGATTTTAATGTTTATCATTTCGAGGGTTTATGCCATGCACTTGCATTCGTGTCTTCCTCACTACATAGACTTTAACTCTGCAATTTGCTTATAATATTCTCATGTTATTCCAAAATATGAAAATAGTATGACTGGTTTTCATTTTGAAGATATTATGGCATGTTTATGTATTATTTTGTTCTTCCATGCACAATAGTTATGTCTGCAAAATGCTTTTATCATTTCATTGTTACTACCAAACACAGAAAGGGTTTCACTGGTTCAAAATTACAGGGTTTTCTCTTTGACAATGCACAAACTTTAACTTTGCAATTTTCCTTTAATATTTGTTTGTTATTCCCAAGTATGAAAATGGATACAATATATTTGCTTGTTACTAGGAAATATTCATACCGTTTTAATGTTTATCATTTCGAGGGTTTCTGCCATGCACTTGCATTTGTGTCTTCCTCACTGCACAGACTTTAACTCTGCAATTTGCTTATAATATTCTCATGTTATTCGGAAATATGAAAATGGTATGACTAGTTTTCATTTCGAAGATATTTTAGCATGTTTATGTATTATTCTATTCTTCCATGCACAATAGTTATGTTTACAAAATGCTTTTTCATTTCATTGTTACTACCAAACATGGAAAGGGTTTCATTGGTTCAATATTACAGGGTTTTCTGCCATGCACTTGTATTCCTCTCTTTAACAATGCACAAATTTTAACTCTAAAATTTGTCTTTAGTATTTGTTTGTTATTCCCAAATATGAAAATGGATTCACTTGTTTTCATTCCAAAGTTAATCTGCCATGCAAATATATTATTATGTTCTTATATATGTATTTGTCTTTCCATACATATATATACATATTGTTCATGGAATAACAGAATAATACATAGACATATTTCCATACATATACTTGATTTCATTTCGAAGATATTCTTCCATGCAATTATATTATTCTCTTCCTATATATGTATATATATGTATGTATGTATGTATGTGTGTGTGTATATATATATATGTATTCGTATATGTGTATATTTGTAATTGTTTATGTGATTGTTACTACGAATTTTTTTTTTATATTTATGTTTGGATCTCCACGATTCATTGTTCGGCTCTACACTGAAGAAAGCTCCCTTTGTCTTTCACTTGAGGTTTGCTACCTCACTACGCCTATACCATTGTCTTTCGTTTTGATAATGTTTAACCAATGTTTGTTCATGTCTCACTAAAAATATCTACTCTAAGCCATTTCAATTCAAATAATAAAATTGAACAAATTGTCATCATGCATATATTGAATAAAAACAAACTGTTCATGCACATTAAAGACAATTGCATTACAAAGTGTCATCAATTGCATTACAAATTGTTCATAAAAACCAAGCATTGAATTGCAAACTTTGATGATGCATATTAAAGAAAAGCAAACTATATATTTATATATACATGTGTATATATATACAAGTGCATGGCTGAAAACCATATAATTGTAAACCAGTGAATCCCATTCCATGTTTAACCATTGCATGGCAAAAAACCCTGTAATTTTCTATATAATAAGGTTGTTGTTTCAGGGAAGTGTTGCCTGCAAGAATTGGAGATAAGTGTGGAGAAAGAGGGGTCTAATGTAGCAAAGTTCATAGAACATTGTTGGAGAAAACTAATGCTTGAATGAGCTGAACCTAACAAAAAACATGAATTCAGACTGGGTTTTACCTCCAAGGTAAAAACATATGATTCTATTCATGTTTTTTGTTTGGGTTCGACTCATTCAATCTGGTGTACTGCACAAGAGGGAATGTGTTGTTGAGCAAGCAATAGATGTATATTATTACTGTCTTTCCCCACCCTAAACAACCAGTTTAGAGCAGTAATCGCTCACTGCCTCCTTCGTTACCTCCATTGGGCAACTTGCCTTACGCGTCCCTCTGCACTTACTCAAACTGTCAAGCACATAATTCAAAGATCAAGGTTCATTCAATGCTCCAAATTCTCTCATATCCTGCTCATTGTCATTCCTTTTGTTTGCAAACATTCTGGAGTGTTTGTTTGGTTATGCACCCATACATGTTTGGCTCTCCACGACTCATTTTTCATCTTTACACCCTTCATTGTTTGGCTTTGCACTCTCGAAAACTCCCTTTCTCTTTTAGGTGAGCTTTTTTACCTCACTACCTATATATATTAAAACTAACATATATATATATGTGTGTGTGTGTGTGTGTGTATATATACATTTACATATATGAATACATACATACATACATACACACATATAATGTGTATGTATGTATGTGTATGTATGTATATATATATATATACACACACACACATTATATATACATATATATGTATATGTATTTTATGTGTATATATATAATGTGTGTGTGTGTATCTATGTATCCATATATATTTATATATATATGTATATATAAATATAAATATACATACATATATATTTATCTATATGTATATATAAATATAAATATACATACATATATATTTATCTATATGTATATATAAATATAAATATACATACATATATATAGATATACATTGTTGTGTATATATACATTCATACATACATACATATAAATGCCAATCTTGTATGATATGCATATGTTTTCCACGAATCTATAAATATATGGGGTTTCACAATGATGTTTGCATTAGGTTTTTCATTTAAACTCTTTAAGCCATGGAATGCAAATATGTTGTATGCAATGTCAATGTTTCTCACAATAAATTGTAACTCAATATATGGGGTTTCAACTTACACTATTTATGAATGTCAAGACATTTCAATTCAATTTCAGGGTTTTTTTTCATTCTATATGCTAGGGAATAGATAACAGTTCTATGCACTGTCAATGTTTGTCACCCACCACCTTGTAACTCGGTATTGGGGGTTTCAACTTGCACTGTTTATGGATTTCAATGCATTTCACTTCCATAGATTGTGATTGTTACACCCTATCATGTTGCAATATATGTATAACTCATGTACAGGTGTTCAATTTGATTGTTCAATTGGATTGTTCAATTGCTTTCTTCAATTCAACGGTTCAATTTGATTGTTCAATTGCATTATTCAATTGGATTGTTCAATTTGATTGATCAATTGGATTGTTCAATTTGATTGATCAATTGGATTGTTCAATTTGATTGTTCAATTGCATTGTTAAAAGTTATTGTTCTATTGTAATGTTCAAATGGATTGTTCTATTGGATTAATCTATTGGAATGTTCTATTTTATTGTTAAATTGCATTGTTCATTTTGATTGATCAATTGGATTGTTCATTTTGATTGTTCAATTGCATTGTTAAAAGTTATTGTTCTATTGCATTGTTCAATTGGATTGTTCTATTTGATCGATCAATTGGAATGTTCAATTGCATTAGTCAATTGGAATGTTCAATTTCATTGTTCAGTTGCAATGTTCAATTCAATTGTTCATTTCAATTGTTCAATTTGAATGTCATATATGTCATGTATATTTGTTAGCAGTTATTTGTTTCATTCTTTTAGACATGTTGGTATATTCGGCTCACACTTGTTGTAAATTTTTGTCTTGTTCAATCTTCTTCGATGGTGTGCAATTTCAGTTCATTATTGGCTTCGTGATGGTGAATTGCATGTCAAAGGTAAACACAAAAGGATACTATACATTCTTATTGTAAGTTAAGCACTTTCCTTACTACACTTTCCTTATTAATGACTATTTTCTTATATGTTTGTAGGATTTAGTTGGAGAAATTCACCATACCATTGGCCATCTCCAATTCATAGAGGTGAGTTTTTTAACCTCACTAAAGTTGCACCTTTGTCTCTTGGCATTCCCTTTTCTTTCTTCTTTTCACTTTTTTTTTTTGTTATGGGTGTGTTGTGTTACTTAAGTTGAATGTTATTATTTATTTTGTTGTTGATTTTGAACATAATATTTAAAGTGTTTATTTGATTGTCCATAGATCGAAGGTTCTCTTCCATTCTAAGTGCATCGACAATGTGCTCCATGATGTTTATGGCGTGTAGGGTGTTTAATAACACTTCCAATACTTGTGTTCATAAACACACTCAATCTGTCAAGGAAATATATGGTTCTCTTAATGCATCACTATGACTTTAATGGGTTTAATCTTTTCATTTAATTTATATCTATACATACACTATAACTTTCAATCTATATATCAATGTAAGTATGTATATATCTATTTATCTATGTATATATATGTAGATACATACATACATACATATATATATATAGATATATGTATATATGTAGATACATATATGTATATATGTAGATACATATATGTATCTACATATATACATATATACATATATGTGTGTGTGTGTAGATACATATATGTATATATGTGTAGATACACATATGTATATATATGTACGTACATATATATACATGTAGATACACATTCATATATATGTAGATACACATTTGATGAGGTAAAAGTAACCTCATCAATATAATGGCCTCAATATACAAATATAAACCTTCCAGCCCAAATTACTCTACCAATTGATTACCTTTAGGAAAAATAATTGCTTTCCTTTCTATGAATAATCGTACAGACTTATTTCTTGGAGTTGATTAAATTAAACTAACGTATGCTGATTTAATGGTTTAGTCTTTAGTATTTCGCAGGTCAACTCCACCGCCATTCACCATTCTAGTCAGAAGGGAAATGCATGCGGTTCTCATACTTTTGAAAACCAGCGAGCGAGTGCCATAATTCTAGGAGCACACGTTTTGGCCAAGTCTTTATAATTATATTATTTTTCAGTTTCAAAGACTTTATGGCTCATGTGAAGCCTCTTTAATATTATATATCACGGGCTTTTAAGTCCCTTTTACTATGGGCAATCTGTTGAAAGACTTGATCGACTAAAAAATAGGATTCTTATTAGTCATTTTTCATATAAGTATGTAACTGTTACAAATAATGAGAGAAGATTATCGTTATGTTGTCAATTTGTCTTTTGAGTAAAAACTACCATACGAATATGAATTTCCCTGCCACTCTTTGAATTATTGTGTAATATGGATGCATCTATGGAATGAAGTAATTGAGAGATTTTTCTAGTGCATGTGATATGAAGTAGCAGTAGATACACCCACAAGCTGGCCACTCAAGGGTTAGAGATAGATAGATAGATAAGTATTTGTTTCCTATTCTGCATTTTCCTTTAATAGAATAGAAGTTGCATTTGCATTTTATTTTCAGTAGTATATGTTATAATATTAGTGTCAAGCCTGTAGGTTGTAACTAAGTCTGTAGCTTCTAAGCTTAGCATTTGAGTGTTTGGAGCACCTTTCTTCAGTTGATTTTGATTAATGGTTTTATGATTAGCAATTGGCTTGCGATTCTCTGTAGTAGATAAATGTTTCCTAATTTCTTTACATGCTTTACTTCTTCAACAATTTATGTATTCTTTAGGTTAATCATTTCCATGCTTTCTAGTTTAATGGTGATGCTTTTCAAATTCTTATTTTTTGTCTTCTAATTTGAGTTATTTTCCTACTTTCTAGATAGATGATTTATTGCTTTCTAGATTAGAGGCCCCTTATATTAGAATTTTTATTCAGTAGATTAGTGCTTAAGAGAGAAGTTGAGATGTCCTCTATTGCATACAACCATTGGACAGTGCCCAGTCGATATATTGATGTGTTTATTCACTAAAGTGTTAGGACCTAACGACAACCTATCACTTTTTGGCATTGTTGCTGGCGACCCCTTTTTCTAGTGTTAGTAGGAGATATATTGAATACCTCTCTTAGGGATAGGAACAATTCTTTGGCTTCTTTTTTGCATGGTCAAGAAACGAGGCCCCCATGGGAGATTCATACCAAAACCCCCCAGTTGATGTAACAACAAGCGGAGAAGAAGGAAACTCAAACCAAGAACTTACTACAGAATTGACCAAATAGGGTCAACCTGAGACCTTCCCACATACTCTAGAAATAGAATGAATAGTGGTCAAGGAGTATATTCTTTCGCAAACTTTTGAACCTCGTTCCACTAAGCAAATTTTGGAAGAGGATCAAATCCCCTCCAACACCATGGGTGACCGTAGAAACGCTGCCAATAACCATAACAATGATAACCCTCCACCACACACATTCACTTATCCCATTGCTATTGATGCAGATGACGAGACGATAATGAAAAATATCTCATCGACCTTCTTACCAACCTTTCAAGGTTTATCTACTGAGGACCCTGATCAGTTCCTATTTGAATTCAAAGTCTTGTGTCAAACCTATGACTACAAGAACGATAATTAGAAACTAAAGCTTTTCCCTTCCACTCTGAAAGACTCAGCTATGCGTTGGTTTATGGGATTAGTTTCTCAGTCGATAACCTCCTGGGATGAAATGGAGACCGTCTTTTTGGAGAAATATCAAAATTACTGCAAGGTGATTGATAGGAAAGAAGAACTGTTCAAAATAAGGCAAAATGAAGATGAAAGTTTAGAGGATTACCTAGATAGGTTTATCTTCTTGTCCAAACGATGTGGTGGGGAAGTTATAAGCCTCGGTATTTTAAAGACCTTATTCCTCAAAGGTCTCGATGATGAAGCTCAGAGGAGCTTAGACTTAATGGGAAAAGGAGATGTGTCCCAACTGAGACTAGAAGAAATAACGAAATTATGTCGAAACTTCTCCTATACTCGTGGAGGGATTAGGAAGTTCACCCCGTTACGTGGTTCTAATGACATAAATAAAATTCATGAGGAATTGGCCAACCTCAAGACCAACATTCTTGTCCAACTAAACACCACCTTAGATGGCATCTAGGCTAAAACCAAAAATCCAGAGACTTTGTCTATTTATTGCCCTAGGTGTCGAAAAAAACATTTGCTAAGAGAATGTCCCTTGGAAAAAGTTGACAAGATTGACATTTGTCAGGTATGTGACAAGAATCACCCCACTGATCAATGTGAACTATTAAATGCCATCAAAAATTCCAATAAAAGAACAACTCCAGTCGAAGAAGAAGTGAACGTTGTCAACCAGCGAATAGGAGGTAATTTCTCCTATGGCTAGAATTCCAATCCTAACTGCCAGCCCCAATCAAATTGGAACAATAATAAATGGGAAACACCCTAGCCTCAAGCACTGCCGCCAATACCCTCTAACTAGGGAACCTATCCTTGGGGACCACCAGACTGGACAAACCAATCTTAGGGTAACCCTCAATGGTCCAACCAGTCTCAACAACAGTGGTACCCTCAAAATTCCATTCCTTAATGGAATCAACCCCAACATCAATTCTATTATGGTCCCAGGAGGATTCCTACCCAACAAACTCTCTTACCACCTCCCCAAAACACTCAACAGATTGAACAAGTTAACCAACCGCCACTTCTAGCACAACCAGTCCCTAATCCAAAGAACAATCGTCAGAATACTCCAGTGTATTCCACCGAACAGGACAATGTCACTGGACTCAATGCAATGCACTATGGAAACCTATAGCTAAGGTCTGGTAAAACACTTTCACAGCCGACTATCGAAGAAATCATAGATGAACCTATCCAAAAGTTTGTTGAGGAAACAAAAATAACACCCATGCCCATAGAACAAACCCTAGACACTACACAACATGAAACCGACCCACCATATTTAGTAGGAGCTATTGACCTACCTCAGGAGGAGGAGGGTTAGTCTCCAACTGAATCTTTGAAAATTTTTGTGACTAAAGAAAAAACCAAAGCCCCTTTTCCAGAGCAATTAAAACCAATCCTTGTGAAAGATGCTCTGGAAATGTCACCTATGGAAATTGCACTGATATAGGAAATTAAATGATTGCAGATTGAAGTTCCCGTGTTATAAGGGACTAAAGAGATCCCTAAGTTAAACCAGTTGATTAAACAGTTGTGCATCAAAACCCTAGGGAGGAAGCAAAAATGAATCAACATTGTTCATATCAATGGGCACTTAGTTGATTTGTTAGCTGGAACAGTTATTGCTTTGAAATATGATGACCCAGGAAGTCTG
Source organism: Sequoia sempervirens (assembly GCA_007258455.2). Taxonomy (NCBI): domain Eukaryota; kingdom Viridiplantae; phylum Streptophyta; class Pinopsida; order Cupressales; family Cupressaceae; genus Sequoia; species Sequoia sempervirens. The sequence goes on along the minus strand of VDFB02281492.1, from coordinate 402,610,962 downwards.
CTTATAACAGTAACAGTTAACGAGGTAGCAATACCCAACGCTTTAGTGGACCTTGGAGCATCCATCAACAAAATGACTATTGATGTGATGGAAAAATTGGGACTCACTGATCTACGCCCCACAACTACAATCCTACAGATGGCAAACCAATCCATAGCTATTCCCAAGGGCATCATTGAAAATGTTCTTATTAAAGTAGATGGATGGGAATATCCAGTGGATTTCTAGATAATTGAATCCCTTACGCCCAAAGACAGTTATCCAATAATTTTGGGATGACCATGGTTGGCTACTGTTGTACCCAAAATTGACTACAGGGAAGGAGGAATGACAATTTCCCATGGAACCAATAGCAAACAGTTGTTCTTGTATCCTCCTTCCAAGCCTGCTGAACATAGTAAAGTATGGGTTGATGAACCAGAAAATCCTACTAGACAGAAAAACTTGGCTTCACTAGCCATGGTAGTCATTGAACAACACAATGAAGAATTAGAGGATGAATTAGAGAACGGCGTGGAAAGTGTTGTAATAGACTCTAGCAGTGAAGAGATGTCAAACATAGAAGAAATCCTAGGACACCCAATCAACACAAATCAAGCAGAATTTGATGATGCTAAGTTTATTGGATTTCCTTGCCCTTTGATGAACTTAGTTCCAAAAACTTTCCATTTCTTTGCAAATGTTGCTAGGCTTCATAAAACTATACCGCACAGTTGTCCACTTAACACAATGACAAGGCCCATTCACATTGTCACATCCAATTATCCTGGAGTCAAAACCATTATGTTGCTACTAGGAAAAACCTTGAACATCAATAGTTGGTTGACTGAGACGGAAGAACAAAGATTATTTGATACCCTGGTGAATAGATCTAAAGCATTCGCCTGGGATTATAAATATATGAGAGGAATGCATCCTAGTGTGTGCATGCACCATATCTATACTAAGGATGTTTGACCTATTCGCCAACCACAACGGAGACTCAATCCTACTCTTAAAGATATTGTTAAAACTAAGATTGAGAAAATCTTGCAGGTAGGATTCATCTAACCAATTTTTGACAGCAAGTGGGTGTCACCCTTGGTTGTAGTTCCAAAGAAGAATGGGAAGTGGAGAGTTTGTGTTGATTATAGGGAGCTTAACAAATCAACACACATAGATTATTTTCCCTTGCCAATTGTGGACCAAGTGTTGGATAACTTGGCTGGGAGAAAATATTTTTTATTCTTGGACGGATTTAGTGGTTACAACTAGATACAGGTAGCAGCAGAAGACCAAGATAAGATGAGCTTTACTTGCCCTTGGGGAACATTTGTGTATAGGGTTCTTCCCTTTGGGCTATGTAATGCCCCTGCCACCTTTCAGAGGGCCATCCTGGCTATATTTGCTGAGTTGGTAAATGAGTGTGTGGAAGTCTATATGAACAATTTCACTGTATACGGTTCAAATTTTGATGAAGCTCTTACAAATCTAAACAAGGTGTTAAAGCGGTGCGAGGATCATCAGTTGTCCCTTAATCATTGGAAATGCTTAATCATGGTGGAACAAGGAATAGTGTTAGGACATCATATTTCAGCCGAAGGGATTAAGGTTGATCCCAAGAAAATTGAAGTCATACAACAACTCGAGATTCCAAAGACTTAGACTGATGTTAGGAGTTTCTTAGGGAATGCTAGATACTACCGAAGATTCATAGAAAACTTTAGAAAAATCGCAGCCCCAATGTTTTCTCTCCTTTAGAAAAATGTTGACTTCATTTGGACACCTAAGTGTCAGTCCTTATTTGAAATTATTAAAGAGAAACTCACCTCTGCCCCTATCCTTCAAGGACCTAACTGGAACTTTCCATTTCACATTTATGTCGATGCATCCGATGACGCCATTAGAGAAATTCTTGGGCAAGAAGATGAGAATGGAGGGAAATATGCTATATATTTTATTAGCAAAATTTTGATGCCAACAAAGAAGAATTACACCACAATAGAGAAGGAATTATTGGTTGTAGTGCACGCCATCAAGAAATTTAGACATTATGTCACTAGATACAAATTTACAGTGCACACAGACCATGCAACCATCAAATATCTCATGAATAAACCAGTGGTAAATGCAAGGATAATTAGGTGGATACTCTTTCTCCAGGAGTTTAATGTGACAATTGTTGAAAAACCAGGGAAGTCCAACATAGTTGCAGACTTCTTATCCAGGATTAAACATGATGGCGACTGTGCTCTGGTACAGGATGAATTCCCAGATGAAAATATGTTCGCCATCTCCACTAAAACTCCTTGGTTTGCTAATATTGCGAACTACTTAGCCACCTCAAAAGTACCACCTCACTTCTCAGCAAAACAAAATAAATGCCTCGTAAGAGAGAGTGCCCCTTTTAAAAGGGATTAATGGAATCTTGTTTTGGTGTGGACCCGATATGGTTTTGCGATAGTGTGTTAGGGCAGATGAGACCTATAGTATCCTTAGGGCATGTCATGATGACCCTTCTAGAGGGCATTATTATGCTAAAAGGACAACTTATAAGATCTTGTGAGTTGGATACTATTGGCCTTCAATGCATAAGGATATCAAGAAGTACGTTTATAGGTGTGATGAATGCCAAAGGATAGGAAGACCAACCGCATCCAATGAAATGCCCTTGCAGCCTTAGGTAGTCCTTGAACCATTTGAGAAATGGAGATTGGATTTCATTGGTCCTATAGATCCCCCTCTGGAAGGAAAAGAGTATATTTTGGTTTGTACCAACTACATGACTAAGTGGGCAGAAGTACAAGCACTATGCGTTGCTAGGGAAGAGCAGGTAGCTGACTTTCTTTATAATAGAATCTTTCTTAGATTCGGGGCCCCAAGAACAATTGTTACAGACCAAGGCCCCTAGTTTATGTCTAAAGTCCTATGACATTCACAAATCACTTCCAAGTAAGTCACAAGAAGTCCTCACCCTACACCCGCAAGCAAATGGACAAGTTGAGGTCACAAACAGGGAACTAGAAAATATTTTAACAAAAATAATTTCCTCGGGAAGGAAAGATTGGGCTAGGAAATTACTGGAAGCTATCTGGGCCTACAACACAACCTAGAATTCAACCACTGGCTATAGCCCCTATGAGTTAGTCTTTGGGAAGAAGCCCCTCTTGCCCATTGAATTTGAGCTCCAAACCCTTAGGACGGCTATGGAATTAGGCATGGATCTTAAATGAGCTCAAATCGAGAGTCTTAAAACTTAGTGAACTAGATGAGCTTCGTCTGGATGTCGTCCATCAAACTGAATTGATCCAACAACAATGTAAGGTTTGGCATGACAAACATATCAAAGATAAATAATTCCATACCGGGGATTGGGCATTGTTCTTTGATTCCAAATACAAGGACCATTGGGGGAAACTTAGGACACACTAGCTTGGACCATATGAGATTTTTGAAGTGTTTGCTAATGATTCAGTCCAGTTAAAACCAATTGACAGTGACACCTGAACTCTTCTAGTTAATGGGCATCGATTACACATTTACCATAAACCCGTTAACAAAAAAGAGTTTACAAAAATGGTGGAAATGCAGGGAGAAATCAACTGCATTGACTCTACTATGGCAGGGTCAATATAGTGTTAAGCAAATAACATACATAATAAATAAATAAAATAAAATATATTTCTGATTTTTTTTTCAATTTTCTCATCAACTCCATCATTTGGATTTGGCTAAAGTTTTGTTTACATTTTTGCAGGACTTCATCTTGTGGTGAACCCAATTCCGGCGCACCTTGTTGCGATGCTCCAGAATTATTGTTGCAATGCTTCAGACTTGTTGCTACAATGTTCCAGAACCTACAAATCAGATTGGCTCCACAGACCATCCTGATCCTATATTCAGACGCATCACTCAATGGTGCTTTGGAAATTCAAGGCCAAAGTATCACAATTTTCTTCCTTCCGTTTGCATCTTTTCAGCGATGCTCCATAATTCTATTGTTTCTTCCTTTTGGCTACATCTTTTCAGCAATGCTCTAGAATTCTGCTATTTCTCTTCCAACCTCATATTTTCAGCTATGCTTCAGAATAATACTCAGATGCTCTGGAATTCTGTTCAAATTCTCCAAAAATTTTGGTTGTTGCTCCGGTTGCATCTTTTGACGATGCTCTGAAATTTTTGGTTGTTGCTTCGACTACATCTTTCGACGATGTTCCAAAAATTTTGGTTGTTGCTCCGGCTACATCTTTCAACGATGCTCTAAAATCCTCAATTTGGTTACTCTGTTCTGATGACATCTTTCTAAAATAATTTTGGAACTCTCTTCTTCTCTACTTCGGTCGCATTACTCGATAATGTTCCAATTTTTGTATAAAATTTTATTTTTCAAAGTTTCTCTTATTTTTCCTAAGTTTCGTGCATGCCCATTCTTTAATGCCACTTCGAGATCCATTCCCTTATGATTACTCCACCATATCACATCAAATCTTTCCATAATAAATAAGATTATTATGACACCTTTTTTTCATAATAACAATTTCTGTCATCACTCCAACCATCCCATCTATGCCATTATTATCCGCCACCACCTTTGCCAACCATGTGACTATCTAATTACGTCAGCACAGGTAAGTGACATTTGATCTAACGACAAGACCAAAGGCATGTGCGAATCTATTTATTAGAAGGGTTAGTATTTATTTTGAATAAAGGTTAATTAATTGCTATGATCTGCTCCCCTTGTAATTTTGAAACTTGTGCCCCTTTACACGATTGGTGAAAGTATGACAGCTATTGTAATCCTCTATGGAAGGTCATCATAATGATACAGTAAGGTGACAAGGAAGCTGATAATTAATTCTTTCCTCGTCAAAAATATCGACACAAAATCTCTCTTCGTCTATAATTCAAAGAAGCACGCATTTTAGGGTTCTAAAAATTTCACCTGGAAGCAAAGGAGATGGGAGGCAATAAGAAAAAGTCTAAACCAAATTCTGCAGCACCATTGCTGGCATTAAGCAATATAGCCGCTTTATTTCAAAGGGTTGGATGGCTGGACTTCATGAAACAATTTGAAGGGTACATAGAGCAGCTGGTGAAGAAATTCATTGAGAATTTTGTAGATGGGAAGACTGTGGTGCACAGAAAGCCATTCCAGGTAAGTATGAAAGTCCTTGCTCATCTTTCTAGTTTTGAAAATAAAGGGATTCATTTGAATGAAAATACCCACATCCCTTATCAAAAGTTAATTGATTTATTCCATAGGGAAGGGGAACCCCAACCTATACTGACCATAAGCACCAGGGGGCAAAATAAGGGAATTCATAAAATGTCCATTTCAAAACCCTAGAGGTCTGTTGTAGCCTGGATTATAAAATATTTCACTTGTGAGGGACAAATGACTACAGTAGTGGGACCTCCTTTCCGCCTGCTGATCATTTATGCCATGACATTGAGGACCCTACCCTTAGGGTAAATTTACTAGCCTTTCTCTTCCATTCAATCACCTCTATGATAGAAAAGTATAAAATTGGGATGAGGCCCCTTAAACATCATGATTTGATACAACTACTATGTAAATATCATTTCCACAATAAGCCAAAGAAGAAGTGGCAAAGGTTCCTACAGAAATTTGAAAATGAAGAATTGGGGAGGTCATTTGAGGAAGGGGAATCCTCTAAACAAAAGGAGCAATCTGTAGAAGAACCCTCCTCGGAGGCATTAGGTGCCCCCGAGTCCCAATATACCTCCACGACTCCCAGTGGTGATGCGCTGGAATCCTTGCCAAATGAATTACAAACCCCAGGAGAAGAAGAGGAGCCCCCTTGAAAGAAAAAGAAATGAAGTAAATTTGTTTTCACATAACCCCTCCTCTACGAAGGAGTAAACAGTTATCTTCAGGGGTCAGTGAAATTGAACCCCAAGATATAGGTAGTACTTCAAAAAGGAAAAAAAGGCCAAGACTCCAGTAAAGGTGGTAGAAATTGACAGTCCACTTGATAATGAGGAAATTGAAGAAACAGGAAAGCAAGAGGAGGAACTTCCCATGGAAGAGGACAAAGAAACCCTATCACCTGAAGAGCAGGAAGGGGAGAAAGCACAATCGCCACACTCAGAACAAAATGAAGATGAACCTGCAGGAGTATTCCCGTCCTTCCTTGACAAGTTGGATAGTATACCTAAATTTGTGGAAAGAGTGCCTCAAGCAACTCCTCATGCATATTTCTCTATGGATACCAATGAAAGAGAAGACATTCCTCATACAGATGGAGAAATTCCTTGCTCCTCCTTACCTAAACAAACTGAAGAAGGAAGTATGCTTGATATTGAGAATACATAAGAGGTAGAAGAAGTGCTTCCTGAGAGCACTGAAACAGAAAATGCACCCCATATTGATGAAAAAGTGGAAGAAGTGCCTCATTCATCCCTTCCTAAAGAAAACAAAGAGGAAAATGTGCCTCATCTTGATGAAGAAATCCCTCATGTATCCTTCTATGTGGACACAAGGGATGAAGAATCCAGTCGAGGAAATGAGGAATTAGAAAAACTAAAGACAAAAAATGAAGAGTTAAGGGCAGGTTGTAGAATGATGAAGCACAAATTAATCAACAAAAATAAGAAATGGAGGTGCACATTGCCATTGTCCATAAAAGGGATCAGGAAATTGCAAAATTAACTGCACAAATGCAGGAAAAGGACAAGCTTATTGAGCAACTACAATTCCAAATCCAACAATGGAATCAACAGGGTAAGAAAAATCAAGATGCTCTGTGTGAGAAAGAAAAATGTATTCAAGATTTGAAAAATAATTTTATGCAATTATTTAGTGCTTTTGAGGAAGAAAAGAATCGGCGGGAAGTTGAGTTGAATGCCTCTATGAGTAAAATTGTGGAGCTAGAACAAAATTTATAGGAAAGTGATACTCAACCAATTATGGAATCAAAAGGGACACAAACTGAACCTATTGTTATAGATTGGTTCCAGGTACGTATTCCCCCAATGCTTATGAAATGGATAGAGCATTGTTACCTCTTGAAAGATGTAGAATTTGAAAACAATAGGTTAAAGAGGGAGTTGGTCATGTTAAAAGAATCTTTCCATCAGGCATATAGGGGTAAGCAAGATGCCTATGAAATTGGTGAATTGCTACTAGCCTATAGAAGACCATCTAGGTTGTACTCCATGTTTCTTAATGAGTATCTTTTGAGATGGAAGTTGCAAAGAATTTTCCAAAACTAGCCTCATGACCCTAATGTCAAGGAATTTGTAAAAATATTTGTTGAGTCACTCCTTGAACAACAAAATTTGTTGTGTGAACTCTTTGTTCACAATTTTCTCCTAGAAAAGTATACAAATTTCTTTATTAACCTCTTTGTAGGAGAAGCAGAATTAAGATCATTCTTGTCCACTATGAGAAACCAAATTCAGTGGCAAGACAGATCAAGAGAGTATGCTCAGGCAAAAAATATTGTAGGGTTGCAAATAAGATACCCTCATAGGAAGCCTCTCATTTTCAAGAAACAGTTTATGGGTGTCAAAAGTAAACAGGAAGCACGGGTCAAATACAATAACAACCTTAGGGTGTGTCATGATTACTTTCAAGAACAAGGGCCACAATTAATAGGACCAGCATGGCATGCATGTGAAGAAAGGTACACCCCTCTTCCAATGCATCTCAAAAAGGGAAATAATTTCACCTCTCAATATCAGATGGTCCTACGGAAGAGCAACAACTTTGATCAAAATTCTGGAGGACTTTAAGACCAATTGGATTGGTATGAGGTACAGACCTCCCTTGCTTCTTTCCCCACCACCTTTGGTGTACACCAATCTGGACCAAAGTGAAGACAATTTTTCCAAATGGAAACAAAGGGTCACTTTTCATCAGGGATTCTTGAGGAATCCAGAGATAGTAGACATAGAGGCAAATGATGTGTATGATCTTAGTGCTAAATATGAGGAAATGAATAGAAGGAATGATGGACAGGGGACAAATCACAGAGCAAGAGGACTTGCTCAAAATTAGGAAGGGGAGGAAATGATGAGGTAAAAGTAACCTCATCAATATAATGCCTCAATATACAAATATAAACCTTCTAGCCAAAATTACTTTGCCAATTGATTACCTTTAGGAAAAATAATTGCTTTCCTTTCTATGAATAATCGTACAAACTTATTTCTTGGAGTTGATTAAATTAAACTAACTTATGCTAATTTAATGGTTTAATCTTGAGTATTTCGTAGGTCAACTCCATTGCCATTCACCATTCTAGTGAGAAGGGAAATGAATGCGGGTCTCATACTTTTGAAAACCAGCGAGCTAGCGCCAAAATTCTAGGAGCACACGTTTTGGCCGAGTCTTTATAATTCTGTTATTTTTCAGTTTCAAAGACTTTATGGTTCATGTGAAGTCTCTTTAATATTGTATATCATGGGATTTTAAGTCCCTTTTACTATGGGTAATCTGTTGAAAGACTTGATCGACTGAAAAATAGGATTCTTGTTAGTCATTTTTCATATAAGTATGTAACTGTTACAAATAATGAGAGAAGATTATCGTTATGCTGTCAATTTGTCTTTTGAGTAAAAACTACCATACGAATATGAGTTTTCCCACCACTCTTTGAATTACTGTGTAATATGGATGCATATGTGGAATGAAGTAACAAAGATATTTTTCTAGTGCATGTGATTTGAAGTAGCAATAGATACACCTACGAGCTGGCCACTCGAGGGTTAGAGATATATAGATAAGTATTTGTTTCCTATTCTACATTTTCCTTTAATAGAATAGAAGTTGCATTTGCATTTTATTTTCATTAGTATATGTTATATTGTTAGTGTCAAGCCTGCAGGTTGTAACTGAGTCTGTAGCTTCTAAGCTTAGCATTTGAGTGTTTGGAGCACCTTTCTTCAGTTGATTTTGATTAATGGTTTTATGATTAGCAGTTGGCTTGTGATTCTCTGCAGTAGATAAATGTTTCCTAATTTCTTTACATACTTTAATTCTTCAACAATTTACGCATTCTTTAGGTTAATTATTTCCATGCTTTCTAGTTTAATGGTGATGCTTTTTAGATTCTTAGTTTTATGTCTTCTAATTTGAGTTATTTTCCTGCTTTCTAGATAGATGATTTATTGCTTTCTAGATTAGAGGCCCTTTAGATTATAATTTTTATTCAGTAGATTAGTGCTTAACAGAGAAGTTGAGATGTCCTCTATTGCATATACTGCCCAGTCAATATATTGATGTGTTTATTCACTAACGTGTTAGGACCTAATGACACCCTGTCAACATTGACATATATGTAGGTACACTTCGATATATATGTAGATACATATATACACATGTAGATACACATTGATATATATGTAGATAGATATATATACATTGTTCAATTTGATTGTTCAATTGGAATGTAGGTATATATACATACTTGTGGATACACATTGATATATATATATACACATAGTTCAATTTGATTGTTCAATTGCATTGTACATGTATATATATATATATGTAGATGCACTTTGATATATATGGAGATACATATATATATACGTTTAGATACACATTGATATATATGTACATACATATATATACATGTACATACACATTTATATATATGTACATACATATTGACATATACATACATGTGCATTCATATGCACATAGATACATATGTACATCCTTACAAACATACATATATATGTACATATGTATACACATATAAGCACTACATATATCCTCGAAATGAAAACCAGTCAAACCATTTTCATATTTAGGGATAACAAACAAATATTATAACCAAATTGTAGATTTAAAGTTTGTGAAATGATGAACATAATAATAGGGGATAGCTAGAATCATATATAGGTCAAATAGGTCACATCCATCTCTACCATTCACAAAACAAGAGTGAACTATAATGTACCAAAACAAATAAACTTGAGATAAGACATGCATACATGTTATCTTTTGTAGAGGTATAGCCTAAAAGTAAATTTCAATTGAGCTATTGATATACAAAAGGATAGATTACATCAAGTATTTTGTTATGAAGTGTTGTGGATTTTAGAAATGTCTAGTAGACCTTTTTAATGACTATATGAAATGTATTCACATGCAATTTCAATGTTAAATTATTAGCATAGACTGTATTGTATGAAATGTTGAATAAGATTACCAGCATTGAATACATTTTCACAAATGTAGAATAGATATTATAAACATAGTAATTGTTGTAAACAAAATTGAAATAGTTTTTCTGCATAGAATATATTTTCACAAATGTAGAATAGATATTATAAACATAGCAATTGTGGTAAACAAAATTGAAACAGAATATTTGCATACAATATATTTTTTGAAATGTAGATTATAAGACAACCATAAAAAAGGTATTGACATAGTCGTAAATGGGCCTGACACTATAGCTCCTTAATATGCAATTATAAAATAGTTTTCACCCACAAAGTCAACCAGGGTACTCATATCACATTAATAAACATATTTAGTTCAAAATAATAAACAGATTTAGTTCACATTTATAAACAAATGTAGCACAATGAAAATGGCATCCCCAACTACAACCCAAAAAAACCAAGATATAAGGCACCGTTTCAGTTGGTCCCTCCCAAACTCAGTCAAATGCTCCAAGGAATGAATCTGGAGATGTGTTCTCATCTCTTGATGTTGCATTTAGACTTGTCATAAATTGATTTGCATTTGCATTTGTCAGTTGTGTGCAACTTACATTTGAAGGTGTTAGTGGTGAAGAAGTCTGGCCAACTGGAAATTGAGTGTAACTAACTTGAGATGAGTTGGGATTGAAACACACATTGCCTAGAAAAAATAGAGGGATGTTATTATTGGTTATATCTCAAAATTAATTGTGGTTATCAGATAAGGGAGTTGCAGGACTGCTTAAACGTCTATCTCACATCAATGCTCTATGGGCAACCTCGATCTCCCTTTCCTTCTTCTCTTGTTCTTTTTGTATCCTCTCTTGCTCCTTCTGCTCTTTTTCCTTTTTTTGCAACTGTTTCAACTGCTCTCTTTCCTTACGCTTAATTTCCTTTTGTTCCTTCTACTCCAAGGCCAGAATCTGTGCTACCTTTTTATCCTTAGTTTATTGCCTCTTTTTGATTTTTAATTCTTCCAGTTATTTTTTCTTCGTTCCTACTCCATTATGAGAGTCATGTAACTATCAGTAGTCAACAACTGAGACTGGTGACTCACCTGAAGAGCACCACTAGTAGACTTTCTTGTTCTTCCATTCACTCTGTGAGTTGGCAGCTTAAGGAAGTTACTGATTCGAGAACCACTTTCGGTTTGAATTATTTCATTGACTTGGGAGCCAGTAAACTCCACTGGTCTAGTGTACCCTGACTTTTGTTGCTGCAATCTACATAATAGTGCACTATTTCTTCTGGAGGTGTGGGTGTTGGATATGGGAATGTGAAATTCCCCATGTCTTCTTGTGCGGGCTGGTTGTCCATGTCCTCAAGTTGTTGCTTTGCACCTTCATGCACTTGACTATCTGTTGGAGTCTACAATGTTTGTGAAAGTTCATCTATTGAAACATCAAGTCTCAAAAGAGTAAGGATGTTCTGTACTGCAAAAGCATCGTCGGTGTCAACAATCTCATACGTCTCGTTTGGATGCATGTCGCCCACAAGTGCATCAGAATTGAGGGGCCATATCCCTTTCCTTTTAAAGCCAACTTTTATGTTGGTCGGATTCAAAGCTCTTCTCAGTACCTTGTTGCCTAACTCTGCCAATTCTACCCTTCTGATATCAATATTGGGGAATCTAGTGAGAAAATCTACTCGTTTTGATTTAAAATATTGCTTGAATGGTGCAAACACACTAACATCCAAAGGCTATAGCATGTGAGAAGTATCATTCGGTAGTGTAAGGAGGTCAATGCCTAACCTCCTTGCCCTTTGGATAGTTGACAATGCAACGCGACTTCCATGGTCGTCAAAAATCAACAAGTGCCTATTAGTAGGTGACACCCCCCCAAGAACTGGCACATAGAAATGTTCCAGCCAGTCATAGAAAAGCTCCTTCATCATCCAAACATGTGCTTGGGTTGCCATAATTGTGTGTGGTTCACAGTTCACAATGTAATTCTCTATCTTTGTATTGCCCTTTAACAAATAGAAACTATGTATGGTTTGGCCAGATGCATTAACACAACATAGAATTGTTATCCATTCTTTGCTTTTTTGAATGATGTAGGAGACATTCTTGTTGCCTCGTCATGCCAAGAACCTCATAGTTCCATTTCTGCCAACTTGAATGCCCATTTATCATAGTTCCAAATTCTATCAGGACCGTATGGGGTACTTCCATATGTTGTTGTCAGGGTTCTATAAAATTCAACTACTATTTCAGGTCTAAGGTTTACTACCCTATCTTTGTCAAGACCTTCAACTATGTGCAAGTTCAATTCTGGATGGCACCTCTTGAATCTAGTCCACCATGATTTTCTAGGCAGCCCCTCCATGAAAGGGTTGGGTCTAGTCTAGCATATCTAAGCAACCTCTTGCTTGAGATTCATAATCTCAAGCTCGTGACCAATATATGCCATATATGTGCACCACTTTACAATCAGACCCTCCTCCTCTTTTGTCAGGATTGTTGGTGGACCCTTCTTTGAAGTAGTGCTCAAGCTGCCTAACCAATTGCTAAGTGTTATAGTTGGGATTTTCCACTTCTTTGCAGTAGCTCTCGTCGACATCCCATTTGTTTCAATAGCCTCCAGTGCCCTATCCATGTCCTCTGATGACCATTCCCTTTCCTTTGATTCTCTTTCCCACCTAATTGGTGGTGCAACAACCTCCTAGACAACCTCAACAAGTTTTGGATTTGTGTTTACATCTGCAACTAGTTGTTGCACATTGGGGACTGTTACAATGTCTTTCCATGTATGAGACAACGTCTTTGCAGTCTTGGTTTTAGGTTTCAACCTAATTTTACCTTTAGATTGCACTTGTAGATGTTAAAAAAGATGTTTGGAGCAGTTTAAAAAAAATAAAAATTGAACATTGTTGAAGTCACAGTGATGCATGAACAATTTGCATTTATTTAATATGGATCTTGACATTTGGAAATTCAATGCTTTGGTTTTTATGAATAGTTTATAATGCAATTGTATTTATTGTGCATGAACAGTTTACTTTTATTGTCTTTATTTTGCTTGGTTTTATGAACAGTTTGTAATGTAATTGGCTTTATTGTGCATGTTAACAATTTGTTCAATTTTATTATTTGAATTGAAATTACTTAGAGCAAATTTGTTTAGTGAGACATGAACAAACATTAGTTAAACATTGTCAAAACGAAATACAATAATACAAGCGTAGTGAGGTAGAAAACTTCAACTAAAAGAGAAAAGGAGCTTTCTTGAGTGTAGAGCCGAACATAAATATATAAAACAAATTTCATAGTAACAATCACATAAACAATTACATGTAATATATATGTGTGTGTGTGTGTGTATGTGTATGTATATATATGTATATGTATATGTACATACATAGATACATAGATACATATATATGTATGGAAATATGTCTATGTATTTGTAGACATCTAAATTTAATCACTCCCATATGATTAAATTTACTCCCTTTCCGTCTATCATATTAAATATTAATTTATTAAATTAATATTACACTTTTTATCTCATATCTGTGAAGTATTTGATTTAATAATTAAATGCTTTATCTTTCACCTTCTTCCTCTCTAAATTAAATAAATACACTAATTTATTTAATTTAGTCATTTTTCCCCTTTTGATTTAAAATCAATTTAAAATTCTTCATTTTCTCTCCTTGTCACATCCTCCATAATCTTGCCCTAATTCTAATTAATTTAATTAATTCATGATTCTGATGTGCATCCTCTTAATCAAAGATTAATGTCACATCCTCCTACATTTGCCACTTGTCTCTAATCTTCCATTAATTAGTCTAATCCAATATTTGCACAACCTTAACCAAGGTCATTAGCCAGATTTAGCACCACTTTTTAGCCAACCTTTGCATATACCTTCTTTTAGCATTGACCCCCTTTCCCATGTGAATTTTTAATTCACATTTATTTATCCTAGGTCCTAAGGCTTCTAGAACCTTGGACTTGTCACAATCTCCACATGTGACCAAGTCCCACCTTTTTGGAGCTCACCTTTTATCCTTTAGATCCTCCTAAGAATGTGAATTTTTAATTCACATTTATATCCCCAACCACCTCTCCTTTTCCCATGTAGATTTTTGAGGAATTCCAAAATTTCTCAAATATCCCTTTCACTCCCACTTGGGGACAGAAATCCCCTTTTGAGGAAATCTTCTCACTCCCCAAAGTGCTTGGAAGGTACTTGTCCTTCCTCCACTTCATGTACCTTTTTGACACCTCACTTACACCTCATCTCCCCTTAGCCAACTTCACCATCCACATGTCAAGATGTGAGGGCTTGTGGATTATCAACCCACCATAGCCCTTCATCTTGACCTTGTTGGATGCATCTTGACCGTTGAATTCTCTAGAGAATTCAAATTCTCTAGAGAATTCAAATTCTCCTATAAATCCCCCCTCCTCAAGGGCATTTTCAACACTTTGATTTTGAGCAAGCTTATGCTGCCAATTTGCATTCTCAAGCATCTACCACACTTAGTCATTCATTTTGATAATTTTTCATACACAATCTTGCATTTAGCCACTCAAGAAGCCATCTAAGGAGCACACAAAGTCATCCAAATCAAGGGCCAACCAAGGAGTCTTCAACAGCAAGGAAGGTATAACCATTTGCATCTTGTTTTATCTATTTTCCTTCTTGCTTTATCACTCTTTTGGCTAATCTTGAAGTGTCCTTAGTCTTTTATCATTCACATTTTTAGTTATTTTGCACGTTAGAGTAGGGTAAAATTCCAAGGTACACAGTATTATTTTGTTCTTCCATGCAATATATATATATATGTATGTATGTATGTATGTATGTATGTATGTATGTATGTACACATATATATGTGTGTGTGTATATTTATGTATGTACACATATATATGTGTGTGTGTGTACATACATACATACATACATACATATATATAAAATGGGTTTGACTGGTTTAAATGGTTTTTCATTACTATTAGACTTGTTCAACGAAATATGGAAAGGTTTTGATTGATTTTCATCCATGCACTTGTATTCGTGTGTTCATCATTGAACAAACTTTAACTTTGCAATTTGATTTTTACATTTGTTTGTTATTCCAAAATATAGAAATGGATACAATATATTTGCTTGTTACTAGGAAATATTCATAGGGATTTAATGTTTATCATTTCGAGGGTTTCTGCCATGCACTTGCATTCGTGTCTTCCTCATTGCACAAATTTCATCTCTGCAATTTGCTTATAATATTCTCATGTTATTTTGAAATATGAAAATGGTATGACTAGTTTTCATTTCGAAGATATTCTGGCATGTTTATGTATTGTTATGTTCTTCCATGCATAATAGTTATGTCTGTGAAATGCTTTTTTCATTTCATTGTTACTATGAAACATGGAAAAGGTTTCACTGGTTCAAAATTACAGGGTTTTCTATTTGACAATGCACAAACTTTAACTTTGCAATTTGCCTTTAATATTTGTTTGTTTTTCCCAAATATGAAAATGGATTCACTTGTTTTCATTCTGAAGTTATTCTACCATGCAATTATATTACTCTGTTCTTATATATGTATTTGTCTTTTCATATATATATACACATGTTGTGCATGGAAGAACAAAATAATACATAGACATATTTCCATACATATATATGGTATGACTGGTTTTCATTTCAAAGATATATTTCCATGCAATCATATTATTATGTTCTTCCATTCACAATAGTTTTGTCAAAATGCAATTTTTATTTCATTGTTACTACCAAACATTTTTATGGTTTCACTGGTTCACAATTACAGGGTTTTCTGCCATGCACTTGTAGTCCTCTCTTTGACAATGCCCAAACTAACTCTGCAATTTTCCTTTAATATCTATTTGTTATTCCCAAATATGAAAATGGATTCACTTGATTTAATATTTGTTATAGTGCATGGAAGAACAAAATAATTAATATATATATATATATATATATGTATATATATACATATATACATACATGTATATACATATATGTATATACATGTATGCACATATATATACATACATGTATATACATATATACATATATACATGTATGTATATACATGTATATATCATCTTATATATGTACATATATATATCCTTATATGTATATATGTATATACGCCACATCATATCTCATGTATGTATATATATGTATGTACATATATATACATACATATATACATATATGTATATATATGTATGTATATATATGTACATACATATATATACATACATGTATATACATATATATATATAGGAAGATAATAATATAATTGCATGGCAGAATATCTTCGAAATGAAATCAAGTGAATCCATTTTCATATTTGGGAATAACAAATAAATATTAAAGGCAAATTGCAGAGTTAGTTTGTGCATTGTCAAAGAGAGGACTACAAGTACATGGCAGAAAACCTTGTAATTGTGAACCAGTGAAAACATAAAAATGTTTGGTAGTAACAATGAAATAAAAATTGCATTTCGCAGATAAAACTATTGTGAATGGAAGAACATAATAATATGATTGCATGGCAGTATATCTTTGAAATGAAAACCAGTCATACCATATATATGTATGGAAATATATAAGTATGGAAATATGTCTATGTATTATTTTGTTCTTCGATGCACAATATGTATATATATGTATGGAAAGACAAATACATATATAAGAACAAAGTAATATAATTGCATGGCAGAATAACTTCAGAATGAAAACAAGTGAATCCATTTTCATATTTGGGAAAAATAAACAAATATTAAAGGCAAATTGCAGAGTTAAAGTTTGTGCATTGTCAAAGAGAAAACCCTATAATTTTGAACCAGTGAAACCCTTTCCATGTTTCATAGTAACAATGAAATGAAAAAATCATTTCAAAGACATGTATATTATGCATGTATATACATATATGTATATATGTATATATATATATGTATGTATATATACACGTATATATACATATATATGTGTGTGTATATATACATGTATATATACATACATATATATATGTATGATGTTGAATTTGATTTTTAAAAGATAGAGGAGAGACACACAAGTGTGGCTAACATGATGTGGAAGATGTAACGCCCTACCACGTAACCCTAAAGGATGACACAAACACTACGAAAGCGTAACTATTTAAAAAAAAAGTGTAATTATAACATGTAAAGTGGACTACAATTAACACATACATCCTCTAAGGTACGTGACAACATTTAAATTCAATTCCTATAACATACAAAAGTAAACTAATCCATAGCATATAAATAATACTCATAAAATAATAACATACATCCAAAGCATTAAAATCATCACATAAGATACAAAGTACATTAAAGAATCATTCATAGATTGCATTCATTCCATAAAGCAGTTACAAAACTCATTTCCAAAATGAGGAAGATCATACAATAATGTTACAATTACAATGATACAAGAATCCTCCTCAATACAAATGAGGAGTAGTACATATACAAAGTATCCAACTAATACAAAAGAACACAAGAGATAGAACATAGCAATAGGTACATGCGAGCTCTCCAATCTGGAAGATCCCGCCATCACAAACATGAAGTGGGAACCCAACGGTGTATGGTGCACGTTCCACCCAACCAAGTGGTACCCGAAGGCCCACCCCCATGCTAGGAGATAGTAGAAGGGCGTCATAGGAAAAACCAACAACCTCTAGACACATGCAAGATATAATACTAAACCATACAAGAACGATACATACATAAAGGTTACATTGCTTCTAGAGTAAAATAATCAAGTACACCAAGTGAACAATACATACTGTTGTCATAGGAGGAGTGTCATCACAAAGCTGCATGGGTTATCTTGGAGCCACTTTGTGTGTTAGCCCCCATTGAGAACCACTCCCCTACTGACAACACAAGGATCTAATCCACAAACCAAGGGTAGACAAAGAGCACAAAAAACCGATAATATATATCAACCATAATGCAAGATTAAACACATCCCGTTCATAATAACCGGGTGTCTAAATTGAATTACAACCAAGTGCACTACCCAAGGAATACAAAGGGATGAATCATAAATCACAACAAACCCCCTCATAAAATTACAACATTTGGAAGACTTACAAACACAACTAACCAATTTCCCATCTTACATGAATAAAAGGCATCATAATTAAATAAGCAATTCAAGCAAGTGATAAAAACTATCATTAGGATTTCCTAAATCCAATTTCCATTTCAAGAGAACAATAATACATTGCCCAAAATAACTAATTTAATACAATTTCAATAATAGACGAAAGAGAAATTAAATCTAATTATTTAAATCAATTTTCCAATTACACCAATATAAAAATTCAATTTCCACTTTTAAATCATTTCATTCTAAAGATAACTAATGAGTGCATTTGCATGCACTTACTATAAAAATACATTTAAATATGTATATATCTATATATTAAATATATATAATATTTAAATATCTAAAACTAATTTACCATTTTCCAAAATATAAATTATATATATATATGTTTATATTATTAAATAAAAATCATATTAAAAAGTATCGAAATCAAAAACTAAATTAAAGGTAGACGATTTTTTTTTTAAGTTTAAAGCTTGGTTGTTAATACAGTCGTACCCCATTGGGGCTGCGACTGTGTAGGCAGCTGGGCGTTGCTTGTGAAGGCAGCGCCGACTGCCTCCACAGTCGTTTCCCCTTATGGGGGTGGTTGTGGGGGTAGCCCCTACGCCTTCCCCAAATCCATTATATACAAACTTTTAATTTTTATTTAAAACCTGCAATTTTAATAATCGTCATACAAACATTCTCCTATTTGGTTTTTATATATATAATTTCCAAAAAGGAAATCTATAGGAAATTTTAATAACCTGCATCTATATATATTTATATATGTATATGTATATGTATATATATTTTATATATATAAATATATATGCATAACTAAATTAAAATAATTGCCCAAAAGGGCAAATTTTTAACAATTTTTTCTACAGGAGGATATTATCAAAATAATACAGAGGCTTTCACTTTTCTAGTTAAATAAAATTAATTGAGAAAACAAACCAAAATGATAATCTTCTACAGGAAGATCTTTTCAATACAAATATGATTTTCCCCAAAGTTTTAACAGGAAGACTTTTTAATCTATTACTATAGAGATTTCCAAACTTCTCTATTGTTCTCCCTTTGGGGTTTCTATTGTTTTAAAAAAAATTCAACCGAGGCTTTCTGATTTTACTATAAAATTTTCTACAGAAGCACTAAAATATTCACGACAAATTTTCAAACAGAGGCAATCTTTCAAAATTACACAACAAATTAAAGTTTCTACACAAATTACAAATTCTTTTGTACAAGCAATCCTTCTAATTTGCAAAACAATAAAAATAATTAAAAGAACCTATATCTGGATGCTCGAGGAAATGAAATTTGAAGAAGAGCTTCGCTTCCAAATTCCAAATTGCCAAAGCTTCCTCCAAAATATTACTTTCTAGAAAGAAAGAAAACCAAAAACCAGAGCCAAAAACTTCCCGAGAACCTCTTTTTTTCAAATTTTCAACAACTTTTCAAAATATATTTTCCCTTCCCCGTGAAGTAACCTTTTTCCTCTTTCAGTTATTGCAAATAATCTCTGTGAGAATAAATTTCCAACTACTATGTTTAATTAATTTTCTAACACATGTCAAATATAAAATATCTTTTAGCCAATTCACAAATATTTCCTCTTTTTGATAATTACAAGATTTTATGCAATTTATAATTCAATTTCACATAATAATTTCTAATAAATTTAATCTAATTAATTTAATTACTTTATAAAATAAATTTAATCACAAAGATTAAATCACTTTACAAAATAAAATAAATTTAATTAATTAAATCAAATATAAAGCTTCTAACAACATTAATCAAGATTAATTAAATAATCACTAAAAATCACTATAAGAATTAATTAACATTAATTTACCACAGAATATACCTTGCAAAATAAATAAACAAGGCAAACGTGGACAACATAACAACAAAGCATACTGAAACAAGGACTAACAACACACTGTGACTAGGGTTGTGGCTTGACAAGGAAAACCTGTTACTATCTCTCATTCAACTATACCGTTGGGCAATGGACACGCTCAAACCTATGGATCCGGGTGGAGTCGATGTCTTGTACCTACAATCCTACAATAAAACATATGTCATACATATATATAATAAATCATGAATCAAACACACCATGAAGAGAAAATCATGGAATCACAAGGCACTCGCAAGCGAGTGATGAAATCACGTTCCCTTCACCAATACAGTGTCATATCAAAATTGATGAAACTAAAACATCAATTAATTACAAATGAGCATATAACAATATCAACTCAAATAAATAACTATGCTAAGCAGAAAGCATGTCATAAACAATAATCATCCATAAAGTCTACCATCACATCACAAAATAAAAACCATCATCACTTCAATGTCAGCGATCAAATAACAACAACATAGTATCATGGTCTATCAAAGTAAAAGAATTGTCTAAAAAAATAAACAAATCGAAGGGGTACTACATCCTCCCCCCTAGGATTAGGCTTACTCCTGGAAGCTTGCAAACAAATAGGGATAGAGCTCCCTCATCCTGGTCACATCCTTCCAAGTAGTTAAAGTATCATCACTAGGATCCCACTGGACTGTAACTTGCTCAATATCTTGACCCCTGAGGGTGAGTCTCCTATGCTGCGTGATGGTCACAGACTCCAAAGCCAGCTATCCGTCCTCTACCTATAGTCTCCACATTTGTGCCCTGATGCTCTACTCGATGGATCATCTACTACTACAATCACTATGTGGAACCTGCTCGCATCTCCAACAGTCAGCTCTGACACCATTGGCCTCTGAGTATAACCTGATGTTCCCTTATTGGGACACTATCGTGCTATGTGTTCTTGTTGGCCACAAGCAAAACATCTTGTACCTCTACTAAATCCTCTATCACCTAGAGGAGCATTAGACTGTTGAACACTTCCCCTGTTAATTGTAGATTGTGAAATCTGGGATGGTTGGTTGATACAATCATGCTGAGATCACTACCAACTCTTATCTCTTTTCTTCTGAATCTAACTACCACCATGTTGAAACTGAGAAGTCCTATGTTTTGACTGAGAGTGCTATTGTTGCTCACCCTTAGTGGATGTCTGATGTCCCTTGGAGGAACCCACAGCCTGAGATCTACCACCCTGAGATCTGACACCAACTATAGGTGCACAAATATGCTGGAACCGACCTCTACTAGCTATAGTCCAAGTGCTTGACTTAATTGGTCAAGTTGATAAAGTCGGGCTCACAACCAATTCTGGATTATCCTAGATGAAAGATGACCACCACTAAGACTATGGAAAGTAAGAGAACGCTCCCTCAAGAGGTCCATCATAAGTCCCACTATAGTTGAAATACCTCTTCTCCTAGGAAACCTTTCTCTTTCCCTAACCATCTGTTGATTGCTCTCCTATCTTGGGCCATGTCGGTTAAGAATTTCCTCAAGCAAGGGACATAACTGAGGATCAAGGTGTTCCTCATGATCATCCTCGAGGGAACTCAAAAATGGAGTATTTTGATGACTAACCCCACGATCACTTCCCTAACATCTACCATGACCCTTATCAAGATCACAACCTCTAGTCATCATCCTACACAACATCATCATAGAACAAGTATCAAATATTAGACGAGAACAACAGAAGGGGAGGGAACAAAATCTCAAAAATATAAATAATATATCCATGATTAACATACATTATTCACATACACATAAACTCACATCACCAGAAATCACATCACAAGGCTACACAAGGGTCCATATAGACATTGGAAAGCAACATACTAATCCATGAGCCAAGAGCCAATATCCATCTCACATAATCCATACCTCACACTTAGTGGCTTGATGGTGTTAGGCCACACACACATGGTGAGACCATCCAAGCAAGACCACAATGACCTATCTCTTGTTGTATAAGGTGGTTAGCCTCTAAGAGATAGTCATCACACATAGGTGGGTAGTGGGTCCTAGCTGTAAATCAACCTCACATACCCCCATTCTCAAGGTTCCCTACGTCTGCTTCCTTGTATACACTCACCAAGTCAGCCTCATACGTCCTTGAAGAGGAATCACAATACAACACATGGCCAACCTCGAAAATAATAAGGATAAGCTAGTTTAGCCACCAAAGTCATAAAGAAAGATCAAATGAAAATTAAATTGCAACAATAAGGAAAGAAATGTGCACAATTCCATCATTAAATCAAATGTAACCATGAGGTCTATGAACAAATAAGATCACAAGGTGTGGCTAAACCATCACAATAAAATATAAATAAGGTGTTGGCCTTTACAATCAACAAAAAATCATCAATAACCATAAAGAAAGTACACAATCTTTGAAATTGCATTGTACAACACTATGTGACTAGATACTAGCCACCAAATGAGGAAGGAGGGAACAACGTCAGGCTATAACAGTAGCCCACATGTGGTACAGAGTAAGCACGCCATCCACATGACACAGAGTGTACTCCTTGGCTACACCCTGCCTTGTGTCATCATGCGACATGGTCATACACTAGTGGGAGAAGGCACACACTAGTCGTATGCCACATGGAAATGTTTTTGTGGCTCCGCAAAAGTAGGCACACACAAAACACACCCCGCATAGTGATACCTTATGGAGAAGGAACACACAGGTACTCACTGTAGCCAAAGGTATACATGGCTAGGACATACCCATATGCTAGTTGACCCAAACACTATCAAAGCAACCATGGGTATCCCTCTACAAGTGTGTGAGGCCCCATTACGCTCATCACACAAGTAGGCTATCATCATCACCAACACTATGTCAGAACATCAGTGGGGTGTGGCATCATATCCCTTGCATCATGTTGAAACATGTGAGGATACAATGTATACAATACATATATGAGTAAATCAATATGGGGCTACTCGAGCTTCACCTCTCATACAGATGAGGTAGACTCGCTAATGCCAACACAACATTCCTACAAATGACTAGGCATAAACTAACAAACCAATGCTACTGCTGCACTCAAAATTGTGGGGATTAGGCTAGCACATATGGATCAAGTACCTTGATCCATCATAATGGAAAGTAGTGAGTACGTTTCCTCGAGTTCGGTTGAGCTAAGACTACTTTGTGTCACAATATGCACATGTTGGACACTCCGCCCAAGGAACTTTGTGGTTGCTACTACCCCTTCATGGATTGAGGGACTAGAGAACCAAAAGAAAAGAATCTGTGGAACTATCTTTTGGCTACTCTTATATATATATAAATTTTCAACCACACGTGGGTTGGCCCTCAATTAGGTAACAAACATACAAACACACAAAATGGTATGGTTAATCCCACACCAAATACAACATATTTCTCATGGATGGGTACAAAGTATCACCATCCCATGGCACACAAAGCAAGTACAGGGTATTCACAACACTCAACCAATGCACAGTTATTGGTTTCTCACATTTACAGGGGGAATAAAATTACATACACAACTCCATAAGTATATTTACTTCCATAATCCATGTGATTCATATCATTGCATATATCCATAACCCATTATTAGCTTTTCTTGCAATACACCCAACACAAATTCATATTTCAGTATTCAAAATAGAAAAGCATTTATCTTTTATACAAGAGAGTGGTTGAACCTCCACACTAATCCATGTCATAAATACATATATTCATTTCTAACATAATTAACCACTATTTAGTCATCTATAATAGGAAGAATAGAAGAAGAGAAGAAGAACATCTCTTATCTACCTCTAGGGTCAACCTAGTTTCCCCAAACATAAACCACTCAGTATAGTCAAAGAAAACAAAGAAAGGGATACACACATAAGAGTACAAACAACAAGGACAACCTAATGGGCCTATGTGAAACTAGAGTATCTAGTGTTAGAACTTGGGCTCTGGTACCATGTGTAACGCCCCGCCACGTAACCCCAAAGGATGACACAAACACTACAGAAGCGTAACAATTTTTTTTAAAAGTGTAATTATAACATGTAAAGTGGACTACACTTAACACATACATCCTCTAAGGTACACGAAAATGTTTACAGTCAATTCCTATAACATACAAAAGTAAACTAATCCATAACATATAAATAATACTCATGAAATAATAACATACATCCAAAGCATTAAAATCATCACATAAGATACAAAGTACATTAAAGAATCATTCATAGATTGCATTCATTCCATAAAGCAGTTACAAAACACATTTCCAAAATGAGGAAGATCATACAATAATGCTACAATTACAATGATACAAGAATCCTCCTCAATACAAATGAGGAGTAGTACATATACAAGGTATCCAACTGATACAAAAGAACACAAGAGATAGAACATAGCAACAGGTACATGCGAGCTCTCCAATCTGGAAGATCTCACCATCACAAACATGAAATGGGAACCCAATGGTGTATGGTGCATGTTCCACCCAACCAAGTGGTACTCGAAGGCCCACCCCCCATGCTAGGAGATAATAGAAGGGATTCCCAGGAAAAACCAACAACCTCTAGACACAGGAAAGATATAATACTAAACTATACAAGAACAATACATACATAAAGGTTACATTGCTTCTAGAGTAAAATAATCAAGTACACCAACTGAACAATACATAATGTTGTCATAGGAGTGTCATCACAAAGCTGCATGGGTTACCCTAGCACCACTTTGTGTGTCGACCCCCATTGAGAGCCACTCCCCTACTGACAACACAAGGATCTAATCCATAAACCAAGGGTAGACAAAGAGCACAAAAAATCGATAATAGATATCAACTATAATGCAAGATGAAACACATCCCATTTGTAATAACCGGGTGTCTAAATTGAATTACAACCAAGTGCACTACCCAAGGAATACAAAGGGATGAATCATAAATCACAATAAACCCCCTCATAAAATTACAACATCTGGAAGACTTACAAACACAACTAACCAATTTCCCATCTTACGTGAATAAAAGGCATCATAATTAAATAAGCAATTCAGGCAAGTGATAAAAACTATCATTAGGATTTCCTAAATCCAATTTCCATTTCAAGAGAACAATAATACATTTCCCAAAATAACTAATTTAATACAATTTCAATTACATACAAAAGAGAAATTAAATCTAATTATTTAAATCAATTTCCCAATTACACCAATATAAAAATTCAATTTCATCTTTTAAATCATTTCATTCTAAAGATAACTAATGAGTGCCTTTGCATGCACTTACTATAAAAATACATTTAAATATGTATATATTTATTAAATATATATAATATTTAAATATCTAAAACTAATTTACCATTTTCCAAAATAAAAATTATATATATATATTTATATTATTAAATAAAATTCATATTAAAAAGTATCAAAATTGAAAACCAAATTAAAGGCGAACGAGAGTTTTTTTTAAGTTTAAAGCTTGGCTGTTAATATAGTCGTACCCCATTGGGGCCACGACTGTGTAGGCGGTTGGGCGCTGCTTGTGAAGGCAATGCCGACTGCCTCCACAGTCGTTTCCCCTTATGGGGGCTGCTATGGGGGTATCCCTTGTGCCTCCCCCAAATCCATTATATACAAACTTTTAATTTTCATTTAAAACCTGCGATTTTAATAATCGTCGTACAAACATTTTGCTATCTAGTTTTTATATATATAATTTCCAAAAAGGAAATCTACAGGAAATTTTAATAACTTGCATATATATATATGCATAACTAAATTAAAACAATTGCCCAAAATGGAAAATTTTTAACAAAATTTTCTACAAGAGGATATTATCAAAATAATACAGAGGTTTTCACTTTTCTAGTTAAATAAAATTAATTGGGAAAACAAAACAAAATGATAATCTTCTACAGGAAGATCTTTTCAATACAAATATGATTTTCCCCAAATTTTTAATAGGAAGATTTTAAATCTATTCCTATAGAGATTTCCAAATTTCTCTACTATTCTCCCTCTGGGTTTTCTATTGTTTAAAAAATAATTTCAACCGAGGCTTTCTGATTCTACTATAAAATTTTCTATAGAAGCCTAAAATATTCATGGAAAATTTTCAAACAAAGGCAATCTTTCAAAATTACACAACAAATTAAAGCTTCTACACAAATTACAAATTCTTTTGTACAGGCAATCCTTTTAATTTGCAAAACAATAAAAATAATTAGAAGAACCTGTATCCTAATGCTCAAGGAAATGAAATTTGAAGAAGAGCTTCAGTTCCAGATTCCAAATTTCCAAAGCTTCCTCCAAAATATCACTTTCCAGAAAGAAAGAAAACCAAAAACCAGAGCCAAAAACTTCCCGAGAACCTCTTTTTTTCAAATTTTCAACAACTTTTCAAAATATCTTTTCCCTTCCCCGTGAAGTAACCTCTTTCCTCTTTCAGTTATTGCAATTAATCTCTCTGAGAATAAATTTTCGACTACTGTGTTTAATTAATTTTCTAACACATTTCAAATATAAAATATCTTTTAACCAATTCACAAATATTTCCTCTTTTGATAATTACAAAATTTTATGCAATTTATAATTCAATTTCACATAATAATTTATAATAAATTTAATCTAATTAATTTAATTACTTTATAAAATAAATTTAATCACAAAGATTAAATCACTTTACAAAATAAAATAAATTTAATTAATTAAATCAAATATAAAGCTTCTAACAACATTAATCAAGATTAATTAAATAATCACTAAAAATCATTATAAGCATTAATTAACATTAATTTCCCATGGAACATACCTTGCAAAATAAATAAACAAGGCAAACGTGGACAACATAACAACAAAGTATACTGAAATAAGGACTGACGACACACTGTGACTAGGGTTGTGGCTTGACAAGGAAAACCTGTTACTATCTCCTAATCAACTATACCATTGGGCAATGGACACGCTCAAACCTGTGGATCCAGGTGGAGCCGATGTCTTGTACCTATAATCCTGCAATAAAACATATGTCATACATTTATATAATAAATCATGAATCAAATACATCGTGAAGAGAAAATTGTGGAATCACAGGGTGCTCGCAAGCGAGTGATGCAATCCCATTCCCTTCACCAATACAGTGTCATATCAAAATTGACGAAACTAAAACATCAATTAATTACAGATGAGCATATAACAATATCAACTCAAATAAACAACTATGCTAAGCAGAAAGCATGTCATAAACAATAATCATCCATAAAGTGCACCATCACATCACAAAATAAAAACCATCATTGCTCCAATGTCAGCAATCAAATAACAACAACATAGTATCATGGTCTATCAAAGTAAAAGAAATGTCTGAAAACATAAGCAAATTGAAGGGGTACTACATAAGAGTCACATAATATACAAATTTTAGATTTTATAAAAGAGTGTTCACTAAATGAGATCAAATTGTGAGATGTATAAGTTACATATTTATTCCAAGGAGTTTGTATATGTATCATATATAGAACCATTTCAAGGGAGCTTGGAAGGAGATATTCAAATAAATTACATGATGTGGTGGGATTTTTCCTAATTTTAAAGTAAATATGAGCTAATCAACATCATTTGTGTGTTTGTTGGTCCTTGGCTGGTCCTGTTTCTATTTTTTTATTGTTTTGTTGGTGTTTTCTTTTAGTTTTGTCTTTATTTTTTCTAATCTCACTGCTTGTAAGATCCTTTTGCTTAGCCTCTATGGCTATTTTGTAATGGGTTCGTGCCCTTCCCAATTTGTCTTAATCAAAACATGATTGATGTGCAATTAAATAATTTTAAACATTTAAGAGAAATTTTATATTTTGTGATAATCTTGTAAGTAAATAAATGCATATATTTGTAATTTTCATTAATAGGGACATCTTGTAAGTCATGATAAATTTTATATTCCATAATAATGGGAAAATATAAGCAAAACACAACACCAATATCATTATATTATTTAGAAAATAGTATGATACAATAGACAATTGAATATGTATTGAAAGGGATCTTTAACTCTATGACTGGATAAATTATCTCATCATGTCTTTGTCAAACAAAATTATTTTCATTCTCATACCCAAGCACTAGATTTATAAGCAAGAGGAAAACAATAAACCAAGAGTGGTTTCTAAAATAATGGGATCAAAACTATGATCTCCAATTCATAGGTCAAATTGGTTCAATTGGACCTATTTACTCACCTCATGAATGTATCTCCAAAATAGTAACTCCCTCCATGAGATTATTGACTCCTATAGTTAAGGATTTCTTCTAGTAAATCAAATCACTCCAACTTGGAGCAATTGAGTAATCTTACACACTATTAAAAATAGATATATTATCAATCAAAGATGCTCCATGTAACCTACATGGAACCCCCAATATCAATTAAATATGCTCTATTAAGAACTATTAAGTTCCATAATTTGTAGAAGTACTTGAGATACCCCCATTATGCTTAAAGAATCAAACCCTTCCTGGTATAAAATAAAATACTCTAAAGAAATATTTAAAGACCCTCTTAACCTTAGTATAATTTTATTTTCTTTGATTAGAGATACATCTACTCAAGACTCTTATTGCTTTTGTAATATCTAATTTAGTGTAAACCATCCCATACACTAGCCTCTCAAAAACACTTAATTTTAAAACATGGCTCAGGTTCTCTATCTCATGAGAGTCTTCAAACATTATTTCACTACCAACTTTTTTCCCACATGAAAAGGAACACATTATTTTGTAGTTTTGTACTTTTAAT
Organism: Sequoia sempervirens; assembly: GCA_007258455.2. Lineage (NCBI taxonomy): Eukaryota > Viridiplantae > Streptophyta > Pinopsida > Cupressales > Cupressaceae > Sequoia > Sequoia sempervirens. Next base: position 402,581,959 of record VDFB02281492.1, on the reverse strand, counting down.
CTCTACAAAATAGAGACCATCATACTTTCCTTGACTCAACAAAATTTATTTATTGGAAGTATCTCTCCTACTCTTCATGTACCTAGAATAAATATAGTGCTTGTCCATTTTTCATATCAAATTGTAATGCAAGCTAAGACTTAAGAATCTTAACCATTTCCTTATTGTTACCAATAAGAAACATGTTATCAACATACAAAACAATGATAAAAAATGATCTTCTATTAAAAAATATTATAAATAAATTGATCCCTAATAAGTACTAACTTTAAGACATAAGTATTAAAAATCTAATACCACATCATGGGTGACTTATTTAAGCATATAGATAATCATTTACCTTGAAAACTAAATATTCCTTTCTCTTTACCAAGAAATTCTTTATTTGTGATAGGCATATTTCCTCCTTAAGTTTTCCACAGAAGAACATAACATTTATATGGCCAACCTCAAGATCAAATGTAACAACAAAAAAAAATCAAAATTTTAATAGAATTTACTATTTACAACATGGGAGAAAATATCACCAAATTATATTCCCTCAACTTAGGAATAAAGATTTACCATACATATTGACTTGTACTTCTTGATATTGCCTTCAATAGTTTATTTCTTCTTAAAAATATACTTGCAACTAGCATATTTTATTCCTCTAGGAAACTAAACAAACTCCCAAGTCATGCTATTCTCCAAGGTTGTTATGCATGAACTTCTTCTAGGATTTTCTCTCCTTTGACTAAATTTATTCTTCATAGTTCTAGGCTCATCACCATTAGTAGATAATATAAAAAATAATAAAAAATGTTATCCATACCTTTTTGGATGTTTACTTTGCTAAGAGGATCTCCTCAAGAGTGTAATTTAAGGTTCTTCACTCTCTCAATCCTCTTATATATCACCTCCCTCCATAAGTGCATCATGAAACTCTAGTTCATCCTAGGAATATAGATTAACCACCAATCTTGACTTGTACTTCTTGATCTTTCCTTCAATACTATATTTATTCTTGAAAATACACTTACAACTAGTAGGTTTTCTTCCTTTAGGTAGCTAAACAAGCTCCCAAGTAATGTTATTATCCAAATTTGTTATGCATGAACTTCTTGTAGGATTTCATTTCCTTTAACTACATTGCCACTTCATAGTTCTAGGCTCATCATTGTTAGTAGATAATGCAAAAAATAACAAAAAATATTATCTATACCTTTTTGGTTGTTTAATTTGCGAAGAGGATCTCTTCGAGAGTATGATTTAAGGTTGTTCTTTCTCTAAATCATCTTATATAACACCTCTCTTTGTAGGTGCATCTTGAACCTCTAGTTCATCCTAGGAATAAATATTAACCTCTATTCTTGACATGTACTTCTTGATATTACCTTCAATACTTTGTTTATTCTTGTAAATTCACTTGAAACTATATTTTTTTATTCATTTAGATAGCTAAACAAACTCCCAAGTCATGGTATTCTCTAAGGTTGTAACATACTAACTTCTTCTAAGATTTCCTCTCTTTTGACTAAATTTCCTCTTCATAGTTCTATGATCATCATCATTATTAGATAATGCAAAAAATAGAAAAAAATGCTATCTATACCCTTCTGGTTGTTTACTTTGCCAAGAGGATATCCTCAAGAGTGGAATTTAAGGTTCTTCCTTCACTAAATCCTATTATATATCACCTCCCTCTAAAGGTGCATCATAAACCTCTATTTTATTCCTAGATTTTATTTTCTTGGTCTTTATATCAAATTGCACTTTCTTTTTTCTTTATCTCTAGTTTGTTTATTGACTTGGGAGAAGATCAAAAATCTTATAATCAAGTTTTTACTTTGCATTATCCTTCCTATTAAAATAGATCTTGATTAAAATATAAGACTTTTGAATTAACCCAATGAGAGGAGAAACTCTAAACAGGAGTAGATCTAAAAATCACAAAAATATTAAATAACATGCAAAATAAAATAATATCATACAAAATTCAAATGTTCACTCAATGTATTATCTTCAAAACTAAGATTACAATACAATATCACACTAGTGACCCATTTATTAACAACCTTCAAACTATGTCTAAAGGAAATTCAACAACATAACCCCTACAAATTACAAGTGCGTAATTAGAATGGTTGCGTCTCATAGTGGATGTTCTTTCTTTAATAGAGTTATATATATATATATACATATATAATAGACTAGTCAAGGTATGTTTCATTTGGTGCCATTTTTTTATTAAGTTAAAGTCTAAAAAGTACATTTGATTAGAATTTGTATTCTTAAGAAGTTTAAAGGTTATTTTTTAGGAAATATAAACATAAATATATTATATTGATGGAGATGCAATACACAATTTTAATTATTTTTTCACTTATAAATAAACTTTAGAGGAAATTGATAATTTGAAGGTAGGGAATGAATATATGGGAGATGGTATGAATGAAGATGTAATAGTAATGAGTAACCAATAAAAGTGTGGAAAATGGTACAAATAAAATTGAAATGGGTATTATAGCCTAGTAAATAGAAATGGCACGTGGTTTTAGAGGTCTGCAAGGGTCAGTAATAGGGAAAAGGCAGTAGCGTGGTTTGGATGGTAGGAGTGAGCACAAATAGGATGATATTGATGATATTTGGCATTCAGATAGATGGTCAAGACCTCGAGCGAATAACCATTTGTTTCAAGGTGAGGAGAGCAAAGTTTTTGGGGTTCATGGCCAGCATTGGGGAGGGCCTAGATCCAGAGGCCGTAATGGCAGAGGTGCTTACATGAATGAAGAATTTAGATGGCCTCATCAACAAGATAGAGGCAACAGTGGGAATGGATACTGTAAGCAGTAGAAGGGGAAAAACAAACTAAACTATGCATCTACGCTTCTAAATAGGATATTGCATCTAAGATTAAGAATTTAAACTAATTTAAACTACAAATCTACAGAAATCTATCCTACTGCTCTCTAACTCTAAAGATTTCTCTAATTTACTTAGCTCTCAGATTTGTAAGCTAATTAAACTATTAAAAGGACACTTAGAGAATGAGAAATGAACTATTCTACTCTAATATGATTAAAATATGCAAATTCTATTCTAATGGCAGTCATGACTGCAAATGCTTGATGCTTAAATGCTACTTCATGGATGCTGGAATGTTGGATGGTTTGGATGCTTGAATGCTTTGGAAACCTGCAGAGTAAGATTGCATTAGTTGGGATCCTTTTCTTGTAGCCCAAGAGTTGTATTTATAGCTTTCACAGCAGCACAATTGTACAGGAAACCGGGATGAGGGGCTGTGATTTTCTCTGGAGAATCCAAAGGCATGGGATGAGAAGGAGCTGATCATGGAGAATGGTTTCTCCCCATGAAAACACCAGGCAAGAAGAGAGGGAGGATTGATGGAAGAAGATTGAGAGGACTTCCTGCAAGTTTGTCCCTGAAGCTCTTCCCGTGAATGGAAACTGCATTAATTAGATTTAAAAAATCTAATTTTATTGGTGAGTGAATAGTGTAAATGATTTATGCATAAATTAAATATTTTTAGTTTATTTAATTTTAGCAAAAGAGGAATAAATAATTTAATAATTCAAACTATAGGGTTTGTTTTATTAAATTAAAAAGGAGAATGATAATTAAATAAAAGATTTTTAGCAATCTTTATTTAATTAAGAAGAAAGGTGATTTTAAATAACATAAATTATTTAAATTGTGTATTTAATTTTAAGATAAAAGTAATAATGATAATAATTAAATAAAACAAAGTTTTTAATTTTGTTTATTTAATTAAGAGAGAAATAATATGATGAAAATGATAATAATTAAATAAAACAAAGTTTTTGATTTTGTTTATTTTCTAATTAGAGAGAAAATAGAAGAATTTCTAATAAATGAACTTAACATAAATAAATATTTTATTTTATTTACTAAGTAGAAGAATTTAAGATTACTCAATCAAATAAGCTCCATTCACCACTAGATTCTCCGCACCATTTTAGTGCTGCTCACATTTTGCCCCTCTTGAAGTGATGTGTTTACGCCAGCTAGTTTCCAAAGAATGATTTTGCTCTCAACTCACAAGATGGATGAAAGGTTTTAAAGCATGCCCCTAACTTGCCCTTATGTTGAATTTTGAAATGATAGTGATATATGTCCCCTCGGGAGATAAATTGATGAGTTTTGGATTTTTATGATTTTTCAAAATAAAAAAATAAAAAAAAAATTAAATTTTTATGATGGTTTGTTGATGAATTGGTGAAGAAACAATTTATCTCTCGACTAGATTGTCCATACATGCCCCTGTGATAGATAAGAATTAATTCCTCAGAAAGAAAAATAAATAAATCCCATAAAAATCCCCCAAAAATAGCCTATAAATACTCAAAAGGTCATTCTCAAAAGTCATTTGTGCATTTGACTTTGACAACCTTGTGATAGAGACCCTTTAGAGTATTCAGAGCTAGGATGTCAATCCCTTACCACACCCACCGACTCGAGCGTGTGCGCCGTCACCAGTGTCCGGCCGATTATGGTCCTCCCAGATAAAATTCCAACCTCGCTTCAGAATTACCATATTTTATTGTGTTTTTGCATATTTTTGAGTTTTAGCCAGCCGGGTGAACGCTTGTAGCCAACTGCTTTGTTGTAGCTGTCATAGCTATAGCGCCAGATGTGGTCAATAGCTGTGAAGGTCCTAGAAGTTTTGCAGCGCGTTAGAAGTTTTAGTGCACAGGGTCAATTTTGCAGCGCGTCAGTGAAATTTTGTAGCGCGCCAAAAATTTTAGCGCGCAGGGGTAGATCTGTAGCGCGCCCAGTGAATTTTGTAGCGCGCCAGAATATTTAGCGCATTAGGTTGATTTTGTAGCGCTTTTGGTATAGATTGATGTAATCATTGTGCGTTTTGATTTTCATCGATTTGTTTTTGATTCCATCTATTTTAGTTTGATCTTGACTAAAATATATGGGAAACGATCTCATGATGAGCAAGATCTATTGAGTGATAATAGTTACCCTCATGATAGGCGAGGAATAATTATGCATTCTAAATGATTGAACCCAATTGATAGATGAGGGTTCCTTGATGTTTTGATAGGTTGATAGGAAAAGGCACAATTTTTTGAAGATTTGATGATCTTTTGATATTCTGATAAAAATGTTTTGGTTTGCATGAGTACAGGAGCAGTTAGATGTTATCCAGGTGCGAGAGCAGTTCCCCTAGCCTTTTGATATGATATCGCAACTTACACCAGACGAGAGAAAACATATTGCTGCTTGTGGTTTGGCGACTTTACTTAACATGCCTCATATTAGACTCAATAGGGGTCTATTGACAAATTTGGCGGAGCGGTGGCATAGTGACCACAACACCTTTCATTTACCTACTGGCGAGATGACCGTGACGCCAGAGGATGTATGGCGTATTTTTCGTATTCTGTTTGTTGGAGAGATTGCGGTTCATGATTCGGAGGAGGTTGGTGGGGTAGAGGCTATGCAGAGAGTCTTTCAGGATCCCCACATTGCAGGAGAGTGGATTCCCTGGGTAGATATGTATGAGTCATATGCTCCGCTTCCTTTAGTTTTGGCCGGTTTCATTGGTGGATTCCTTTGTCCTGATAAGAGGTCAAAGGGTCTATTTCTTGGATGGGGTCAGGTGCTAGAGGGTCTGGTGGTCCATAGGACGAGATATGCTTGGGGCATGTGCATGCTTTCCTAGTTATATCATGATTTGCATTGGATCGTGTATCTCGGCGGCAGCAGTCTATCAGCGGGAGCTACCCTTCTCCAGGTATGGGCATGGGAACATATTGCTGTTACGCGTCTCGTGCTAGTGTTGGCCAGACCAGCGACAAGGCCATATGTATTTCGATATAGAGGCAGGCCTACCCAGCATATGATGGGTAAGCTTGAGTATTGGAGGCAGATTGTTGATGATATTGAGGCAGTGACCTGGCGTCCGTACTTAGACTGTGATGCCTGGGACGATGATGATATTGAGTTAGGGTTCTTATCCGATTCGATGTATTTGATCGGGAAGAGCCCCAGGGTTTTGGAGCGATTCCTATTTCGTCGTGTGTACAGACAGTATGGGATCATTCAGTGCATGCCATAGGGTGTAGCACATTATGGCCGACGTTGGATAGATGTTCCTGATTGGGGTCCCAGTTTGCCTTATGGGGCACTTGTTGAGGGTTAGCGTGCTTTACAGCCATCAGCATGGGATGTTCGGTGGGATATTGTCGAGGCGCCCATTACTCCCAAGTATGGAGAGTATCTGGCTCTGCACCCTCCTCCACGAATCACTATTCCAGATGAGCCAACACCTGTACCAGCGGCAGCACTAGCAGTAGCACCAGCAACACCAGCAGCAGCACCAGCAGCACCAGCAGTAGCACCAGCAGGGGGTGTTCAGGTTGGTCAGCGACGGGGGAGAGAGGAGGATGTTGATGTGGATGTGGAGAGCAGCTCAGAGACTGACAGCGATGAGAGTTCTGGTAGCAGTGAGGATAGCAGTGATGATGATGGCAGAGATGGGGGGAGACCGAGTGTAGTAGGTACATCAAAGCCATCTTCCAGTGCGCCTCGTAAGAGGCAGGCTGTTGTTTCCTCGTCGACAGATCCATCAGAGGTCACGGGTTTACAGGTGCAGGTGCAGACATTGTAGGGACAGCTAGCACAGGTGCAGGGGTTATTAGCACAGACGCAGGCTCAGACGCAAGCACAGCTAGCTACTGCTCAAACTCAAATTACATCTTTGATTAGTGAGAGAGATGGGGCCCTACAGGCAGCAGCGACTGCACAGGCTCAGTTGACAGGATTATGAGCACAGTTGTCCACTGCCCAGGCACAGATCACAGCCTTGACTGCAGAGTGAGATACCATTAGACGGACAGCAGAGACAGCACAGGCGACTGCAGAGAGGTTGCAAAGAGTGGCAGATGGGACTTTTGTGGCAAATTATATGCGAGAGGCCATGCAGGCAGGTGCTGAGATTGAGTATTACCGGAGCCGTTATCATGAGCTTTGCCCCCCAGAGCAGAGAGTTAGTTATGCTCAGTCTCGCTCAGAGAGGACTCGGTCGAGGACAGTGAGCAGAGGTGTGACACAGCCTCTTCTGAGAGGTTCGAGAGATCCTGGGACGTCTGGTGGTGGTACCGATACTGGTGCGAGACCTGCTCCTTCTGGTGGGAGTACTACTTGATATCAGTTGTGTACTCCTTGAGAGATATGTACAACCATTTTTGACTTGATGTTATTTTCATTCTTTTCAGACTTCATTGTATACTTGACACTTGATGAGATATATATGTGCAACAGTTCGATTGTTTTATGATATGTGTTTACATGATTTATGTGATGGATGCATTGATTTTATGATGTATTGATGTGATGGATGTATTGATTTTATGATGTATTGATGTGATGGATGTATTGATTTTACGATGTATTGATGTGATGGATGCATTGATTTTATGATGTATTGATGTGATGGATGCATTGATTTTATGATGTATTGATGTGATGGATGTATTGATTTTACGATGTATTTTTAGTAGCTTGTATGGATGCAGAAATGATGATGTGAAATGGTATTGATGATGTACTTATTTTTCTTAATGAGATGTAATGTATGATAGATAAAATGTGATGTTAATGAATGATGTATGGAAATGTAAATGAATGATAAATGTAATGATGGATGTAAATGAAACGTAATGATGTATGGAAATGTAAATGAATGTTGGATGAATGATGTATGTAAATGTAAATGAATGTTGGATGAATGATGTATGCAAATGTAAATGAAATGTAATGATGTATGATAGATGAGATGGAATGCAATGATGTATGATGAGAATGTGATGATGTAAATGTAAATGATGTATGATGAAAATGTAATGTCATATTTATGAGATGAAATGTAAATGAAATGTGATAAATGAATATGTGATATGTGATAAATGAATGAATGATGATTAATGAGATGTAAATGGAATGATATATGGATGAATTGCAAATGTAATGATAGATAAGTAGATGATGTTTAATGAACGATGAGATGTAAATATAAATGAATGAATTGCAAATAGATGATATATGAATGATATGTAAATGAAATGATGTATGGATGTATTGATGTATCTAATGAAATGGAAATGAATGATGTAACATAATGTGCATATGATGTCTTGAAATGAGATGTTTATTGTGAATTTATGATGAGATGAAGAGATGATCTTATATGCATGCTGTTTATGAAAATTGCATGTGTCAAGTGTACTCAATCTTTTAATAAGAAAAGATAACATCGTTTGTGAATGAATCATTGTAACTTGTGCCACCAGTACTCTGCAGATGTATTATTATGAATGCAATCTATGTTCAACCATGCAAATGTCTATTTTATCCATGCAAACCTAAGTGTCATTTCAATAATCATTTTATTCTGCTTTGTATCATCACTGAGCTTTATTTTGAAATGTTGAAAGTGAATACAAGCATCAATGATATGAGATAGACCAATGATGACCTGAGTGTTTCTTTCATGATTTTTGATATTGCAAGCGAACACAAGTATCATGGTATAAGATAGACCAATGATGACCTGAGTATTTCTTGCGTAAACAAACAAGAATTAATCATTTTCTTAAGTGAATTGGAATGTCATCCATGATACTTGGTAGAGCACTTCCCGCGACAATTCACAAAATAATAACGACTAACTCACAAACAGCAAACAAAGAAAGGGTATCATTCTTCTTCCTTACTTCTCTAGTTCAATACATCATTAAGTAGTTCCAAAGAAATGATAATCAAATGATAAAATGAAAAGCACAACAATTCAAATTCTACTTAATGTATTTTCAAATCATTATTCAGATTAGATCATCAGTGTTGAGATGTGTGTGCTGATGTGTGCATGATATTCCCAAACGCTTGACCAAATGATGTGACCTAAAAGACCTATCCTAGGGGTCTCGGGGACTGATCAAATATTAGTCTTGCCTACGCGAGACAATACGAGACCACGTAGTTCGAATCGACACGATCTAACTCTTTGACCGATATATACTCATTTTTGTGTTTTGATTTTCCGATTTTTGTATTTTGGGTTTTCCGATGTTTTGGATTTCGATTTTCCTGATGTTTTGGATTTTGATTTTCTCGATGTTTTTGTATTTTGGTTTTCTCGATGTTTTGGATTTTGATTTTCTGATGTTTTTGGATTTTGATTTCATGTTTTTGGATTTTGGATTTTTTGATGTTTTTGGATTTTGGATTTTCTAATGTTTTTGTATTTTGGGTTTTATGATGTTTTTGGATTTTGGATTTTCTGATGTTTTTGGATTTTGGATTTTCTGATGTTTTTGGAATTTGATGGGTTTGCCACTTGAGGTTGTCATGTTTGACTGCCTTTCCATGTAAGCTGAAAGTCTACTTGTACCAGATAACACTAGGATGTTGCCCCCAAGCCAGGGTAAAACATGGTATCTCTGCTATGATATGGATAATGATAATCCCAAATGATAGATGGAAATGGTATGAAAGGAAACAATCGTAACAACACTGTACCTAATAGACAGAGGAGAGCGGTGAAAATCACAAGTTACGCCTATTTGCCAGGTTTTCATCAAGACAACTTTATTGACCGTGCACTAGATATTCTCAAGTGTAGAATCACCTGAGATGAATGCTGTTCATGGGCTCCTCCAACATGTCTCCTTTTGGTGTAGACAGTCGGTATGCTCCTGATCCATAGACTGATATGATGACATAAGGTCCTATCCAGTTAGGTTCAAACTTTCCCTTCTTTTCTCTGTCTGCTTGATTTCTAGGGTTTTCCTGTAGGACCAAGTCTCCGATCTGGAAGACTCTAGGCTTAACCCTATGATTATAGTTCCTAGACATTCTTTGTTGATAGGCTGTCAAATGATTGATAGCTTGTTGTCGATGTTCATCAAGTAGCTCTAATTCCTGAAGTCTAGAGATCCTATAATCTTCATCTAAAATGAGTCCCTTTAGTGAAACTTGAAGGGATGAAATTTCTACCTCAATAGGTAATATTGCCTCTGATCCATAAACAAGAGCATATGGTGTAGCTCCTGTTGGTGTTCTGATGCTAGTCCTGTAAGCCCAAAGAGCAGGGTTAAGCTGAACGTGCCAATCACGCCCTACCTCATTTACAGTTTTCTTGAGAATCTTTAGGATTGTTTTGTTGGAAGCTTCTGCCTGTCCATTACCTTGAGGGTAATATGGGGTTGAAAAACGATGTTGGATGTGAAACTTTTCACACAGTTCTTGGACATCTTGGTTCTTGAAAGGCCTGCCATTATCTGTGATGATTGACTGGGGTATCCCATATCTACAAATGAGATAATTAAGTATGAAAGATGATATTTGCTTTCCAGTGATTGTGGTTAAGGGAACCGCCTCCACCCATTTTGTAAAATATTCGGTTGCTGTGATAATGAACTTGTGTCCATTAGATGAAGATGGGTGAATTTTCCCTACCAGGTCTAATCCCCACTGACAGAAAGGCCATGTAGTTGCAAATGGATGTAGCTCCTGTGCTGGTGCATGTATAAGATTGCCATGGATCTGGCATTTTGAACATCTTTTGACAAACTGATAAGACTCTTGCTCCATGTGTGGCTAGTAATACCCCAAATGAAGGAGTTTCTTGGCTAAAGATAATCCACTTGAATGTGTACCACAAATTCCTTCATGGACCTTGTGTAAAGCGGAAGTGGATTCATCATGTTCTAAACAACGTAAAAGAGTACCATCTAGGCCTCGACGGTAAAGGGTGTCGGCAATAATGGTATGTTTGGCGGATTGGCGTATGAAGTTGCGCTTTTGGTTGCGAGAAAGATCTGGCGGTAAGATATTATCTTTCAGATAAGTATAAATGTCTCCATAAATGGAAGATTGGGCACTATCCAAAAGGCTTATGGTTTGGGATTTGGGATTTGCGTATGCAGGATTTGATACTTGTTCTACAATAAATCGATAACGATCTTGCGTTTCAGGCATTTGTAGAAGAGATGCTATTGTGGCCATGGCATCTGCTGCTTTGTTCTCTGATCTTGGTATCTGCTCAAATTTGATTTCTATGAAGTACTTTCTTAGGTCATCCACCAGCCTCTTGTATAAAATCAGTGTGTCATCCTTAGTTTGATAATCATTGTTGACTTGGTAGATGATTAACTGGGAGTCTCCATACACCTGTAGTTCTGTGATTTTCCATTCAATAGCCACTTTTATTCCAAGGATCAAAGCTTCATATTCTGCCACATTGTTAGTGCAACGGAAGGTAAGCCTGTATGATCGTGGAATTGTGTGCCCAAGAGGTGTGACAAATAGAATTCCTGCCCCTGATCCATGTTGTGTGTAGGATCCATCGAAGTAGAGTTGCCATGGTTGTGTTGTAACATTGAGGATGTCCGCATCGGGAAATTCCATGGTCATAGGATGACTGTCTGATAATGGAGCTTCTGCTAATTGATCTGCGATGACTTGTCCTTTGATAGCTCGCCTTTCAACATATTGAATATCAAACTCACTAAGGAGCATGACCCACTTTGCCAACCTTCCTGTTAAAGCTGCTTTGCTCAGTAAGTACTTGAGAGGATCAATTTTTGCAATGAGCTTGATGGTGTGAGTGAGCATATAGTGTCACAATTTTTGTGTTGCAAATACTACTGCTAAGCATGATTTTTCAATGAAGGTGTAGTTTACTTCATGTCCATTGAGTGTCCTGTTGATATAGTATATAGCCTGTTCCTTTCCTTCCCTATCCTCTTATGCTAGTAAGGCTCCTAAAGAAATATCCATTGTTGCGATATATAGCAACAATGGCTTGTCTTCACTGGGTGGTACCAAGATTGGTGGTGTCATCAGATAATGCTTGATTTGATTGAAAGTACTCTCACACTGTTCATCCCATTTAAAAGGCACATTTTTATGCAAAAGATGGTTGAATGGATGACACCGATCTGCTAGTTGAGAGATGAATCTTCTGATGGACTATAGTTGGCCTTGTAGAGATCTTAATGTACTGATATTCTTGGGAGGTGGCATTTCCATAATGGCTTTAACTTTTGCTGATCTACTTCAATTCCTTTTGTAGAAACTATGTATCCAAGGAGTTTTGCTGATGTTACTCCAAAGGCACATTTCTTAGGATTCAATCTGACTTTGAATTTTTCCAACCTATCAAATATTTTGGCCAATATCTCTAGATGTCCTTCCCTGGTGTAAGATTTGGCTAAGATGTCATCCACATAGTCCTCCATGAAGGTATGCATCATGTCGTGGAAGATTGTTGTCATAGCTCGCTGGTATGTAGCTCCTGCATTCTTTAACCCAAAAGGCATGACATTCCAGCAAAAGGTGCCCCATGGACATGTAAATGCTGTCTTTTCTTGGTCTTCAGGAGCTATCTTGATTTGATTGTATCCTGAAAATCCATCCATGAGTGATAACATTTGATGGCCAGCTGTTAGATCTACAATCATGTCTATGTTTGGCAAGGGAAAATCATCCTTTGGACATGCTTTATTTAAATCGCAGAAATTAGTACATATTCTAATGGTGTTATCTGGCTTTGAAACAGGTACAATGTTGGATATCCATTCCGCATAATCAATAGATCTGATAAATACAACATCTAGTAGTTTCTTTAAATCATTTTTGACCAATAATGCAACATGTGGATGCATTTTTCTCAGCTTTTATTTTACTGGTTTAGCGCTAGCTGGTAAGGATAAGTGATGCATAATGAGATCTGTGTCTAAGCCTAGCATGTCAGAGTATGACGAAGCAAAATTGATGCATCGTTCTTTAAAGAATTTGATAAAATCCGGCTTTTCTGTATCTGTTATGGAAGCTACCAGGTGTAGGATTCTTGCTTTCTCTGCTGTGCCAATATTAATAGACTGTGTGGGTTCTATCAACACTGATGATCTTTCATGGTAATGTTGCGAGAGGATGTCAAACCTTCCATCCTTTGGTGCCTCAATGAGGTTTTCACCATCGGATGCGTTCTTTGTTTTTACTATTTTAGGATCAAATACTGCCATAGAATGGTTTTCACCATTATATCCATTTTTTTCTTTCATATTTTTGCAACTGGAAGGCTTGGCATCCTCCTGCCTAAAAGCATCGTTAAAAGAAGTATTGGTAGAACAAGTATCAGATTCCTCACAGCAAAGGTAGTTGATAATGGCGAAATCATTGTCAAAAACAGGGAGGTCAATAGGGTGTTGGGGTTCCCATTCGATAAGCTCGGGATGTAGTAAAGGCAACGAATCATTAGATGGGTTGAGGTCAGCGATTGTGAAAGCTCAGACGGAAATGTCATCTAGGTTGTTTGTGGTTATGTCGAGGCCTACAAAGGTATTTTCTTCCACATCATTTATCTCAATCGATGTTCGTTCATCTTCACTTGAGTCATCGAAATTTTGTGTTTCATAGACAATAGGATTAAAGCTTGAGCTTTGACCCTCCTCGTGTTTGGGGGTATACTTTTTGATAATGTCAATCTGAATATCCTCATAGGAAACATCTGATAAGTTGTCCCACTCATACTCATTTGAATCCGTTTCAGAGTTACCTCTTATTTGAAGAATACACTCCATAGTTCTATTGGTGATTTCTGCTTTTGCTTTTTCTGTGTATCCTAGTCCAGTTTTGCCATTCTACTGAATTGTGAGGACTTGGATTGGTTCTGTCACACTTTGTTTCCCTCGATCAAGAGATCCTTGTTCTGCTACATATCCTAGTCCCGTTTTATCCTTATGTTGGAGCGTAAGAGGCTGGATTGGTTCTGTTATGCCTTGTTTCCTTAACCCGAGAGGTCCCTGTCCTGAATATCCCATCTTCTCCATAATAGTTTTTCCTTTTCCATATTGATTTGTCTCTATGATGTTACTTGTGGAAGCGGAAGCTTCCTCATCCTTATAAAGCCAATTTAGTATGGCCTTATCTTCTGATTCTTCATCTAAGCTCCCAGCTTTTACAAATCTGCCATCTAATGTTGTTGTAGATTGTTTTGAATTGTGGGTGTTTGTAGATGGCTGTCCATACGTTTGTAAGGGGGGTAACACTTGTGATAGTTGAAATGAGTGTCCTACACCATATTCACTTATTCCTTCATCACTTATCTGTACTTCTTTGGTGAATTGATGTGAGAGTGGAGCCAATTGCTCTTCAACATTTGAAGGGTTAGATTGTGCCACCCTTATCTCTTGTGATTTTTGTTGTTTTGGAAGCCACTTTGAAATGAAGCTCTGTTGTTGCTCACTATCTGACGTGCCAACTTCTCTATTGTTAGGTATGAATGTATCCTGAGATGTCTTCAATGCATGACAAGCTTGGGTGTCATTGTAATATGCTGTGATTGTTACCTCCTGTCCATTGACGGGAAATTTTAGGCATTGATGATAAGTAGAAGGTATTGCTTGCATATCATGGATCCAAGGGCGTCCCAACAGTATGTTGTATGTTAGTTCTCTATCTAAAACTTGGCAAACCATTTTTTGGACAATAGGCCCAACTTGAATGGGTAATATGATCAACCCTTTAGAGGACCTTTCTTCCTCATCATATGCTTTGATTATGATTTTTCTTCTTGTATCAATGGCTTCATCTGAGTATCCTAGTGCATGAATCAGTTTTAAGGTACAAATATTTAAACCAGCCCCTCCATCTATCAGGACACGCTTTACACAATGTTTATGGATAAGGACTTCAATGTGAAGGGCGGAATTGTGCGGATGGGTGAGTGATATATCATCATGTTCAGAAAATGAAAGAAAATGAGGTGCAGATAGATGTCCCACCATAGCTTGGAATTGACACACATCCAGATTGTTAGGTACCGTAGTTGATACAAGAGCTTGTTCAAGAACCTCTTTGTGTGAGGGGGAAATCTTCAAAAGTTCCAAGATTGATATTTGTGCCGGTATTTTCTGCAATTGATCGATGAGATTATATTTATTGGAGGGAGGATCCACTGATGGGGATGATATTGATGCTCCTTTCAATATAACTTTGGATTGTGCCCTTGTTGTGGCATTAACCGGTTGGTATTCTTGTTTCCCTTTGAGTGTGATTACATTGATTTGGTTTTCAGAGTTATCCATATGTTGTACCAAATTGGTAGATGTAATGTCATTGTTCTGATTGATTTGGTTGCATAACTCTTCATCCTCCTTGGTAGCGGACAAACAAAGGATTGTTGTGTCATAAACATAACCAACGTTTTTACCTTTGGTGTTTGCGGAAGAAGATTCTCCCTTCTGATAATTGGGTAGAGGATTTTTGAATGTTGTATGATCTTTGTTTGTTTGAGGGCCCTCTACAAATACTTTCTTTTGATCTATGAGGTCTTGTACCGCATGTTTTAATTGCCAACAGTTTTCAGTCATGTGGCCTTTATTTTGATGATAGTGACAGTAATGTAAGCCATTCCACCATGATGGTTTGACTTGAGGGTCCCAATTTCTAGCCTCTTGTACTTGAATGAGTTTTTCGTCTAAAAGCTCTTTGAGGAATGATTCCAATGATTGCCCTAACGGTGTGAATTTTCATTTATTGGAGGGTCGTTGAAATGATTGGGTTTTTGTTTCTCCACTGTTTTGATTATTTCCTTGATCACTACTTTTTTTGACATAAAAACCATTGTTTTGTTTGTTTGTAGTGGTGGGTGTCAAGGTGAATACTGGTTTAGGTGTATGTGTATCGATCATGCTATCAGTATTCTTGTTCTTTTTCCAGAATCTTGGCTTTTCGTTGTTGTTGTTAGAGGAATGGTTATTGTTTGAACCTTCAATGAAGTGTTTGATTGTTCCTCTTTTGATTAGAGCTTCTTCAATTTTGAGCCCCTTTTCGATAACTTGTTCAAATGTGGATGGACATTGTAAGTCCAATCTGTAATTCATGTCATCTACTAAGTTATCAATGAACATCTCTATCTTCTCCTCTTCAGGAATAGATCCAGGGTATTTAGCAAATAGCCTTCTCCATCGTTGGAGAAAGGAAAGAAATTTTTCACCTTTTGCTTGTTTAGTGTTGTAGAGTTCTTTTAAGGTTACCCCATGTTGGATGTTGAATGAGAAGTGTGTAATGAACCTATTGATTAGTTCTTCAAAGGATTGAATCCTAGGTTCCAATTTAGAAAACCACTCCATGCAAGTGTTTCCTAAGCTTCTTGGAAATAATCATAGTAAGTAAGAGTCCTCGTGTGCGAACTCTATGCTCATAGCTCGAAATTCCCGTACGTGATCAAACGGATCAGTTCTCCCATTGTATTTGTTGTATGTTGGGTACTCACAATACCTTGGAAATGGTATCATGTTAATGTTTGAGTCAAATGGATAAGGGCAAATGTCTTGCAATAAATATCTCTTTGTTGGCCCTTGTTGGATATTTTGGAACTGTAATTGCAATTGTTGGATTTGTCTTGTCAAAGCATCTATTTGATTTGGATTTTCTATACTAGTTGAGTTAGGTGTGGCTGTTTCCTTGAGCTGATTGACATCAAAGTCTTTAGGAAGTTTAGCACCTTTGTCAGCTAATAGTAGAAGATACTTTTCCATGTCTTGCTCTAGCATCTTTTCCATAAATTTATGGAAATGAGGGTCTTGTTGAACTTTCTCGATTTCCTCTGCAGTTATTTCTTTCTCATGTGAGTTAACAAGAGGATCAGTGTTGCTATATCATCCCCAAGGGTTTTCTTTAGCCATGGCTGCTATTCTTTCATTTTCTTGTTCTTGTTGTTTTTGATATGCTGCTCGTGTGAAAATAGGCATACAAACGTTTAAAGTTTTACTCTAGGCTTTGATCTTGGATTTGATTGGATAAGTGTCAAGGTTGTTGATTTAAAATCTGATTTAGTCTTATCTAGTTTCATGATGGAAGGATGATAAAATCCTTGATAGGGAAACTTTGACAGAAAATCTCAGATTTTGGTGATAATGACACTATGCAAGATGCTGCAAGATCTAGTTGTAGGGGTAAAGCTTTCCTTTTGTGTGACTTAAGTGTTCTGGACTGTGAAAAAAAATGTTCTGGACTGATGAAAACCTTGTTATCGATATGGGTAAACTAACAAAATATCCTATTAACTCTATTTTTCTGATTTTATGGCGCGCTAAAACAGAGATCGGGCACGTTGAAACAGAGACCGGGCGCACTGAAACAGAGCTACAAAGCGCTGAGACAGAGACCAGGCGCACTGAAATAGAGACCAGGCACGCTGAAACAGAGACCGGGGCGCTGAAACAGAGACCAGGAGCCCTGAAACAGAGACTGGGCACGCTGAAACATAGACTGGGCGCGCTGAAATAGAGACCGGGAGCGCTGAAACAGAGACTGGGAGCATTGAAACAGAGACCAGGCGCACTAAAACAAAGACCAGGCGCGCTAAAATAGAACCTTAAGGTGTTTAAGACAGAAAAAAACTATCTTATTCTATGAAACTCACTTGGCTTGGTATCATATTGGATGGCTGGTTGTGGGATGTATTCTGGACGAATTCTCTGACTGTGATTGTGGTGTTGCCTAAGAGCTCTTCTTTGGAAATATGCTTGTGAATCTAAGGGAGCTACATCGTAGTCGTCTGTATAACCTCTAGAGAAATCGTGATACCTATGAATAAAAGTCCTATGTTGGAGTAGAACTTTCCTGCTTTGATACAGAAATCGTTGTTTTCTTAGGAGTTGTTTGTATGCAAGTGTTTTCTTTGGTTTTCGGATTCGTTTGGCAAGATATTTCTTGACAAACTTGGTGGATACCCAATCTCGAATCATGAGAAATCCACAAGTGCTTTGATTTTAAGGATTTTTGTGTTGATCTTATCTGAGTTTAATGATAGAAAACACAGCAATCAAGAATAGAATGGTTGTATTTAAAAATCCTAGAATCTAAACAAATGGTGTATGTTCTCAAGAATCAATGATTCTTTTTGATTTTTACTGGTTTGATAACAAGATAAAACACATCAAATAGACTCACTCCTAGAGACAAAAGGTCATCGTTATATACTCGAACGACCCACAGCTTGGAATTGCGTCGACTCACACAACCATGTCACCCCCTAGAGGGCGCCCGTGTTTTTGTCTTTTCCAGGTGCATACTCAGAGTGACGGAAGTGGATACCAGATCCCCTGAGCAAACAGTCCTTGGCAATTATATGGTGAGTGCTTGAGGGTAGATTCTTCCCCGCCCCTGCACCGCCGAGTATTACAATGTTTAGAAATTGACAGGCGTGCTTCTATTTCTAGGTTCTTAGATAGGGTTTCTGTTCGGAGCGGCAAATGGATAAACTCCCTCGAGAGACCTCCCAATCTTTAAAACAAATATTTTGGGGATGGTTATCCTGCACACTTCCATTGAAAGAGGGTTTCCCCAAATTCACATAAATTTTTAAGTGGGTTGGAATACCATGGCTTTTGGCTGTCCCCACTCAGGTCATTCCCATAGGGTGAGTACTTTTTCCCACTACGGCAGGCCTGTCTAAAGGTTTTAAGAAAGCTTAAAATTGCATAAAGTAAATGGTGAGTCTAGTATTTTGATGCACCCAGTAAAGGGGAGAGCATAAACCTATCACCCAAACACAGCAAAATGTTGTTCTTTTTTAAAAACCCAAAAAGACAAGTTATTTACTCTAATGGAGATATTGCTCCATGATAAGCATGATGTTCAATTTTTAAACCTCAAAAAGAAATGTGACGTTTCTATCCTAGGATTGGTAAATTTTAATCCATTTCTATCCTATGATTGGTAAGTTTTAACCATTTCTATCCTAGGATTGGTAAATTTTAACTGTTTCTATCCTAGGATTGGTAAATTTTAACCAAACAAAAAGACATAAATAAAATCTGGCCGCGGACGCGTCGGATCTAGATGAAAGAAATGATTTTAAAGATGAAAAGGTGGCGCACTGGAACAGAAACCCGGTGCGCTGGAACAGTAACTGTGCGCGCTGGAACAGTAACCGGGCACGCTGGAACAGTAACCAGGCGCGCTAGAACAGGAACCCGGCGTGCTGGAACAGTAACCCGGTGCGCTGCAAAAACTCACAATCCCGCGAAAACTTTCACGCTGATACCTGTAAGACACGATTTTCAAAAAGTTAGCAAAATATGGGGTATTGCCCCACGGTGGGCGCCAAATTGTAAGCGGTAGAAGGGGAAAAACAAACTAAACTATGTATCTACGCTTCTAAATAGGATATTGCATCTAAGATTATGAATTTAAACTAATTTAAACTACAAATCTACAGAAATCTATCCTACTGCTCTCTAACTCTAAAGATTTCTCTAATTTACTTAGCTCTCAGATTTGTAAGCTAATTAAACTATTAAAATGACACTTAGAGAATGAGAAATGAACTATTCTACTCTAATATGATTAAAATATGCAAATTCTATTCTAATGGCAGCCATGACTGCAAATGCTTGATGCTTGAATGCTACTTGATGGATGCTGGAATGCTGGATGGTTTGGATGCTTGAATGCTTTGGAAACCTGCAGAGTAAGATTGCATTAGTTGGGATCCATTTCTTGTAGCCCAAGAGCTGTATTTATAGCTTTCACGACAACACAATTGTACAGGAAACCGGGATGAGGGGCTGTGATTTTCTCTGGAGAATCCAAAGGCATGGGATGAGAAGAAGGAGTTGATCATGGAGAATGGTTTCTCCCCATGAAAACACCAGGCAAGAAGAGAGGGAGGATTGATGGAAGAAGATTGAGAGGACTTCCTGCAAGTTTGTCCCTGAAGCTCTTCCCGTGAATGGAAGCTGCATTAATTAGATTTAAAAAATCTAATTTTATTGGTGAGTGAATAGTGTAAATGATTTATGCATAAATTAGATATTTTTAGTTTATTTAATTTTAGCAAAAGAGGAATAAATAATTTAATAATTCAAACTATAGGGTTTGTTTTATTAAATTAAAAAGGAGAATGATAATTAAATAAAAGATTTTTAGCAATCTTTATTTAATTAAGAAGAAATGTCATTTTAAATAACACAAATTATTTAAATTGTGTATTTAATTTTAAGATAGAAGTAATAATGATAATAATTAAATAAAACAAAGTTTTTAATTTTGTTTATTTAATTAAGAGAGAAATAATATGATGAAAATGATAATAATTAAATAAAACAAAGTTTTTGATTTTGTTTATTTAATTAGGAGAGAAAAATAGAAGAATTTAATAAATGAACTTAATATAAATAAATATTTCTATTTATCTACTAAGTAGAAAAATTTAAGATTAATTAATCAAATAAGTCGTATTCAATTAATTAGATTCTCCAGACCATTTTTAGGTGTCTACAGATACTTTACAAGGAAGGAGGATCAGGATGGTTGGGTTCGAAACCCTAATCGTTGTCCAAACAACTCTAAAACTGTTTGGCAACGAAAACAACCACAAATGGAATGGGAGGAGGCAAGGGAAGATTTAGAGACTGAGAAGACTCAAGCTGCAGACACTATGGGAGGAAAAACATTACCGAGAGGCCAGGTGACTCTGGTAGTTAGTTCTATAAAGCTACAAGCAGAGGTGCTGCGGCTGGAAAACCTAGGGTTGATTGCGAAATGGTATGGTGCCTCTTTGAATTGGGATTATTTAGTTAAGTGGTGGAAGGAGCGTTGGGGTTCGGATCTATAGTTTAAAATGATTCAAAACAGGTTCTTCCTAGTCATGTGCCCGACTAAAAAGCTGAGAGATGAGATTGTTGATGGGGTTTGGGTTCTTGACGGTTGCGACTTCTATTTGTGTAGGTGGGTTGTGGGTTTTAACCCTTCAATCCATGTTATGGAGTTAGTGTAGGACTGGTATAGACTCTCGAATCTGCCATCGTAATATTCAGAGTCTAGTATTCTAGAGGAGATTGGAAATCATTTGGGCACCTTTGTATGCACAAAAGAGTGAAAAGATGTGAAGGAGGCTTCTTCTTGTGTGAGGATTTGTGTAGAAAATAGTCGAGTGTGGTACATCTATAGAGAAATTGAATTAATATCGAACTATGGGAGTTGGGTCCAGAAGCTTTAGGTAGATTCTATTACTAGCCATTCTTTGGTGTGCCCTTTGGTTTGTAGATCTCTGCTTTTAAAAGCTGGTAAAGTTAGGGAGGCTGAGGCTTCTTCATTGTGCATAGAGATCACGGTAGAAGTGAATGTTATGACTCAACCAAAGGCGACAAAGGTTGTTAGAGGGGCAGAGTCATTAGTGATTCAAAGTTCTCCTTTGCCAAAACTTAACAGTGGTAAGGATATATGAGTTCCTGAGCTAGAGCCTGTGGAACTGGATACCAATCCCCAAGCGGTAGAGTCAACGCAAGAAGATGTAATGGAACATGACACTCATAAAAACTCAGTTTTGGAAGATAAGATCTCAGAGATTTTGGAAATTTTGGGGGAAGATTGTCAAAATGTGGAGTTGAACTCTTTGATTGAGGTAGGTAAATAATTGGTAGAGCTAGCTGAAGTGACCAAGAATGGTGCCTAGGATTTAGAAGATGGAGAAATGCTGGAAGACATTCATTTTGGTCAAGAGACTAAAGAAGTAGTGGATTGCGTTGAAGGCAATGACTCCCAATTTGGGAAGAAAAGGAAATCAGCTTTAAGGTTGGAGTCAGCAAGGACAAAGTTGGGAATTTTTTGGAAGGACTTGTTTAAAATCACTCCAGACTATGGAGAGAATAAGAAATAGGGAATAATTCCAAATTAGGAAAAACGTAAATGGGACGGAGAAGCAAATGGTCAAAAGAAAATTGACTATGCGATGAAAGTAGGGAAGAGTGAGACTCTTCCCGAATAGTAATGAGGCTCCTCACGTGGAATGTTAGGGGTATCAACACCCCTAACAAATGGAGCCTAATAAGGCACCATATTGAAGCTTGTCAAGTGGAATTAATTCTTCTCCAAGAGACTAATCTTGGTGTTCAAGATTTGACCAAGTTTGGAAAAAAGTTGAAATTCTGGAAATGGCTAGGAGTGGTCATTGATGGGGCGTGAGGGGGTTTGATTACTATTTGGAAGCCCCAAATGGTATTAGTGGAAGTAGTTGAGTCTAACCAAAACTAGTTGGCTTGCCAAGTAGGGAGTTTAATCTCTAATCTTCACTTTATGCATGTTAATGTTTATGGTCCTTTGTCTTGTTTGCAAAAAAGGAAAGTGTGTAATGAGTTAGACCTTTTACTTAGTTGTACTAGGTTAAATTTTTGTATTCTGGGGGGAGATTTCAATTCTATTTTAATGCCTACAGATAAGAAAGGGGGGATGGGTAGAGTTCTTCAATCACAAAAATATTTTCAACATTTTGTGGAGAGAAATTCGTTGGTAGAGTTGCAAATCGAGAATGGTAGCTTCACTTGGACCAATAGAAGGAAAGAATTTTGCAGCATAGTAGAGAAGCTTGATATATTTTTCTTTAAAGGGAATTCGGGTGCCTTCCATTTCACTTTGGATAGTAGAATCAATGCAGGGGTGGGCTCTGATCACTTTCCTATTCAATTGTTAATTGAAGGGGGAAAGGGGCCTATTCGCTGCCAGTTTAAGGTGGAACTAATGTGGTTCAAAGATCAAAATATTTTGGACTTGATTAAAAAATGGTGGTTGGAATGCAACCCAAGTGGAACAAAGATGTTTAATATAGTGGCAAAATTGAAGTATGTCAAGCAACAATTAAGGTAGTGTAATAAGGACCAGTTTAAAAATATCTTTGAGGAGTGGTAAAAGACTGAGGTTGAGTTAGAATGTCTTCTTGAAGTTGTCATTAGCCAAGGGATGGAAAATGATAGTTTTGAGCAAGAGAATGCACTATCTTTTAAATTAAATGATCTATTTGCTAAGGAGGAATTATTTTGGAGACAAAAATCTAAGGAAATCTGGCTTAGAGCAGGAGATAGGAATACTAAATACTTTCACAACTCCACCAAGGTTCGTCGGGAAATCAACAGGATTGCAAGCATAAAAGGATCTGATGGTTGTCTTCTAGAGGATATTCAAGAAATCAAAGACTTGACAATGGAGTAATTTATAAATCTTCTAAATGATTGGGAGGGCTCCAATTTGGAAGCTCATAATGTAATTTTAGAGAATATTCCTGCTCTGGTCACTAGTCCACAAATGGATGCACTAAATGCTAGTTTTTCAGAAGAGGAAATTAAAACAACTTCCTTTGGTTTAGACCCTGAGAAGGCCCCTGGGCCAAACGGTTTCTTGACGTCCTTTTTTAGAAGTGTTGGAATTTTGTGAGTGCGAAGATCACAGAGGCATTTGAAGATTCAGGAAGTTTAGGGAAAATTCTAAGGGAGGTAAATAATTCTTTCATTGCACTCATTCCAAAGAAAGAGAAGCCAAAATATTGGGATGAATTTGGCCCCATCTCCCTTTGCAATACTTTATACAAGATTTTTTCCAAATCAGTGGAAAATAGGCTCAAGAAAATCTTGCCTGATATCATTTACGAGGAGCAAACGGGGTTTGTTCCTGGGAGGTCGATTCTTGATGGGGCGATTATTGCTCAAGAATTCATCCATTCAATACAAAAGATGAAGAAACCAACAATGTTTCTCAAGTTGGATATAAAGAAATCCTATGACAGGATCAATTGACATTTTCTTTTCAAAGTACTAGAGGCTTTTGGCTTTCAAAAAGAATGGCTTGATTGGTTGTTTAGTTGGGTGGCCAGTTTGTGGTACTCAGTGTTACTGAATGGTTTGCCAAAAGTTTTTTTCACAGCTTCAAGGGGTTTAAGGTAGGGAGATCCACTCTCCCCTTT
The DNA here is from genome assembly GCA_007258455.2 of Sequoia sempervirens. NCBI lineage: Eukaryota > Viridiplantae > Streptophyta > Pinopsida > Cupressales > Cupressaceae > Sequoia > Sequoia sempervirens. Next base: position 402,558,174 of record VDFB02281492.1, on the reverse strand, counting down.
CTTGTTTATAATTATGGCAGAAGCTTTGGGTCGGCGGCTAGATAAGGTAAGAAGCACTGGCTAGGTAGAGGGCCTTCAGGTCATAAGCGGTCTTGCTTCTATCACACATCAACAATTTGCAGATGATACTATGTTGTTTGGGGTTGCCTCGCTTAGAGAAGCTAGGAGGTTTAAGATTATTTTGGAAAAATACTTTGTTGCTTCGGGTCAAGAGTTGAATTTGGTCAAATCAAAAGCCTTCTTCTTCAATATAAGTAGTGTGTTGGAAGGTCAGATTTTGAGGTGCTTGGGGTTCATAAAGGGTTTGCTGCCATGTAAATACTTAGGAATTCCATTAGATAAAGTCACTCAACATGGAAGCAATTGGAGTTCTCTATTAGAAAAGGTGAAATAAAAACTTTCCACATGGAAGAGCCGATGGCTCTCTTGGGTTGGCAGACTAACAATGTCAAAATTTGTGATTGCGGCTCTTCCCATTTACATGATTTCTTGTTTTCCACTGTCGGTGGGTGCTAGAAAATCCCTAAATAGATCAATGAAAGTTATTTTATCGAATGGAAGTGGGGATCAGAAGAAGTTTCCTCTAATTAAGTGGCAGAAAGTGTGCGAGCGGAGGGATGAAGATGGCACAAAATTAAAAAATGCTTTTGCAGAATAAGGCTCTTGGGGAAAACTGGCTTGGAAAATTTATCCTTGCCCGAAGTTAAAGTGGGTGAAAATTGTAAGGGCCAAATACTTGGACAATGAAGAAAATTATTTCTTGATGGCTAGATCTCTTCCAAGTGGCTCTCGCATTTGGAACTTCATCAAATGTGCAAGAGATCTCATTCTGGATTATTTAACATGGGAGGTTAAAGATGGTAGAGAGGTACTCTTTTGGGAGGACTCTTGGGAAGGAATCCCAATTCTTGCAAATGATCCTTCTCTTGCTCGAGCCAAAGATAAAGCTAAATAGGTTTGGGGTGACAAGATAAGGGACTACTTTGAAGACCCTTCTAATCTTCAAGATGATTTTTACCATTGGAAATCTCCTAATCAGTTGGGTCTAGAGGTTCAAGATGCAGAAGCCTTTGAGAAAATCCTGAAGTTGAGATGTTTTTTGGGGAGACAGGGAAGAGATAGAATTTGGTGGAATGTGCTGGCCAATGGGGAATACTCAACTAAGATTGGTTATGCAATTCTTGCCTCTTCTGGTAGGGTTGAATCAAACCTACTAGCTCATTTATGCTAGAATAAGGCTTGCCTTCCCAAGGCAGGTATTTTCACTTGGGTAGTAGCTCAGGGTAGGGTGTTGACTGGGGACAAATTTGCAAAGTTAGGTTTTTAGGGTCCTTCTAGGTGTCCATTGTGCAGGAATGCCAAGGAAATAGTGGACCATTTACTTTTAAACTGTCAATTTTCACAGGCTATCTGTGAATGGTTATGTGCTAAATTGTAGTGGAGAAAAACCTTCCCAGATAAATTGTTAACTTGGTTGAAATATTGGCCTTCTCCTTTGAATCATTTTGTATTTGAAGATATTTGGTTGTTGAGTCCCTCGATTTTCCTTTGGGAAGTCTAGAAGGAGCAGAACAGGAGGATTTTCCAGGATAAGGAAATGTTTATACCTAGATTGCAATGTAAAATTGAGGGTTGTATAGTGGAGTGTTTTAATGCAAGGCTAGAAGAGATGAACTCTAAAGGGCGTAACTTCTCGTACTGGGATTTAGCTATAAGAACTGGTTTGGCACCAAGGTGCCAACTTTTATGGGCTTGGGTGGTGCGGTGATGACATAAGAGCATAGTAAGGTGGTTTGGCTTCCTCCAGATTCGGGTTGGGTGAAATTAAATTTTGATGGAGCATCAAAAGATAATCTTGGTCCCTCGGGTGCGGGATGTATTGTGAGGGATAATAGTGGGGTTATTTTGGGGTCGCTGGCGGCAACTCTCCACGAGGGGACAAATAATGCAGCTTAATTTCAAGCCTTACTTCTGGGCTTGAATCTTTGCAGAGAATTGAACATGAAGAAAAGTTGTAATTGAAGGGGATTCCACCTTAGTCATCAATTCCTTGAGGACAAAACAAATTCTAAATTGGAAGTTGGGTGAGAAACTAGAGGTTTCTTTGGCCTAGTTGGAAGGTTTTGAACAAGTCATGATCAATCATGTTTTGAGAGAAGGGAATGCTAAGGCTGATCAACTTTCTAATATGGGGGTGGTTGGCCCTAACATAAAGGTGTTAAACAAAAATTTGATGTAAAGTTTGTGGGCAGATGGGTGGGTGGCCCTCCACGCTGGTGGAGGGCTCATCGATGGTGTATGATGTGGCATCCTTGTGGGGTGTCCAACTTGGTGGTGGCAGGTGGGGAAAGTGCTTGTACTCCTTGGTTTTGGCGAGTTTTTGTAATGATGACTAAGTGCTAAGAGCACATTTTCTAAGGATAGATTGGCATACAGGGCAAGTATGGAAGGATGAGATCGTTCATGCAAGGACAACTTTCCTTGCATTGTAATAATGCTTGGCTTGTTGGAAATTGGGATGGATCAGCTTTCACGGGCTTTACTTATGATTGTTGGCATCAGTATTGTTGCAAAGTTAGCTTTTGGTGTGTGTGTGCTATAGATGGTGGAGAGTTAGTGGTGAGCATTTGTTCAGCTTTTGGAGTCATCCGAGGATGGCTTTGGCCAAGAGTTCAAAATTTATAATTGCAGTGTCTATGGATAATGCTCATATTTCTTCACACTTTTTGGCTTCCCTACTTGATAGCCGAGTGCCAAAGGTGGGAGCGAAGGATTTGTTGGTGCAGTTGTTTCCTAAAGAACTAGTGGGTGGTGTAGAGGAGTCTTTGAAAGTGACGATAATTGGGATAGGGATTCCGCGTCCAGCGGATTTGGAGCTCCTGTGAAACTCGGATGAGGTGGTCAAATTCTTTCCCTTCCTCTTGGATTTGAGTGGCATGGCTCTAAAGCATCACAAAATGATTGTGGTTGTGGCGGTGGAGTACCTTAAAAAGTTGTTGGGGTTAATGTCAGCTGGTGGATTCGAATGGGTGGAGGATTTTGCATCCTTTGCCAATCTTAATGGGTTTATGTGAATCGTGTGCTTTCCTTTCTTTGCAGTTTTTGGTACTTTTTAATAGGGGTTATCATGTTTAGTCTCTTTAGCTCTGGTAGTGGTAGTGTCATATTTGTAGAAATTTTTCTTGTATATGTTCTTTGTAATGGTTACGTAGAGTTTGGTAATTGTAGGGTTTTGGTTGATTGATGAAGTTTCCTGCTTAGCAGACAAGTGTACTTCTTTTTTAATAGTAATAAAATATAATGCTTATGTATCAATTTTTTTTTGAAATGGGTATGGATAGGAATTTGACTATGATCTAAACTTAACATAAGAGTATGCGACTTATCATTAAGATATCCTCATCAAAGTGGGCACAAAAATAAATAAGAAATAATATGGTATGCTAATTTCCAAAATATTTTTCCAATAATAAAATGTTGTAGATAATATTATTTTTTAACATAAATTAAAACTAATAACCTTAACTCATTCTACATTTTCAAATATTCTTGCAATTGTAGTCCTACATACATATATTATTCTTTCTAATGGTTCATTGAGTATTCCTAGTATTTTTATTAATACACAATGAATTGAAAGGAAGCTAAGGTACATAAATGCTTCTTACACTAATCTATGAGGAGAGAAAACACATATAAGCTTAGATCTAATAATTTTCAATGATAAAATTGCATGTGCAATAACATGCATTGATATGCAAAGATATGCAACTCACAAAAAAATTACATGTAGGTATCCATGGGGAAAACCCTTTTGGGATGGAAAACCCTCACATTTGAGAGAATTAAAATAATTGTATTACAATAACAACATATATACGTATAATTGCAAGTACATTCCATTATAAGAGTATCGATAAAATTAAATCCTAGAGTAATTTTGACAACATAATGACATACGTACAACACACTATGAAAAATCCCATACAAAAAATATAATAAATAGAAGAAATACAAACAAGAAACCATCCAATGGTTTGGAAAATCATAAGACAATATTCAAGAGGTATGGTGTGTAAACCCCTTAAATTATAGGTTATATTTAAAATATTCCTTAGAGCTAGAATAACTTATCACAGCCTATCAAAGTCAACATTCCAACTTAGGTGCTCCAATTTATCATGTTTTTCCACTCAAATATTCTTTAGGATGTGCATCATAATACTATCATAATAATTGTAAATATTTAGTTTAAACCTCATAACCATGCTCTTACATTTCATATAATTTTTCATTAGTAATCCTTGCATCTTACAATATCATAAGATGCTCTTACATATCATACTAATATTATTTGCTCTTACAACTCCTTACACACATTCCAAGATGGCCAATATTTGGCAAAGGTTTCCACCTCAAAGTAGGACACTCCACTTCTCACACAAGGATAAAAAATAATAAATTAATATAGAAAATAACAAATATGTAACATTAGGAATGCAATGAATAGAAGAAGAATGGAGAGGAGAGGGAGCGGGAAGAGGAGCAGAGGGGGAAATTTGAATCCTGGAGATGATGCATAGGTAGAGGAGATGATCCAAAGGAGGTAGATGGATTACTGATGGGAGTTGACTTGTGGTTGGATAGGTTATTGATGTTGAGTTGTTGGGTTGAAGCAACTTGGTGCTAGTTATTGTCGTTTTCTAGTCAGGTTGAGGTGTTGCGGAGCAGGCTGTTGTCGTCATGTTGGGACATGATAGTTTTGCTTCTTCATCGTGATGGGGTAGAGATTGTTGCTACTCTATTTTTTGGTTGCTTTTTAGTTTTCCTTTTGAAGGCTCATGTGTATGTTGATACCCATTGTTTGTCTATTGTGGGAGTCTATTCCTTCTTGGTGGCTGATGCTACTTCCTTAGGCCAACTTTAGTAGTTTTTGTTTCCTAGGTGGTTTCTTCGAGAGATGTCTTAGAGTTTGGGGTGGGTTGAGGCTTTCTTGGCCTTTTTTGGAGATTTTTTCCATGTGATTTTGGGTTTTGTTCTTTTTGGAAGAGCTTTGATTGGTGTTCTTTGGATCCCCTATTGGTGTCTGGTGGAGTTTTTGGTTTGTGTTTAACACTTTGTTGACTTGGTTTTACAAGATTGTTGTTTTTACCCCTCTCTGGTCTTTGAAGTTTTTGGGGTAATTTTTTTTATTGGATGAAGGAGATAGTGTTGCTCTTTGGGGTGGTGTTTAACCTAGTTTTGTTAATGGATTCTCTTCAGGTTGGTGTTAGTTTCTGGTGGTTGGGTTATGCTTATTGTTTTCTTTTTGGACCCAGTTATACACATTGTTTGAGGAGTTTTTTGTTGCTTCTTACATGCACTTGAAGCTTGTGTTTCCAAGGGATGATGTTCCAGCCCTTCCTATTGAAGTTGTTTCTTGCCAGGATCTTTAGTTGGTGTCTCCTATAGAGGGGGAGATTGTTCTTTTTGAGGTGGAGCTAGGGCATGCAGGAGAGATGTGGTTTTGGTGGTAAGGGGTTTCATTTCATCCTCTTCTATAGAGGGCAGCCCTATCCTCTAGAGGTAGAGCTTGGGTTGGTTTACCAAGTGGGATGGTATTGTAGGGATGCTGATGTTTTGTACTTGTTTGCTATATTTCCCAATACCCCTATTGAGGTGGGGTGTTTGGATTTACTAGTTTTGCTAAGAAACAGGGTATGTTTGGTGTTTTATACCATTATGTTCACTATTTTCCTGGGCTCAAATTTGGTTGTTCAGAGCGGTTAGTTTGTTGATTCTTGGTTGATTCAGGATGTGCTCAAGTTCATTTAAGGGTTCAAGGTCCCTGTCAAAACCTAGTTGCAAAAGGGTTTAAGGCCCCTTCGAAACCTGTTTTGTGCAACTTTTTTGTTCTTGTCTTTCTCTTTATGGTTGTTGTTGTTTAGGTTGTGATGCAAAGGGGAAGGACTCAAAACAACATCCTAAACACTTCCAAACAAGATTTCAACACAAAGGATTAAAATGTGTATATCTATTCACTTTAGGCAATGTCTTCCTAAGACTAAAATATGGGGGGAACATACCAAGGCACTCCACTATTGAGGGAACCATGGAATGAGGGAAATTATATGTATTTAGACTTGTTTCAATATACTCCAAGGGTTTCCCAACATACATAGTCCAAATCAAGTGCTTGACACAATGAATCTTGCAAATTAGGTCCTGCTACCACTAGGTGTATTAAGGAAATGACTTCAAACAAATCAAGGAAACTTGTCACATGAATTCTCAAACCTGTGAAGGCTCCTAAAAAAATTCCAACATGGTTCTACACCCTTCCATAAATGAGCAATTCCTATATTGATCATAGCAACAAGGAACTAGGGTTATAGTGGACCGTTTACACGCAGTTACAACAAACTGTCATTGAGAACTCTCTCCAACTTGCAAACCAGACTCCCTCCTTTTTCCAACGTGTAGAAAGCATCAGGATAGATATTTCCACCAATTTTCATGGGTTTTTATTGGTGGAAACTCTACCCATTTTTTTTTAAATTTTTTTGCTGGAAACCCTAGGCAGGGTTTTGACCTACAATCACCAAAAATGCAATATATCGCACAAAATTTGATGAAAATATACCAAAATAGTTGTATTTGAAATATAAATCTCTCCTCCAACTTCTCCAATTATTTTCAATACTTTACCATATAGTACCAATTCATACAACTCGAATTACAGTCACTTTTATAGAAAAAAACAATATAGAACATGGAAAAATGATCTTCTCATTCCAACTTCATCCAACCTCTGGGATTGATCATACAAGGAATATTTAACATGTTCCAATCAATTAAAACTGAAAACCTGAGCATCCACACCTTTTTTAACTCTAATTACATCATTTGCAACATTTTGACAACTTTTGACAATATTTTGCAATTTTTGCAACTTTTACAATGTGACTCCAAAACACCATAGAACATCATAAAATGACTCAAAATGGTCTCACATGACCTTATTGACCCAAAACAAACCAATTTTTTTTTTTTATCAATCATGAAAAAATTTGCCTCAAAAAGTGCATCAGGGTGCCCCTACACTAGGTTGCTAATGGTTTGTGTCTTTTATTTTATGTAGCTCTCTTTTTGTTTGGGTTTTAGGTCCTTGTAAAACCCCTATGTATTGGGTTTTGGGACCCCATAAAAACCAACTTTTCCCATAATCAAAAACATTAGGAATGCAAATATGAGACACCTTTTTCCCATTTATCACATTTATATTGACATGAGCAAGATCTATATTTGTGGGATGCTATAAATGTATAAGATCCAAAAGTAGAGAAAAAAAGGGCTTAAGTAATTACCCATTGAAAATAGGATGAAGTATCAAGTGCTCTACGAGATTGAGAATGAAGTAATTATTACAAATTGTACACAAAATGGTGTAAGGATCATAGTTTTATGGTTTGAAATTTTAGTGAGGAATCTTGAAGAATTATTTCTAAAGATGCATCCAAAAAATTTCATTGATTTAAAATGTGTGTGGCATGTGATATGCATCATGACACCATTTCTGTCTTTTTGTTTGCATAGAAGAATTTTGTGGACTTTACAATGAATGTATTAGACTCATTGGATTAAACATTTCACTTTATTCACTTTGTATTCATATGCATACACCTTGAATATTGATGGCACATAGTACTATAGGAATGTTGAGTATTTTGCAAGTTATAATCTCAATTACATGGGTGTGCACAATTTTTTATGTATAACAAGTGAAACAATGTGTAATTGACCATCTTTGTTTGGCCATCAATTTATAGATGAATTCCATAGTCTCAATTATTTGTCCAATACAGTCTAGAGAGTTTATCAAAAGTACTAAAGTATTATGGGTCATAGTTAGATATAATGGATGTTGAAAGCTCAAATTAAATTCTTACATGATTGAATAATATGTGTGTGATGTCTATCATATTGATTGTGTTCTTGCAGGGAACCATAATAGCCATTTAAAAACATTGTCAATTACAACAAACATAGAATAGTTTTGGTGATTGGTGGTTGGGAGGCCACTAGGGAAATCCATACTAATTAACTCCCAAGTGAATCGAGGTATCACCGAAGGAGTGTAAAGTTCCAATGTCTTATTGATAGATTTGGAGATGCAACAAAGTATGTAGTATTTGATGTGACACTCATCATATTCATTACACAGATGAGGCTAATAATTTTTTTGCTAGAGCATGATAAGGGTTTTGGTGATGTCAAGTAACATGCTATCTTGGAGTAGTGAAATTCCTAGAATAGGTTTTGGCATGAAGCATCAAAGCAATTTTTTTTTTGAAATAAGCCCATTAAACACATAATAGACACTTGTTGGAATAATATGTGTGATTGTTGTGTAGGCTACATGAAATTAGTATTAGGTAAGTAAATTGACACCTAATTAATAAATTGGTGGCCACATAGATCCAACATGGTGATGAGTGCATAGATTGGGGATCAAATTTTTGGGATTAAGTGTCAATTCCTAATATTTATATTTATTAATTATCTTATAATATTAATTTACTTACATGAAAAATGACATCTAACTTGTGATGGAACTTTATGCCACATGTAATGTATTATATGATATATAGTAATAAGCATTGAATGCCATGTAAGATATGTACAATAATATTATAATATTGTAAATTCATGTAAGAGAAAGTTACAAAGTGGAGTAGAAAGGTCATGGATAAATTTTAACTTTTACCAACTTATGACACATAAGAATAATACATTATAGAGCACCTTTATAAAATAAAAATTAGTCTAAAATAGTGTGCTCTATTTTGGTGGGTGGTTATGTCATTTGAAATTAAATTTCATGTTGGGATTGTTGACCCATCATGAGAGGCATTGGAATTTGAGCTTTGTCATAGCCTTAATTTTACACTATGTTATAATCATTTGTATATGTGTTTAAATTTTGATTTCAATATTGTAATTACTATGTGAATTTATGAATAATATGGTTAATTATGTTAATCACAAGTTTAAATTGATATTATTTATCAATATAAGATAATTTTGAAAGTCATTTCTTAGTAGATATTAATAATAGATATTAGTGTTGTAATAATGTGATTACATTTCAGATTTTGAAAAAGACTAACTACAATTTTTTGTCATGTGAGTATGAAAAGATAAATGTCAAATCTCTCATCAGTAAATATTATCATAGAGAAGAAGAATCTAGCGATATGAGGGTGACATGCATGAAAAGCGCTTGCACATAATCATGTAATTGCATTTAATTAAAGTTGCATGGAATTATATGAAAATATATGATAAGTTGATATTTATTTAATTATTTTATAGTTTCTTTTTGCATCTAGAAAATTCAATTTAACTTACAATAATATCTAATTATTTTTAGTTTCCTCCACTTTCTCCATAAGTGTGATCCAAGAAAAATCTTACAAATTATAAAAGCTACTAGAAATTGTCTATGTAGAAACTTAAGAAATCTACAAATTTTCTAACCTTTATTGTTGAGTGGGAGAGAGGGAAAATCCAAGTCAAATATTATTATATTACCATTTATATGAATTCATAAATAATTAATATTGTAACTAAGTTCTTACAATAGACCTCCTATGTTCAACACTAACATATAAATTTATAAGAATATATGTTAATAAGGAATGATGCCTATAAAATCAACTTTGAGCTTTCATCCCGAATTGAATTTCTAGCATAAAATTAATTCATTTTATTTCTCAAATTCATTCATTCTATTATATATGTGGCAGCCATAAATAATTTTTCTATGACTTAACAGTATTAGGAAATAAGCTTGCTTGTGCACATTTGGGGACTATTATGGACTGTGGATCAATGAAATTGGGGGATATACTATATTTTTCCATGATAAATTATATTTATTTGGAACTTGGTCCTTAGTACCATCCTTTTCTACATAGCACATGGCTATTGATTTATATGCCCTCATTTATTCCCTTCACTAGTATCTGGTATCGCAAGGATCGGTGCGCTAGTCAACCTCTCCTTCAATGTTTGAAATGCAACCTCGCTCTGCTCTGACCAATCGAACGTCTTCCCTTTCCTCTGAAGAGAAGTAATAGGATGTCCTACCCTAGAAAAATATTGAACAAAATGCTTGTAGTAACCTACTAACCCCATAAAACTATGTATCTCGGCCACATTCTTGGGCGTAGGCCAATCCATAATTGACTGGATCTTAGCAGGATCCACTACAGTACCTTCTCCTGATATAACATGACCAAGGTACTTGACCTCAGTTTTGAAGAACTCACTTTTCAACAAGTTGGCATACAACTTATTATCCCTCAAACACTATAATACCTGCCTCAAATGTTCCTCATGCTCCTCAACTGTCCTGGAATAAATCAATATGTCATTGAGGAATACCACTACAAATCTATCCAGGTATATGCGAAAAAATTTGTGCATCAGGCTCATGAATACAGATGGCACATTCGTCAACCCGAATGGTACCACTGTAAACTCGTAGTGACCATATCATGTGCAAAACACCATCTTATGAATATCAGACTCCACAATCTACAACTGATGGTATCCAAACTTAAGATTGATCTTAGAAAAGACTGTAGCACCTTTGACCTGATCAAACAAGTCATCGATCTTGGGTAAATGGTATCGGTTCCTAATGGTGACCTTATTTATCTGCCAGTAATCTATGCATAGACAAAGAGATCCATCCTTCTTCACAAAGATCACCGGTGCTCCCCAAGGTGAGACACTAGGGCAGATGAAACCCTTCTCCAACAACTCCTCAAGCTGCAAGCAGAGCTCTTTAAGCTCCTGCATTGTCATATGGTATGGGGATTGTGAAATGGGTTCAGAACCAGGTAGAAGATCAACCTTGAAGTCTATGTCACGCTGAGGTGGGATCCTTGGAATATCATCTGGAAAAACATCTGCATACTGCTGAAGTATGGGGTGGCTATCTATAGACACCTTCTCCTCTCTATCACCCATCTCCAAATCATCTACTTTCATAGCAAATAACTGGCACCCCTGATGAACACATCTTCTCAGCTGCATAGCCGAGATCATCCTCAATGATATAGGTCTCTGGACCCCTACTAACTCAACCTCACTACCCGATGCATCAATCCATTGTATCGACTTGCGTCGAAAATCAATCATGGCCTTATGAGCATCGAGTCAATCCATCGCTAGGACAATGTCATAAGAACATAATTGTATAATGCAGAGATCTGCAATAGTGTGGAAAGAACCAATCTCTAGTCTACAATTTGGTACATAGGAATGTATGACTCTAGCACCAGATGCTAACTCAACTTGCCACTTACCCTCTTGCCTTACTGCTCCCAGTCTATCACGTGCCACAACAGATGATGAAATAAATGAGTCAGAGGCTCCTAAATCAAATAATATAGTAACTCTATTACCCTACAACATACCTGTAGTCTCCCCCACTGTGCTCTGGTGGTCAGCTTGGTGGTTATCAACCGCAACAAATACATGATGTCCTCTGCCTGCATCACCAACAGTCAGCTCTGATGCTGGTGGCCTCTGTGTATATCCTGATGTGCCCTTATTGGGACACTGTCGAGCTATGTGACCCTGTTGGCCACAAGCAAAACACTCGGTACCCCTACCAAAACCTCTACCTCTAGAAGGTGCACTGGACTGTTGAACACTACCCCTAAAGGTAGACTGAGTACTCTATGTTGGCTGTGCATTATTGAAGCGTTTGACACGCCTCTAGTTCTGGTCACCTCTTGACTAATATCTGTCATTCTGTCTAGGTGGAAAATCCTTTCATTTTCCTTGAGAGTTTTGGTACTGTCCACTCTATGTTGGTGTCTACTGCGCCCTGGGTGGTCCAACTCCCTGAGTCTGGCCATTGCGTGCACTAGGCCCTATAGTTGAAGTACTTCCCATCTGCACTCCTACATGATCGCCCAATGCCATTGCCAAATTCTCCTCTACAAGTCTGGCCTTGTCTACCATGGTCTCCATAGTCTTGGGTTTGAAAACTTTCACACCTCCACTAATCCGAGCATTTAAGCCCCTAAGAAAGTGTTGTACCAACATGCCCTCATCATTCCCAATTCCTGTGTACTGTTTGAGCTCGTAAAAATGACACTCATATTGTTCCACTGACATAGTCATCTGTCATAGAGTATAGAACTCATCACCACGATGCTGTTGCCAATGATCAGAGAGAAATATGGCGTAGAACCTCTCTAGAAACATCTCCCAAGATACAATACCAATATCAATATGAAGCTTATAATCCTCCAATCTCCACCATGTGGAAGAAAATCCTCTCAGGCGCATAATTGCACATCTGGCTCCGGTGTTGCTACCATACAGGTGCATAGCAAAGCATCTGTTCAAGTCAATCAGCCAGGTCTCAGCCTCTAAACCGCTACCTGATCCATCAAATAAGGGTGGTCAAGCTCTGAGTAAATATCTCATGTGTGCAGCTACCACTGCCTTTGACTGAGTTGGTACATCTCTCTCTCTAACAACAACCTGCTCTACTTCCTTCCTCGATCGAAGACGGGCAAGAGTATCCTCTAGCAATTGATGCAACTGAGCGCCTTTGACCCCTAGTGGATCCGAATACTAAATAGCCACCCAGAATGTTTTGGGAAGCCTGTTGTTCCTCACGGTCTGAATCATGAGAAACATGCAAAGGTGAGTTCTACTAGCTACCTCCATGTTTGCCTCTACAGCCATGACCATGGCCTCGACCTCTCCTAGGTGGCATGATCCTGCACAAACACACCAAGGTGTAAGACAAGATATGCAACTTAAATCCTACACAAACAACTTAATGGTTTCCAAATTAACCCAGAGTTCCCAGTGCTTAAACCTAGGCTCTGATACCAAGTGTAAAACCCCATCCCGCAACCTAGAGGATGATGCAACATTGCGGAAGCACAACTAATTTTTTTCTAATAAAAGCCCTGTGATTAATGAAAATCGTGTACAACGATTTTTCCCAATTTCATTTCAAAATAAAAAAATTATAGTACCTTATAGAATAGAAAATGTTTATATATAATATATATGTATATGCACATATATATATATTTCAATATATATGTATATATATTTATATATTTGTATATAAATTTATCCAAGCATTTGTTCAAGTTGGGCAATTAATTTACACAGCGAAAGTTTTCTACAAGAAAGATAAACAAATTTTACACAGAGGATCTATAATTTTAATAGAAATAAATCTTCTACAAGAACAAAGTATAAGTATTTTACAGAGGTTTTCCTATCACCACAAATATTTTCTATAGAGATCTATAATTTCCTTTGGTATCAATCTATTTCAAATGAAAAATTTACATAGAGGATCTAAATTTTTTTCTACAAAGGTTTGATTTTCACGGAAATCTTTTAAAAAAAACAAAAGATTCTACAATAATGAAAGCCTCTTCTAATATTTTCCAATTTGCATTACAATAATTAAATAACTCTTCCAAAACAAAATTCACAAAAACAATTAAGGAACCTGTTCCAGAAGAATTGTTGTCTCAAGGATTGATGCCGAGCTTCTCTGTAATCTTCAATTTGCCAAGATTGCCAAAGCTTCCTCCAGAATAATTGCCACTTCCTAGAGAACAAAAACAATCCACAACCAAGAATATAACAAACTAGATTCCTAAAATTATCAGAAAACTTCTAAGATCTACAATTTCTTTAAACCACATAACAAATCTTTGATTTCCCAAAAACCTCTGTTCTTCTTTTTCCCATGAAAACAACTTCCTCTTTTCTCACCCATTTCAATCAATCTCTCCATAAATCAATTTTTAAGATAGTAAGGAAACAAATCCTTATAACTTCCTGTTCACACAACAAATATCTCTTCTTTAACAAACCAAGATATTTCTAAGATCTTTTTCCAAATATGCATTTAAAATTAAAAACAATTTATTTAATCTAATTTACAATTTAAATAACTTATTTATTTTAATTCCCCATTAACTTAATAATTAAAATTACTTTATAATATAACTTAAATTAAATTAATTAATTTATAATAAAATCTCCATATTAATTAAATACTTAATCACAACACAAAACTTAATCCTTACAATTTAAACTTGCATGATAAATAAAATACCAAGACCAACATGGATAAGGAACATGACCAACATACGGACTAACGACACACTGTGCTAGGGTAATGGTTTGACTAGGTAGCCCATTACTATCTCCCAATCATTATTGTTGAGTAGTGGACACACTCAGACTTGTGAAACCAGGTGAAGTCATTGTCATGTACCTGCAAACCTACAATAAAAGAAAAAGTCTTACATGTATACAAATAATAATTCATACACATTGTGAAGAGAGAATCGCGAAAATCACAAGGCACTCACAAGTGAGTGATGCAATATTGTTCTCTTCACCAATACAATGTCACATCAACTGAAGAGATAATATATCAATTAAACTACAATAAACATATATAGAAATGTCATCACAAATAAGCATCTATGCAAACATAAAACATATTAAACATAATCACCATGCATATAATGTATCATCACATCCATATAGTCTATCATCGCTCCATTGTTAGCGATAGAACAACCATAACATAAAATAAGGTCTAACAAAGTATCAGAGTTGTCAAAGAAAATATAACAAATCGGAGGGGTGTCACATATATACTCATATATAGTTGATACACCTATATGTCTATGAGTGTAAATGTATTATGCATTTACACCTGTGTATGCGTGTAATCGTATATGTATAAATTTACACTCATAATTTTCATACATGTATACCAAAATATAATTTAGTATGTATAGATTAAACTACTAATTGGCCATTTAATTGAGTTTTATTTTGTTGAATGTTATGAACTTGAGATAAGAGTTGTTTATTTTCTTGCTCTTGTCTTGATAATTCTAGAAAGTATGATAGGAGATTGAAAATTGGGTCTTATAATTGTCCCATATCATGGAGATCTTATGTGTGATTATGTATTTAGTTCTTCCTTTTTAACCTATATGTTTAATGATTCTTTAATTAACTTTCTTTATCAATAGTTACATAAGTTATAATTCAATGATTTCAAGAGCTAAGAACCTCAACTTATTTCAAAGATGAATAAAATCAATTATAAACACCTTTTTACATTATTACATCATTGCATCATGAAATAATATGACCTAAAATTCAATTAATTTGTAATTTAAATTATAAATCTACCTAATGCATAAATAGGTGCTATTTTGGTAAATAAAGAAATTACTTTGGCCAAAGTTGTTTATTCCAATAGTTACCTAGTTAAATATTTGAATTCTCTCTCCCACACCCTAATATTAAAGGACTGTGCATTTGGAAGTTCATTATTTTTAAGAGGGTGGAAATCATTATGATGATACTGATCATTACTGATCACCCAGTATGCTAGAGCATACCGGGTGATTAGTAATCCGCATCAAATTTTTGGTTTCATCTTGATTTTCATTTTATTTATTTTTGGATTGGAGATAAATTTTTGGTTTAGCAAAATTTTTGGGGTAGAGCGAAATGAAATTATTGTCATTTCAATTGACAAAATGTATCATCACAATTCTCATTTTTAGTCAATCATTCTTTACAATTAAAATGTAATTGACTTTGGATTTTCACAGAGATGGAAGGTCAATTAAATTGGTAAGGAGTTTTAAAATTTAAATAATGCAAGTTTCCATAGGAACATGAAGGATCATGGCTTGAAGGGACTTGGGAAAAAAATATTTCATAAGAAAGAGAATGTTGGTTGTGCTAGGAAAAACCAAACTTGTTTAAGTTTAAAAAATGAAATGATAAAAAATAGCGTGCAACTACAAGAAAAAGAGAAGATAATGAGTAATAGTAAAAAGGGAGAGGGAGAGTTGCATATGGATGGAACATAGAAGAATATTCAATAAAATGAATTGAAAAAAGGCAAAAAAGGAAGGCCAAGAACCCAAGCATGGCTGAGGATAATCATAGTGAATAGAAAACAAAGAAGGAGAGGGTTGTACCAATTTGGAGGAGAGAATAAAGTTTAAAACATTAGAAAAAGAGAATGGGGAATGGTAGTTTAGTAGAAGGTAAAAATACTTTGAAAAGAAAGAAATGAAAAAAAATCAGTGTGAACGGGGTGCAATGAGGAGAGGATAATTTAATGGAAGCTGAGAAATAATGTGCAGTGGGTGGTAGGAATAAAGCAAAAAAAGAATTGAATAAATAGAGATTTAAAAAATGAAATGCATGTAGATTAAAATGGTACAATATACTAAGGATGATATAAGGGTGAATATAAAAATAAAATTACAGAGACCTCTAGTACAAGAAAAAAATGAATATAGAGAATAAGGCATATAGGAAATAAAATGAAGATAATAGAATGTGAATAGGAAAATAAATTAAGAGAGGTAGCATAAACATAGGATTGAATATATAAAAATTAAATTGGAAGAGCAGTGTATGATAGATCTTTGTTTGCTTGTAATTGAATTAAAGAAGTAAATAAAAAAACTCCTCAATTTGTTTTCGATTTATGTTGTCAGTGGGATGTTAATTGAATAAATGAAATTTGAATGTGAATTGTCTTTGAGATGTGAAATTTATTTTTTTGATAAAATATTTGAATTTTGAAATGTATCAATTGGTATTAGAGTTGGAGAAGACTTAAGAGGTTTGTGGCAGTGTTGAAGAAAACCCTAAGACATGGTATTGTGGGTGAGTGAATAGAGAAAAGACCTGCAAGTGCAGAGGGTAATCAACATGGCACAAAGAGGAAGTGAGTGAAGAGGACCATGAAATGACCACGTGGTTATGGAGATGTTGAGAGGTATCATGATTTGGTTGGATGCCATGGAAATGGCACAATGAAGATGAGTGCCTATGGTAGATGTCAGTGAGGATGAAGATAAAGTAGAAGCCCCTGAATTTGATTTGGAAGATGGAGAGAATGTGGAAAAGGGTAGATTTATTCAATCAATGGCCAAGATTAGTAGTAAACCTTGATTGGATCCCCCCATGTATAGTGGGAGTTTGAATTTGAAAGATTTAATTAATTGGATTTCATAGATGGAGAAGTATTTTAATTTTGAATCCATTGAAGCTCCAAAATGAGTTAAGTTCGTGTGCAAAAAGTTGAAAGGGCATGCTTCCCTATGGTGGGGTCATGTGCAAAAAAAAAGGCAGTGAAGAGGAAAAGAAAAAAGTAAATCTTGGGAGAGGATGATGGTGAAACTAAAAGCCAAATTATTGCATGTATATTATCAAACAAATTTATTTAAGAAGCTACAAAATCTAAAACAAAAGGAGAATAACATGCAAGAGTACACAAAGGATTTTTACAAGTTGAACATATGAGTTGGACATGTGGAAGATGATGTAGAGAAGGTGTCAAGGTATGTAAATGGATTGCATAATTTCATTCAAGATGAGATGAGCATGATAATAATAACCAGCATTAAGGAGACATATAAATATGCATTGAAGGCAGAAGAAAAGATAGCAAGAAGGAAAAAAACCAACTTCCAAGGTAGAGGGAGATTTTTACGAGGAAGAGGATGATATAGAAATGGTAGAGGACTTCAAAATTATCAAGGTGTGAACATCCCATGCAAGTGCACAAGACAATAGAGGAATAAGATATATTTCAAGAGGAAGAGAAGATTACTCTCATGGAAGAGGGTCATTTGGAAGAGAGGTAGAAGAAGAGGTTTTAGTGGTACATGTTTCCAATTTTGGGAATGAGGCACCATACATTTGAATGTCAAAAAATCCAAAATGATGGAGGAAAGGGAAAAGACAGGGAGAGGATCTTGAGGATGGAGAATTACATTGATGTTGCGAAGAACTTTGTTGAATCCAAAAAAGAAAAAAATAGAACCAATCCAAAGAAGATATTTATTTAGAACATGGTGCAAGATGGATGGAAAGTATTACAAGCTCATTTTGGATAGTAGTAGCACCAAGAATATAGTCTCCAAAGAGATTGTGGACAAGTTGAAGTTGAAAAGGGTCAAACATCCCAGTACATACCAAGTTTCATGGTTGCAAAAGGAGAATCATTGTTTTGGTGAATGAGCAATATTTTGTGAGTTTTCAAATTGGAAACTATAAAGATGAGATCATGTGTGATGTAATGCCAATGGATGTATGTAATGTTATTTTTGGAAGATCATGGCAATATTATATGAAAGTTGTTCATGATGGAAAGTTAAATACATATACCATAAAAAGAATGGAAAAACAATATTTTTTGAATGCTTTGAATAATAGGGAAGAAGAGGGTGAAGGCAAACCAAAGGTGTGTTTGGTGAATGGAAAAAAATTATGAACGAGTTGAAAAAGGAAAATGTATGTTTTGCAATTATGTCCAAGTTTGTAGTAGTCAAAGCCAAAGAGAAAAGTGAAGAGTTTCCAAAGGAAGATCATAAAATTGTAGATGAATATGTAGATATATTGTTGGAGGATATGCTCAATATATTTCCACCAATAAGAGATGCAATTCATTGTATGGATTTTATTCCTTGTGCCTAATAAAACACCATATAGGATGACACCAATGGAGAATGAAGAAATCAATAGACAAGTGCAAGAGTTGTTAACACAAGATGGTTAGAGAGATCTTGAGTCCATGTGTTGTTCTAGCAGCATTGACACCAAGGAAAGATGGAGAGTGGTGGATGTGTATATACTCTAGAGCCATAAATAAGATCACACTCAAATACTAATTTCCATTGCCATGAATGGATGACATGATGGATTGTTTGAGTGGGACTAAATAATTCTCAAAAATTGATTTGAAGAGTGGCTATCATCAAATAAGAATAAGAGAGGGAGATGACTGGAAGAGCGCTTTCAAAACCAAGGATGGATTGTATGCATGGTTGGTGATGCATTTTAGGTTAATGAATGCTCCAAGCACAATCATTAGGTTGATCAATGAAGTCTTGAAGTCATATCTTGGTAAGTTTGTAATTATGTATTTGAATGGCATTATTCTTTTTAGTAAAGGCTATAAGAAGAGAAGTTGTTGGTCAATTTAAAAAAGTGTAGTTTTATGAAGGAAGAATTAGCGTATTTTGGGTTTGTAGTTTCCAACATTGGTCTTAAAATACACAAAAGAAGTAAAATCTATCATTGAATGGCCTTCACCAAAGAGTATGTTTGAAGCAAGAAGCTTCCATTGGTTGGCTAGTTTCTATAGAAAGTTCATTCAAAATTTTAGTGGTATTTGTGCATCGATTATGGAAACAATAAAAGGTAATTGGAAAGATTTTGTTAGACAACTGTAACAGAAAGGAGTTTAAATATATTTAAGGAAAAGGTAATAGAGTAGCCCATATTAGCACTTCAAGATTTTGGAAAAGTGTTCCAAGTATATTGTGATGCAAGTGGGACAATTATAGGAGGTTTTCTAAGTCAATTGGGTAAACTAATAACTTACTTCAATGAGAAATTAAATGAGGAAAAAAGGAAGTATTTTGTGTATGATCAAGAGTTTTATGCAATTTTGAAAGTACTCAATAAGTGGAGACACTAATTGATACCAAAGGGTTTCGTATTGTACACTGATCATCATGCATTATAATACATTAACATCCAAGGTAAATTGAGTCAAAATCATATGAAATGGGTCGAGTTTCTTTAAAGTTATTCATTTTTTTGAATCATAGGAGTGTAAAATCAAATAGAGTTGTTGATGCATTAAGTAGGAGATGTTTGTTGTTGAATGAGCTAAGAGTAAGTATTGCTAGTTTTTATTATATGGGAGATTTGTTTGAAGAAGATGCAAATATTAGAGAAGCTTGGATAGTGTGTAAGAACTTGGTGGGGGTGGATAGAAATCCATGGTTGGAATATTTTATTCAAGAGAACTTGTTGTTCAAGGGAAATTTTGGATTAAGGTGTCTCAACCTTAGATTCCTAACATGCTTAATTTAATGTATTATTGTATTTATTTGTATTATTTGAATGTCTATAGTGTCATGTCATAAATTTGGATCCATCGGCTGGGTGGCATCCCCGTTGGAGGTGACTAGATGACACATCATCATCCCAAGGGGAAATAAGAATTCCACTTTGGAATCTTTGAATTATGACACATTCTAGGACACACCATAAGGTATCTTTATGCATGGTGAAAGTTGGCACCCAAGTTGGGTTACGAAAATGATGTGCAGTTTTCGCACACACGCCCCACTGAAAGTAGGGACCCTCTCTTGCTTTGGTTCTTGGTGATTTTAGCCCTCTGGTTTTGAGATTTGGCCACTTTGAGGTGTGCTTGGATGATTATTTTGCTTGTGTGAATGACCCCTTGAAGTAATATTTCAAAAATCCTAAGTCTTGGGGTAATTTTCTAGTTTTCTTCTGGTTTTGAGAATTTTCTCCCTAGGCGAAAATCCCCGACTGCCTTGAAAACCCAACAAAGACTGGTTTTACAATGTTTTTTGAAGATTTTGGCTCCTCAGGGAATTCTGTCTTCCCTGGAATTTCCCAAAATTTTGTCAAGCTCTTGGATTCCCAAAGTCGTTTGGGTTGTCTTTTCATTGCATTAATACTTTTTATACGAACTCTGCAGCCCATGTTTAATGGAGTTTAGAGGAATTTTATGTTGAGGATTGGTGTTATTTTCCTTAGTTTGAATTTGGAGAAGGTTGATCCCTGGGTGCTACGTCTGAATTTTGTGGTTGAGCTTTCAATCGCTTGCTTTGGTGGCATCTTTCTGATACCTTTCGCATCCATTGGAGTTTGGAGATTCTTGCCAGTCGCTACCCGCACATATTGTTCTTCATCCATGGTAGGTTCACGATGCCTTTACTTTTAATTGATGAGTATGAATGACTCTATGGTGTTATGGACATGCTTTGAGTTTGAATTTTGGTGCTCTGAGAGTCTGCAAATTGAAACTACGGTTACCCGCTATTCTTTTGGACTTGTTCCCTGATTTTAATATTGCTATCCTTTACTAAACTAATGTTTTAATAGTGCCAACCACTACTTGATTTGGTCCTTAACTTTGATTTTGTGCTTAATGTCAATTGATTTTAATTTGATCAAGGGTTCTTAGCATTTGACGAAAGTGAGGCCTCAAGTGAATTAGAATCAATTATTTTCCATCTGCATTCAATGATCACCTTGCTTTGAGGGTTTTTAGAGGAGTTGTTATGACTCAGTTGAATATGAGAATGAATTAAGATCTAAATTGTGCTATCATGTCAATATCCTAGTGTTTCAATATTAGAATTCATTGCCAAAGTTATCGAATGGCCCTTGGATGAGCTAAGGGGTTGAGTCCATCAATGAACAGTTTGAAATAAATGAAATATGAGATCAAGTACCTGAATTTGTGATCATCCGATCAATTTGGACAAAATCAGGGTGAAATTGAAAATTTCAGGATTCTATGTGCTTCACGGAATTCGGCCTCCTCCAGAAATTCCCGTTCTTTCACCGCTCCCTCATTTTCCCGAAAAAATATGAAGTCCTGCCAATTTTGTGGATTTCCATCCCTAACAGAAGTGAAGAATTGAGGGAATGCATGAGTTAGTACTTAATGATTTTGCATCACATGATTAATTTGAACAATTTAAAAGTGTATCATGCCATTTTTTTAAGTGATGATAATGATTAATTAACTTTTGGGTGATTATTGTGCCTTCATCACTAAAATCCGTCTGCCCGGAAATCCCTGAAATTTCCTCTGGGCTTGATTTCCGTGAAGGATTGAAAATCCTAAGCTTTTAAGAAAATGTGCTTTATGATGTTTTAAGGGATTTTAATCATTGATTGGGCTTATTTAAATGATGAATATGTTATTTTGATGGGATAACCCTGACTCTCATGCTATAATGGATATTTATTGTGGTCTTTTGCTGAGTGCAGGCTGAATCAAGCAAGGAAATTGCAAGTGGGGCCAAGGGCAAACAAATGGATCCTGATGTTCAGGGATCCTCCATCTCAGAAGCTGAAATAATCAAGTTAGATATGAAAAGTAAGATCCCTGAGAGCGAATTGGCCTCCATCTGGTTAGAGGTGACTGATACAAATGTGGGAAGGTGAGATTATGAGGAATTCAAGGCAAGGTTGGCAATGCGGGATCCTCCTCTATTGGAAAGAAGATTGGTGAGCTCTGGGTTGGCTCATGTGGTTGTATTTCCTTCTACAGTGGAGTGCTATGAGTTGGTTTTGGAATGTGCTAGACATTATGATCCAGGCACACAAAGAGTGATCAGCCCACAAGGTAGAGTGCTTGCTAATTTCTCTCTTGTCTCAGTGGCCCAAACCTTTGATATACCAAAAAGATCCCATGTGGTACAGTTTGATATTGAGATAGCCAAGAAGCACTATACAAAAGATATAAACAAGGCTCTACAAGTTATTAACTCTTGGTTGGAGAAACCTAAGGCACATATCTCCAAGTTTCCAAAGCAATTGTTTAGGGCTAAATTCAAGTCGAAGTATTATGATGCAATCACTCTTCTTAGCAGAGTGATGGGTTTGAAGAGTGTAGGGGTATTTGAAAATTGGATGTTTTATATGATAGTGAGAATGGAGCAAGATGTAGATTATCATTGGGTAGGCATAATCAGTGCTATGATCCATGATCAGTTGTGCAATGTATTGTAGACCAAGAGCTTCACCATGACTTCCTACTTGTTCTATGCCTTGGTAAGATTCCATCCATACAAGAGATTAAGCACTCGAGGAGTCTTTGGCCAAGATGTGATTTATGAGGTCTATCCCCAACTGGACTTGGGTAGTTCTAGTTACAGAAGGGTGAATGATGCGTTCACCATGTACATTACCAGGTTACTCCAAGGAGCAAAGCATGTGAGATTTTTGATGCTATTAAGGATTTGATCCAGAGGTTTGGAGCATGGTTCATATAGTTTCCCACCTTCTCCTACATAAGGATTGATGGTTGTCAGAGAGCTCCTTATAGATTGCCTAGGTACCCAACTGATCACATCATACTCTTGGAAGTTACTAGGAAAATCTCTGACTTTGATGCTATTATGAAGAAAGACATGCATAAAACTAGTTTTGGCATTGATTTTCCATTGAGAATAGGAGACCATGAGGCTTGCCCTTCCCTAATAACAACACACTCCTCTGAAGAAGAGATTGGCACTCTTGGTTTAGCATTCCACTCTAAGAGGTCCAGATTTGATAGAACAGGGGGTGCACAAAAGAAAGCTAGTAGAGACTTTAGACACAAAGATGATATTGAGGATTATTGGGCTATTTGCAAAGATGAATTTGAGGTCAAAAGGAAGAATTTCTCTAGGTTGTCATACAATTTGATTAGATTGTACAACATCAAGGCTATCTATGATCATATTGATGATGATGGGGAGGTGATACAAAGCCATGATTATGAGCCAATCAAGGACAGCCCCATTGGTGAGATTGACTGGCTAGAAGAAGAGAAGATAGAATTGGAAAAATCAATGCTCCTATGATTAAATATGCTAAATTATGGATCAAGCACAAGATTTGGGAGATGGACAATGATGGGAAGCAATACACTTATGATTTGATGGGGAACTTGCAATCCCACTCCAGTTTTGAGGAGGACGAGCATGATTCACAAGGTAAATAAAAGGTAAGTTCTCCCTTCAAGATCAAAATCAAAGGTGTTCAAGTAGAGGCTGAAAAAGAAAAGAAAAGGAAGCCTATTGCTAAGAAAAGGAACACTGCCTCTAAAGAAAATACATTTGCTCAAGAGGAGGAGCATGAAGAGGGAGGGAAAAAAGATGATGCTCCTATGCCCAAAAGGAGAAGGGTGGCAAGAACATCAAGAAAATAGAATGAGCCCCCTAAAGGACAAGGAAAAAAGGAAACAAGACCACAGTTAATAGGTGTTGAGAGTTCTCGGGAAAAGACACAGGTCTACACCAAGAAAGCTAGAACTCCTTCTCCTAAAGAAAGTGTGGTAAAAGAAGGTGCTCCTGCAATTTCCTCTGTTGTGCCACAACAAGAAGACACTTTTGTCCCTCCCACAATTCAAGAATTGCATAATGAAGAAAAGGAGTCCACCAAGGCAGTCATTGAAGATGTTCATTAGGATGAAGATGAAGAGGAATTCAATGATGGAGATCTTCAGAGTGCAGAGATAGAGATTTGTAATATCTTGCAGTCTTCCTTGGTGTCATATGAGAACTCACCTATTGGTGATGAAGAAGACAGAACTATGGAAAAGGAAGAAGCACATCAAAGAACCCCCTCTCCAATCCAAGTGACAATAGAGGCACTTGATCAAGAAGAAAACCATAATCTAGAGGAGAATAAGGAGGAAGATAAGAGGGAGGACAAAGGTGAATAAGTTTTTGCAATGTAGGATTTGAATGTTGATTCCTTCGTAGATCAAATAGAATAGGAGAAGCAAGATGAGCAATAGTTAGATGTGTCCACTCCTGGTTGGATTAGTGGGAGATTGAGTAGCAAGTAGGTAGTTGTAGATGACACTCCCCCAAACTGGGATGAACTGTTGGCTAACATTAGAAAAGGAAAAAAAAGAAGGGTAAGGTGATTTCTAAGATCACTAGGGATGAGGCAGATAACATAATAATCCACATTTCTACTCATCCAACAGACAAGAGCAAAGGTGAGATAGTCCCTCAAGATTACACCATTCAAACAATAAACTTGGGACCTACAAGTAAGGATCAAGAGAAACAAGAGTTTCAAGAGTCTTCCCAGGCCATCCTAAGGAGGCTGGATAAAGAAACAGAGAAGGAAAGGCTACAAAAAGAATTGAATGATGTATATAGATATGTGCAACATCTGATGAAGCCTTTGCAGACTATGGGAAGTGAAGGAGTGACCCCTGAAGGATTGTTGCCTAAAGAGGCATTCAATGAACTTGAGAAGATGAAGGCTTCCACATAGGCTACTCATGAATGGTTGCAAGCAGTGATGCTTAGAGGAGACAACATGATCAAGAACATCTTGTCAACTAGTGGGGATGCACATAGGTTATTTGAGTGGTTGCAAAATGTGTTGGGGCAAGACAAAACTGATACATACCTCCTCCTACAAAAACTAAAACCCATCATGGACTACACAGAGGAGAGATTAGTAAGTGATGGAATCTTGTCCTCTTCAAAAGTTTCAAAGCCATGGGAATGGTATGAGTCATTGGAGATTAAGCATAAGGTTCTAAAGAAAATTCATAAGCAAGGTCAACAGGTAGGAAATACTTTGTATGATATCTACAATAAATGTATTTCATTCTTTGAGATAATGACTAGGAGGAAGAAGTTTGCACCAAAACATCTGAGCTTAGAGAAATTAAGGAAATGGTGGCATGAGGTTTATGCCCCAATTGATGATCATCTAATCACAGCTCACCATTTAGATGATGCATCCACCTATATTGGTGTCATGGAGAAATATCAAGATCTCAAGGTGGAATGGGATAGGGTCATCAAGGAATCAAGGGAGGAGATTAAATCCATTGAGAGGAAATTTAAAGTGTTAATTACTCCACCTTTGGCGAACCTAGAGAGGATTTTTCTTAAGGTGCAATATAAATTGGATTGAGATAAAGACAAGGGGCCAACTAATGAATGACTGCATCAAAATTTGTGCTTCCCATTATCTCTCCTTTTGTTTCCTGCATGCATTGGATCGGGCTACATTGGAGGGCCCAGGCCGACCTGGAAGGAGTCTCAAGCATTTAATGCTATATTTTATTTTGTATTAAGAACTTTCTAGGATGACTTGTTTTGTGGCCGATTATCATTGTAACCCTATTTGGGCCGACATATCTTGGGATCTCTATAAGTATGGAATTTTTCCTAATTTGTAAGGGCTAGATGGTTAGGTTTTAGGAGCGAATTGAGTAGTATAGAAAGATTTAGAGCTAGGAGTTAGTTTTATTTTGAAGCAAGTGTTGTAACACAAAACACTGAAATTGTTGGTACTCTTGGGTGATTCAATACAAGTGAAGACATTGTGCCTTGGTGATATTTCTTGTTGATTTATCTTGCATGGTTCTTGTTGTTTTATCTTTTGAGATTGCTTGGAAAATATTTGATATATGTTAGATTTTGAATTAGGTATGATTCAATGGTGTTTATGATTTGATGCTTGAAGTGTTTGTAGCAATCCCTGGTCCATACTTTTAGCAACTGGTTGATTGTGAGTTGTGTAAAGTTAGCCTGTACCTTATATTTGTTGTGCGTAGTTCAATTGTGGATGTTTTATTCATTTCAATTGCAAAATAGGGTTGGTATGAATGAAGGTTCATGATTTGAAAATCATTAATGCCTTGGAAGATTACATTGTTTATGTAAGATTTTAGATGAAATCTGGGTTAAGCAAGAATTAGTTTTGAGGGATTGGTCCATTTCATGTATTTTATCATTTGCATTATTGACCTTAGAAGTAGTTTAATCTTAGGAATCTCTCTTAAATCCCTCATCTTTTTCTATTTCTTTTATCATCTGGGTTAGATTTAGAATTTTAAAGTATCATCTTATTGCAAAATCTGATAAGTTTGGAGATTCAACATTTGTTCGTAAGGTCCCTTTGTGATTACCAGCATTTTCACATATTATCTGAGTTGTTTATGCATTGTCAATACCTAACATTAGAGACCTTAGGGTTATCTCGTGAGGCTTGCTGATAGAGATTTACCTTTGAAGAGAGATAGGATAGTTGTATCTTGTCTGAGTTGTTGCTGTGTAGAAAACACCATCAACAGATTGGCGCTAGAAGGAGGGCCTGAATAAGTAAGCTGGATCAATTTTTGTCTGCCATTTCTCCTGAAAGATTTCAAAGAAGAACCAAATCTACTCTAGGAGAGGAGGAATTTCAAGAGTTGCAAGCTCCTACCAGGTCAAGAAGGACCAGAAGAAGGGGAGAATCATCATCCACCTAGCCACTTTCATCATCTCTTTCATCCTGATCTTCATGAAGTCCATCTTCATCTAATTTTGAGGCCATCCCCATTCAACAACCTCAACCAGCCATAAATCAACCTTTACCACCCCCACCTCCACCAATGGCTTTCTTGGCTAACAATCCATCTCCATTATCCTTCAACAACTATAATGTTATGCCCAAGAACCCTAAGCATTTTTGCTCTAAGTTCCATATTAATGATCCTAATAGAACTGCAGAGGAACACATCCAGATTTTTTAGACATGTCTTAGGGATAGTGGAATTAACCATGAGGATGTTGCATACAGGCTCTTTCCTTATTCCTTAGGAGAAGATAAATTCTATTGGTATAATCATTTACCTACTAGATCTATTCATAATTGGACTAAACTTGAGATTGCGTTCCTGCAAAAGTTTAAAATTCCTATTAGTGCTAATGAGCTCTATTTGTAGTTTACTAAAGTCAAGAGGGAAGTCAATGAGCTTATAGGGTCTTTTAATAATAGATTCCACTGGGAATATACTAGGTTGTAGAGCCTCTATGCTATATATGATTCCACGACTTTAGAGGTCTATTATGAGGGTCTTGATAGTCTAACAACTACATTCATGAAGTGGAGACCCAACCCTCCAACCACTATACTTGAAGCATACACAAAAGTTGTTAAGGTTAGTACTAATTTGAGACAACACTTATCTGGGCCTTTGTCATTATTAGGACCCACTACTCATTCAGGGAAAGTTCAAGCTCTCAATCAGGCTCTTACCAATCATACTCCTATTATGAATCCAATACCCCAATTGTCCCTAGTCCCTCATCCAGGACCCCCTATAAATCAAGCCCCATCGGTGATTAATTATCCTCAAAAAAGTGTTAATCAACCCCTCCATCCACAACCCCAACTTGGTTTTCTCACATATTTGCAGAATTCAGAGGTATTGAACCAATCATTGAACTTTGGTGCAGCAACAAGATATCCTCAAAATAGTGTGAACTAGACTTCATATAATAATCCTGATAGGGAGGGGTTGGATGAACTGACCGAACAAGTAAAGAAGCTGAACATGGAGATTACTTATCTGAGAAATCAAAACAGTCAACTCCAAGCTGCTCAAAGGAGTATGTAGGCCAATCACAATAGAGAAAGTCGGGAGCCTCAACAAGGGAAATTTTTTGACAAAGGACAACATTTTGAAAGGGGACAAAACTTTGAAAGAGGGCACGCTTCTGGTCAGAATTTTGATAAAGGACAACAAGGTGGACAAGGATTCAACAGAAGACCACCACCTAGGCAGAATAGAACCTGAAACACAAGGCCTAGCAATGGAGGTGTTCCTACCCCATTGGATCAGCCAACTAATCAAGAAAAGACTTCAAATGGTGTGTATCTAGCTGAAGTTGCTTTATCAGGCTGGTGTAGGCTCCATAAGAAAAGTCAACATTTTGAGTTAGACTATCTAGAGTTCTAGACAACTACTTCTATCTTTTAGTATGAGGTGGAGAATAATGCCAGTAATCAGGAGTTAGTACCATTACCCCTTATGACTCAACTATACTAGTGCTAAATCATGCTCCTTTCCCACATAGTGAGGAGAATGGACCTAAAGAAGAATCAAGTCGGTCTGAGGAGGAAGAAGATCAAGTGTGCAATGGAGATGAGATTACACAATTGTTTAATGAAAATACTAAGAATGATAATGGCCCCTTAAACGAAGAGGAAACCTATGTTGAAGAGGTGCAAACATTCCACTGGCCAATCAAGAAATATGATTTAAGAGATAGGCCCACTAGAGCTTCGTAGGCTGAGGGACCTTTCAACACTTCCATCCCTCCCAATAATTTTACCATACCTCCATATCCTAACACCAACAATAATCCAACATATCCACATGTGCCTAAGCAATATCTATCAAACGAAGGACAAAACAAACTGGGACATCAAAAGGAAAGAGTACAAATACCAATAAGGATAAGGTGGTGGAATATTTCAAGGAGGCTCCTACTGACATGAACACTGAGCAGCTGGCGATGTATGTTGTAGAAGAACTTAAGAAGCTAAATGTAAGCCTTTCTGCATTTGAATTGTTAAGAGTACCTATTATTAGAAATGTAGTTCTAGGAGCTTACGGTATAAATTCGGTGTCACAAGATAGACTAGTTGCTGGGAATCCTAATAAAGTGTCTAGTTCTCAATTAACAAAAGATCAGAGTCAGGTTCACACACAACCTGGAAACAAAGGGAAAGAAAAAGATAAAATTCAAGTTGCTCAGGTTAATACTCCATTAACTTTATTCCAAGGGAGAACAAAAACTCCATTTCTGATTTATGTTCACCTATTTGGAAAGAATTTGCACAGTTGCTTGCTAGATTCAGCTGCTTCCACCAATGTGATGCCTTTTGCTATCTGTAAAGCCTTAGGCATTACCCCTGCTATCTCCCAAAAGAAAGTCACCCAACTGGATAGAATAGAAGTTAATGTGGTAGGGGAATTAAACATGATCCCTATGCAAATTTCCTCAGACCCCAAAATTCAACAAGTCATTAATATACAGGTAGCAGATATACTTGACACTTATGGTTTAATTTTGGGAAGAGACTTTACCAAGGCTTTGAATGGATATGTATCAACCGATCAGTCCCACATGTGGCTTCCTTGGAAGGGAGTACTAAACCATTTCAGGATTGAAAGGGAGCCTAGGATGAACTATATGATCACAAAATATTAGAATACTTCGAATGAAATATTGATATCAGAGGTAAGCATGGGCAATTATGTGCTGACAACCCCTGTTGAAGAGTTTGATGTAGAAGAAATTTTTATGCTACATACTACACCCATTGATCTTACAATAAAATCTAGTAGTACTAGAGCCCTGGTAGAACCAATTAATGGTGATGATCCTAAAGATAACCAACTCACCTTGTTGGATAATTTTCAAGAATTCATCCAGAAATGTATAGAAGATCATATTCACCTGGGTAGGAATATGAATTTTGAGGAGTTGATTTTACCCAATTGGTGTAGAGTTCACAATGCCTCCCATTCAAAATTGGAGTGTTGCTTGTGCCAAACAACAATAGAACATGTACATAAGTGCGTTAACCCCACTCTAGCAATCAAAATCAATATACAAAATATTCAAGATGATCCCAAAGGAAAAATTGTGGTGCACTTTGAAGAGCCCTCCAACAGTAACAATACAAGAGACAAGACAAAGAAATATGGAGTTGCTGGCTATTGGACCTTAAGGTTTAATGGATCCAAATCAAAGCAAGGTACTGGAGTAGGATTTGAGTTGATTAGTCCAAAAGGTAAGACTTTCTATGCTTCTCACAAACTTCAGTTTCATTGTACCAATAATGTAGCTAAGTATGAGGCTTTGATTCACGGGTTGCTCATGGCACTAAGGAAGAAGGTTAAGATTTTGCAAGTGTTTGGGGATTCTAAGTTAGTGGTCAAACAAGTTAGAAAGAAATATTCATGCCATGATAGAAGGATGACCAATTATAGGCATAGAGTATGGGACCTTATTGAGGGATTTGATGCCTTCAACATTTAGTTGATACCACGCAATAAGAACCAAACTACAGATTCTCTGGCTTAGGCAGCTAGTACCTTGCAACCTTTCTCCCTTTTTGGATTGAAGAAGTTCACTATGGAGTTAACTCCAATACCTTTAGTACTTGAAAATGTTACTAAATTTCAGGATATTTAGAGATGACAAGAATATCTTGGATTTTATCACAAGTTCAGATGTCTTTACTTCATAGATCATTGATGAAGTTGAACCCCAGGAAGTAGAGATGGACTTAGAAGGGGTCATCAATTTAAAGACTAATACTATTCTGAGGGGAATGGTGTATCTAGAGAGGATTTTTGATCTTGATAGAGCCAGAGATCAAGAGAAAGATGCTAAGAAGGAGTCCATTAGTGGTCAATATGAAACATATAACATGGGGACTCAAGATGATATCAAGAATGCATTTATTGGTAAAGTGTGTACTCCAGAGGAGAGGAAAGGAATCATTGATGCCTTGCATACATATCAAGATGTGATAGCCTGGAGTTACGAAGACCTAAAGACATATGACACTTCAATTATCACACACACCGTCCCTCTAAATCCAGGAGCAAGACCTTTCAGGAAAAGGAAAAGAGAATTTAATGCTCTATTAGAACCAATCATCCAAAGGGAGGTGCATAAACTATTGTCAACTCGTATCATATTTATGGTAAGACATTCAACCTGGGTGGAAAATTTAGTTCCAGTGAGAAAAAAATGGAGAGATGAGACTGTGTGTTGATTTTAGGAACCTTAATAGAGCATCATAAAAAGATAATTATCGAGTCCCCTCATTAGATGAACTGCTTCAGATTGTCAATGGATCTCAAATGATGTCTTTTCTAGATGGATACTCTGGATATAACCAGGTTATGGTGTAGTATGAGGACATGCATAAAACTTCCTTTACTACAAAATGGGGAACTTTTTCTTACAGGAGAATGCCCTTTGGGCTGATCAATGCTCGAGCTACCTTCCAGAGAGCCATGGATATTGATTTTAAGGACATCATTAGTAAGTGCATAATTATTTACATGGATGACCTAACAATGTTTTCCAAAAGGTGAGGTGATCACATAGTAGACTTGTGCAAAGTGTTTCAAAGGTGTAGAGAGTTTGGCATCTCCCTTAATCCAAAGAAGTGCATCTTTGGAGTTACTGAAGGAAAAATGCTAGGAAACATTATCTCAGAGAAAGGAATTACTATTGAACTTGAACGAGTGGAAGCCATACTCAAGATTCAACCACCTTCTAGTAAGAAGGAAATGAAATCATTATTTGGAAAAATTAACTTTGTAAGGAAGTTCATCACTGGATTTGTTGAGATAGTCAAGCCATTGAATGCAATGTTGAAACAGGAAGCCAAGGTTGAATGGAATGCTAAGGCAAAAGAACCATTTGCAGAAATCAAGAGAGCCATTTTTGAGGCTCTAGTATTAGTAAGTCCTGATTATGCCAAGCCTTTTTACATTTATTCATTTTCTTTTGACCACTCTTGTGTTGGCATGTTGACCCAACAATATGATCAAGGGAATGAGCACCCCATAGCATTTATGAGTGCACCTTTAAAGGATGCATAATTAAGGTACCCAAGCATGGAAAAGTAGGCCCATTCCTTAGTTAGAGCTATAAAGAATTTCAGACACTATATTCTAAGGAATAAAGTCTTTGTAATAGTTCTCGATCCTACAGTCAAGCTATTGTTGATGCAAAATGAACTGGGAGAATGCAGAGCTAAGTGGGTAACTATGTTGCAAGAATATGATATTAAGATTCATCCCATGAAGTTGGTGAGGGGACAAGGGCTAACCAAGACAATGGTAGAAATAGGTCCTGACCCCACAACTCAACACTACCACCTCCAAGATGTATCCCCAGAAGATTGGTATGATGATATTATCTATTATCTTTTGAATCAACAATGTCCTAAACATCTTAATTCAATACAAAGAAGAGCTTTGCATTTGAAGAGTGACCGTTTTATGATGAAGGGATCTGTCTTGTATAAGAAAAACCATGAGGGTGTTTACTTGAGATGCCTAGGAAAGGAAAAAGCTGAAAGAGTAATGGCAAAGTTTCATGATAGATATGGCACATGCCATGGTTCTGCCCCTTCTACTACAAATTAGATTATGAGGGCTGGTTATTATTGGCCCACATTGTTCAAAGATGCACACAACCACATTAGAACTTGTCATGTGTGTCATACTATAGAAAGCAGAGAGAAGTATGCAACTCTTCCACTTCAACCAGTTTTAGAGGTAAAGTTGTTTGCACAGTGGGGATTGGACTTCATTGGTCCAATCAATCCACCTTCTTTTGCAAGCCACAAGTATATTCTCACTATCACTGACTATTTCACCAGGTCGACATAGGCTCTTGCATACAAATAATGTACTTTTGAAGTGGTAATCAATTTCATTGAATCAGGTATTATTAATCGCTTTGGGTGTCCATTAGCTTTAGTTTGTGATAATGGTCCTGCATTTGCATCACTAAAATTTTCTAACTGGGCCTTTGATCATGGAATCATTATAAATTTTGTGTCCAATTATTTAACACAAGGCAATGGTTTGGTTGAGTCTTCCAATAAGAACCTTTTAACAAGCTATTAGAGAAGAATCCCAAGGATTGACACACTCAACTTAGATTTGCTCTTTGGGCAGATCATACAAGACATAAGACATCCTTAGGGACCTCTCCTTACCACCTTGTGTATGGTTTGGAACCTATATTCCCCATTTAGTTGAAAATCCCCACTTTACAGTTCATTAATGAATATTATGATGAAGGGGACAAGCATGAAGCCCGCCTAGCATAACTGTTACACCTTGAAGAAAGAAGAGATGAAGCCTTAGAATTTTTTTCCAAACATTAGGGTGTAGTTAAGAGATGGTTTGATAGAAGAGCCAAGGTAAAAGCCTTTAGGATCTCTGACTTGGTTCTCTACTGGGATAAAGCACATGACCAAAGAGCGGAGCATGGAAAATTTGACAAACTTTGGCTTGGCCCTTATCAGATTTCAGAGATTCTGGGAGATAATGCTTTTCACTTGAAAACTCTCATTGGAGAGGATATCCAACTACCTGTCAATGGGCAGTACCTAAAGCATTACTTCCAATCCTGAGCTATTTACAACTCTTTCCTTGTACATAGTTAGATTAGGTTTCGTTTATGTTTGTTTTATTTTTGTTTTGGTTAGAGTAGGTTTCCCTTTTGCTTTGATTTGTTTATTTTCTGCTTTTGGTTAGTTTGGGTTTGATTTTTTTTTCTCTTCTCTTGCTTTGGGTTTTACTATTTTCTTTTGGGCTTGTTGCATCTGCATGGCAGTCATTTCATTATCTGGGATTGTTATGAATATTTCTTTTACAAACTTCAATCATCCTTCCAGAGTTAGTTGGTGAAAGTCCTTTATTTGGTGTCATATGTATGAAATGTTTTGAGTAGATGAGCCATGGGATTAAGCTAAGTCCAGAATGTATTTGGGTCTCATATTTCTATAGAAATCTTTAAAAAATTCCAAGGTGGTAGGTGGTCCTTATGAAGTCTGGTCAGGTGAAAAATCTTATATTCTGCTTTAGCGCCACTGTGGTTCTCAGCCCTAAGTGTGAACTTCATTGTTCACAGGTTGAAATGAAAGTGAAAAGAAAAGATCATCAAAAAAGAAAAGAAAAGAGAAAATATTGAAAATGTAGACATAAAAAATATGCAGATTGATATTGCACACTTGATCCTGATCTACTAACATCGCCTCATCCTGAATTATCCCTCTATCTAACCATTTAATCAAATAGCCTTATTTGATTAAAGTCATCATAATTCCCCTTTTAATTAAATAAATCCCTTGATTTAATTAAATCATTGTCTCTATGTAATTAGCTAGGTCATTTCATCTTCCTATCTTTATTTAGTTAAATAATCCATATTATTTGATTAAATCTCTAAAGTTCATCTAATTAAATTAAATAAATCAAACATTTATCTAATTTAATCTAACATCACCCCCTTTGGTTAAATAAATCAAAATATTTATTTAACTAGGTCTTAATCATTTTCATCTCTTTTTGATTTATTTCAACCCACAAATCTAAATCAAATAGTCAAATCACCTAATCTCCTCTTAAATTAATCAAATCATTAATTTAATCTTAATCACTTTCATCTCTTTTGATTTATTTCAACCCACAAATCTAAATCAAATAGTCAAATCACCTAATCTCCTCTTAAATTAATCAAATCCTGATTAATTTAATCTTAATCACTCAAATCCTCTAGATTTTGCAACTTGCACATGAAAATCAATTTAATTGATTTATAAATCATCTATTTTCATTCAAAAAAGGCATCAACGATGGAATATTCCTCAAATTTGAAATCTCCCCAAAAGGACTTGTCCTTTCCAACAAAAAGCATTTAAAATCTCTTACATGTCATTTTTCTTGAGCCAAGTGGCATTCAATGCATTCTTTCTTCCCTCTTGCATGTCATTTCAACAAATTCAAAATTCAAAATAGGCATTTATTGGCACAATCATCAAAACTTGCACATCCTCCATCCACTCATAGGTTGACAAGTGGCATCTTGCCATTGGATGAATGTTAGTCCCACATTGCTCTATTTTGGACATTCATCCATCTTGGCATTCTATAAATAAGAGGCTTCATTCCTCATTTTAGCATCCACAATTTGAGTAAACTTACTATGCTCAAATTATTAGCAAATTTCATCCATCATTATTGAATCTTAGTTAGGTTATGCAGATTTTTCCATTGGAGCACTCATCAAGCATCACAAAGTGGATCATTCATCAACATTCATCAAGCTTGCATCATAGGAGTTGGGAAAGGGCCAATTTTCACATCAAATTGGCACCAATTCCCCCATGGGATCATGAGTTTGCTTGTTTAATTAGGATTCAATCTTTCTTTTTGATTTCTTATTGTATTCTTCATTGTTTTTCCTAATTTAAACTATGCTAATGGATTTCATGGGGAATCCTTGTTCTTGCTTGCATTTCATCATCTAATGTGTTTGTTCTTATTATTCTGCAAGTATTAGGATTGGGGTTCACACATTTGGCACTAGAAGGAGGGCATAATCTCATTTATAATCACGTTTTTCTAAAAATTCTATGTTTCTATTTTGTGCACAAGAAAATTCCAACGCTGGAAGCTCAATGTCGCCATATAGCACCGTTGGCTCTCCAGCGTCACCATACAGCACCACTGGAAAGTCCAAACTATGACGCTTTAGCCTTCCTACCTAAAATTTTTGAATGTAAATTTTAAACTGCACCATTGAGCAAAAGGGCGACGCATTTGAGCTCACTGGTTCGGGTACAAATCACCGCTGACTGGTAAGCGGCACTATACAACACCGTTGGAGAAATCAAACTGCGATGCAGTCACGGGTTGCGCCGCTGGCAGGGAGTAAAAAATTGGAATTTCATTTTAACACGTGCCTTTTGTCAAATGATAAGTTTATCTTCTGTTTTCTACTTTTTAACCTTTGTGTTTTGCAGAATTTGACTGATTTTCTTTCTTGTAGGTTGGATCAATTAAAAAACAAAAGAAAGAGAAACATGATGATGGTATTTCACAAGATCAAAGTATTTTTAAACACTTTAGTGTTTGTTTAACACTCTTAGGAAACTGTTATCTCTTCTTACTTAGGATACTAATTTCGTTTGGGCTTTTAAAAAGAACCTTTTCAATTTTTGCAAAGGCTTAAAATGAACATTAGGACTATAACTTACTAGAGTTTTTTTTTTGGTTAACAATTGAACAAAACAACTCTCATTTGTCCTTTGGTGCTTTAAAAAGAAATCATAATTGCTTTGTGGCTCTAAAATGAACAAGTGAAACTTTGTCTTCATGATGGCTTACTTAAAATAACTTCATTGAAAAAGGACATATGTGCTTCTCTCACACTTTATAGCGATCTTGAGAATCAAAAGGCCTTTTTTGTGATTTTACGTTGAGATAAAGCAATCACCTCCACATTTCATTTTGGGTTTAAAATTGAACAAAACATTGTGCGAGTGTGAGTAGGGCATTATTGCATGCATTCTCTCTCTTTGTGTTGCAAACAAAGATTGATCGAGTTACAGATATTTTCTTTACTCGCTTTTCTTTATCCTAGAGGGCCTGCCTTGGGGAAAAAGTACTCACCCAAGGGAACGACTCAACCAGTAACACTCTAAAGCCAAGAGTATTTCCAACTGGGATATAAATGTGGGTATTGGAATAAATGCCAATATCACGCGGTTGGCTTCGACGAGATGGATCTAAAAAGGGACTCTCATCGTATGGGTCAATCTCCACAAACAAAAAGTCCTAATTAAAACCCATGTTTTAGAATTGCCAAAATCCTTGATCTAGTCATTGGTGCAAGAACGATCGTTCTGAAGCTGCCACACACTTTTATGGTCTTTTAGTAGAAATGGAAAGTATGCCATGGGAGTTTCATGGGTGTTGATGCTTGGCTGCCTCGTATAAGTGAGTGTCATGGAGGGGAGCTAGTGGGGTCAAGCATCTAACCATTCGCTAAAGATAAGCGTAGCTGGACCTATCCAAGTGGGGACTCAAAAAATATTGTCTTCCATATCCATAGTGTTGTACTTATTCTCAGTTACAAAATGCTTTGCTTGTTCAAAAACATCTTGGAAACAAACACTTAAAATCATCATTAAAATTTCAAATCCCTTAGTTAGAGCAAATACCTTTAACAAAACCCAAGAACTATTGCTTACCCTAGGGATTATGTCCGTAGAGGTTTCTAAGTAATTAGGTTTACATCTTAATTTGATTCTACCAAGGTAAAAATTAGGCAACCATTGCCTTGATTTCCTTGAATTCCACATAGCACTTTGTGGGATGAAAAGAAGTTAGGAAATTGGACGTTTAGTTTGAAAATCTAATCAAGAAAGTGTTTGTGGTAAAATCAATTCACTAATCAAGATGAAATCAATTAAACCCCACACATGTGATTGTGCATCTTTTGTCTTATGGTCTTTTGAGAAAAGATTGATCTTTTGGTTTGAAGGGAAAAGCATGTTCTTCAAAACCTTGGCCTTGTAAACAAATCCTTCTTAGGTTCATTTAGGATCAAAATCAAACACTTCATCCATTTCAAAAATTTATCATCCCATCCCACAAGAAACTTTAGAGCTTTGGAAACATCATTATAGACTTGGGTAAATCATCAAAATCAAAATCACCTTGTTTAGTTAGGAGCATGGGAATGCAACCTTTCTCATACCTCTAGTTAAATTATCACCCCTTTGAACAAGTTATCCTAAAGATCACATCCAACATCTTAGGGTTTACAAGTTCATTATCCAATCAAACTAATCAAAATCAAACCCTAAATCTAGCATTGATCCAAAGTCCCTAAACGTTCAACACTCATATCATTCACCCCTTTTCATCCTTCATCTCATCATTGGTCCTAAACACCTTAAAGGTCACT
The DNA here is from genome assembly GCA_007258455.2 of Sequoia sempervirens. Taxonomy (NCBI): domain Eukaryota; kingdom Viridiplantae; phylum Streptophyta; class Pinopsida; order Cupressales; family Cupressaceae; genus Sequoia; species Sequoia sempervirens. The sequence continues at coordinate 402,520,204 of VDFB02281492.1, read as the reverse complement.
TTTACAACAAGGTCAAAACACAAGAGGAACATGGAATATAAACTTGATCCATACATCATGAGTAATACAAGTCAACCAAACTATCAAAGCCTTACAATGCCAATTGATTTTCAAAACTCACATTTATATAATCCATACATGGGATCATTATCTCCTACAAACCTCAATGGAACAACAAATGTGAGTCTAACCAATCTAAATCTTGGAACACCTTTTCTGATGGTAGATTTAAATCCAAGTCCAAATTTACAAATCTATCAACTAAATACTTAATGCACGAGTCTTCAACAAAACAACATTATCCCACCAAATCCATACATTCCAAATGAGAATATACCAAGTACAACTATACCAAACATGAACATTTCAAATCCACACTTGGTAAACTTTTGGATAGATATGTTTTCAAATCACATGAATGTTGTTCAAAATCCATCACACCCATATGTCCCCCTCACCTTTCATAATGACCCATCATCATCATCATCATTTAATGCAACACTGCAAACCTCTCTCCCCATGACCTCACAAGGATAAAGTGGCATATTTGGAATAGGGGGCATTTTTTTATTATCAAACATCATCATTTCCCCAAGGGATCATGCTACTCACTTTCCCCCACTCCCACCCTTGTCATTAACATCCATATCACCTCTTGGTTTGGGGCTACCTTCGCTACCACCACTCATCCAAAACATCCCCCCAACCATCAATCAAGGCATCATACCAAATCATCCCCCCCTTACCATCGATATCACAACAATAGATAGCGACCATCCCCATAGCACAAGCAACCAACACATCATCTATCATCCCTCAAAACATGGTCTCTCAAGGACTAACCATATCGATCACACCATCCACCAACCAAATCTCAATCATCAATACGACGGTACCTCTTATCACCACAACAAGCACTATTCCAAAACCACCTCCGCTACCACCAACACCCAAACCAAACACATCAAACCAATACAACATTGCATTACAAGCCACTCAATAGGCTGCTTATTAGAAGGCACTCCAACAAAACCAAAATTGACAAGCTGCACAACTAGTTGTTCAACAAGCTACAGAAGTTGCTCAAGCCCAATACCAAGCCCAACAAGCAAATGTTGTTCAAAATCCCAACAAAATGTTAATGAATCTGTGTATTGATCCAATTCAATGATCACATGATCAAGACCTATCCATCAATGAACACATGGAAGATGTTTCTACCTCATCCGAAGATCAAATCAACACACATCAAGAGTCACTTTTTGATCATGATAAGAATCCCTCAACAATATTCAACAATGATCTATTTCAAGGAGTGTTAACATTATTTGATCCTATAATCAATGATCCATCGACCAATGATTATGTTGAAAATGTCTCTACATCACCTAATGAGTTAGAGGACATATCTCAAAAATTTATCCTAAAGCATGATCAATATCTCTCACCAAAGTCTAGCAATGGTCCTTTCCAAGACACATTGACATCCTTCGACCTCATGATTACCGATATTGAAGGAATTTTCAACTCAACACTTGATCCAAATTCACTCAAATATCAAGAGGATATTGAGCCACTTCCTATGATTAATGAATATATCCAAGAACCCTTTGTAAGCAATCCATCCTTTCAAATTGACCCATGTCAAGAACTTGATCCAAAGCATGTCGAAAGCAATTTCGAAATCATTCAAGATCAAGAATTTGTATCTCCAAGATACTACAATGATCTAATGGACACTCTCCTATCTATACAAGCTACACATACTCCTCCATCTACCCATTAGATGCTTTCTACGGATGGACACATAGATGATCTTCATTCAGAATAGGATTCTTTTACACCTAACATTATTACACAAAAAAAGTAGCTTATTGAGTTGACAACATCAGGATTAGACATATCCCAAATTCAGACTGAGGGCATCATGTATGAAGATATCCAACAGTATCCACTCAAGGAAATAGGTCTGACAGAACAAGATATTCTGAAGTCAGTAGAGCAAAAAAATCCAATAACATAATCTACAATGGTCATTTATCAAAGAATGCATTCTAAACAAGAGCTCTTGGAACAGGCATAATCAAATCATGAAGGCACTACTACCACCATACTGGGGGGAACGTCATCTCAAGCAAACGTCAACATAGGGAGCATGAAGAATCCTTATGATGAAACTGATGCCAATACTACAACCAGTCACATCATGAATCTTCTTCCACCCATCACCTCATCCCTGAATTGGGACCAACTTCGAAAGAAAGATTTGAATCAAAGTACAAAGAACATTATCAAAGAAAAAGAAGCAAAGAAGCATAATGGACAAATCAAATACAAGTGGATACCAAAGAATACAAAGAAAGATTATCCCTATCAAACTCCATTAGTCAAAGAAACTATGGGGAAAAATAAGAAAGGGAAAAGTATCCATCAAAGATGTCCACAAAATCAAAAGAAGGCTTCTCAAGTGACGTACAAATTATATCAAGCAGTAGGTCCTAATTACATGCACACCTCCGTATCCACCCATCATTGCTCATCTTCCCAAGTTTGGAGAGTCAAAGGTTCCAAAATATCAACCAATCCATATCTTATCCCTAAACACACTCCATCCATGCCTCCACACATGATATTCGATTCTCACATTGACCATGTATTGGCAATGACCCTTTATCATAAGGATTCAGAAAGCACTCTATCGCGATGTGTGTTCAAAGACAAAGTCAACTCTAGTATTAACAAAGCAGATTAGGAATCTCAAAATTTGTATTCAAGTGCACATATCTTAGCAAAACAACTTTTTCAGGCAGGATATTGATGGAACATTATGATAGGGACCTCTACATCAACACCACCAGGTGGTTTAGCATGAGATTAAAATCTTTCAGAAAAAAAAATCAAAAATAAAAACATATCATAAAACTAAAAAAAAGAAAGATCAGAAAAATGATTTAAAATAGTAAATAAAAAAATCATCCTCTAGTGAAAACCACTTCAATGGTGCTTTGGGCAAGTACCATGATGAAAACCTGGAAAACAGGCGTCATGAGTAGAATCAACCATCTATGTGCACCAGTTCAGATGAAAGCATCTCATCCCATTCATAATAAATCCAACATTACATCCATCTCAACCATAATAAATTAATTTCATCCATGAACCATTTATCCAATCCATCTGCATCCATCATCGAAATTATCTTGATCTTGACAAATTTTGGTGTACACTTTACACTTGCTTATGATAGACATCTTGACATGGGTCATTTTCATTGATCCTATCCTACCCAGTATTATCTGAGCCATGAAGCATTATCCAAATGAGCACTCTTTATCTGAACACCTTATCTTATCACAAGATAATCCATATCCCTCAATCCATACACCTATCTAAGCATCCACACATCGCATTCCATACATTGCTAGACATTGGGGGTAGATATTTACATCTTGCTTCGGGAATAAATCTTGATCTATATCCTCCAACTTATGTGGTGATTCGAACATTGGAAAATGTGAAATAAAATTGGTCCACCACTTATGGAAAAAAGATCCAAATCACTAGCCCATGGCATATTTTGACAAGAGGATGTTCCTTATCAAGTTTTATCTTCAATTGAACATCAATCCAAACAATCAATATCAGTTGCATCTAACGTGTGTTTCAACATCATATCGAATCATTCAAAACAATTTTGTTCCAAATCAATCTTCAAAATCTTGATCAATCAAATCCAATCAATCAATCATCATCTTGGGATGTCCATCTTAATCCTTGTGTTGCTTAACACTATCTTTGCATTGTTGTGTATCCTCAACAATGTTATCATCATCAATCCATCAATATGATCAATCAACCTTAGCTTGGTTTTCAACAAAATCCAAAAATAGAATATTGATATCATCATGCATGTCCATATCCAAATCATCAAAATCATGCAAAAAAATCCAAAAACATTCGAAAAACCAAGAAACTCCAAAAACATTCAAAACATGCAAAAAAAAAATCCAAAAACATTCATAAAATTCAAAAAAGCATTCAAAAACACTAGATCCAAACTACGTCATCTCTGACCTTAAACGTAGGCAAGGCTAATCTTTGATTAGCCCCTGAGACATCAAAATCCAAAAACATTCAAAAAACATCAAAATCCAAAAATTCAAAAACACAAAATCCAAAACATTCATAAAATCTCGAAAACCCCCAAAACATTAAAAAATCAAAAATCAAAACATTTGTAAAATCTCAAAAATACCAAAAACAACCTCAAAACATTGCAAAACGTAAAAAACATCCAAATATTTGAAAAAAATCCATCCATCCCATCTCACTTTCACCTGCAATAATCAATCATCCATAATAAATCAATCATCACACTCATCCTTTGGCAAAACAAACAGAAACAACCACATCAATTGGAAAAAGCAAACTTCAAACATAAAATCAGAATTGAAATAACAACTTTTAAATGCAAAATCAAAATCCTGATCATTTTCAAACATGTCAATCAACCTTATATCAACAGCTTATCAAACAACTCATCAACCCATCATCATCCTATACAATGCATGTCCTAGGATATATCGTTCTGACAATGGGCATCATTTTGGATATCACCTTGGATTCTTATCCTATCAAAACAAATCCCTTTGGTTAGAGGTATGAAGAACATTGACTTGTTTGTTTACTTGATCTTTTGTTTTGATTTATCTTATTGCACTCATTGCAATGACCTCTCAATGATGTCCCCAATAGAGGAATTTAGAGAAATAGGAATGGGGCAATGATCATTATCTTTTTATCTATTGTGCTTGTTGGACATTTTTGTAATATAACTTGGCGAATACTTGCTTTGTTAGGTATGTCCTAGCAAGGTTTTCGTATGTCAAATGTGAACAAGAATACTCCTATTTATTTTTCGAGTCAAAGTCCATTTCACTAGATACAACACCATCTTGGTCGTCTATACCTTGATGCATCGTATTTATGTGTATTATCAAACAATAAGGTAATTGGCCTTTTAAAATCCCAACTCGGTAATAAAATAATCATCATCATGATCATCATTATCATCATCTCTAATAAAGTTGGCTTGTTGGTGTCTCTTGTCATCATCTTATTTTCTTCCTACTTCCTTTCATGCTAACATGGTACCATGATAGTTAATCATAAATCATCGATAATGCATCCATCTTGCATCCAAAAAACCATCAACATACTGCATAATGCATATCATACAATATAGAAAGAATTAATCATACCACGTGCATTCATCCCCATCATTACATAATATAGATTGGTTATTCTAAGATTTTCATAAACCATACATCTATCACCCATACGCATAATCATAAAAGCATCATCATATCATATCATGTCCATCCATATCATCCATGCATCATCATATCATCCATTACATATAAACATCATAATGATCTCATTTATATCATCAATAATGTAACTGTGATGGTACAAATCAAGGTCAAGTAGGTGTAATATATCGAAATAGGCATGAGGCTAGCCATGGCTGGACTATCTACATCAAATATTTGAGTTGAACTGATCTTGAACCTCTTTGTCAAGAGATCGACCCTCAAATCAAACCTCTTTGCCCAATCTCTCGAGGGGGCAGTATACCGGCGTAATTCTTCATTTGCTAGGGCAACAGTGGAGCATCCAAAAAAATCAGAGAAATTTTAACTTTTGATCATGGCAATGTTATTCTTTGAACCAACGCAACAAGTGCATCGCTTCAAAGAGGGACAAAATGTAGACATCGAAAATATACAGATTGATATTGCACACTCGATCTTGATCTACTAACATCGCCTCATCCTGAATTATCCCTCTATCTAGCCATTTAATCAAATAGCCTTATTTGATTAAAGTCATCATAATTCCCCTCTTGAATAAATAAATCCCTCGATTTAATTAAATCATTGTCTCTATGTAATTAGCTAGGTCATTTCATCTTCCTATTTTTATTTAGTTAAATAATCCATATTATTTGATTAAATCTCTAAAGTTCATCTAATTAAATTAAATAAATCAAACATTTATCTAATTTAATTTAAGATCACCCCTATTGACGTCAAAGTTTGCAAATGGTTAAAAATCTAACATACAAAAGCATGGTTAGCATTTTTAAAACAAAACAAACCTTCAACATCCATATGAGATAATCTAACATGCTTTTTTTAAAAATGCAATACAATAACAAGATAACTAAAGCATCTATAAAAACACATGAAGTATGTCTATCCCATATTGGATTGGTGCTACTTTGATGTGAAAAGTAGCCCTTTCCCAACCCTTGAAAAGCTTGATGTTGTAAATGATGATGGACAAAATTAGCTCTCCATTGAAGAGAGTAACTTTGCATGAGATTCTAGATCAAGTTGTGGAGAAAGATCTAAAGATTGTGGAGGGTTGATACAATAGAGAATCTCTCTATTTATAGCCAAGAAGGATAGAAGAATTCCAACTATGGAGGATGTGGGACTAAAGATCCACCAATGAAAAGATGCCACTTGTCAACTTGTGAGTGGTTGAGGAATGTGCAAGTTTTGGTCAATGTGCCAAAGAGGGGGAGATTCAAATTTGAATTTGAGAGTTAAATGCTAAGTGGGGGACATGTAAGAGAGAAGTTATTGCCATGTTGGAAGGGACAAGTCAACTTGTCTTCATATTCAAACTTGAGGAATATTCCCAAAAGATGCTTTGTTGAGGGAAAATGAGGAATTTATAAATGAATTAAAATGCTTTATTGGTGCAAGTGGGAAAAGCTAGAGGATGTGATGGGTGGTTAGATTAGATTAATCAGGATTAGATTAACTTAGATGATGTTTAGGTGTTTTTGACTTATTTGATTTAAATAATTTTATTTATTTAAATCAAAAGGGATGGAAAATGCATTTGGGATTTAATTAAATAAATTTTGGTTTATTTAATTAAAAGAAGGATGTAAGATAAAGGTTGATTAATTTGAAGGAGATGAACTTAGGAGATGGTTTATGAAAGATGAAATGTTAGGATTTGATTGATTTATTTAAATGAGGTAATGATGAAGTGAATTTATTCAATTGAAGGATGAAATGTTAGATTTGATTAAATGAAGGTTATTTAATTAAACTAGTGGATTGAAATGTATGCATATTTTGCATGTTTACAACCCCCTTTGGTTAAATAAATCAAAATATTTATTTAACTAGGTCTTAATCATTTTCATGTCTTTTTGATTTATTTCAACCCACAAATCTAAATCAAATAGTCAAATCACCTAATATCCTCTTAAATTAATTAAATCCTAATTAATTTAATCTTAATCACTCAAATCCTCTAGAATTTACAACTTGCACATGAAAATCAATTTAATTGATTTATAAATCATCTATTTTCATTCAAAAAAGGAATCAACGATGGAATATTCCTCAAATTTGAAATCTCCCCCCAAAAGGACTTGTCCCTTCCAACAAAGAATTTAAAATCTCTTACATGTCCTTCTTCCTTGAGCCAAGTGGCATTCAATGCATTCTTTCTGCCCTCTTGCATGTCATTTCAACAAATTCAAAATTCAAAAATAGGCATTTATTGGCACAATCATCAAAACTTGCACATCCTCCATCCACTCATAATAGGTTGACAAGTGGAATCTTGCCATTGGATGAATATTAGTCCCACATTTCTCTATTTTGGACATTCATCCATCTTGGCATTCTATAAATAAGAGGCTTCATTCCCCATTTTAGCATCCATAATTTGAGTAAACTTACTATGCTCAAATTATTAGCAAATTCCATCCATCTTTATTGAATCTTAGTTAGGATATACAATTTTTTCCATTGGAGCACTCATCAAGCATCAACAAAGTGGATCATTCATCAACATTCATCAAGCTTGCATCATAGGAGTTGGGAAAGGGCCAATTTTTACATCAAATTGGCACCAATTCCCCCATGGGATCATGAGTTTGCTTATTTAATTAGGATTCAATCTCTCTTTTTGATTTCTTATTGTATTCTTCATTATTTTTCTAATTTAAACTATTCTAATGGATTTCATGGGGAATCCTTGTTCTTGCTTGCATTTCATCATCTAATGTGTTTGTTCTTATTGTTTTGCAGGTATTAGGATTGGGGTTCACATAGAAAATAAAAAAGAATGAATTCAACTTATCAAGGGTATCCAAGTATCTCTACCGGGGCTATGGACGCCTGACTTGCAGTAGAGCTATGCTTGGGAGGACCACAACGATAACCTCATCGGGGCTATGGATGCTTGATTGGCAACAAGGCTCTATCCAGGATGCTTTTGGAGTCAAAATCTTTATGTAGCTTGGTGAGACCTAGTTTGGTTCCTATTGCAACCAAAGAAAGGGAAATGAATGCATGTGCACACAATTCAACCTTGGTAAAGGAAGGGTTTAATTTCTTGTGTCTTCTGAAACTTTGTTAAATGGGTGACTTGATGGAAGGATTGAAACCAAAGATTTTGGGTTCTTGATTCCAGTTGTCATAGAAATTCTCTAGAGCATTTCTCTAGCAAGAGTTGCCATTTGTTGTGCAGTTTTCACACACACGCCCCACTAAAAGCAAGGAATCTCTCTTGCTTTGGTTTTTGGTGCTTTTAGCCCTCTGGTTTTGAGATTTGGCCACTTTGAGGTGTGCTTGGATGATTATTCTTCTTGTGCGAATGACCCCTTGAAGTAATATTTTAAAAATCCTAAGTCTTAGGGTAATTTTCGAGTTTTCTTCTAGTTTCAGGAATTTTCTCCCTAGGCGGAAATCCTTGACCGTCTTGAAAACCTAATGGAGACTGGTTTTACACTATTTTTTAGAGATTTTCACTCCTTGGGGAATTCCGTCTTCTCTGGAATTTCCTGAAATTTTGTCAGGCTCTCAGATTCCCAAAGTCATTTGGGTTGTCTTTTCATTGCATTAATACTTTCTGTATGAACTCTGCAGCCCATGTTTAATGGAGTTTCTAAGAGGAATTTTATGTTGAGGATTGGTGTTATTTTCCTTGCTTTGAATTTGGAGAAGCTCAATCCCTAGGTGCTACGTCTGAATTTTGTGGTTGAGCTTTCAATCGCTTGCTTTGTTGGCATCTTTCTGATACCTTTCACATCCATTTGAGTTTGGAGATTCTTACAGATCACACCAGCACAAATTTTTCTTCATCCATGGTAGGTTCACAATGCCTTTACTTTTAATTGATGAGTATGAATGACTCTGTGGTGTTATGGTTGTGCTTTGAGTTTGAATTTTGGCATGTTGAGATTCTGCGAATTGAAACTAGGGTTACCCGCCATTCTTTTGGACATCTTCCCTGATTTTAATATTGCTATCCTTTACTAAACTAACGATTTAATAGTGCCAACCAATGCTTTATTTGGTCCTTAACTCTGATTTTTTGCTTAATTTCAATTGGTTTTAATTCGATCTAGGGTTCTTAGCATTCTGTGAAAGTGAGGCCTTGGGTGAATTAGAACTGATTGTTTTCCATCTACATTTGATGATCACCTTGTTTTGAGGGTTTTTAGAGGAGTTGTTATGGTTTAGTTGAATATGAGAATGAATTAATATCTAAACTGTGCTATCATGGCGAGATCCTAGGGTTTCAATATTAGAATTTAGTGCCAAAGTTATCAAATTTCCCTTGGATGAACTAAGGGGTTGAGTCCATCAATGAACAGTCTGAAATGAATGAAATTTGAGATCAAGTTCCCAAATTTGTGATCGTATGATCAATTTGGGAAAAATCACGGTGAAATTGAAACTTTTAGGACTCTATGTGCTTCACAGAATTCTGCATCCTCCGAAAATTCCCAGTCTTCCACTGCTCCCTCATTTTCCCAAAAACATGTGAACTCTTGCCAATTTCGCGGATTTCTATCCCCGACAAAATTCCCCGAAAACCTGATAGAAGTGAAGAATCGAGGGAATGCATGAGTTAGTACTTAATGATTTTGCATCACATGATTAATTTGAACAATTTCAAATTGTATCATGCCATTTTTTTTAAGTGATGATAATGATTAAGTGACTTTGGGGTGATTATTGTGCCTTCATCGCTAAAATCCGTCTAGCCTAGAAATCCCCGAAATTATCTCTGGGCTTGATTTCCGTGAAGGATTGAAAATCCTAAGCTTTTAAGAAAATGTGCTTTATGATGTTTTAAGGGATTTTAATCATTGATTGGGCTTATTTAAATGATGAATATGTTATTTTGATGGGCTAACCCTGACTCTCATACTATAATGGATATTTATTGTGGTCTTTTGCAGAGTGAAAGATGAATCAAGCAAGGAAATTACAAGTGGGGCCAAGGGCAAACAAATGGATCCTGATGTTGAGGGATCTCCATCTTAGAAGCTGAAAGAATCAAGTTAGATATGAAAAGTAAGATCCCTGAGAGAAAATTGGCCTCCATCTAGTTAGAGGTGACTGATACAAATGTGGGAAGGTGGGATTATGGGGAATTCAAGGCAAGGATGGCAATGTAGGATCCTCCTTTGTTGGCAAGAAGATTGGTGAGCTCTGGGTTAGCTCATGTGGTTGGATTTCCTTCTACAATGCAGTGTTATGAGTTGGTTTTGGAATGTGCTAGACATTATGATCCAAGCACACATAGAGTGATCAACCCACAAGGCAGAGTGCTTGCTAATTTCTCTCTTGTCTCAGTGGCCCAAACCTTTGATATGCCAAACAGATCCCGTGTGGTACAATTTGATATTAAGATAGCCAAGAAGAACTATATAGAAGATATAAAAAAGGCTCTACAAGTTATTAACTCTTGGTTGGAGAAACCTAAGGCACATATCTCCAAGTTGCCAAAGCAATTTTTTAGGGCTAAATTCAAGTCAGAGTATTATGATGCAATCACTCTTCTTGGCAAAGTGATGGGTTTGAAGAGTGCAGGGGTATTTGAAAGTTGGATGCTTTATATGATAGTGAGAATGGAGCAGGATGTAGATTATCATTGGGTAGGCATAATCAGTGCTATGATCCATGACCAGTTGTGCAATGTACTGGAAACTGAGAGTTTCACCATGACTTCCTACTTGGTCTATGCCTTGGAAAGATTCCATGCATACAAGGGATTGAGAACTCGAGGATTCTTTGGCCAAGATGTTATTTATGAGGTCTATCCCCAACTACACTTAGGTAGTTCTAGTTACAGAAGGGTGAATGATGCATTCACCATATACAGTACCAGGTTACTCCAAGGAGCAGAGCATGTGAGGATTTCTGATGCTGCTAAGGAGTTGATCCAAAAGTTTGGAGCATGGTTCATACAGTTTCCCATCTTCTCCTACATAAGGATTGATGGTTGTCAGAGAGCTCCTTATAGATTGCCTAGGTGCCCAAATGATCACATCATTCTCTTCAAAGTTACTAGGAAAATCTTTGACTTTGATGCTATTGTGAAGAAAGACATGCATAAAACTAGTTTTGGCACTGATTTTCCATTGAGAATAGGAGGCCATGGGGCTTTCCCTTCCCTAATCACAACACACTCCTTTGAACAAGAGATGGGCACTCTTGGTTTAGCATTCGACTCTAAGAGGTCCAGATTTGATAGAACAAGGGGTGCATAAAAGAAAGCTAACAGAGACTTCAAACACAAAGATGATATTGAGGATTATTGGGATAACCGAAAAGATGAATTTGAGATCAGAACGAAGAAGTTCTCTAGGTTTCCAACCAATTTGATCAGATTGTACAACATCAAGGCTATCCTTGGTCAGATTGATGATGATGGGGAGGTGATACAAAGCCATGATTATGATCCAATCAAGGATAGGCCCATTGGTGATATTGATTGGTTGGAAGAAGAGAAGACAAAATTGGAGCAAATCAATGCTCCTATGATTAAATACACTAAATTATGGATCAAGCACAAGATTTGGGAGCTGGAAAGTGAAGGGAAGCAATACACTTATGATTTGATGGGGAACTTGAAATCCCACTCCACTTCTGAGGAGGATGAGCAGGAATCATAAGGTAAAGAAAAGGTAAGTTCTCCCTTCAAGATCAAAATCAAATGTGTTCAAGCAGAGGCTAAAAAAGAAAAGAAAATGAAGCCTATTGCTAAGAAAAGGAACACTGCCTCTAAAGAAAAGACATTTTCTCAAGAGGAGGAGCATGAAGAGGGAGGGAAGAAAGATGATGCTCCTATGCCCAAAAGGAGAAGGGTGGCAAGAACATCAAGAAAATAGAATGAGCCCCGTAAAGGACAAGGAAAAAAGGAAACAGGACCACAATTAATAGATGTTGAGAGTTATGGGGAATAGACATAGGTCTACACCAAGAAAGCTAGAACTCCTTCTCCTAAAGAAAGTGTGGTAAAAGAAGGTGCTCTTGCAATTTCCTCTGTTGTGTCACAACAAGAAGACACTTCTATCCCTCCCACAATTCAAGAATTGCATAATGAAGAAAATGAGTCCACCGAGGTAGTCATTGAAGATGTTCATCAGGATGAAGATGAAGAGGAATTCAAGGATGGAGATCTTCAGAGTGCAGAGATAGAGATTTGTAATATCTTGCAGTCTTCCTTGGTGTCATATGAGAACTCACCTATTGGTGATGAAGAAGGGTAAACTATGGAAAAGAAAGAAGCACGTGAAAGAACTCCCTCTCCAATCCAAGTGATAATAGAGGCACTTGATCAAGAAAATAAAAATCTAATGGAGAATAAGGAGGAAGATAAGAGGGAGGACAAAGGTGAAGAAGTTCCTGCAGTCCAGGATTTGAATGTTGATTCCTCTATAGATCGACCAGAATAGGAGAAGCAAGATGAGCTATAGTTAGATGTCTCCACTCCTAGTTGGCTTAGTGGGAGATTGAGGAGCAAGCATGTAGTTGTAGATGACACTCCCCCAAACTGGGATGAACTGTTGGCCAACATTGGAAAAGGAAAAACAAAGAAGAAGGCTAAGGTGATTTCTAAGATCACTAGGGATGAGGAAGATAATAGAATAATCCACATTGCTACTCCTCCAGCAAACAAGAGCAAAGGTGAGATAGTCCCTTGAGATTACACCATTCAAACAATAAACTTGGAACCTACAAGTAGGATCAAGAGAAACAAGAGTTCCAAGAGTCTTCCTAGGCCATCCTAAGGAGGTTGGATAAAGAAATAGAGGAGAAGGAAAGGTTGTAGAAAAAATTGAATGATGTATATAGATATGTGCAACATCTGATGAAGCCTTTGCAAACTATGGGAAGTAAAGGAGTGACCCTTGAAGGTTTGTTTCCTAAAGAGGCATTCAATGAACTTGAGAAGATGAAGGCTTCCACACAGGCTACTCATGAATGGTTGCAAGAAGTGGTGCTTAGAGGAGACAACATGATCAAGGACATCTTATCAACTGGTGGGGATGCACATAGGTCATTTGAGTGGCTGTAGAATGTGTCGGGGCAAGACAAAACTGATACAGACCTCTTGCAAAAATTGAAAACCATCATGGACTACATAGAGGAGAGATTAGTAAGTGATGGAATCCTATCCTCTTAAAAATTTTGAGAGCCCTGGGAATGGTATGAGTCATTGTAGATTAAGCAAAAATTTTTGAAGAAAATTCATAAGCAAGGTCAGTAGGTAGGAAATACTTTGAATGATATCTACAATAAATGTATTTCATTCTTTGAGATAATGATTGGGAGGAAGAAGTTTGCACCGAAACATCTAAGCTTAGAGCAAGTAAGGAAATGGTGGCATGAGTTTTATGCCCCAATTGATGATGGTCCAATCACAACTCACCATTTAGATGATGCATCCACCTATATTGTTGTCATGGAGAAATATCAAGATCTCAAGGTGGAATGGGATAGGGTCATCAAGGAATTAAGAGAGGAGATTAAATCCATTAAGAGGAAATTTAAAGTATTAATTACTGCACCTTTGGCCGACCTAGAGAGGATTTTTCTTAAGGTGCAAGATAAATTGGATCGAGATAAAGACAATGGGCCAACTAATGAATGACTGCATCAAAATTTGTGCTTCCCATTATCTCTCCTTTTGTTTCCTGCATGCATTGGACCGGGCTACATTGGAGGACCCAGGCTGACCTAGAAGGAGTCTCAAGCATTTAATTCTATATTTTGTTTTGTTTTAAGAACTTTCTAGGCTGACTTGTTTTGTGGCCGATTATCATTGTAACCCTATTTGGGCCGACATATCTTGGCATCTCTATAATTATGGCATTCTACCTCATTTGTAAGTGCTAGATAGTTATATTTTGGGAGTGAATTAAGCAGTATAACAAGATTTAGAGCTAGGAGTTAGTTTTATTTTGAAGCAAGTGTTGTAACACAAAATACTAGAATCGTTGCTACTCTTGGGTGATTCAATACAAGTGAAGACATTGTGCTTTGGTAATTTTTCTTGTGTTGATTTATCTTGCATGGTTCTTGTTATTCTATCTTTTGAGATTGCTTGGAAAATATTTGATATATGTTAGATTTAGAATTAGGTATGATTCAATGGTGTTTATGATTTGATGCTTGAAGCGTTTGTAGCAATCCCTGGTCCATACTTTTAGCAAGTTGCTAATTGTGAGTTGCTGTGTAAAGTTAACCTAGACCTTATATTTGTTGTGCTTAGTTCAATTGTGGATGTTTTATTCATTTCAATTGAAAAATAGGGTTGGTATGAATGAAGGTTCATGATTTGAAAATCTTTAATGCCTTAGAAGATTGCACTATTTTTGTAGGATTGCAGATGAAATATGGGTTAAGAAGGTATTTGTCTTGAAGGATTGGTTCATTTCAAGTATTTTATCATTTGCATTGTTGACCTTAGAAGTAGTTTAATCTTAGGAATCTCTCTTAAAACCCTCATCTTTTTCTATTTCTTTTATCATCTGGGTTAGATTTAGAATTTTAAAGTATCATCTTATTGAAAAAAAATTTAAGTTTGGAGATTCAACATTTGTTCGTAAGGTCCCTTTGTGATTACCAACATTTTCACATATTATCTAAGTTGTTTATGCATTTTCAAGACCTGACATTAGAGACCTTGGGGTTATCTCTTGAGGCTTGCTGATAGAGATTTAACTTTCAAGAGAGATAAGATACTTGTATCTTGTTTGAGTTGTTGTGCAGAAAACACCATCAACAGACAAGTTGTAAGAGAATCAAATATTTTTGTCAGTTATGGTGGATTGTATGATGGTTCTAATGGCAAATTTTTTTGCTATATTTATGATAGTTGTAAGGAATATATCATAGGCTATTATGAGAATATTTTGGGTGCCCAAGCTTTAGGAGAGGATATTGCATGTTATGATGGTTGCAAGAGGTGTAAGGGAATATTGTATAAGTGTCCAAATACATGTCTATGGCATGGGATATTGTTCCATGTAGATTTGGACACACATCCTCTTCTATATGCTTACTCAAGCTTGTATATCTCTATATAGATTTGGACACAAAGTGTTGGATTCAATCCAAAACAGGTGTTTGTTTCAAAACACTTGTTGAAGAAGCTTTGCACTTGGAGTTTCATTGCGACCTATATTTGATTTAATATAGTAGTACTATGCTTTTGGAGGGTGGGGTTTTTTACCTAAAAGGGTTTTCCCCACATAGATCTGTTGTTTGTTGTTCATGTGTACTTGCTATTCTACCCTTTTTCTCTCTATGTGTTTATATTTATGTAACCATTTAAGGTGTTAGAAGATTTTTTTTTTAACTGTCCCCTACTTAGATTAGTGTAGGAAGTTGTTTCCACTTACTTGACTCCATTTTTGTTAGTATTAGAGTCTAGCCAACCTTGATTCCTTTATTGGGTTAGAAGGTGTAATGGAGAAAATTTGTACCCCTAAGAAAATTCCTGATTTCATCACCCCTACCTTAGAAAAGGTAAATTCGATGATGCAATTCTGCCGTTGCCACCTCACTTCATCCACCTAGTCGTGTCTTTTCATGTCAGTGGAGGAATCTCTATTAGGGACATGTGCGCACTGTATGGACATCTATGCATTGCGTTGTAATCCTAACAAGATTCATACATTTGGAATTCACAGAGGTGTTACGTTTCTCCATTAGTGGCAAAGTGTAATGTCTCTTTCCTCCTTTACCAATGAAAAATGGGTCTTTCACCTCTCTTTTTCCATTCAAATGATCCAATTATTCATTCATTCACTCTCTTCTCTAATCTCAAGCTTCTTCTTGATCTTATTCACTCTCTACACACTCTTAGCTCAATTAGTTCACTATCAATATTTTATCTTCTTGGTTGCAAGTTGTTGTTCCTAGCTTCTACACCTATTTTTTGTGACATGACTGTTGGAGGATTCACAAGCTTTTTCCTTCCACTACTTTCCTTGAGCGCTCATAGTTGTGAAGGTGATATTATCCAATATTATTCGCTCTTTGTATCATTTTATTTACTATGTAGAATACTTATTGTTGGTGTGTTCTCTTAGTACCACCACTTCCTTTCTATCTCTTTATCATTTTCTATACTTTGTGGATATTTGGTTTTCTGTGGAGGTGGGAACACTAAAGCAGGAGACTAATTGAGGCAGTCCTCTAAACATAGTCCCAACATTTTTCTGTCTTTGTGTGTACAAGTGTGCATGAGTGGAGCTACTTGAAGATTAAATTTGTGGGTGGCTAGGTCTAATTCATCACCCTCTCTTTGTCTATTCTAGTATAATTTACTAACAGCATTCTTCTTGTTACGCTTTCAATTCTATGATTTCTAGTATTTTGTCATAGCATAAAACATATAGCATTTAGAGAGTTAGTAGGTTTTCCTATGTTTCAGCTTACTTTCTAGACCTTTTGTCTGTATGGATTCTAGCACATCCCTAAGACACCAGCATGTGGCACTAGAGTCGAAGATCTGTGTTGTCACCCTCATATAGTGAGTTGTTTGGGAAATAGACCAAACCCTAGAAACTGGCTCTTCTAACACTATAAGCATCTGAATTTAGTATAAGGAAAGCAATAGGTCATTTGTCCTTCCTTTTCAGCCTCAATACCTTGCCCCATTCAATTCACTTAGAAAACCCGAGGTAGTTTAGGGCAGCCTATTCATCAGGGCTCTCCCATGACCTGGGTCTCGGGGGTGATGAGTCCCCCTTCTCTACATTTTGGTGAACCTGACATGAACTATTTATGTTTTGTCTCTAGGTATCAAAGGACCTTCTTTCATTCCCTAGGCATGTTGTAGGTTTGCGTGTTGTAGGGCATGCAACCTTGCAATCCAATCTACAACCCCTAGTTGCATAGTTAGAAAAGCCCTTAGATATTTAGGAGCTCAAAATTTAGATAGGTCACTATTGGTCCCTTGAACATTTGGAGTCTACTGAGTTTGTTCCATTAGAGTATGTAAACATGGTTTCATTTACATGTGTTCCTCCTGCCCATCCTGCGAATGGATCACAAAATATAGTTTTTCACATCATAGGATCCGCCTATGAACAAAGAGCCTTCCCCCTTGTACATTCCCACTCGTGTCAATGGCAACATTGTGACCAGTGTCCTAGTGAACCCCATGAGTCGTGTGAATTTCATAATGAAGGAGACTTTACTTATCAACTTTCTGCATAGGGAGGAATATGAGGGATTTGAGACCACCATACGCACACACAATGGACTCTTGGCTCATCCTCTCTATTTCATCACTCTTTCGATCTTGGTGGGACCTAGGGCCATAGATACTTATTTTTTTATAATTCCAAAGTTAGATTTATTTAGGGTGAAACTAGGCATTTCATGGTTGGTTTCCATGAATGGAATCACTTCGGTTATTTATAAATGTCTTAAGTTTTATGATGAAGGATTTGTGCACATTGTGCATGACATCAGTTACAAACCACTAGAGTCACATGGGGACTTCTCATTAGACCAATTTTGACCCACTCTCATCAGACCACTCCCTCTAAGGATGAACTTGCTATATCATGCATGTGTCAATAATAAGACTAGGGGCACAATGCCAAAGGTGACCTATCCACTTTCTCCCTACGCCATATTAGTGAAACGTTCCATGATTATGCAACAACAAGCTGTCTCCTCCTCCCAACAAAAGGGAAAGGGGAAGCTTGCTCACACTCAAGAGCCTTCCTCTTCTTTTGCTCCATCTGCTTCCGCTTCTCGCCCTACTGTGGTGCCTTCAGTTTTTTCTCCCATGCCTCACATGGGAAGCCTGATGGTGCCCGCTTGGTGAAAAGCCAAGCGCCAAGTGTTTGAACTTTTTGTCTTTCCCATGATGCCTAGGCACATTTTTTATGACAAGGGGAAGGGCTGTCACGGATTTGTCCTGGTGTCTCTGCCTCTGCAGCCTCCTACTACTCCTGCCCCTCTCACAACGAATGGGAAGATGCCTGCTATGGAGGCACCTATGTCTACTTCTCCACATGTTATTTTTTCTCTTGTGCTTCCTCCTCCCATTTCTATCTAGGAGGCATTCCTTTCAAGGGTGATGGTTGTGGAGGACACTCCTATGGAAGAACAAGAGCTTCTCGTCCCTTCTTAGATTGTGACTTCTAGTTCTCGGAGCCAATGAAATCGGCTTGCATGTGAGCATAAGCACAAGAGAAAGGATCTGGCTATTGAACAAGATTATTTGCAGAAGGAAGAAGGGGATCTTGTAACTCTTGTCTTTGCACCTCCTATTGCACTTTCTCCTTATGTTCCTTTTGCTTCACTTCCACTTGTTGCAGTTCTGCTCCCAACTCCTTCAGTGAATGTTGATGATCCTCAACCCAAAAGGGTGCATGTACTCATCACCCCTTTTGTGGAGCCTCTGATTCTAATGTCCCTCCCATACATCCCTCCTTTTTCCTAGCTCATGGACATGCCAAACACCATGGTGGTGTTCACTATAGTTTTGTCCTCTTCCTCCTTGCCTTCTACTTCTTCTGTGGAGATTCTACATCCTCCTATGAAGCGTAAGTTGGAGGATGACCTCGCTTCAAGTGGAGGTCGATAGAAGGGATCACCCTCTTTAGAAGGGAGTTCTATTTTGGCTTGTGTCATGCTAGTGACGAAGGCAGCCCCGACATCCCCTAAGTTTATCACTACCCCTCTTGACGAGGTTGGTGTAGGAGTTTATGGTGAACTCCTAAAACACTCAAGAATCACCTACAAGATGAAATAACTTTCAAAAGAGAGAAATGGAAGAAATACCATGCTATCATTAAGGATGCAAGATATGGTGAACTCTTCAAACACCACATAATCACCTACAAGACAAAATAAATTCCACAAGAGAGAAATTATAGAAATATCATGCTATCATTAAGGATGCAAGAATGCCAAACTGAATATGGCAAAGTACATCTAAAGCCTTGCTTATATAGGCAAGGAGTGAGATAAAATGCAATAGGATTGTGACATGTGTCTTAATACTATAACATGTGACAACTAACTAAATACCTAGGAAATGATGCAAAGATAAGATAAGTTCTAGATAAGACTTCTAGATAAGAGTTCACCATATCTAGAAGATATGGTGAACTCCTCAAACACCCCAGAATCACCTACAAGACAAAATAACTTTCACAAGAGAGAAATTATAGAAATATCATGCTATCATTAAGGATGCAAGAATGCCAAACTAAATATGGAAAAGTACATATGAAGCCTTGCTTATATAGGAAAGGAGTGAGATAAAATGCAATAGGATTGTGCCATGTGTCTTAATCCTATAACATGTGACAACTAACTAAATACCTAGGAAATGGTGCAAAGATAAGTTCTAGATTAGACTTCTAGAAGAATCTTATATCCTAAGTAAACTTAACATGTGAATATGTCCCCTAATTACTTAGTGAATGAATTATCTAGGTACAAGACAATTATTCACACCAACACCCCCCGTTAAGTGCAACTTATGAGGGAAGATTATTATGAAAATGATGCAAAGATGGAAGGATGGGTCCTGACTACTAGGCCATGTTAGGTACCCATGTACATATGCAAATGAAATCTCTCACAAATGGAGAAAAGGAGAAAACCCAATGGGACAAAACTCCTCCCCAAAAGAGAGATAAATACAATAATTATGTTCATCACATATCCAATCAATCTCTATTAAAACAAAGGATGATAAGAGATATCATACAACCTCCCATAATGAGATAACCTACTACAAAGAAGCATTGGAAGCACACTTGTGGAGTAACACTGGAATCCTCAATTCGACAAGCAAGGAAAGATACTTTTGTTCCCTAGAAACCATATTAAAGTCACTCAAGGACTTAGATCAGAATCATGATAAAGCAACAACAAACCCAATGCCAAGAAACACTGGAAAAATCGCAAACTGGCACAACTTTGGAATTTATGAAGCAACGGTTTATTGACAAATGATTTGGAACTGAAATGAAGTGCAAAGAAAATACAAACCTAATGCACGCAAAAAAAAAATAGTGCATGCACTGATGAATGCTCACATCTACCTCCATGATGAAAAATAACCTCAATTTTTTAGAGAACGAAATCAACTTTCCAACAATATAAAGTTTTCAAAAAACAAATGTCGTATGCTCAAGTTATGAATTTTTGAAAAAAGGGATAAATTGTGCTACCCAACAATGCAAACATGACCATTTTGATTATTTTTATAGAAAATTTACTTGTTGCATGTAAAAAATAATGGATACCCAAATAATATTTTGATTCTACCACCAAAACCCAAAAATCATTTTTGAATCCAAAAGCCAAAACATGTGATTTGGTAAAAAAAATTAAATTTCACTTATACAAAAAATAAGAGCATTGGGCTATTTGATAGTAGTTTTTGAAAGCTTTGCTCAATATGGAAAAATCTAAAAGATACCCAAATGAGAATTCAACCCTAGGTACAAAACCTAGAAATCGCTTTTCTTCCAAATGAGTGGAAGTTGGAATTTTGAAGCAAAAATGAAAACAACTACAATAAAAGATGCTTTGCTTCAAACCCTTGCAGATCTGACAAAATACGTCAGATTTTAATGAAACGAAAGTCAATTCTGACTTTCTTAGACACTTTGGATTCAATGGCGAGGCTCTCAAGACCCCAAATCACACCCACCAAAACTTTCATTCCAAGATTGATCCTTGAGATCTAGGAAGAAGTCTGCAACACTTAAGCTCTAATACTATGTAAGAGTTTATGGTGAACTCCTCAAACAACCCAGAATCACATGCAAGACAAAATAACTTCCACAAGAGAGAAATGGTATAAATATCATGCTATCATTAAGGATGCAAGAATGCCAAACTAAATATGGTAAAGTGCATATGAAGCCTTGCTTATATAGGCAAGCGGTGAGATAAAATGCAACAGGATTGTGACATGTGTCTTAATCCTATAACATGTGACAACTAACTAACTACCTAGGAAATGATGCAATGATAAGATAAGTTCTAGATAAGACTTCTAGAAGAATCTTATATCCTAAGTAAACTTAACATGTGAATATGTCCCCTAATTACTTAGTGAATGAATTAACTAGGTACAAGACATTTATTCACACCAACAGTTGGTAGTGGATCTCGGGTGCCTCCTTTTCTTGCTCGATTAACACATGGCACTCCAACTAAGTAGATGTTTAACTCATTGGATGACATCCTGGCTCTATTAGCGATCTTTGCGAGATCGCTGACCTTTACCTCATAGGAGTAGAGCGAAGGAGACCTTGAGGGGCCTTCGTCCTTGGCCCTTGTTGTAGGAGAGTCATAAGGTGCTCCCCTCGATATCCCACCCTTGTAGGTTCATCCACCCTCCCCATATAATGATCTAGATTGGGAGAATGATGACCTCCTAGTTGATGAGGACTAGGGGGTACCTCTTCTTTATCTATAGATTAGGTTTGTGTTCGTGTTGTGTTCCCTTGTGCTTATCTTTATGTGTTCCTAGAGGAACCTTTCTACTCTTGTAGGTGGTTGAATACAAGGGTGAAAATTCTTCATAAACTTTTTCTATGTATATCATCATTCTTTTATATATTGTACATTTGATTTTCAACAATTGGGGATGATGCAAAGCATTGGAGGTATTTAGGCCCCTCTCCCATGTTGACCAATTTTTTTCTTTTTTTGTCTTCATGTGCTCTTCTTCATGATCTGGGAACTTCAGGGACTGATGATATTTCATTCAAAACATCATGAATTACCTAGATAAGAATTGATCTGACCTCAAACTCCTAAATCTCTATGTCTCTTGATTTCTTTGTCTTTTCTTATGTCTTGTCGCTCACGTGTGTGATAACATTTCCACATTTACATCTCACTATGTCTTGTAGGAAACAACATCACTGCCTTTTATTTCCTTCCTTAGGATTCCATGTACTCTTTTGATTCACATGCACCATCCTAAGGGGGGCTATTACTACTCTCCTCTGATTTTCAATAAGGTGAATTCGATGGCCAATGAATCCCTTACTGAATTTTATTTTATTTCAAAAATATGTTCTTCGACAAGGCCCCCTTACTGAAATTTTTCCTTCGAAAAAGAATCCATAGAAAAAAGAATCTAAAAACTTTCCTTTGAAAAGGAGTACTTTTTCTAATGAAGAAGTCTAAAACTTTCCTTTGAGAAGGAGCATTCTTTTTATCAGATTCCATGATGAAAGAGATCTTTCAAAAGGATTCTTCGATGATAGAATCATTTGCAAAAAAATTCATGTTTTTCAAATGGGGTGTCCCTTTCCATGGGACCCTTTCTATTTTGAAGGGTTCCCGAAGGGACCATCTTAAAAAATTCTCCTTCAATTGCTTGCTCTGTGATATGTGTGTCTGTTTCAACTTTAATGCCTATATAGAATCGAATTTGCACCCCATGTGTAAATTCCCCTATTTCATGCTCTCACCTTATAAAATCAAACCCAAACGTGAAATTCCACATCATCCACCTACCTTCCATCCACTTGGTGCATTTTGTGTGTCAGTGAGGGAATTTTCATTAGGGATGCGAGTGTGGCACACAGACGTCTATGTGGCGCACTGTCGTCCCTAACAAATTCCTACAACTAGAGTTTGTAGGGATGTTACACTCCTCATTGGGATGAATTGTAATGCCTATATGTGACCAACTGACCTGAAAGCAACTCTTTCTCTTCCATCTTGATCTTTAAAGGCATCTGTTTCGCAATCACTTCATCCTCTACACACTAATTCATTCTTCCAAGATCTTCTAGCAATCTATCACATTCTCTCAAGCATTTTTCACAACTTAATTGAGCATTACAGAAAGAAATCTTGTTACTCCATCAATTCCATCCTTGTAAGTGTGGTGCTACCATAGAAGTCGTGAGTTTGGAGTCTTGTGAGACCTCCCTTTGTCACCATTGTGGTCGTGTCAACTTTACCAATCTCATTGCTTGCATTCTCCCTTCATTGGCCTTGAAAGCCTTTGGGTGGAGGTGGTATCACTTCATTTTCCTTTTGTGGTTTGATAGAGTAGCGTAGCATCTTTTGTAGTGTTCAATACTTTCATTTCTTCTTTCCTTTATTGTACTTTCTACTTCGTGGATTTTTTGGCTGTCCATGGAGGTGGAAACACCAAAGTAGGGGTTTGGCTGACAAATCCCTATACATCCCAAAAAAATTCCCCTCTTTATTGTGTGTAGGTGAACATGTGTGTGGAGGTCGCTTGTGAACTTGAGCTTTAGTGAGTTGATCTTTTCCACCCTTGTCTTTATCTACTTGCTTTATCATTTATGTACTTACTTTTCATACTTCATAATTCATTTTATTCTATTAAAGCTGGTTAGCTAGGCAGTTAGTAGGATTTTTTGGTGTTTCACCCTACATCTTATATTTTTTAGCCGTATGGACGCCAACGTGCTAGAGAGACACCAGTGCACTGCGCTTTCATCCCAGATCTGTGTTGCCGTCCTCAGACAGAGAACCATCTAAGGTGCAGTTTGAGCTCCAGAAACTAGCTCATCTAGCCCCATTTAGTCTTTTGGATCTGTAGAGTGACAAAAGCACTTGAGAGTGCTCTTCATTCTCGATTCTTATCCCAAACCCTTGTTAGCTTGAGCTAAGTTAGGGAATCCCTCTGCTCTCGGATCTCCATGACATAGAGCCTTGGTGTGCTTGGTCCCCCTCTCTTACATTTTTGGTGAACCCAATGTGAACCATTTTGGTTCTGTTTAGCGGTATTGAGGGCTCCTTTCCTTGTATGCTAGGAGCATTGTAGGTGTGGGTGTTGCAAGGTGCCTATCCTTGCAACCTAACCTAGACCCCTAGTAGCATAGTCGAAAGGTCCCAAAAGCATCGTAGAATGAAACCTTGATTGGGTCACTGTCCAACTGCAAAACCTTTAGGGGCTCTGTGAAGGTGTTGTTTAGTGTACGCGATGACTTCCTTTTTGCATCTTCCTATCCCTTCCATTCAACGTGCAAGTAGTTCTCCTAGAATAAATTTCACCTCACAGGACCTGTTGATGGGTTATAATAGAGATCCATCTCCTCTTTACATCCTTGCATGAATCAATAGAAACACTGTGACAAGTGTTCTTGTTGACCCGACGTGTTGGGTGAATGTTATACTGAGGAGATTATGTTGATCAATTTCCTACACAAATATGGGTATGACACACTTGAAAGTACCATCTGTACACATAACAAAATTTCCATACCTCCCCTTGGTAGCATCACCTTGTCGGTCCTTGTTGGATCTAAGTCAGTAAACTTGCTTTTTGACATAATTGCAGGGTCCAAACTCTTTCAGGTGAAATTGGGTATTCCGTGGTTGGTCACTATGAATGCAATTCCCTCATTTGTGCATAAGTTTTTGAAATTTATCCATGACGGTTCAGTGCACGTGATCCTTGACACCAGTTATCAACCGTTGGTTGCACATGGAAGCTATTCTCTAGACCACTTTTGGCCTTCATCTGTTGGTCTGCTTTTGCCTAGGATGGACCTCTTGTACTAGACCTATGAGAAGTACATGAAAATGTGCTTAACGCCTAAGGTGAGATACCCTCCATCTCCTTATGTTGTTTCACATAAGGCATGTTTGAAGGCTGACAATGATTCCACCTTGGCCTGGAGAAGGGAAGAAGATAAGCGCTCTTGAGGTTCCTCTTCCTCCTCTTCCACTGTCCAACTTGTCGCTTCCTCTCGCCCTACTATGGCATCATTATATTCTACTCTGCATTTGCGGGAGAACCCTATGGTGCCTGCTTGGTGAAAGCCCAAGCATCCTACATTTGAACTTCTCATTCTCCCCATGGTTCCTAGGCTCATTCGATATGGTAGAAGGAAGGGTCCCCATGGGGAATCCTCTATGTCTTGGCCTCTGCAGCCTCCTACTGCTCCTGCCCACAAGGTAATAAATAGGAAGAGACCCACCACTGAGGTGCTAGAGCTAACTCCCCACACTGTTATTTCAACCTCTTCTTAGACTCTCCCTCATGTTCCCATCCAAGAGTCACTCCCTCCGCAAAAAACATTCATGATGGACACTCCTATGGTTGAGCAGGAGCCTTCTGTTCTATCGCAGCTTCTAGTCTCTAGCTCCTGAGTCATAGAAACCACCTTGCTCATGAGTGGAAGTGCCGAAAAAAGGCTCTAGTGGCTGAGCATGCCACTTTACAAAGGAAGGAAGGGGAGCCGATCACCCTTGTTTCAAGGCCTCCTTTTTTTGTGTCCTCTCCCATCCCTTTGCTTTTGTTCAATTGAATTTGGTTATGCTTTCAGCTCCTTTTGTGAGTGTAAACACCATTGACCCTAGAAAGGTGTAGGTGTTTATTGCTCGTTCAGTTGATCCACCTCTCTTTATGTCCCTTCTGGACATCCCACCATTCTCTAAGCTCGTGGACATGTCGAACACCTCGGTGGTGTTTGTCATGGTTTTCTCATCCTCCTCTATGCCTTCTACCTCATGTGTGAGGGTCTCACACCCTTCAACGAAAAAAAAGGTGGAGGACAACCCTGCTAGCAGTGGGGGTTGAAAGAGGTGTCCACCCCCTTCAAAGGGTGGTTCTGCATTAGCATGCACTATCCTTGTGATGGAAGAAGCTCTGGTATCCCCTGAGCTCATCACTACTCCTGAGTCACTCGGTGAGCCTAGCAGTAAATCTCAAGCACCGCCTCCCTCACCCGTTGAAGTAATAGATGACACTCTTGTAAAGTGCAAGTTTAACTCTTTGGACGAGGTCCTAACCCTATCAATGATCTTTATGAAATCGCTAACCTTTGCTCCATAGGAACTGAGTGGAGGAGACCCTGAAGAGTCTCCTTCCTTGGCTCTTGTTGTGGGAGGGTCAGAGGGTTCCCCCCTTAACATTCCACCATTGCAAGCTCATCCACCTTCCTCGTATAATGATCTATATTGGGAAGCAGATGACCTCTTGTTCGATGAGTGTTAGGGGGTGCCTCATCTTTACCTTTAGATTAGGTGTGTGTTGTGATGTGTTCCCTCATGCTTGTGTTATGTGTTCTTGGATGACCCTTGTCACCCTTGTAGGTGCTTGGATACATGAGTGATTATGTGTTGTAAAACTTTCTCTATTTGTGGTATCATTCTTCCTTTGTTATGTGTATTAATTTTTGGAAAATTGGGGACGATGCAAAGTGTTGGGGGAATTTAGGCTTCCCTTCCATGTTGACCCAATTTTTTATTTTTCATTTTGTCTTCTCGTGCATTCTTCATAAGGTCTAATATAGTAGGGGGTTGATGACAGTTCATGAATATACTATTACTATGCTTATATGTATTTATGAGCAGCTCTTACCCCAAAATATCAGATCACCCCTGTGTCCCTTGTTCGTGATGTTATTGTTTCTTTTTATGGTTTTTTTATCTTTCCCTCTTCTTTGCTTGATTCGTGATGTTGTGGTACCTATGTGTTGTCCCTTGTGTGCGTGAAAACATCACCACGGTGATATCTTGCCATGTCCTGTGGGCCACAACATCACTTTTTCATTCTTAATTTTCTCTCCTTAGGATGCCACATGCCTTGTGTTCGGCACCCACCATCCTAAGGGGGGCTATCATGTTAACTTTGATTTTCAGAAAATTCATTTGTGGCCAACAAATATTTTCTCAAAAATCCTTTGCAAACTTTCTCAACAAAGTCCCCTAGCGAAACGTGTTTCCTTCATCATGGGTTCACAAAGAAAGAACTTAAAAAAAAATTCTCTGAGGGACCAACTTTTCCTACAGGAAAATCATTGACCTACCCCTTGCATGGTGGCATTTTCTTCCTTTTGAATTCCTTGATGAAGTGAACATCTTTCGAAAGGATTCCTTGATGTTGAATTGATTTGCGAAAAATATTCTTGCACTTTCAAACAACACATCCCTTGAGTGGACCCCTTTTCCTTTGAAATGTTCCCGAGGGTGCCCTTTGAAATCTCTTGTTGATGGTCAAAGTAACACAAAAATGTTAAACATAATATTTCTACCCTATTTCTCTTGAAAAAGATAGATAACCTAAAGCAACCCATCTTCCAAGGTCTTTGTAGCTGGTTCTCAACTGTGCTAATGTTATTCAGTGGCCAATGCAACTATAATGTTCAAGGGGCCTGCTGGTAAAAGGGATACAAACTACATCATACAAATTAATCTATGTTTGGGGGGTGTAAATAAATATCAAAAGATATGATAGAGCTCAGGACAACAAAACATGAATTTAAATTTCCTTCAATTTAGACAT
Source organism: Sequoia sempervirens (assembly GCA_007258455.2). Lineage (NCBI taxonomy): Eukaryota > Viridiplantae > Streptophyta > Pinopsida > Cupressales > Cupressaceae > Sequoia > Sequoia sempervirens. The sequence continues at coordinate 402,492,589 of VDFB02281492.1, read as the reverse complement.
ACAAAATTCATAATGAGCATTGTTTCCAAACAAATTAACCATAAAATGATACAATCTATACCATTGCATTCATTCATAGTGAAAATTCAAGACATACAGATCATTCACCATTCACAAACTTCAAAATCCATAAGAACACACCATTAGCTCATCATCAAAATTCATAGATCAACAAACATAGAAAACCTCATTCACAGATAACTCAATGAAAATAGCCTCAGATACAGAATCTTCTATTGATTTTCATCAAATAAGAGAAATTTATTCACAATATTCACTAGCATACAAATGACCATTTGTTCATTGACATCATTATTAAAACTAATTTTGAAAATAACTTGAAATTGTATTGAAAACTATTAAAATATCTACGTGTCTTTGCATAAAGCTATTAATTTTTTATGAAAACTATGAAAATTCTCCTAACTTTCTCCTTAGGCTGCTAATCTTTCTTCAATTAGCCCACCTTTACAATATGGAGAGAAAAATTACATATAGACCATCCCTAACACTAATTCCTCCAGTAAAAAAAAAATGAGATCCAAAAATTTAGGGAATCACTGGAACCACATGAGATGACTACCCTACTATTCTTCAGTTCATTTGTTGATGAATCTGTTATCAAAATATCATGTACAAAGAGGGAAGTTAGAACTGCTGGGAAATTCCAGTTGAAGTGATGTCACGATCCTGCAAAATAGGAGGGAAAGAGAGAGAGTTGTCCAAAAAACCATGTCATTAGGTGTCCATTAGGAATAAAATGTTCTACTGCCACTTCATTCCTCCATTTTCTGCTAGAGCATTTACTCATCATAATTAGTGAACACTTGTTGGAGCATATCTTCATTTGGCTAGTCCACCCAACTATCTGCAAAATTTATTCTCTTCAATTATGTAGAAGCAAACTCTTGTATATCCCCAAGTTTAGTAAGTTCTCTTCTAGCAGCCTTTATCTCCTCCTTGATATCCATGAGTCTATCAATCAATAAGTCATCACCATCACCCCCCTTGTGCATTGCCTCCTCAAACCTACTATTTCATTTTTCCTTAAGTTTATCAAGAGGGAGACCATCTTTCACAAGGATGTCTTTATTTACAAGCATAGCAATGACTGCACCCAACTCCTCATAGTTGAATGGGCCTAGATTTGTATCGATAATATCAGGCCATTCTGAGTCTAACTTGCTTGCAGTGAGAGTAGCACTCTTGTGCTTGCATCTCAAGGTATAGGGCAATTGTTCCACCTTTATCTTCTTAGGCCTCACTTGCCTTGAACCCTTGGTAGCCTGGCTCTCCACTTGTGAAACTTCTCCATATGCTCTTGACATTGCTTATTCCAGCAAAACAAACCCTGGATTAAACCAATAGAAAGCATGAAAATCAACCTTTGATATTGTCGTATCCTTTCCTAGGTAACCTCTCATACTTAGTGAATTTTGAAACTTATCCAAGAAAAAACCAGGAAGGGATTAGGAATTAGAAATCTTTTAACAAAGGCAAGATTGGGGCCAGGGTCAGCATCAGAATCAAAACCGGGATTAGAATGGTAACCAGACCCAGAACCTTTCAAAGTTTCAATATGGTTTTGGATTCAGTTCTACTTCCACCAAAAGGAAAGGATGTGGAAAGGAGACAAAACCGTATCGAGAGCAGGATTTAAAATAGACCAAAACTCCTACACACATACTCATGAGTTGAGTTCGTTTCTAGCTCCGCTTCTACCATTTTATCTTTAAACACGAAACAAAATTAATCAAATGATTATAATGACTTGGGATGAGCTAATAGGAAGGCATGAGGAGACTTAGAATAAAGGCATGAATTCATCATTGACAAGATAGGGTGGGATCGAGCCACCTAGGGCACGATATTGTAAAGAGATGGCGTACAAACTCTAATTTGCACAACCTGTCGACTCAAGAAATTAGGGCATCAAAAACCCGACATGAAAACTGTTGAATCAACACAAGAATAAGATTAGAAGGATCATCAAACAAGCTTCCAAAATTTTAAAGCACAAGAGATCCTTCAACAACGAAGCCCTCAGCAAAACTAGGGCATGACAGTATAGATACTACCAAAACGGGAAAACGATAATAGATCAACAAAAAATGAATGGGAAAAGACAAAAAGAAAATGAGAAACAAAAAGAGAAACAAAATAAACAATGAAAAGGAAAGCAAAACACAAATAGAAACATGCAAAGATTCACAAGAAGGGCCTCATGAATGTGCGAAGAACACCACAAATAGGAAACAAGAAAACAAGCAAAATAGAATAGGGGCGACAACCCATTTACCTAAAAACGCTACCAAACAGGATGAAACTCAATGCAAAACCACTTGTAGATGATTTCCTCAACCAAATCATTCTCCTCTTTCATGCTTTCTCGGCTCTGGTTTGCTAAAACAACTTAGACAATAATGATAATGAGCCAATTTAGCTTGATTAAAGTTTAAAATTCATTTCATGCATGTGAGGAGGTTGTAATTAATGCACTTGATGTGGTTGGTCGAGTGTAGAATCAAAATGGAGATGAGTACACAACATCCACATACATCAGAGGTAAAGCGGCAGTGTAAGCAGAGTTGAAATGGAATCAAGAACTTGATGTAAGCCTCCACATTCCATTCCAGTTTTAGTTTCGGCCCTGTGGAAAGGAAGACAACAACAAAGGAACGGGGGTGGAGTCGAAACCAAAATCAGATTCAGAACCTTTTGCAAAGTTCTTGATTTGGTTCTGATTTTGGTTTTGCTCCCGCCAGAGGAATAAACAACGACACAAGAAAATGAGAAATAGAAAACAAAGGGAAGCTGGACTAGAATGAAGCCCATCCCAAACAAGACACAAACGGGGAAAAAACACAAAGAAAACCAACGGGAGCGGGATCATAACCAAAATTGGATTCAAAACTTTTTGCTAAGTTCCTAGTTCAGTTCCATTTCCGGTTCCACTTCTGCCAGGGGGTAAAAAAAGACACAAGAAAACAAAAGACAACTCAAGGGAGAAACGAACCCAAGAGTGCAAGGCAAACCAAAAAGACAAAGAAAACCAACAAGGCAAGGGTGGGACTAGGACTGGAACCGAATCCAGACTTGGAACCTTTACAAAGTTCTGAGTCCAGTTTCCATTTCAGCTCTGCTTTTTCCAGAAAAAAAGAACATGGACTTAGGAGGAAAAAGAACAACTCCTAAGACCCAAGCAAAAGCACCAAGGACAAAACAAAGACAAGTGGGACCCATTTTGATCAAAAATTAAAATGGGGTGGTTATATAAGGGATAAGAGCTCTCCCTTCAACTTTTTGACTGTCTACATGACCGTCTATTCGTTTGCTTGCATGGCTGCTTTTAACATGTTTTATTTGTGGATTAACATGTTTCTTTGCAATTGTTCCTATGATGTTGCTTTCTAGTCCAACTCTGTAGAGTCCCATTACACTGGGATTCCTTCAGGAGAGAGTACCTAGGGGGAACCTTCTTTGTAGGTTTGAGGGCTTATGATGTACTTGTTCAACTTTGTAGTTCTGCGGAGCTACAAAGTCCTTTTGTTCAAACCTCCTCAAGAGAGAGTACCTATGGAGTCCTTTGCTTGCCCTACGCTTTCGAGTTCATCAGATCACAATTTGCTCCCTCGACGGTTCAGGTATACATTTCTAACTCTTTGATCTACTTTACCAAACACTCATCAATACTCATGCTCGCTAAAGTGGGGGAAAAATGTATAGGAGCGAATTTGCACCCCTTGTGTAAATTCCCCTTTTGCATATACTCTCACCTTAGAAAATCAAACCCGAAGGTGAAATTCCACATCATCCACTTGGAATGTTGTGTGTGTCGATGGGGGAATTTTCATCAGGGATGCAAGCGCTACGCGCAGACGTCTACATTAAGTGCTACTATCCCTGATAGATTCCTACCTCTAGAGTTTGCAGGGACATTACACTCCTTATTGGGGCAAATTGTAACGCCTTTGTGCAACCAAATGACCCAAAATGACTCCTTTTCTTCTATCTTGGTCTTCAAAGGCATCCATTTCGCAATCACTTCATCCTCTACACACTGATTCATTCTTCCAAGATCTTCTAGCAATCTATCACATTCTCTCAAGCATTTTTCACAACTCCATTGAGCATTGCATCAAGCAAGCTTGTTACTCCATCAATTCCATCCCTGTACATGTGGTGCTACCATAGATGTCATGAGTTTGGAGTCTTGCGAGACCTCCCTTCATCACTACTACATTTGTGTCGACTTTTCCAAGATCGTTGCTTGCACTCTCCCTTCATTAGCCTTGAGAGCCTTTGGGTGGAGGTGGTATCACTTCATTTTCCTTTTATGGTTTGATAGAGTAGCGCAACATCTTTTTTAGTGTTCAATACTTTCATTTCTTCTTTCCTTTATCATACTTTCTATTTCATGGCTTTTCTGGCTATCTGTGGAGGTGGAAACACCAAAGCGGGGGTTTTACTGAGGCAAACCCCTATATAGACCAACATTTTCCCCTCTTTCTTGTGTGTAGGTGAACATATGCATGGAGCTTGTTGGCGAACTTGAGCTTTAGTGAGTTAATCTTTGTCACGCTTGTCTTTATCTCCTTGCTTTATCATTTACGTACTTACTTTTCATACTTCATAATTCTGATTATTTCGTTAAATCTGGTTAGCTAGGCAGTTAGTAGGTTTTTCTAGTGTTTCACCCTACACCTTACATTTTTTGGTCATACGAACACTTGTGCGCCAAAGAGATTTCAATGTGTAGTGCTATCATCCTAGATCCATGTTGTTGTCCTTGGACAGAGAACTATCTGAGGTGCAGTTTGAACTCCAAAAATTGGCTTGTCTAGCCCCATTTAGACTTTTGGATCTGTAGAGTGATAGAAGCACTTGAGAGTGCTCTTCATTCTCTATTCTTATCCCAAACACCCATTTGCTTGAGATAAGTTAGGGCAACCCTCCGTTCTCGGCTCTCCGTGACCTGGAGTCTTGGTGTGGTTGGTCCCCCTCTCTTACACTACCTAACATGTTTTGTTTGTAGCTTAACATGTTTTGTAGGACTGAGTACTAGTAAAGTCACTTTTACCATCAATATTGTAGGACTGAGCACTTCATCAAGCTTTCCTTTTAGGATCGAGCACCTGTAAGAGCCTTTCACATCAAAATCTTTAGGATCAAGCACCTATGGAACCCTTTAATGCAAGCCCTGTAGGACCAAGAACCTATGGTGCTCCCTTTGTAGGACTACGAACCTATAAAGCGCTTTTGTTCTGCAAGACCAAGAACCTATAGAGCCTTTGTTCAACTTCTGCAAGACCATTGTGGAGCCATTTTTCTCTCTCTTTCACATCAAGTTTTCCCTGTAGGACCAAGAACCTATAGAGCTACCTCATGTACATCCAGGTCTACTTCCTTGAAGGTTCGGGTATATTCTCTTCAACCTATTTCTACTTTACCTCACATTCACACTGACACACATGCTTGCTAAAGTGAGGGAAAATGTAATGGAGTGAATTTTCACCCCTATGAAAATTCCCCATGTCATCATCCCTACCTTAGAAAAGGTAAATACAATGATGTAATTCCACCGCAACCACCTTACTTCATCCACGTAGCCGTGTCTCTTCGCGTCGATAGAGGAATCTATGTCAAGGAGGCACGCATGTTGTGTGGATGTTTGCACGCTGCACTACCATCCTAACAAGATTACTGCCCTTGGAATTCATAGAGGTATTATGTTTCTCCATTTTTGGCAAAGTGTAACATCTCTTGCCTCCTTGGGTGATGAAAAATGGGTCTTTTACCTCCTTTTGTGATTCAAACGATCCAATTCTTCATTCATTCACTCTCTTCTCCAATATCAAGTTTCTTCTTGATCTCATTCACTCTCTGCACATTCTTGGATCCATTCTTTCACTCTCAAGATTTTATCTTCTTGGTTGGATGTTGTTTTTCTTGGCTTCTACACCACCTTTGTTGTGACAACATTGTTATTGGAGGATTCACAAGCTTTCTCCTTCCACTACTTTCCTTAAGCACTCACAGTTGTGAAGGTGATATTTTCCATTTCTATTTGCTCTTTGCATCATTTTGTTTACTACATAGCATACTTTTTTTTGGTGCTTTCTCTTAGTACCACCACTTCCTTTCTATATCTTTATCATTTTATGTACTTTGTGGCTATTTGGTTTCCCGTGGAGGTGGAAACACTAAAGTGGGGGACTAACTAAGGAAATCATCTAAAAACACCCCCACCATTTTTCTATCTCTGCGTGTGCAAGTGTGTGTGAGTGGAGCTACTTGAATATTCAATTCACAAGTGGACATGTCTAATTCATCACCCTCTCTTTTTCTATTCTAGCATAATTTACTTGCAACATTCCTCTTGTTACACTTTCAGTTATGTGCTTTCTAGTATTCAATTGAAGCATAAAACATCTAGCATTCAGGCGGTTAGTAGGTTTTCATGTGTTTTAATTTGCTTTCTGGACCTTTTGTTAGTAAGGATGCCAATGTGTCCCTGAGACACTAGTGCACTGTGCTAGAATTTAAGATCCATGTTGTCATTCTAAGATAGTGAGTTCTCTAGACAATAGACCAGAACATTGGAAATTGGCTCTTCTAACCCATTAAGCATTCTATTTTAGTAGAAGGAAATCAACATGCCATCTATCCTTCCTTTTCAGCCTTAGTACCTTTCCCCATTCAATTCGCTTAGCAAACCCAAGGTAGTTTAGGGCAGCCCATTCCTTGGGGCTCTCCCATGACTTGGAGTCCCAGGGGTGATGGGTCCCCCTTCTCTATATAAGGGTTTTTTTATCTGATCTTTGTTTTAGTGGGAGTTTTGTAGAAGTTCATTTTGTGACCTTGTTGTAGGAAAAATATGGTAGGAACATCTCAGAGGATTGAGATGGAGAAGTTTAACTATGGTAAATTTGAGCTTTGGAAGCTCAAGATTGAAGATATGCTTGTAGATCGTGATCTATGGGTTGTTGTTTTTGGAACTAAACCATCAGGCATGAAAGAAGAAGACTAGGAGCTAATGAATCGAAAATCCAAGGGTCTCATTAGACTCTATTTGGTTGATTTTTTTCTCTTAAATGTTCATGAAGAGAAGATTGCTACTTCTTTGTGGAAGAAACTTAGAGATGTTTATCATGATAAATCCTTCGTAAACAAGCTATTCTTGATAAAGATGATTTATCCTCTAAAGATGGAAGATGGAGGTTCCATGGTAGACCACCTAAATGCCTCTAATATGTTGATTGCTCAATTGGGTTCTATTAGAGACAAGATTAACGAAAAACACCATTGCATGCTCCTATTGTGTTATTCTTCAAACTCATGGGATCACCTCATGATGGCTATTGGAAGCACAAAAACCACTTTCAAAATGGATAAGGTAGTTGCTTCATCTTTATCTAAAGAGATGGGGAGAAAGTCTTCTAAGATGGCCAATGGATCCCTTACTCTTCGAGGTAGATCAAAGGAGAAAGGTACAAAGAAGGAAAAGAAATATAAGTCAAAGTCTCTAGGGAGATCTAAGTCTCATGGTAAGAAATCCAAGGAAAATTTTTGGAACTGTGGTGAAACCGGTCATTTTCAAAAAGACTGCAAGAAGGAGAAGAAGAAGGAAAGAAAGTCTTTCTCTGATTTTTAATCTAACAAATCATCTCAAGATGGAGCAGAAGAATTTTTTGTAGCCTTGGAAACCCATGCGTTGGAAGATGTGAGGTTGATATATTTGAGTGTATCCTTTCACATGACCTCTCATAGAGGTTGTTTTTTGAAGTATGAAGAGTACAATGGTGGGAAGGTGTACCTCGGTGATGAATCTCGCCTGAAGATCACTAGTCATGGAAGAATCAAAATTAGATTTCCTGATGGAAGAGTGAAGGGGATCGATGGTGTCTTGCATATCTCAAGTTTGGCATGGTACCTAGTTTCTGCAAGTAAACTGAATGATTTAGGAGTGCAAGTTGTTTTCTCTGGTGGAGAATGCAAGATGATGAGAGGAGCCATGTTGTTGGATAAAGGTGTTCGAGTTGGAACTTTGTACAAGCTAGATGCATGCACAGTACAGTGCAATAGTTCTTATGACATACCAAAGAAGAGACCTTTGGATTCTTCATCCTCACCATCAGATCATGTAGAGAAGTATGTTGCAGTTATATTCAATGGTCGTGCATTTTGGACCTACCTAAGGGTGCTCATTCCATGGAAATGAAGCTTCCTACAGAGAAGCCAATGTTATGGCACCAACGACTTGGTCACATTAGTGAGAAAGGTCTTAGAACCCTAAAGAATAAGAGCCTTGTTTAAGGCCTTGATGATTGTAATATCGAGTTTGAATTTTGTGAACATTGTGTTTATAAAAAACAACACCGTGTTTTTGTTTACTCTAGTTCTCACAAGTCTTATGGGGTTTTGGACTACGTTCATTCAGATGTTTTTAGTCCTATGAATGTTCCTTCATTATCAAAATTTATATATTTTGTTTCTTTTATAGATGATTACAATAGAAGGACATTCATTTATTTTCTCAAAAGTAAAGCTGAAGTCTTTAGTTAGTTTAAGGAGTTTAAGGCCTTTGTGGAAAATTAGACTAGCAAAAAGATTAAGTGTTAGGGGAATGACAATGGTGGTGAGTTTTGTTCCACAGAGTTTGACAAGTTCTGTAAAGAGCATGAGATTGAGAGACATAAGACAAATCCATACAATCCACAACAAAATGGAGTTGTAGAGAGGATGAATAGGACATTGATGGGGAGGGCTAGGAGTATGTTGAGTGGTGCTAGCCTTGAGTAGAAGTCTTGGGCTAAAGCGGTAGCTACTGCATGTTATTTGATCAACAAATCTCCTACATTAGTGCTTGTTAGAAAGACAACATGGAGGCATGGTCTAGTAAAAATCCTTTGATGATCCATATTAGAGTATTTGGTTGCAAAGCTTATGCTCATGTTCTAATTAAGAAGAGGTCAAAGTTAGAGAACAAGGTAGTTAAGTGTATCTTTATTAGCTATGGTGTCGGTGTGAAAGGGTACAAGCTTTGAGATCCAGAAGCTCAAAAGGTTCTTTACAACAAAAGTGTGATTTTCAAAGAGATGAGACCTTCCACTGTTGAGCTACAACCAGAGAAAGAAGAGAAACAAAAGAAAGAGGTAGTTCAGATTCCACCTATTCCAAAGAAAGATGTACTATGCACTCATGTTGGACCTGATGATGAGGAGAGTTCAAGCAACTCTGGAAGCTTTAAAGAAGAAGAAGAACCTCAACCTTAGCCTTTGAGGAGGTCTACATGAGTTAAGTGACAACCATAAAGGTTTGATTATTAATTATTGGATTTGAGTTGCATTTTTTCTTTGATTAGTAACACTAATGAGCCTAGGACTGTTAGAAAGGCAATGGGTATGAGTGATGCAAATTTTTGGATGAAATCCATGGACAAGGAGATGACTACTTCAAAGAAAAACAAGACTTGGAATCCGGTACCTTTGCCTATTGGACACAAACATTTTGGTTGTAAATGGATGTTCAAGAAAAAGTGTGGTCCTAATGGTAGTGTTGAAAAGCATAAGGCACAGTTGGTCACTAAGGGGTTTTCACAGGTGGAGGGAATTGATTATGGTGAGATATTATCTTTTTGCAAAGTTGACATCTATCTGATTCCTATTATCACTTGCAACAACGTATGATTTAGAAGTAGAATAGATGGATGTGAAGACAACATTCCTTCATGCTGACTTGGAGGAAGAGATTTATATGTCATAGCCAGAGAACTATGTTGAAAAAGGTAAAGAAAATATAGTTTGCAAACTAAAGAAGTCTATGGTTTGAAACAATCTCCTAGAATGTGGTACCAAAATTTTGATACCTATGTGTTATCATTAGGATTTCAAAGATATAAATTTGACCATTGTGTGTATTATAAATCTGATAATGGTCGCATTCTCATTATTGTTTTATCCGTAGATGATATGTTGCTTATTGGGAATGATAAAAGTATGATTTCATATTTGAAGTTTCAGTTGTTAGCACAGTTTGAGGGTCTAGGTGCAACTAGGTACACTCTAAGAATGGATATCATGAGAGATAGAGCTAACATAAAGATTTGGTTAATCTAGAGCAAGTATGTGAACTCAATGTTGGATAGATTCAACATGGTAGATTGTAGATAGTTAGTTGTTCCTATGATGTAGGGGATGAAGCTTTTTGTGAATGATTTTCCAAAATATCCTACTGAGATGGAGGACATGACCAAGGTACCATATACGAGTGCACTTGGCAGTTTGATGTATGCTATGGTGTGTACGAGACTAGACATTTCCCAAGTAGTGGGATTCCTTAGTCGTTTTATGGCTAATCCTGGATGGGTACATTGGGATGCAGTTAAGAGAGTGTTTAGATATTTACAGGGTACTTTCAAGTATGCCTTGTGTTTTCATGGTTATCCTACTAAACCTCAACATTCTATGAGTATTTGTGGATATGTGGATTCAGATTGGGCAGGTGACATTGACAACAAAAGATCCACTAGTGGTTATGTGCTTATGATGTTTGGTGGCACTATCAGTTGGATGAGTAAGCGATAAGTTGTAGTCGCTTTGTCCACAATAGAAGTAGAGTACATGAAAACCACTCATGCTTGTAGGAAAGCTATTTGGCTTAAGATATTGTGTTCTGATATTGGTTTAGATGCAGGACATATTACTATTTGTTGTGATAGTCAGAGTGCCATTTTCTTAGCAAAGAATCCTACCTTCCATGCCAGAACAAAGCACATTGATACTTAGTATCATTTTGTTCATGATATGGTAGAATATGGAAAGGTAAAATTGGAAAAGGTTGACACTTTGGAAAATGTTGTAGATGCATTGATGAAACCAGTGAGCACAAAGAAGTTCAAATGATGTTCTGATTCCATGGGCCTTGGAGCCCTGAGTAGATGATTATGTATGACTCTTGGCAGGTCTTTGACAAGTGGGAGAATGTTGGCATTAAGTTGTCTCAACCTTAGAGTCCTAACATGCTTAATTTAATGTATTATTTAAATGCCTATAGTGTCATGTCATAAATTGGGACCCACCAGTTGGGTGGCATCCCTGTTGGAGGTGACTGGATGACACATCATCATCCCAAGTGGATATAGGCATCCCACTTTGGAATATTTGACTTATGATAGATTATATGACATGTCATAAGGCATCTTTATGCATCGAGAAAGTTGGCGCCCAAGTTGGGTTATGATAGGCTGTAAGAGAATCAAATATTTTGGTCAGTTATGATGGATTATATAATGGATTCTATGACGTATCTTATGGAAAATTTTATGAAAGATTTATGATAGTTGTAAGGCATATATCATAGGCTATTATGAGCATATTTTGGGTGTCGAAGCTTGAGGAGAGGATATTGCAAGTTATGACGGATGCAAGAGGTGTAAGGGAATATTGTACAAGTGTCCAAGTGCATGTATATGACGTGGGATATTGTGCCATGTAGATTTGGATTCCCATCCTCTTCTAGATGCTTCCTCTAGCTTGTATCTCTCTCTATATATTGTATGCCTTGCATTTTAGAATATATAGTTTGTTTGCAAGTAACAAAATGCTATCAGATTCACTCCAGAATAGGCGTTTGTTTCAAAACACGAAGAAGCTTTGTACTTGGAGTTGCATTGTAACCTCTATTTGATTTAATACAATAGTATTGTGCTTTTGGAGGGTGGGGTTTTTTTACCCATAATGGTTTTCCCCACATATATCTGGTGTTTGTTGTTCATGTGTACTTGTTGTTCTATCTTCTTTCTCTCTATGTGTTTCTATTTTTCTAACCATTTAAGGTGTTAGAATTTTTTTATGTAACTCTCCCCTACTTAGATTAGTGTAGGAAGTTGTTTTTGCTCACCTGGCTTCCTTTCAAGGGAGAGGTTGTGCATACCAAAAGGATCAATGAGGGAGAACTTGATGAGGGAAAAATATAATGGAGGTTTAAGTGGAAATTTTGGAGTAGACAAGACATTGGCACAATTAAAAGAGAGTTATTATTGGCCATGAATGAGTGCAAATATAAAAATAATGGTGCAAGGTTGTTAGATATGCCAACATTCGAAATGGGTGAGGAAAAACATAGGATTGTAACAACCACTACCAATATCAAAAAGGCGATCAGAATGCAATAGTATGGAATTTGTTTTGTAGTTGCCATGAATACAAAGAGGAAATGATTCAAATTTTGTTGTAGTAGATATATTTTTGAAAATGGTCCATTTCATACCTTGTCAAAAGTGTAATGATGCTTCCCACCTAGCAAATGTGTTTTTCAAAGAGGTAGTTCGGTTGCATGGCTTGCTAAAGAGTATTGTTTCAAATCGGGATACTAAGTTTGTTGGCCATTTTTGGCATACTTTATGAAAGAAAATGGGAACACAATTGGGATATAGTTCAACTTACCATCCTCAAATGAATGGTTAAATCGAGGTTGTGAATCAAAGTTTGGGTATTTTTTTGAGGTGTTTGGTAGGTGATTAACCTAACAAGTAGGATTTGATATTGGTAGAAGCAAAGTTTTATTATAATAATTTGGTCAATAGGAGTAGAGGAAGGAGTCCATTTTATATTTTGTATGGATATAATCCCTAAGGAGTTGATGAGTTCAGGAATATAAAAAATTTGGGAAGGAAGAGTGTAGTTGTAGAGGATTTTGTGGAGTATATTCATGATTTACACAAAGAGGTGAAAGAGAATTTGGAGAAGAGTGATATCATTTATATATAGAGTATGTTGATGTACATAGGAGAGTGTAGGAATTTTATATTGGACACTTGGTGATGACGCATTTGAGAAAAGAAAGGTTCCCAAAAGGAAGTTATAATAAGCTAAAGTGGAAAAAGATAGGCCCATGCAAGATTGTGCAAAAGTTCTCATCAAATGCATATGAGATTGAGCTTCTAATTGGCATTGATATTTCCCCAATATTCAATATTGTTGATTTGTATTCATATCATGAGGAGGAAATAATTTTTTCCTCACACTCATAAGATGCACCCAAATGGATACATCAATTGACGAAGAAGAGGTTTGAGGAAGTGGATCAAATCATCGATTCATGCATTGGGAATATTTGGTATGTTGGAAGAACTGTAAAGTTGATGAGGATTCTTTGGTCAACACTTCAAACTTGGTGAAATTCAGGGTTTTGATTTTGACTTCACCAAAATTTTAATGAGTTGCACACTCACAAAACATTTCTCTTACCCGGTGTGTCTAATGCCAGAGCATTTTGGGTGATTGACAATTCACATCAACTTTTTGGTTTTAGTTTGATTTTCATTTTATTTCATTTTTTACTTGGAGAAATTTTTGGTTTTAGTTTGGGGCAAAGTGAAATGAAATTATTGTCATTTTAAATTGACAAAATGTCTCATCACAATTCTCATTTTCAGTCAATCATTCTTTCCAATTAAAATGTAATATGAATTTTGATTTTCATAGAGATGGAAGGTCAATTAAATTGGTAAGGATTTTTAAAATTTAAATAATGCAAGTGTCCAAAGGAACTTGAAGGGTTGTGACATGAAAAGACTTTAAAAAATGTATGATGCAGTTTTGATTAATTCATTACTTTTGTTCATAATCATGTTTTAGTTTATTATTGCATGATAATGTTACTAAATGATGAGTATTATTACAAGCTTAGATTTTTGGCACCACTTTTGGCACATGGAATTTACTCATGGTTTTGTAAACCGTATATGGATTCTCATTTTAGAATTTGTATATTTAATAGATGCATAGGATGGAGATGAAAATGCACATATTTTGTAGGGGTTATGTTGCCAAAAATTCTATAGATAGTTGGTGATTAGGATAGAGGAACAAATTCTCTATTAATGTAATGTAACCATGGTGATTGTGATAATACATTTAGTGCTCCTTTATTGTTATTTTTTCTTGAAATGGTTTTTCAATGGTATATAGTGTTTTACATTTCCTTTTATTTTGTTGTATTTGTTGCATGTTTGCATAAATATTTTTGAAACTATCGGATCAACCTCTTTATCATTTCTTTTCTCTTAAGATTATGTCAAAAAAAATTTAGTTGAATCGAAGTTCCTTTCATTTGGTATCAAATATTGGCCAACATGTAAGATCCTTGGTTATAAAATGGGGGTTTTCCTGTTAATATTAGTTTGAGTGGGAGCCTTAAATGGGGCATTTTATTTCAAGTGAAAGATAGTGAACACATCAAGGTTGGAGATGGGTAGATTTAGTGGCACAAATTTTGATCTATGAAAACTCAAAATGGACATAACATACTCATATATAAAGATATATGGGTTATTATTTTTAGAAATAAAATTGTAGTTGTAAAGGATGAAGACTATATTGTGTTGGATAAAAAATTTAGAATCAGAGATAGGATTTTTTTAGTGAATTCAATGTGCCTAAATTTATTGAGAGAGGCCACCATGAAGAACCCCTAGAAGAAGTTGGGAAACTTATATTAGGCTCGGTCCTTGGTAAATAAGATTTTTCTATGAAAAAAGCTTTATTATTTGAAGATGAGTAATGTAGATTCCATTAGAGAACACTTAATCTATTTGACATCATGGTGAGCCAATTATGCTCCATAGACATGAAAATACACAATTAGGATTAATATATTATAATTTTGTTTTCTTTACTAGATTTTTGAAATAACCTAGTGATAATGGTTGGGAGTACCACCAAAAATCTTACACTTGAGGATGTGGTGGGTTCTTTAGTCTCAAATAACTTGAGATGAAAAAAAAATAATTCTATCAAAGGTCCATAATTTTTTAAGGGTAGATTGAGGGAGAAGAACAAGAACAAGAAAAAGGGTAAAAGGTCCAAATCTAGAGGAAGATCCATGTGCTCTATTAGAATTAAGGTTAAGTTGTAGAACTATAGAAAATAAAGACACATCAAGAAGGATTTCTAGAAAACTAAGATGGCCATAATGAATCTAACTGAAGAGATTCTCAAGATATCACCGATGATGCATTTTTTGTAGATCCATTAATGTGAGAATGCATTGACGATTAAATTTAGAGATTATTTTCATGTGAATCCCGATAAGTAGGGGTGTTTGATTTTGAGAGAATCGATGGTGGAAAGATTTACTTGGATGACAACACATTTCTTATAATTATTAGATATCATAAAATCAAGAACATATTTTAATTATGGGAAGATTAAATTTCTTTTAGGAGTTTTACACCCCTAATTTAGCAAGATTTTTTTTTATTATTTAGTAAAATGAATGATGTGTGTGTATAGTCTTTGACGAAGAAGGATGCAATATGGCTTATGGAGCCATGGTTCTTGCAAAGAGGTTTTTGTTGGAACTATTTTTTCCCTTAATGTTAGCACTTGCATAGAATATAGTAATTTGTTGCTTCTTGTTACTTATGGAACTATAGATTCGATTTTGGAGCATGTTCATAATCTAAGAACCATAAGCTTCCAACTAAAAAGACTATGACGTGGCATGAGCACATAGTCTATATTAATGAAAAAGGTCTTAGGGACTTGCAATGTATAAACATGGTTGAGGGGTTGTCTTATTTTTCTTTGTATATTGACTTTTATGAACACTATATGTATGGAAAGTAAAATCATGCTAGTTTTACTTGAGCTCTATTAGATCTATATAGATTTTGGATTTGATACATAATAATGTGTTTGGTCTTATTGATGTATCTTCATTTTTAAAATATGTGTATCATATTTATACATTAATGATTTATCTAGGAAAACTTTGAGTCTATTTTATCAAGAATAAATCCAAGGTCTTTTGTAGATTCAAATTGTTTAAGGCTCTTATCAAGAACTAGATAGAAAGAAAGATAAAACAATTGAGAATGGATAATGATACTATATTTTATTTAGTAAATTTTGACAAGTTTTAGAAGGATGATGAATTATATTCCATAATAGAAATTTTATATACTTCTTAATAGAACATGGAATTGTAGAAATAATGAATAGGATGTTGATGGAGATGGCTAGGAGTATGTTGATTGGAGCTAGTTTGGATAAAAAATCTAGGCCAAAATGGTTAGTATAACTTCTTATTTAGTTAACATACCTCCTACATTAACACTTGGTAAAACCTTGGATGTGCAAAAATCCCTTACTTTGGCATGTTGGAAAAAAGCCACACATGAATTGAAGATGGACCGACCACAAAGTAGGCGGGTAGCTCAATGGTAGAGCACTCTAGTGGTAAATGAGAGGTCCTAGGTTCAAATCCTAGCTAGTCTATGAATGCAAAATTCAACATGGTATTAGAGCCAAACTAGGCTAAGAGCCCAAGGCACAACAAATGTGGCTTATGGGGGGTGTTGTGAAAAAACCACACCTAAACTAAAGATGGACTGACCAAAAAGTGGGCCGATAGCTCAGTGGTAGAGCACTCCAACGACAAATGAGAGGTCCTAGGTTCAGGTCCTAGCTAGTCCATGAATGCGAAATTCAACATGGCATATATATTTTTTGGTAGTGAGGCATATGTGCATGTGTCAAAGGAGAAGAGGTCAAAATTGGACTTTAAATCAATAAAATGTATCTTCATTATTTATAGTGATGGGGTAATGAGATACAATATTTAGAATGGATAAAAGTACAAAGTTGTCTCACACTTTTGACCAACTTATCAACACAAGTAAATTTAAGTATTTCTAACTAAAAAACCATTTTGGTAAACATATGATCTAGCTAGAATCATTGTAGCTAATTTAGATATGGACACAACTTTTCTAATTTTTTTTTTTACTAAATGCATATATAGCACCACTTTGAGGCCAACTTACCAAAAAATAAAATTATTCAAAAAACTTGATTTTTCAAAAACTACTACTCATGTAACTAACATTTTTTTAAATATAAAAATACCCTTTTGTAGATCTAGAATTGCAGTTTTCAAATATATATTAACACCTAAAAGTAGGTTATCAAAACCTAAACATAAGGTTGATTATCTTGTCAAAAAAATACTAAAATTTATTTAGAAATTTTGAAAAAAATATGGTGCACTAAATAAAAGAATCTAAGTTAAGATGGTATAATTTTTTTATATTTTGGATAAATAATTAAGAAAAAAGGTGACATCCCATGGAAACTTTTATGTTTTCAATACTCACCAATTTAACAATTTATTTTAAAAGAGTATTTATCAAAATTGAGAAAAAATAAATCCTTGCACTAAATTTTTAACTTATAAATACACAAAAAAATTGAAGGAAAAATATAAAATTTACTATATAAAGAGTGACATCTCATTTAACTTTATTTTTTAGGATTTTATCAACAACTAAATTATAGTGTTAATTTCGTACAAAACTATATTTAAATAACTTTTTAATTTTAAAAAATTAAAACATAAAGTACACTAAAAAATAAACATTTTACTAGTTTACGTCATTTTAAAAATTGAAGTTCGTATTTGTCACTTTTTAGGTGATTCAAGATAAAAATTTAGATAAATGTTGTCCAATTTATTTATATGTGACACAACTTTATACTTTCACCTGAATCCATTGATAGGAAAGATATTATACAATTAAAATGTAATTTTTAGGGACATCAAGTCTTTTCCTAAAGATATCCAAAGACTAGGAAAGATGCACCTAAGGATGAACTAGAGGTTTAGGATGAACTTGATAAAGAGAATAATGTATAGATATCTAGGGAGGAAGGAAATCTATCTCAACTTGTGAGGATGTCTACTTGGAATCTTAGTAAACCAAATCTAGGTATAGATCACTTTATTTTAGATATATATTTCCTTTATTAGCTAGTAATGTTGTTGAGCCTCAAATTCTAAAGGAGGTAATGAAGATGAATCGTATTGATTCCTAGAAGATAGAAACACTAAAGAAGAACCAATCATGGAACTTGGTTCAATTTCTTAAAGGGAGGATACCTATCAAGAATAAATTTAATTTTAAGGGTAAGGTAGAGAAGTACAAAAAAAATTTGTTTTCTAAGGGACATTCCTAAGTAGAGAGAATAGATTTTGGTGAGATATTTTTCCAATTAAAACTTGAATTCATTATATTTATTTAATTTTTAGTTGTTGCATTTTATCTTGAGGTTGAGAAAATGGATGTGAAGACATATTTCTTGCATGCAGTTTTAGAGGTGGAGATCTACATGATAGTAAAAATAATACATGGTAAAGGGTAAGAAGAAATTGGTTTGCATGTTACATAAATCTCTTTATAGTCTCAAATGGTCTCCTAGAATGTAGCACCAAAAAATTCATTCATATGTTTTAAACAATTATTTTTTGTATCCAAATCATATCATTTTGTTTATTATAAGTAGGATGGTGATCAATTTATTCTTATTACTTTGTATGTCAATGACATGTTGGATGATAATTGATGAGCTTAGATAACATCTAGTTTTATTTCATTAAGTTCAAGTCTTTTAGCATTTCAACCTCCCAAGTTCACAGACAATCCTAAGACTTATACATCTTTTATATCTTTCATGCATCTTAAACCACATTGTAGTATGTGGAAATATAATTATGATATGGTGGTATATTTATATTTGTGGATATATGAATGTTCATGAAATTCAATATGATTCTATGCTTGATTCATGATTATTAATGATGTGTATGCTTTAGGATGAAACTAACCTTTTGCATCTAAGAGGAACTATAACTCGTAACAACTGGATTTCTAACTCAAAACATAAGATCACAACTAGTTGTAGGGGAGAAGATAGAACGCTTGAAACACGACAACTCTAGGAAGGAATGAAGATGACCATTGAATGGTGATCAAGTGTGAGTCATCACCAGCACTGAATAAGATGACAAGAAGGAGTCTACTTTGAGTAGGAAAGCTTAATGATGTGATAGTTTACATAGAGCACGTCTTTGTCATACCATTAGGGCAAAGTTACGTTTGAGTTCTCTTCTTTTGTCTTTTTCAATTATGGTTATTAGTTACAAAGACTAGTCCTCTCCCTATTCTTGAGGGAGAGTGGACATATTCAATTATGTTTTATTTGTAGTCCTTGTATGAATAAAATTCCTCTCGAGCCTATATATTGGGATTGGTTGTTGTGGAGAAAATCTAGCTTTTTGATTGTTTTACCACACAATACTTCATTGTTGTTAGTTTTTTTGTTATTAAGTTGCAATGGATATGTACCTCTGAATGGGAAATATTTAAAGATTCTTGTCAAAATGTAAGAAGTATAGTTTTATGCAATAAAGGACTTTAGTTACTATCATTATTTGTTAATCAACAGTGTGTAGTTGATATCTCCTATGGGTGCAACAACTTGAGCAAGGGCCACTCGAGGTACTACCAACCCATCTTATTTTTTGTACTAGATTAGATGTTACATTGTTGTATCCATTTATCTGAATTCTCACTTGTATGTATGTGAATTCCATGAATGATATCCTGTAGCATAAATTAGATTCTATAACACTACATTGAGTTAGTCTCCAAAGAAGTTAGAATTCATAAGTCTGTAGTGTTAAGTTAGTTGCAAGTTTAGATTCAATATTTAGCAGTTACAACATTAAGCAGAAGGTACCCATAGCATAAGCAACAAATTTATGTTATTTCCCCTATTTTGCAATTTGATGCTTTATTTTCCTTTCTAGACTTTATAGTTTTCTATACATGTGTGACCACCTATGTTTCATAGACATAGGGTGTACTTAAGATCCATGAATGTACATATAGTGCCAACACTATCAAAATCTTACAAGCTCTGGTTGATAATTAAATGAATTCTTTGTGAGGATTTGGTGAATTGTTCAGTTAGGAACCTATCCTCTAAATTATGTGTCCACTAATAAACACCAAGTTGATTGAACATTAGGAAGGCCTTATATTTTTTGGCATTGTTGTCGGGGACAGTGCTACATTTAGGATTCTCTTGTATAATTTAAAGCTTTCATAGTTTAGTGCTTTGTTTTCAACATTAGGGAAATTAGGTTTTAGTCATCAACAAAAAAATGCTTTATAAAAATGTGTAGGAACCACTGATCCAAGTATTGATAATCATTGTATATGGATGCAACGAGTTGCTCTGGGAAGATTTCTCCCCTCAACACATGAAGTTATAGATGATACTAGTGAACAAAGTGAATAGAGTGAGGGTATTCTTGAAGAAGAATCATCCCTAACACTAGTACCCACACTAGACATAGAGGAGAATTCCCACACACACATCAACATCATGGTTGATGCAACAATTGAAGAACCACCAGAGCATGTAACCTTTGAGTTCCCCATTACCAACAAGGATAGAGCAACTGATTTGAAGAAAATACCTCCTTCAACACTACCTATATTCTATGGGTTGGTTACAAAGGATCCAAACACCTTCCTTTTTGAGTTTGATGTACTATGTAGAAGTTATGACTATACCATAGATGCACATAGGCTCAAATTATTTCCAGCAACACTAGAGGATGTTGCTCTGAGATGGTTTGTGGTTTGGGAAGACATGTTGTTCCAAATTGGAATTACATAAAGACAAAGTTCTTGGAAAAGTACCAGGATTATTGTACAATTATGTGTTCACTTTATTTGAAGGAGCTATTAATTAGACGAGTAATTGACAAATCATAGTTGTGACATCTACTACAAAATTATAGTACATGGCTATGGCATGCTTTTAAGGAGGTCTAGTGTGGTTACACAAATTGTGTTTATATATTGGATTTGAGTGTAGACAAGTCAAGATTAAATGTGATAGTCAAAATCCTATCTACTTGGTTAAGAACTTGATGTACCATGCTCATGTAAAAAATATTGATATTTTATATCGCTTTGTCCATGAGATGGTTGAAGGTGGATATCATGATATAGAAGGTTGACACTTTGATTAATGTTGTAGATTCACTCACAAAATTAGTGACCACAAATAAATTTAGTTGGTGCTAAGAGGTCATAGGCCTTGCCTCTTCTAGCACTTGATTTATTTGTTCCTCTTTATGTCTTTAAAATATAAATGTTAAGTATGAGAATGTTGGAATTAACTATGCATTCACCTTAGAAATCTTATCTTATGAATTTTATTTATTTATGTAGATAGATAATGTACAATATCCAAACATCATGGAGTGGGAAAAATGGGATTCCCATGCGAGGGTGGGGATATTATCTATTTGTTTTTTTTAATATTGGGATATCATGTAAGAAAGCCTTGAATATGGAGGTTATATTGAAAGGTCAAAATGTTGGAGAATGCCAAGATCAAAGAACATGAAACAAACTTCCACAAGTGAAAAAATGAGCACAATATTATGTCTATCAATATACAAATGAATAGTGTACAAATACAATGAGAAGCCTTGCATATTAGACAAGGATGATGAGATAGGAAGGTAGGATTGAATAATTGACTAACCCTCCATATGTGCAACACTTGTGATCTCACTTGACAAGTGTGTGAGCAAGTGGCAAGTATGCATGCAATAGGTATCTCAAGTGATGAGGACACATGTCTCAATGCTATGAAATGAGATGAAATCCTAAAAAATCTAAGTAAACTTAAGCTAGGTGTGAATAGGTCAATCCTAGAAAGGTAATATCCTAACTAGATGGATAAAGACACTATTTACACTAACACAAAACTGGGAATTATAGAGAATCTTACCAATTTTATGGTTATGACCAAAATATTGAATACTCTCATGAAGTACCTAGATCTAGGAAAGTGGACAATTTAATCATTATTAAAAAATCTATGGTGCATAAAAGAGGTGTAAGATGTGTAAGAGGTGTAAGAGGAGTTACTTATTATTCCAAGTTTCTTGAACATGACTATTGGGGGCGTTGAATTTTTTCCATGGTTAATAATTTTGACTCATAGTTTTGGATTTAGCTTGGTGGTTTCTCATTTTATTTTTTTATATTTTGGAAGTAGGCAATATATGATTGTAATGTTATTTTATAGGTACTCTTATGCTATAATATTATAGTTAAGGGATAAGTGATTGTATTGTTGTACACTTTGATTGTGATTAATATAAGTTTGGGTCTCTTTAGTGGTGTAATTTTTTGTAATGGTTTCTCCACGTGTGCATGGTGTCATAGTTAGTATTTTTATGTTTATTTTTCCATTATTACATTAATCTTATTGGATTAATCACATGATTTATTAGATCAAATCTCTATTATTTTAATATTCTCATCATGTCATTTACCTTGTTAATCAATATTATGAAGAGAATTACAACAAATTGCAAGGACATAGGTTGCGTCAATACCACTAATAAGATGAGAACTCACTCTTACCAATATTACAACACAACCATTAATTTATCATACTTAAGATCTTAACTTTCCATCGAATTTAGTTTTTAATAGTAGCTAAAAACATCAAGAAGATGTATTTATTATAAGAGGCAACTAATGTTTAAAAACTATATCACCATTACAAGTTAAGAAAAATTCAAAGACATAAAATAATCTTTAAGGAGTATTTAAGACATGCCTTTGTCATTGTTACATATTTATACATTAAACCTTTCTAGTTTGAATGAGGGTGTGTATGTACATAATAATATCACAATATTTCATTATATTCATTTGTCCTAGTGCTAGGTAAGGACCATCTATTGAAAGTATATATAAGTATAAATCTAATTGGTGTAGTTCTAGCGCATGCAATTTCTAATTCATAACCAAGATCAAACAAAATTCATAAACATATCATAATTAATTTAAAATAAGATAATTTTTAAATTAATATACTTAAATTTTTTGTCTTCACAATCAAACTCTAGAGAAAATAAAACCTTCCCGTTCCTCTTAAGTGAAAAAGGTAAAACTACAAGATATATCAGCACTTAGTCAACATGCACTTTGATCCTTTGATAAATATACTTGTGCATGTCATTTAAAAACTAAGAGTTCCACTATACCTTAGAGCACATCTTCATGAACAACTATGAAATTATATTAAATGAATTAATTGTTGGCAGAATGTCATCATTGATGTCAAAAGGAGTTGGAATCTTACTTTTCATTGATGTCAAAGGGTAGTCATGTTGGTTGATGTCAGTGGACTAACTCAGGAAGTTTGTTTAAAGATACAATGCAAGTGTTGAAGAGTTTGCAAAAGTTCAGTCTTCAGGCCTCGGGCTTACTGTATATTGCTTGTTGAAGGAGGAAAGAGTTAGTGAATTTGAGCTAGTCTAATCAGGCATCAGACTTCAGACTTTGAGCATACCTCATACCGATTTCATAAAGGAATGAAGAAAGAAATGAGTTAAGTCTGAAAAGGATTCAGACATTGGGCTTCAGACAGTTAGCTTATGACTTACCCTTATGTTCGAAGAAAGGAGTATGGTGGAACCCCGACCCATGAGAAGGTTTTAGGCATTGTGGGTCAAATTTAAGGCTTTCACCTTAACATTTATGAAGTATGGTGAAAGATGAAAGCCATAAGACCGACAATCGAAAGGGTTAAGTCCTTTGAGAAAGAAGATGTTCGGGCATCGCGATTTGGTAGGGAGGCTTATGCCTTACCGAAAGGTATGAGAAGTGGTATGATGAAAGGTTGACATCTGACTTCCGATAAATGCATGTATGTTTCGATGCTTTGTGTTTCAGTGTTCAAAGTTTTATGTGATGGCTTGCAACTCATTGAAAGAATGGAAAGCAGTAAAGTGGAAGGGTGAACCCCAACACTTGCCAAGCTCAATGCAAAGATGGTGTCTCACACTTTAGAGTTTCATAGGTATGAGTTATGGCTTACGATAGACAAATGTTAGTGGAGTCTGACATATACATGGACAGGTGGTGACATATGATTGCATTGCCTAGTTTATTCACATCACTATTGTGAATAAAATAGTGCTGAGCAAAATGCGATAGGCAAAGGGTTGTGATGAAGAATTGGTGGGTCCCATTCTCATAAGAATGATGGAGCAATAAGGTGGACACATGTTCAAAGAGACAACTGACATGATCTAATTGCATCATTGTGTTTCTTTACATCACGATTTACATTCTTTATGCGCAAACAAAGTTGCACTAGGAAAAGTGAATCTGATGTCAATCCAATAATAAAGATTAAGAGAAAAAGATCAAATAATGATTGCACTTCGGCCTCACATCACAAAAATAGATTTGGATGCCCTAAGTGAGGTTGTGATAGTCATATACCAAGAGATGAAGATAAATGGTGATAGTTTAAAGAAATCTTATCCAATGGTTGTGTTTTAAAGTTGGAAATGATAAAGAAGAATCAATTAGATCATGACACAAAGAAAACAGATCAATGACCCAAGTTTAAAGTTGAAGATCTCAAATGGCTATAATAGTATGAACGAGGGTTTCACTTGGTAGCCGCCATAAAGCATGAAATTAATTAGTTCAGCTACCCTAGTGACCAATTTGATTAGCGATTTGATGTGCAGAGTGATGACACAAACTGCAAAGGTGATTGAAATCAGGATCAAATCAATCATACAAGGGATGCATTCAATGCATATCTAAATTAGGATTTTGCAGGTTGCCAATTTTAGTAAGTTCATCAAATCTATATAGAAATTAATGATGATGGTATATGGATCGATGTACATGAAGCTTGTTGGAGAAGATAGTGAGTTAAGAAAACCCTAGCAGAAGTTTACATATCGTAAAAAACTTGAATATGCAATTAATTTGGATGGTGGTGCATGGTTCAAAGAATTAATGCTTTCTAATGAAGTCATAAAAAATAGACAAGAAGAAAATTGGTGAAGTGTGAGTAGTGTGACTGAGAGAGAAGTAGACAGAGAATGCACATGCTGAGATAGAGTGAAACCCAAAAAAAATATAGAACATCATCAAGGGTTTGCATTCAAGGTGCAAAGCAAAAAGAGAGAGTGGTGTAGAGCAAAGATTTAGGTTGCAAAAGATTGTAACAAATCGTGAGTAGTTACAAAACATAGTTGCAACATTGAACCAGATTCAATTGAATCAATTGTAATAGCTTTCATTGTAAATCTATTTGGTGGGTGCCATCAGATAACCAGGTAGGTGTTCAGTGTAGGGAGTGGATGCTCCTAAAACTAGGGGATTGGAGTCTCCTTAGGGTTGGTGCCCTTAAACAATTGTAATCAATTTTTTTCATCATGAGGTTCGATTAGGACAATAGATCCTAGTAGTTATTCTCACTGTGGTTTTTCCCATATTGGATTTTCCACGTATATCCTATGTTGTGTGTATGGTTATTTCTCTACTAGTTCAGTTTAATCTACACTAAAAGGGCTAAAATGAATTAATTTGCATAAAGTATTAAGAGTCAAATTTTAAATTGATCTACTAATTCACCCCCCTCTCAGTAGATAGTTGTGTTCCAACATTAATACCTTAATTTTAGAGGATTTTCACATATTTAATTCATAATATAATCTTTAACTATTAACTCTCTTTTCTTAATTATTTATCCTTATTGAACTAACATATATTAACCATACTCTCCCTTGGAAATAAATAATAAAGTGAGGAGAAACCTCTTATACCATTGACATATTGATAACATGTACCTCTCAACCAAAGCTAGGAGGGACTTAAAAAAGGGAAGGTAGTCCTAACGTTTCTTAACCTTGTGGTGTAACATACCCAATGTTTACTCAACAATTTTCACCTAAGTTTAACTTAGACAGTGAATAACACAAGTTTCCAAAAGCAGGGAAATGAAAATTTTCCTTTTCAATAGTATAATTACACATTGCATAAATAATTTCCACATATCATTGCATAAGTGAAATAACATTACATTACTCCGAGTAAGTGAAACTCATCTTTTCAAATATACATTACAATTGATTCATGATCATATTCATAACTCACAAGAGTTCAATGGTCAAGGTGTCCTCATCTAGATCACATTTCTTCTGTTTCACAAGCCTCAATTGTCATCTATAAGAGGGAGAGCATCACCCAAGCACTTTCCTCTTAGTGGTCCCCGACATATCTTCCTAACCAGAAAATGGCCCTACCCTTCAATGAAGAGTTTGTTATGGAAACCTCTAAAAATTCACATCTAAGTATTTGGTGTTGTGTCCTACATATCTAGTATTACCATACAACTATGGATACCCTCCAACCATGCATGAATCTACTGAATAGCTATGCAAAACTAGATCACAGTGAACTGACAAAGTGTAAGCAATGACTTCTACACCTACTTTGGCCAAAGTTTTGATATATATAATGAATCCACTTTCTATGAAGCAGTGTCATATGTTCAACCACCCTTACTTGACTTGAAAACTTTATTGACCAATGGATAACTCTTCTCTTGGTTTTCTCCCAAGATTATCATTCATAAACAAGATTCATTCCAAAGTAATGACACACTAATAGTGATTTCAAGACCAAATAAGTTTGACACAATCTCTTGAATACCGTGTTACATGCTTGTAACATATGAGACCTGAAAACTACCTCTTACTCAAGTGTTTACCCTAACCCTGGGGAATAACCTACCCTTCTGATATAAGGGATTTAATATTTTGAGAACACAATCTCTCTACTCATGGAAAGATTACCATGTACACATAGGTATTCATATCACATTATCATTCAATAGATATTCAAGAAAAACATACTTCCATTATGACTTCCAATCCCTATGTTGAAAAGCATATAACTCATTCATAGATCATAATATAATATTGTATTATGATATTAACCTATCACCTTATTTTAGCTTCTCTTTGATATGTTACTCAAACAATATAATCAAAATAACTACTTATCATGCACTTTAAGATTCAATATGCAACTTATCTTATGTATTTATAATATAGCTCTATGAATAGACAATCTATCTATTTGCACATGCACTCTCATTCTTTCCAATAGTAGAAATAGACACACAATGATAGTACAATCATATTTAAACAAAAATAAAACTTAGAATCATAATTAAAAATGAGAAAGAGGAAGAGATATCTTTAATTATGCTTGGATTAAAATAGCTCCTACAACTCCTTGCTCCAAAAATCAATAACTTAGCTCGATGCCTTCTCTATGCTCAACTCTCAAACTATGATCTTCTCACAATCCTCAAGAATACTCTATACTCTTCTAACTCACAAAACACTATTGCTCTCAAATGATAAAATGAATGCATAAAACACTATCTCCTCACAACCTCATGTATATCCTATGCTCAGAGAAATAATAAGAATGCACTCAAAAAATGAACAAAACTATGAGTAGCTGCATCCTTTTATAATGAAATGGAGAAGTGGTCAATCCCTTTAAGATAGATATGCCTTTCTTAATTTTCTGCCACCTCTAAATTTCCTTGCTAGTTGTGGTACTTAGTTGGGAAAAAATCAGTTAAAGGAAGACTCTCAAAACAACTTAACCTCCTCATAGGCTTGTTGGTGCAACCTTCTTTGTTTGTTGTCAAGTTTGATATAGTAGACTAAGTCTCCCATATGACACATTAAGTTGCCAATTCAAAAATCAATTCAAAACTTACTCATGTGCCCTCATACGTGGGCTGCAACTTACCTTTTACCTAGTCAAACTTGCATATATGGCATGGTAATTAACATGCTCAATATGGTATAGAGTCTCATGACTCATAATGACTCACAATAACAGTTATATACTTACCTTTATGAGTGGATTTTTTGCCACTTTGCTTGCCTTGCCTGATATTTCATGCCTTCATTATATGGTTTCCATTGCATCAATTAATATTAATATTAATATAATAATAATAATAATAATAATATATATACATTTATATTATTTTCTTATAGAAATCACTCATTATTTATATATATATTTGGGTGCACACATATGTACTATGTATCTACATAATCTACATATGGGTATATGTAGATATTACTATCTGTGTATGCTCATACCTACATATGTATGTCTATATGCGTCATTATATACACACACTTATATATATATATATACAATAAATAACATACATTTAATCACAAAAGTTTTAACATATTAACTTAAATTAGCTAATCAATCAAGGAGGGTTAAAGAAAATCGACACAAACTTCCCTATCAACCAAGAACTATCAACTTAGACTTAGCACTTATCGACACAAAACTCAAGTTGACTCAATAAGGTTCTCTTATCCTATGTAATGGACGTGTGTGTCTACTCAGACTTATCCTATGTAATGCATGTGTGCATCTACTCAGATAGACATACAAATGGTTTCCATACCAACCTCCTCTCCTAGGTGATACTCTCCCTCCCCCTCTAGAGGGTTTGAACCTTTCCTGCATCCAACTTAGTGTAACATGTATGTAGTTAGCTAACAACATGTAAATCATATGCATCATATATCATTGTATAAGTGAAAAATTGCACCCGTCGCAATTTCGCATACATTCTTGCATCTACTTTAGTGTCCACTCCCTTAGCATCTTGAGTAGGCTCATTTTAGCCCCTGCATCAGCCTATCTCCCTCTCAGGATGCTCCAACACCCCGTTTCAGAAGCCACCCTCATGTGTTATCTTTTCATTGAACTTCACACTTTTCCCATTCACGTTGTTTTGTAGTGTGACGTGTCTAGACACTAGTGCGCTACGTGAACGTCTGAGTGTCGCGCTAGCGTCCTGCAATGTGTCAATGCTCAGACGACAGTTTCCAAGCATGCTTTCTGCTTGTCAGCTAAGTTTGTCGATGGAAATGGCTTGAGATTATCTGTAACCGCCCAAGAAGCTTCCTTTATTCCTCTTTAATCCATTCTTTCCATCAATTTACATCTTCTAACTTCTTCCAAGTCTTGATGGCACTTCTCTTGCTTCATTCCAGCTTTTAGCCTCACTCCATCACTTGCTTGCATAGCTTCATACAGCTTGTTGTAGCAGCTTCAAGCTCTCTCAATCTCTCTTAGTTCCACTCTTGCAACTTCATCTCCTTCACTTCATGCTTGTGAGCATCCTAGGATTCCATATCCCTACTATTTGCATACTTGGTGTGATAGGTTCTCCTCCTCAAGCGAGGTTTGCTTTTATCACCTCTTTTGTGATACAAGTTCTCCTCCTTGAGCGGGGTTTTCTTTTATCACACGCTTATTTGGTGGTGTGGGTTTTACTCCTGAGTGGGTTTTGTTTTCACCACACACTTCATTCATCACACTCTTTCTCTCTATCTTCTTGGTTGTCCGTAGAGGTGGGAACACCGAAATAGGAGTTTGATCGAGGCAACCCCTATACAACCCCAACATTTTCTCCAAATATCACACTTGCATGTTTTGAATACATTCATTTGGTGGAGGCTTCATCACTCACGTGGTTGTAAGTATTTCTTTCCTTTCTTCTTCTTATCTTAATTAGTTTTACTTCACTCTATTTCAATTTTGTCACTTTCTTGCATTTTAAGATTTCTTAGCAACCTAATAGCTAGTAGTCATTTCGGCATTTTATGAGACATTCTCACTTTTTGATCTGTATGAGACGCTAGCACGCCTTTGGGATGCTAGTGTGCCGCGTTGTCGTCTGTATCCTGCATTGCAGTCCTTTGGCCAAGAGCTTGTCAATTTGTCCAGAAAATCTCTGTGACCTGCTCTTTCGGATTCTGAAACTTTTGCCGTTGTTCCATTGAGGTAGTTTAGGGAAGTTTGCCCTGTGAGGCTCTCTAAATGAAGAGAAATTATGAGTAGCGAATCCCCCTCTTCTACATTTTGGTGAACCTGACGTGAAGAACAATGTTCTTCAAAAAACTAGGAATTTATTTACCCCTACTTGGCAGGGTCGTAACTTTTAAATCGGTGCTCAAAATTCATAACCGTTTGCACCATTGGAAAGGTTTCCTAGAGAACTAGTTCAGTCACTAAAATACGAGTGCCTTTGGCAATCATATTTTAGGGACCGACACAAGTTCTGACCTTAAATTCTGCTCCAAAAACCTCTGAAAATGCAAATTACTAGAACATAGAAAATACCAAAAAAATCGTAATGAATTTAATATCTTCTTTTATTAGTTATGTATCTAATTTTGCTCAAAATGTTAATGATATTCCATTTAATGCATGTGATAGTGACTCGAATTTACCCATGTCACTTGGTGTCTTTGATCCTTCTCACGAAAGTCCTCTTACTTCAGAGGATATTTTGTCACAAGAAGATGAAATCGTTGATACCTTTCTTAATGTTACTCTACCTTCTCTTCATTCTAATGCACTCTCTTCTAGAGATGATGCATTTGTGGATGATGAATCTACCTTTCATTCTAATGCACTCTCTTCTAGAGATGTTGCATTTATGAATGATGAGCCCTATCTTTGTTCCAATGCATTCTCTTCTAGAAATGATGCATTAGCGAATGATGAACCTCCTTCCACATCTAATTCTCCCTAGATCAATGTTGAGAATGTTTCTTCAAATAATTATTACACATTTGATCCTATTTGGGTCGATGTTGAGAATATGTATTCAAATAATTATTCTACTAGTCGTGATGATTTAGTAAATGTAATCTATGTCTCTGCTGCCCCTCAAAGGCCTAAGAGATTGATCATTTACATGACTTCAGCTAGTCTTTCTCCTAAAAACGTTTGTTCTATCGATGTTGTTCCATTTGATAGTAACTCTCCTGATCTTCCTAAGGCTCGCTCTTATAGAGCGATAGCCCATACTTATGAGAATAGAATGAATAAGCAACCAAGTCTTCCTTTAGCTCCTAAACCCGCGATTAAAGCACCTAGTGATTATGATCTTGTTGAGAAACCCCATGTTACTTCGGCTAAGATCTCCCTATGGGACTTGCTTCAGTTTGCTCTAGTTTATCAAGGTATGCTTCAGGAAGCCTTGCAAAAGATCCTCTTGCCTTCTTCCGCTAGGCCAGTAGATGTTGATGCATTGATGCATGTATTTGTGCAGATTCGCCAAATATTACGTTCTATTTGCAGGAGCTCCTATCTTTGGAAGTACAGAAGCAAGCGAATCCTCTAATGATTATAGTCAACATTAATAAAATTGGTATTAGATGTACTCTCGTTGATGCCGGTTCGGCGCTTAATGTATGTAGCATTGATCTATTTCCTAAGATTAATATTGACTCATCTTCTATTAATACTTCTTCTATTGACATTCATGGGTTCGATAATGTCGGTTGACAAGCCCTAGGCACGGTAGTTTTTCCTTTGAGGTTGGGACCCATTATTGTACCTACCCTTGTATATGTTATGGTAGAAAAGTTACCTTACAACCTCCTTCTTAGTAGACCGTGGATTCACACTATGGGCGCAGTCTCGTCTACCTTGCATAAATGTATTAAGTTCATTTGTAACAATAAAGTAGTCACAATTAAGGCTGACCTTGATGCTATGCACTTATGTGAGATGGTTGTTGTTGGTTGAGCTTCGGTTGTGCCTACTCTTGTCCCTTCAGTATCTTCCACTATGTCGATGTTTACTCCAGCAGTACCTATTACAAAGGATACTCTTGAGATAAATGTCCTTGAAGAAGATCCTTCTGAAGCAAGAAAGCTTAAGTTTGCTCCTTCCACATCCTCCCAAGAGGATGCATGTCTTGGTGATGATTAGGGTTCCTTAGACTTTATAGATTCCTTTATTCAGGAATATAAAGTTGACCCAATCTGCTTAGACCTTCTGACAACACCATCCATACCTATTATCAAAGATTATTGTTCTTTTGTATTGCGGCATGGTGTGAGTGTAAATTGTAATGTTCTTGGTGTCGATCCTCCTTCTGAGGAAGATGATCACACTTTTGATAAAGAGGTTAATGTTGGTAGTATTGTCAAGGAAGATGATGGTGATCTCGTAGAGGAGAATAATCCCCTTTGTCAGAATAATTATCTCTATGGAGATCCTCCTCCTTTGTCTTCTACCCTTGTATCTTCTCCTTGTGAGCAGTAAAGTCTTTATCCACAAGAGAAAGGTTTACTTCCTACTCCTCATCCTTTATATATGCAAGAGCGTATTTTGTTGTAGCTTCTAAAAGCTTTCTTAATCACTCTCCCTTCTCCTACAAGCAAGAAACCTCATAAACATAATAAAGCAAAAGATTCTTTCTGTGCATACCATCAAGTGCCTGGCCATTCCACTAGTGAATGTAAGGCCTTGAAAGATAAAATACAACTTCTTGATTCAAGTGCCATCAAACTCCCGTCTGATTGACGCACCTGCCTTTACTTCGCATGACAGGTGATATCGAGGTTCACCTCTATCATGTTCTAAGTATCTTGCATGGTTCTCCTCCCCTATATGATGGGGGAAATGATAACTCATCATGGAGATGTGTGTCCTTCTTAAGGACCCCCTCTCTTCTCTATGTCTTTCAAATGAAGTGTCCCTTGAGTGGACCCCTTTTCTCTTTTGAAGGGTTGACGAGGGACCTCTTTGAAATCTTTTCTCTCAATCCAATTCATTAGAGTCTAGCTTGGGGGCAGCCCGACTAGACCTATTTCATATCTTTGCGTCTAGCTTGGGGGCAACCTTACTAGACCTATTTCATACAGTCATGTCTAGCTTGGGGGCAGCTTGACTAGACCTTGCTTTTCAAATGGTGCGTCCCTTGAGTGGACCCCTCTTTTTTCACATTGGGTTCCTGAGGGACCCCTTTAAAGGTTTTCCAACTTATCGATAGTCTGCGTAACTATCTGCTTACTCGCCTACATGGCCGCTTTCTGACATGTTCTATCTGTGGGTAGACGTGTCGCCGCTTTTTGACTCTGTGGAGTCTACTTCCTTTGGTTTCCTCCATGTGAGAAATCTTGGGGGATACCTCCCTACAGGTCCGAGAGCCTGTAGGGTGATTCCTTTGAGCTTCCTCCATGCAAGAGATCTTGGGGGTGGCTCCCCTATAGGTCTGTGGGTTTGTAGGGCACTTTCTTGGGGTTTCCTTCATGTGAGAGTTCTTGAAGGATACCTTCCTTGTAGGTCTACGGGTTTGTAAGGTGCTTTCTTGACTTCTTCCATGTGAGAGATCTTGGGGGATGCTTCCTTGCACGTTGCGGGCCTGTGAGACATTACATACTTACTTGGTGATACAGGTTCTCCTCCTCGAGTGGGTTTGCTTTTATCACCTCTTTTGTGATACAAGTTTTCCTCCTCAGCAGGGATTGCTTTTATCACTCCTACTTTGTGGTGTGGGTTCTACTCCTGAGCGGGTTTTGCTTTAACCACATGCTTTGTTCATTTCTATCTTTCTCTTCTCAATTATATATACTAGATCGAAGATCAACACCTTCTTCATCCTAAGTATATTCTCCTTCTCTCTTCATCTTAAAATTCTCCTATGTGTTGGGGATGACGCATAGTACTAGACAACCTTTTACATCGAGGTCTCTTTACTTTGCTGACTCAAATCCTTTAGCTTTTTATATTCTAACATTGTTGACTAGTGCAGGTTTTTCCCGTCTAATTTATTGGTTTTGTAGGACTTAGGCCTCGGGGCATGCTTCCTTGGATACAAAGATTTTTCTACTTTCTCTACAGTATCCTTTTGGCATATGATGTTATTTATGTTTAGTAGATTTCCTTTAGTGTGCATATTAATCTAGATTCATATTCCCGCTAAAGTGGGGCAAAATGTATAAGCGTAAAATTGTACCCCTCACAATTTCGCATACATTCTTGCATCCACTTTAGTGTCCACTCCCTTAGCATCTCGAGTAGGCTCATTTTAGCCCCTGCATCAGCCTATCTCCCTCTCAGGATGCTCCAACACCCCTTTTCAGTAGCCACCCTCATGTGTTAGCTTTTTGTTGAACTTCACACTTTTCCCATTCACTTTGTTTTGTAGTGTGACGTGTCCAAACACTAGTGTGTCACGTGGACGTCCCCGCGCTATACTAGCATCCTGCGATGTGTCAATGCTCAGATGACCATTTCCAAGCATGTTTTCCACTTGTTAGCTAAGTTTGTTGGTGGAAACGGCTCGAGATTCTTTGTAACTGCCTGAGAAGCTTCCTTTCTTCCTTTTTAATCCATTCTTTCCATCCATTTGCATCTTCTAACTTCTTCCAAGTCTTGCTGGCACTTCTCTTGCTTCATTCTAGCTTTTAGCCTCACTCCATCACTTGCTTGCATAGCTTCATACAACTTGTTGTAGCAGCTTCAAGCTCTCTCTCTTAGCTCCACTCTTTCAACTTCATCTCCTTCACTTTATGCTTGTGATTAGCATCCTAGAATTCCATATCCCCTACTATTTTCATACTTACTTGGTGATACAGGTTCTCCTCCTCGAGCGGGGTTTGCTTTTATCACCTCTTTTGTGATACGGGTTCTCCTCCTCGAGCGAGGTTTGCTTTTATCACACACTTATTTGGTTGTGCGGTTTCTACTCCTGAGCGGGTTTTGTTTTCACCACACACTTCATTCATCACACTCTTTCTCTCTATCTTCTTGGTTGTTCATGGAGGTGGGAACATCGAAATAGGGGTTTGACTGAGGTAAACCCCTATACAGCTCCAACATTTTCTCTAGATATCACGCTTGCAGGTTTCGAAGACATTCATTTGGTGGAGGCTTCATCACTCATGTGGTTGTAAGTATTTCTTTCCTTTCTTCTTCTTATCTTAATTAGTTTTACTTCACTCTATTTCAATTTTGTCACTTTCTTGCATTTTAAGATTTCTTAGCAACCCGATAGCTAACAATTGTTTAGGCATTTTCTGAGACATTCTCGCTTTCTGATCTATACGAGACGCCAACGCACTGTGCTATCGTTTGTATCTTGCGTTGTCATCCTTTGGTTGAGAGCTTGTCAATTTGTCCAAAAAGTATCTATGGCCTGCTCTTTTAGATCCTGAAACTTTTACCACTGTTCCATTGAGGTAGTTTAGTGCAGTTCGCCCTGTGAGGCTCTCTAAATGAAGAGAACTTGTGAGTAGTGAATCCCCCTCTTCTATAATCATAAACATCATTAAAGCATTTAAAAAGTAATTCATCATAACACATATTCATAAATTCCACTCATCCATTGAAATTTCATCAAAATATAATCATGCATTAAAAACTTATTTACTCATAAAAGTAATAGTATGTGGTAAGTTACAAACAATGAGGTGACATAACATGTGAAGTTGGTTGAGTACATATATATCTAATCAATGTTCATTAAACTCTTAAAGACCATCTCCTTTTAAGAGATGAAGGAATAAGAAAGTACATTTATAAGAAGAAAGGAACACTTTGATAATGATAAGTAGTTGAGAAAGTTCCTTCAATAATCAAAGTGAAGTCCAACTTTATTTATTTATAATTAATTAGAATTATAACCATATTTTTAATATGGGATGGGAGGTAAATTATAGATCTCACAAACAAGAAATTAGATAAAGTAAGTCATAAGAAAAAGTCTTATTAGTTTGTTACTAAGCATCGAGAAGAAAAGTGCATATGCTTACAATTTTCTTTATTCATTTTATGTCACTTTGTGTGGATGTGTTTAATGCACGATTGTAACTCACAATTAGAGTCTTTTGGCATGCTCATTAATCTAAGACTAAACCCAATTCTTTGAGATGCAATATTCTTGGGTTTAGAATCCACTTGACCTATTTCTTAGTAGTTTTCCCATCTTGGACTAAACTACACATTTTTTTGTTCCTTGAATTGGATTACAAGCTTAGTTTCATACACTTTTCTAAAATTCAAATTCTTGCATTCTAAGCTTGACAATCCTAAGATGTGATCATTTTCCTTTGATGTGAGCACCATAAAGTTTAAATTTTTGTGTCTAGGGTTATATATGCAAATACATTATCTTAGGTTACTTTCATGCAACATGATATATCACCCACAGTGTTAAAGGAACACAAATGCATCTCTACTCTTATGATAATTAAATCATTAGTCCTCATTTGCTAGCATTAGACATCAACAACAATCAATGATTGATATTCAATATTCATTATCAAAGCATGCTATAAAGACACCTTCAAACACAATCACTCATTTTCTTGCATAAGGTTTCAATAACATTCACATATTAGCTTAGTGACATTGATTTCCACGATTTACATTAATAATCATGCCACCCTTATCTCTTTTACTATTGTTAATGTAGACATTGAAAAATGTCCTAGGCCTACAAGCATCATTTTCCACTTCTTCTCCCCATAATTAAATAATTTTAATCATTTGATTATGGTCTAAGTCATAAATGTACTTTTCCCTTTGTTCTTCCTTGATTAATTAAATAGATTATTTATATTTATTTAATTACGTCATTAATATCCCTTTCTCTCTTTAATTAAATAAATTCTTATTTATTTACTTATTTTCATTTTTCTACTATAATTACATAATTATTTTAATTATTTAATTTCATTAGCTTTTTCTTCCATAATTAAATAAATTTTATTTATTCAATTATTTTCCACCTTTCCCTCCACTATTAAATAATTATTTTAATTATTTAATATTTGTCATTTTCCTCCATTTTTAATTAAATTGCTATTTTAATTAAAAGTCAACCTTTTCTCTTTCTTCTATAATTAAATAATCATTTTTATTTAATTATTCACTTTCCCTCCTAACTTAGATAATTTTATAATTATTTAATTACTCTAGCCATCCAATTGGATAAAGTTTTATTGCCTTTTAATTTCCATTGTCTAATGAGAAAAAAATGTCTCATCTATTAGCTAAATAAAAACATGTATTTTACTTAATTATGAAGTTTATCAAGACTGAGCATGATGAGGAAAGTAAGAGATTTTCAGTTGGAGCAGTCAAGACTTCCTCATATCTTGAAAATTACGATATGGGCTCTTGAGATTTTTGGACAAAAATTAGGAGACAAGAAGGCAAAAAACCCATTAAATTTCATGAAAACCCAATTCATGGTTTGAGAGAAAACATCACCAGTCCGATGCTCCAGAACTTTGCTTTCATGCTCCAAAATTTTTGGAGCTAAAGAAGGATCTAAGTGAATGATAAGTATGATAGAATTTATGAAGAGGTTGAGTAGTTTGGGCTTCTATGAGCAGTTAAGGGACATCAGTTAAGAGCATTTAGGGGGCAATTCCAAGCATCTAAGGCAGGTTGTTGGGTTGTGCAAACAAATTGAGCATATCTAGGAGGTAGTTTTGGGCAGTTTGAACCTTTTTGTAAGCATCTAGGAGTTGTTTTATTAGCTTTAATGATACACAAGGGAAAGGAAAAATGATGAAGACTGCAATGACCTTCATCACTGTCCATCTTTAACTAAACCCTATTTTTCCCCTAACCCTATTTCCTTGCTTCTCAAAGCAATCTCATCCATTGATCTTCATCATTTAATCTTGGCCCTTCATTCAAATTTGGTTTTCTATAAAAGAGACCTATCCCTTTCATTTCAAGGCTACAACCACTGAATATTTTGCTATCATTATCACTAGGCTTATTATTGTATACTCTAAATTTGAGGGCAAGCAAGCATATAAAGCAAAATGGAGAAGAGCAATGAAGGTGATTCAACCATGACATAGGAATTTTAGTAATATTGCTTGGTTATTTTATGTTTCTATGTTCATTTGTGCTTCATTGTTGGACTAGGGTCTTTAGGGCTTGAGTTTTATGTATTTGGTGGTTGATACTATTGATTCATGCCTTTTACCTTGATTTTACCCTATTCTACAATTAACATAACCTAAGGGGTTTGACAAATGGTCAAAGAAGTTTGCACTTCAACACTCACATAGTAGATTCCCAATTATACTCTTTAACACCACATTATTTTCCTTAACTCAAAATATATGTTAGGTGAACACTATATGTTGACATCAAAGATTTATTTCTATAATGGACTAAGTGTGGATAATGAAAATATGGATCACAAATATCAACAATGCAAAACTCACACTCTCACAATCACAAAGAAAGTCATCATAGCTAAGATCTTGACTTAGAATATAGAATTTAGATAACAAACAAAGTCATCATAGCTAAGATCTTGATTTACTTCATTGTTCTAGTTGCTCTTCAAACTAACAAACTATGAAAGAACAATAATGATATGATGCAATGATAATGATAAATGGTCAAAGATAAATGATACCTATGCTTGATAAATGCTTGATAATGCTTGAAAATACTTGAAAATACTTGATAATGCTTGATAGATTTTGATCAAAAAATTGCTAGAGAGATCTTGACAATAAAAGTGCTAAGGAGATTTTGACAATAAAAGTCCCAAGAAGATCATGACAATAAAAGTGCTAGGAGATCTGAATGGAATGAAAGCTTCTTATTTATATGCTTCACTTAACATT
The DNA here is from genome assembly GCA_007258455.2 of Sequoia sempervirens. Lineage (NCBI taxonomy): Eukaryota > Viridiplantae > Streptophyta > Pinopsida > Cupressales > Cupressaceae > Sequoia > Sequoia sempervirens. The sequence goes on along the minus strand of VDFB02281492.1, from coordinate 402,454,369 downwards.
TGATCAATGGTGGAGATTGATTGACAAGATCAATGGATAAGAAAATTCAAGATAGGGTAAGACCCAAATTTTAAATTTTGAAGAAAAAAAGAATTAATTAATTAAATAAAATTTATTTAATTTAAATAATAGCTTGAAGAAATAAATAAATATTAATTTATTTGTTTTAGAAGAAAATATTTATTTTAATTTATTTAAAAAAAGAGTGTTAGCTAATTAAATAGAGGAAAACATTTAATTTAAATAAATTATTTTTTAATTTATTTAAAAGAGGAGTATTAGCTAATTAAATATTTTTTTAAAATTATTTAATTATAAAAGACAAAAAATAAATTGTGAATTTTAATTTTCATTAATATTGGAATATATATATATATTAAGATAATTAAATAATTGAAAAATGAAAAATGGATGGAAAGGAAAATGTTAGCTTAAATTTTTTAATTAATATAAATAGTAGAAATTATAAGGATAATGATGAAATGACAAGATGAATGCATTAGCCATGTTTAGGTGTCTACACTAACCTATGCTCATCAAGATATAATTGTACTAATTGACTCGATAAAAATACAAGTGTTTTCTATCTCTTTGTTATAGCATCATAGAATCAAAATCCTACATCATATCCATTTCAAAGCAAGCTTTAATCTCTCTCAATTTTTTTTCCAATTATTTTATCCCCACCTCAACAATTTATATAAAATAGAAACTATAATTAATTTATCTATTAAACATATATTTCATTCAATAGAAATAACCATCCTTAGACTTTTTGCACCCACCATCTAACTTCCAATTCTATCCATAAAAGAACTTTCTTATTTAAAAACCCCACATAAGTTGCCCCATCTAGAACTATATGTGTACTTCTAGAAGCCTTCACCAAGTGCACAGTAATACGTCTTGACCAACATTCCATGTATGCGCCAAAGTCCTTTATCGTTTTTCAAAACAACAAAAGGGCATGCAGAAAACAGAGAGAGAACAATCTTCTCAATTGTGACATGTTCCCCTTTCCATTTACTTTACTCCTCACTATGGGGAACAAGTGTTATTTTTTCTAGATATAATAGTAAAATATTTGCATGCCTAAGTTAAAAGTTAGACTACAGACAAGGTGGGACCACATTTATTCACTAATTTAAATAGAAAAACTAAGAACAAACGTGAATGGAAATAATATTAGTGGTTGTTGATATTGGTCTGTTGGTAAAAGTGTATCCCATGAAATCTTTTGAAAGACAATATATATAAAAAAAATTTATGGGGAAGTTACTGAATTGAATCAGCGATCTGTCTGCATCTTCTTCTTGTTGATACTGCTTACATCACAGATCAAGTCTCCAGGTGAGCATTTTTCTGTGTGCTATGCGCTCGCTGTTTCTTTTTCTCACTCTGTGTTATTTTCTTAATTTATGAAGTTTAGGTTGGTTTTTAATGGTGTTTACAGTTATAGGCAGTCTTGTAGAGAAGGTTGGCTTCTGGGGTTGCTGAGAAATATAACAAATTAATTATGTACAGATTTTGTATGGAGGATCATGATGAATTGTTTTGGTGGGTGTTTTCAGAAAATTCAACTATGCTTTATTTTTAGTTCTTCTTATAATGTTTTTGATTAGTTTCCATGGTGTTGTGAGGCTTTTCTTTTTTCTCTGAGAGGGTTTCAACTTTCTTTGTTAGAATTAAGCAGCTTTAAGACATAAATAACAGTTTCTTATCATTAGAAGCAATCCTCTCCCTTACATTCATAGAGAATCCATTTTCCTCTTATGAATAGATTATAATCTCTTCAGTGACTTTTTTTTTCAAATGATAAAACATAGAATGTCCACTAATGTCCCAAAATTCTGTCTAGACCCAGTTTATTTAGAGTAACTGAAATGGGTGATTTGGATTATTATTTGAACACCCGAAAGTAGAACAACGATGCGTTTGTATGTGATTGGATTGTTCTCCTTTTCTCTTTTTAAACCGAAAACGTCAAAACATATCATATCTTGTAATGCGTAGAATTGTTGTTAAATATTTCCATTTCGCAAAATAAGAAATATGAATACTATCTGCCTTTTTATTTCTCTCAAAACTGGTAACTCACATCCACCTGCTTATTTAATTCAAGAAAAGCACTATCAATGTTCAGAATAGTGTACAATATCTAACTTGGGATTTGCGTTTACCAGGGAGTAGCCTTCATTGCTTCATTAATACAGGGGTCATGGCTAACAGGGGCTAATGAGGGTCTGTACCTAGAGCTTGAACCTCGTTCAGCTGGACATAAATATTGTATTCTATTATATGGCAGAGATTATGCAGTTTTTGAAAAAGATTGGCCTTCAAGTTTTCTCTTATTTGAATATTTTTTTTGATTGTTTGGAGTCTGGACAGTTTTTTATGATACCAATGTTTGCAAATGTTTAAGGAGAATAGCTTATCCTCCATTGGACATTATATTCTGCTATTTGATACATAGAGCATATAGTTTTAAATCAAGATTAGCCCATAAAGTTTTCCCTTATCCCAGGATCTTTTTGTTTTTTAATTTGGCAGTTGTTCGCATTAGAAGGAGTTATTGGATGTTTAAGAAGAAGAGGCTCTCCGATGGAGACCGGAGGCAATTCCCTTATTTCTGGAACAGATGGGACTAAGAGGAAAGTGTCATATTTTTATGACCCAGATGTTGGAAACTATTACTATGGACAAGGTCATCCAATGAAGCCTCACCGGATACGAATGACACATGCTCTTCTTGTTCACTATGGTTTGCATAAGGAAATGCAAGTTCTTAAGCCCTTCCCTGCCAGAGATAAAGATCTCTGTAGGTTTCATGCAGATGACTATGTAGCATTTTTGAGAGGAATAACTCCAGAGACAACGCAGGACCAATTGAAGTTATTGAAAAGGTTTAATGTTGGAGACGACTGCCCTGTATTTGATGGGTTGTATCAATATTGCCAAACTTATGCTGGTGGTTCTGTTGGCGGTGCTGTCAAACTTAATCACAAACAATGTGACATTGCAATAAACTGGGCTGGTGGTCTTCATCATGCAAAAAAGTGTGAGGCATCTGGATTTTGCTATGTAAATGACATTGTTCTGTCCATCCTGGAGCTACTGAAATATCACAAGGTGCTTTTCCAAATATATTCTGTATCTGCATTATTTTCTACAATTTCATTTTCTTTTTTAGATAATTTATGGGGTTCTATTAAAGGGGCCTGTCCCATAAAATGTTAACATATAGACTTGCAACAACTACAGTACAGCTAACCAGCCTAGAAACAGAGAAAAAAAGAATATACATACTAATAGAAACACAACAAAACATAGCAACACATACAACTACCAGCAGCAGAAACCATCAAACACAGAAGAACATAACAAAACCCACAAAAGCTAAACATCACAGCTCTGCAAGCAAAAACTAGTGCAAGTGAGACACAGCCCAACACATCATTCCATTTATGGGAGGAGCCGTCAACCATCAATCTGGAGTGTACTATAAACACCATTGCCCGACATTATAACTGGCTTGAAAGTGGGCATGAAAGGACTCACTGCTGCCTTCTAGCTAGAAAATTCGAAGCCCTGAATCAACTCCACCAGTCAAACAGCATGAACCAAATGATCGTTCGCCAGGAGGGGCATAGTATACCTTCTTGTCAGCTTCATCGCACTGTTATGCTATGAGACCACCATGTGCTTAATTACCAGTTGCAGTTCTTGACAAAACTTTGCAAGCTTTTGCATATCCACTATTAAATCTTGCATAGTTGCATCCATGGCAATAATATCTACCTCTGTCATCTTCACAGGCTCTTTATCCTTGTCAACTTCCACTGAAGGCTCTACTAGAAAACCCACATTGCCCATATCTTGAATATCTGACACCATTGGGTTTTTACCAGAAATTAAATAAAACTTTCCTGCACAGCTTTGTCAACAACCACCACCTTTAGTTTGCCTAAAAAATCATCCATTATTGAGCTCTGAAAGCAGATGATAGCATTGTCCTCAATGCTCTCAGAATACAAGATAGCTTCAATCACATTTAGCTTCCCTACACTATTGCAGGTAAAATGTTTTTCAAGCTGTGATTCATCACCTTTCCATGGTGATACAGATCCCTAACACCGCCCTGTCCTGCTGTTCGCAGCATACCTACCTAGAAACCAATCAAACCGCTAGAGAACACCACAAAATCCACCAATGCCAATAATGATATGTAGGCCAAGGTCAGCTTTAAAATCATTCCTCCACATCATTAAAATACATGCTCCAAGCAGAAGGAGAAGCTAGCTTGCACAAATGAAATTAATAAAATGCAAACAATAGGACAACCATCATATACGCTGCAATTAATGATGATTTAATGAATCAATCTAGAGTTTTCCAAAATCCAACAAACATGTCGCTAGCAAAAACAAATGCTAAGGGGGTCAATCCTTGTCTAACAATTTAGCAAGGTTGGGCCATTTGTTCATTTCCCTGCTTTCTACGGAAGTGACCTCCTTATGATGAACCCTTGCACTCTCTAAGAAATCCACAACCCCATTTTGTTCTCTATAGAAATGCTTGACCATTATGATGAAAACTAGATTTCCAATAGAACAATTCGTCCAATAGTGCCATTAACTTACAATTTTGGACAGAATTGCGTATTCACTGCAATTGTAATAACCGGTAAGTCATCATCCACTTCAATTGAACTGTGCCCATCCATATAGGTTCCCTGAAGATCCAACAGGGGAGCTTCTATCTCTGCTTCATTACTTGGTTTAAAGCCTAGGAATTTTGAATCCCTCAACACAAAAGAATCATGAGAGTTTGTATTCACAAAACCTTCTCACACAACCCCTATATTGCCCTTGGAGGTCCCATCAAAGTTTACCTTCATACCTGTCTTTGGAGCCAACCAATTTTCAAGACAACCAATATTCATTTTTACCCTTACCCCATGAATGGGAAGCACTTTCTTTTTCTTTGAAGAACTGAATTGGCTCAAATTTTCCTTTTAGTTATTATTATAATCATTTGGTGATGACAAATTCCTAGGTCAATTTTTTTCTGAATGGCTGTTTTGCAGGATTTTTTTTCACTTTGCAAATATGGTTGTACAGTTTATTTATTCAAAGTGCAGAGATTTTCCCCCAAGAAATGTTTGTTTGTAGTCTTTTGTCCCTAATTTTGCATTCCATTTCACACTTAATAGCTGTTACTTTGATTTTTTTCTAGCCTGTAAATTTGGATAAACTAATTTCAAAATTAAAATACATGAAAGGGATTGATGTTACAAATTACTTGCAAGGATTTTATCATGTCTTCATGGTCAATGTTGATAGAAAGCCCCCAATGCCCTCAATCTTGTTGAGATACAGAGATTCTGGGTTTGGTCAAGAAAGTTAAGTTTCTGTGGTTTTATTATAATCATGACTGAAATTAGAGATGTGAATATCATTCAAAGATTTCATTCAGCGATTATATAGGGGAGCATGCAATTTGAGCACAGAATCTTAAATTTTTAAGAGTACTATTCTTTATGGCTGCAAAGCATTCTGGACTTAATGGGGTTCTGTCTCTAAGCAGATAATGCTTTTTGTCCAACCAAGACTCCTTTTGCCCACTTAATAGTAGCTGGATCAAATCTTAATAATACTTCAGAAGTCACCTGCATGATCAAGGATTTTGATATGGGTTACTTAAAAGGTCACGATATATTCTTTAGGGACTTAATGAGGCACTGCATTTAGTTTGTAGAGCCATGTTGTGTTTAAAATATTTTGTTTGAATCTCAATGCTAGATTCTGCTGATTACTAAATTATGTTTGTGTTTTTTTGTTTCCCTACATAATTAACCTCATGTCTCTTATGATCTAAAATGGTTCTCAGCTTTATAAATTTAAAAATGTTTCGTTTTTGGTTTCATTGGCTCACTTTGTGAGGATGCCCACCTGCTAAATTATTATTTGGATAACATGATAAACAGAAATTTCATAGGAAGTTCGTAAGAGAATAATGTCTTACAACATTATTTTCCTATGTTACATGAAGTTCCTGAAGCGTGGGAGTGCTTCCCCAGAAAATTTCAGGGACCCGGGGGCACAGGTATTATAAAATTATAAAATAAGTATGTTTATGTTTAATGACTAAACAGAAATAAACAATTAGTTAAAGATAGAAGAATCATCATATTTATTAAACATTATCATACAATTAAAAATCCTGTTTACAGTGTATTTCACCTCTAATTTCTGAAGTATCATCTGACACTAATTGATAGATGTGACAGAAGTTGAAATTCAACGAGTCATCATATCACATATAAAAATTGATACTCACAAGATTGAAATCTGAATGAATGAATTAGAGTGACAGTTTTGACCAATCATATTAAGTAGGTGAAGGCTTACATGGGTAATTTCAATTTTAAAAAATAAAATTATCTTGTGGGATTTGACTTGTGTAATTTATATGCATCACAAGATGAACTCAATGCATAGTCATTACACTAATGAAGATTTTCCTCATTTACGTTGATAGCATCACAAGGCGAAGGGATCCACTTAGCACAACAAGGACCTTAAGTGTTTGTTAGGAGCATGTAGTGCCTTATAAATCTCCCTTGTCTCATAGTTGTTATTATATATCATATTATCATAGATTCATACATGTTTGATGAAATCATAAATCATTAAAAGATATTCAAATATAAGACATCAATGTAATATGATGTTCTTCTATAGACAATGTTAGAATTATTGTCATTGATGTCAAAGGCACTTAGGCGTTTGTGTAATGTCCCCTTCTCAGTAGTGATCAGTGTAGATGGCCGTTAGCCTATCCCGGAGGCCCGTAGGCTATTCGGAAGCAGAAATTAGGGTTTCCTATCATCTAGGAGGATGTTTCAGCATTTTTCAGAAGCTTGCACATGGAGTTTTGGATTTTGGATTGCAGATTCTTTCTGGGTTTTGCAGAAAGCTTCGCAATGATATGACTTGCAAGGCATTTGGGCAACTTTTCACAATTTACTATTTTTAGTAAATTCTATTTTTGGCAGTGTTTCAGTTGGTAGCAGCACAGAGAGCTTTCCACTTCAGGCAGTGCAGTGAGTATTTTTGGTTTTGGCTTGGAGGTGCAGTTTTTGGGAGAAATTAATTATGTAAGTTATAAATGTTATATTTTCACTTTGGACCCCCTTGGTCTAGTGTTATAACTTCATGTTGTTTTGAAAAAGGGGACCTTAAGGGTAGATAACTAATTTGGAGGTTACTTAATATTTCTAAAGTCAAAATATTGCCTTGAGGAGATGGACGCCACTTTTGGGAGAAGGATATGATTTTATTAAAAGATTTAACTCTTCCTTGAGTGGGATGCCAACTTGAAGGAGGGAAAAAGTTAATTTAAAATTGAAATGTCTCCATGGGTTTTGGGCGCACTTTCTAGAAGATACTGGAGAATCATCTCAAAGTCTATGAAAGGAGGCACTTGCTCTTTCATTTCTCATCCATGAAGAAATTATAATGAAATGCTGCCAAAATGGTGACAGGTTTGCTTCGAGGAATGCATACCTCCTAGCTTGGACTTGGTTTCTTGCTTGAAAGATAGCAACTAGCTGAGTTAGAGGTTGTTCTTTATACTGAAGAGCAGATTGAGCTTATTGAGATGGAGTCTTTTGATGTTTTCTGATGTCTTTTGGTGTGTTTTGACAATTTACAGGTTGCTGGTTTGGGTGTGGCTGAAGTAGGTTTTTACTCATAGCTCTCTTGGCGTTTTTTGTTTGGTTCTGGGTAGTTGATAAATCAATTCCTTGGCTTAGAGCACTCCTTTGTGCAAGTTTTGAGAATTTATTGTGGAGTCAATGTTTTAATCTTGCAGGTCGTCCCTTTTCCAGGTCGCACTTTTGCCTGGGAAGTCTTGGAAAGCTTTAGAAAAATAAATATCATTAGTTTATAGCTGTTTCTCAGTCCTAGTTTGGTCGCAATCTCTCTAGGGGTCATGTGCATTTCATTTCATGTCATTTGGAGTAGTTTTGAGTGAGTTATGAGCATTTTAGTGAGTTTATTAGTTGCTGGTCTGATATTTCAGTTTGTAGAAGTTGGAGTTTTTGGGGTGGGTTTTCATATTTAGTGAGTCTTTGAAGGTTGGAGATCAAATATTAATATTGCGGCTTCTTGGACAGCTTAAACATTGGTTTCTTGTAGGATTGATTCTAATTGTAAAGCTGTTTCAGTAGTACTGATCAACTCATATTTACATTTTGCTATTTTCTATTGTATTCCCACTTTTAGTGGAAGAGGCTGGCCTCGCCGCCTTGTTTACTTTTGTTTAAGCATTATCATTCCCACCATTGGTGGAAGAGACAGGCCTCACCGTCTTGCATATTGTATTGGGGTCGGCTTGCCACCCTTCTTTACTTTCAGTTTTCACATTGTTGATCGGCTGAGCCGTCCATTTACTTTCTGTACTTGCATTCATATTGTTGATCAACTGCACCGTCAAATCACTCTCGTTGAAATACGCGGTCGAATTGCATAAACTTTACTTTCCAGCATTGTACTTCATTTAGTTTGGAGACTAACGATCCTTGACGCCATATGCCACCTTGCCCAACATTGGGATCTTGGTGTACATTCTTGGCGTAGGGTTACTTTCAGCAGTTGATTTGATTTTGGCTAACGTTGACGGGTGCCATTGTTGAAGTGTTGTTGCAAAAATTTGAAAAATTATAAGGTGGTCATTTCAGTTTGATTGTGTAGATTGATGGAAAGTTCATCACGATGCAATCTGCTGATCAAAGAAGATATAATCAAGGGCATTACAAGAGGAGATCTAACCTCACATGGCATAATAAAAATCATATCAACTGCAGATTTAACCTCCCTCTACTTTGGTGCCTCTATTGTGTTAAAGAAAATTAAATTAAAGTAATCTTAATTTGGGTCAGCCCTCTTTAATTATGATGCCCATATTTATGAGTTTAAAATAAATAAAATAATTTTTTATGTAATGGGCCGACCCCTCCTTGTGTGGCACCCATATTTGTACCAATTAAAAATAAAATGAAAATATTTTTGTATGGGCTGACCCCCTATTGGTGCGCCCAAGTTAACATTGAAGAGGTGCATACAAATCAAGTGTTGCCTCCTTTGCAAGAGATGTATCTATTCAAAAAGTCGCCCTCCTCCATGAAGATATAAATAAAGTATGTGGAGTATGGAGACGAAGTGTGTGTGGAAATAAAAGAGAAATCATACAAGCACAAGCAGATTTAAGGAGCAGAAAATTATAGAAGATCATTAAAGGCAGAATTTTGAAAGAGAATTATTAAGGAGAACATATACTTCATCTATCAAGAGGTTGGTGCCTCATATTGAAGAGGTTGGTGCCTCTTATTGAAGGACATTGGTGTCTCATATTGAGTTGGTGCTCAAGTGTTGGGGATTGGTGTCTCTAGTAGGTTGGTGCCTACAAAATTTGTAAGAGATTTTTTATATAAAGCAATATTTTCCGTGGTTTTCTCCTGTAAGGGTTTCCATGTAAATCTTGTGTTCCTCTTGTTTTCTTATTTATGTTGTGCTTTTAAAGTGATTGTGGTTGTTAATTTGAAAATTGAAAGAATAGTCTTATATTGATTCACTCCCCCTCTCAATATAAGCTTGTGCTCTTCAAAAACACTAGTAGCAAAATTGTAAACATCTTGAAAATAACAAAAATAAGATGGAGCAATCCTTGCGAGGGGCTCATGTCCTTGTGACAACTATTGATCAATCCTTAGCTAACATTCAATTGAAGGTTGTCTCAATGCTCAACATCATAAGTGGCAATATTATTATCATTAACAAGTATTTTGGATTATTAAACAAGGTCAAGTGGTTTTCTGCAAATATTTTGTAGTCTTTCCATGCTTAAGATTCAAACCACTATAAAATCCAAGTAGTTTTTTTGCTCTCCTTGAGATATATCTATTTTTTTTAATAATAAATGAAGTTATAAGCACACCAGTCAATGTTAGCCATAAATAAACCGACACTATGAGATGAAACAAATAGCAAGCTATCTATGATCTACCCCTAGGGTTTTGTTTCCATGCATCCTACACAACTCCTTTGTGCCAAGTTTGCTTTCCTTGTAGCTGCATGTAATGTCCTCTTTGGGGATATACCTGATTTTTGCCCAAAAATAACAATTCTAACAATACAATTTATTTCACAAATAGTATTCTAAAATTAAATCATATAAAAGTTACTAGACTTAAGAGAAAATGAACAATTAAGTTACATAACATCCCCTAATTGAAGCTAAATAACCAACCATAGTAAGGATTGGAGAGGAAAGCATGATAGGGCGCCCAAAGACTGTTCATCACAATTAAGCCCAAGAGTGTGGTATAACACCCCTTGGCCCACAAGTGGTAGGAACTCTCGTCCATCCAACATGGGGTGGCGTACTTACATTGTGGAATAGGTCTGCTGCCTCTCCCAACCGTGTTTCCCTACTAATGCCTTCGTGATTGCTTATAGGGAAACAAATAGATTAAGATAATTAACATCACGTAATTGAATCTAATCTACAACTTCATTTCCAATAACCAACCATAGCAAGGATTGGAGAGGAAGGCATGAAAGGGCGCCCAGAGACTGTTCATCACAATTAAGCCCAAGAGCGTGTTATAACACCCCTTGGCCCACAAGTGGCAGGTGCTGGAAATAGTGTCATTGATGTCAAAGACGCAAAAGAGATTGTCAGAATGTTGTCATTGATGTCAAATGCATATGGACCGATCGTGCAAAGATAAAATAGCACATGATACGACTATAAGAAATGGGTGTTGCTATGATACAAATCCTGTGGACAGCTTCCCTGCTTCCAATGAGTAAGAATGTTGAAGAAGCAAAACAGCATGGTCAGAATGCTCTAGTGAAGGATAAAGACATTGATGATTGAACAAGTTGAAATAGAGATTATAAGAAGTGTATACATACCAGCATACTTGATAGGAAAGAAACGTCAAAAAGTCAAGACTCAAATTGATAGACCAGATTGAAGTAAGTATGCCAAACAATTAAGAGTCAATCAAACTGCAACAAGAACTAATGGGAAAAAGATACATACAGCTACGGTATGCATCATAGAGAATAAGAAGACTATGTTAAGGAATCTTCACCTTCATTGACAAAGACGACTATGTGAGATTTGAATTACTATGCAGATTCGTTATTAGCAGATTATTATAATAAGTGGTGAGATTTGATTACCACGTGGGTTCATTATTAGCAGATTATCATAATAAGTGGCCAACCTCTTTTGAAAAGCCATGTATTGGTATAAATAGAAGATACGCCGGAGAGTAAAATTAAAAAATAAATAAAATGTATCATTAGAATATCGGCAGACATTGTGCAAGTTTAGAAGCAATGATTATGAAGACAAAGGCAGTGATTAACTTTGTAAAGATGGTCGATTAATTAAAATTAATTTTGTTTTAAAAGGCTGTTCACCTTTGGCGCCCAAGAAATATTTCATTTATAACAAACAAAGGCAGCAATCATACTTAGTATATGGTGCGATTAACATGTTATTAAAGACAGGGATGAAATAATGAAAATGAGTGCTTAAAAAGAATAAAAGCAGCGATTCTAAGGAAAAGTCAAAAAACCACAAAAGACAAAAATTCAGAAAAAGACAGAAAACCACAAAAGTGAAAAGACAAAATTCAGAAAAAGACAGAAAACCACAAAAGTGAAAAGACAAAAAAATTCAGAAAAAGACAAAAAACAAAAGCAGCGGTGATTCTTAAGCAGTAATTTTTATGTTTCAAAAAGGTGTGATTATAATTGTGAAGAGGTGCAGCGATCTATCTAATAGAAGTTATTATGGGCAGCGATTCATATATCCAAAAGCAGCGATTAAAGAGGCATTAAGTGCATGAAGTGCAGCAATTAAGGTAGTGATCATAATGAAAAAGGCATCGGTTATACTAAAATAGCAATTATGTTTTAAGGAGAGCAGCCATTAAGTAAAAGAAGGGTGCCTCTCTTATGAAGTGTTGTATCCTTTCATAAGATATAAAATGATCATTATGGAGAGTTGGAGATGTGTGTGTGCAAGATAAATAATTATATCACAAATATACCAGCAGATGAAGAGCAGACTATGAAGAATTGATTTGCAGATTTTATGAAAGAATTGTGGAGGAAGAATGAGTAGTGAAAGGAATAAAAGATTTATGAAGAAGATATCATTGAAGATGCAGATTTGAAAGAAAATAATATGTATGACTTGAGTGAAACAATAGAACATATATGAACACTCAAAGAGATCAAGTGTGGAGAAATGAAGAATACATAAGGAGATCATTTAAGAAGTATGTATTAAGGAATGAGTATGTGATTTGTGTAAGAGAAATGAAGGATATGTATGTGGAGATAATATGCAAGCATATGTAATCATACTAGTATATATATGTTTTGGTAAATGAGAAGAAGAGAATCATGAAATGAATAAATAAATGATATCGTAATTTCCATCATCCGTTGAAGAAGCAACATTCAAGGTGGAAACTTGAGTTGGGGGCTGGTGCCTACTAGAAGTAGAGATTGGAGTCTCTTACTGAGTTGGTGCTTAGGTGCGGGGATTGGTGTCTCCAGTAGGTTGGAGCCTACAAAGAGTGGAGGGGATTGTGTCTCCTATGGGTTGGAGCCTACAAACTTATTGTAAGAGATTAGTATATATAAGCAAGTAATTTGCCATGGTTTTCTCCTGCAAGGGTTTCCACATAAATCTCATGTGTTATTGTGTTCTTTTCATGTGCATGATTATTGATGTTGAATGAATGATGTTATTGTGATTGATAAAGTTTTAAATTGGTAAAAGTTGTTATACTGATTCACACGCCCAACCCTCCCCCCCCCGTCCCCCCCCGCCGTCTTAGTATAACCATGTGCTCATCAGCAGGAACTCTCATCCATCCAACATGGGGTGGCCTACTTACATTGTGGAACCGGTCTGCTGCCTCTCCCAACCGCATTTCCTTACTAATCCATGCTTGATTGCTTATAGAGGAACAACTAGATTAAATCATTAATTATGAGAGCCTTAAATAGATTAGCGATTCCCATGAGTAATTATATTAAAGATACACAAGAGATTATAGGTATATAATATTGTATTCCATCATGATGCATACCACTCACTAAATCCAAAGGCTGCTGCTTTTCTGACTGCAGATCTTTTATATCTTATCTGATCTCGTACTTGATTTATCCTTCATATTTATAATAAAGGAAGAATCATAATTATTTATAAGGATCAATAATTGCTGCAAGCATCAATATTGAATATTTTTTGTCAAGAAGGGAGGCATGCAATCTATGTTCTATAGGGGGAGCATAAGAGGATCAAATTGTGTTTGTTTTCTTCAACATCTTTGTGAAATATGGAGGATGTAACACATGAAATAGGATGGCTTGGGAAAAAAAGAATTTGGCTACAGAATAACTGACATTCTTGTGTGCTTGAAAACTCAACAACCTTGTCATCCTATGCTGTCCATTAGTAATAGTATGAGCCTTCCTCTTTCTGCTGTTAGAATCCTCTCCCCTTACATCCCTACTAGCAATATATGACACATTGGAATACTTGGGAATAGATTGTATTAACCTCTAGATTTGCCTCACTCTCCTTGACCAACCTAGCCATTTCAACCCTTGCTTCTAAAGTTATTTTCCCACAAATCTTAACCCCATGTCCAGTCACACCTAATAAATGGTGTCCAACTCTATTTTAACTCCCATGAAAATTAGTTTCCATGTCCAATCACACTTAATATTCAGAAAACCTCCATTTGTAAATATTGTAAATTCTGTACATAATTAAATTTGTTTTCAAATTTCAATCAATGGAGCTGCCACTTTCAAATGCAGAAGGACATCATGTTGCTCAAGGGGATTTTCCCTCACTATTAGTGGAAACTGTCACAGTCCCTTGGGCGAGTCACACAATTATATAGAAGGATGGAGGTGACATTTCAAGTCCTAACAACTTGGAAAGTAGATCACACTACTTTGTAGTAGGGATGGAGGGCTCCTTTTAGGCCCCACTTAAGTAGCTTGAAAGTTGTCACAATTTGTATACACTAGTTTCCTTCTGGGTAGTTCAATTTTATCATATTTCCAAAACAGCATGAATGAATCTAGATCTTGGGAAACTAACGTGGCTTGTATCTGAGCTGCAAAGGCTTTCTATTCTTTGTCAATCTCCTTGTCATCCTCTTAAAGCAAGTCACCAGTTCCTTTGCCAGTGTTTTTCATTATAACCATTCTCCTGGATGTTATATTAGTTCTATCGATTCTTTTTTCTTTCTGAATTTGTTGTGGGGCTTGTACTTGAACAGTTGAACTTGAAATGGGTCATTTGAGCACTTTTAAACTATATATATAAGCAGAGTATGATGTCAAAGTTCGAAGAGATAGAACTTGTCACCTTTTTTGAGAGTTAATTCTCCATATCTAATTCTGATATATAAGGCAACGAGAGGCTTTACTTGATTTGAAGTAAACATTTCTTATGAACTTGGAAAGTAGATTACACTACTTTGAAGTAGGGATGGAAGGTGCTTTTGAAGGCCCTCTTGAGTAGCTTGAAAATTGCCTAAATTTGTACACATCGGTTTCATACTAGACAGTTCAATTTCATCTTTCTCCCAAAACAGCATGAATTGATCTGGATCTTGGGAAAGTAACGTTGTTTGTATCTGAACTGCATAAGTTCTTCAGCCTTCACCAATCTCCGCTTGATATTCTTCAAGTAAGCCGCCAGTTTCTCTGCAACTGCTTGCATTATGATTACTCACAAGTATAATACAGACCAAAAAATTAGTAGCTAAATACTGGGCAGCATATAAGAGCCTGACCTGAATTTTCTGACTCAGACAGAGTTGTGCACATGCTTTCCATATCATGTGATTGTATAATGCTTTACCTTTTCTGTCTTGGAGTACAACTTGAAAATCTCAAAGTATAGTTAAATGTGACATGAATATTAGCCAAACTCTCTGCTTGATGTAGGACATAACATCTAAATTGCATTTTGACCCAAAGTAAGATAATACTAGTTACATTTGCTGTAGCTGATATAAAAGAGTCAACGCTTTTCAAACTCCATGTTAACATTGTCATGTTTTGTCATAAATTTTGTAGTTGAAACTTGAGTCCCATTCAAGGATCTGTCTTGTATAAATAAAACAACGGCTGTCCGATTTTTCTGTTTTACTTGATACCCCTAACATTATTCTACCATTCTAGTTAGACATTGATTTCTGCCATATGATATATCGTATCTTTAGATATATTGCACTATGTAATTTACCATAATTTTTGAAGGGGATCAATTCTGCCTTAATTATAATTATCAAATCTAAAGCGAGCATCATCTTCTAGGTACTACTTTCAGCTGCTTCTAAGTTTAATTATCTTTCTATGTTTTACTCTTACAATATGTGTTAGTTAAGTCTAGTGTCAGCAAAGCTGCCTCTTGCCCTCATTCTGTCTTTACTTTTCATAGGTTTAATCAAAACCTAAACCTAAAATTTGAATAAAAATGTAGAATCTTTTAAGTTATAATAAATCGTCCTAGAAAAGTGATTTATTTCATTGTCTGCCTCATTGACACTAATCTTGTTATTCCCATTTCTTGTAGTGTTCTGTAATTTCATTTACTTACTATAGAGCAGTGTCCTTTGTGGATGTGTCCTCGAGCCCTAGACACCTGTACCGGATATCTGGGACATTCTTGAGATGGGGGGATGAGGACAGGACTTCCCCATCCCATCTTTTTAAAAATGAAACTGGGGTGTCCCCATATTTTTTTCCATCAAGTTGTTGTGATTGAGATCAAGCCTTCTCAGGCAGAGTAGCAAGGAGAGTGAGTAATTTAGGCAGCTTTCCAGATTTAGCAAAGCTAAATTGATAGCATGTACTAGCTGAAATTTGTCACTTGTGATTTCCAATCCACTTCTCCTTGAACTGGGAAGACTCGTTCCTTTGACAAACTCTAGTTGGACCAAAATGCATTCACAAGAAAAATGTTAACACATTGACTCTTTGGGAACCATTTTGCTATACAAAAGCATGAATGTAGACAGGAGGGCATCACTGGTTAGCAGCATATAATAAATTACAAACCACAGCCATTAATGAAAGTTGGGGACTTGCTGAATGGAAAGAAAACTTGTCATCTCATCTTATTGTTGGTGATCAAAGGTTTATTTGAATGTCAGCTAATGGAGGTTGAGTAAACATTGAACTATTTAAAATTTTAAGCATTTAAGGCTGGCCACAAGGAAAGATCCTTATCTTATGTATTTTGAACCTTCGAATCTAGTTTTTGTTAAATAATGTCTTCACTGTTTCTACAAGATCAGACAACCTTGTATGAAGTGAGTTAAATTCACCAACATCATAATTGATCCATTTCAGATTGACATCGTATGGGCTCATGTTTATATTTTTAGTAGATATAGTTATTTTAAAAAATTCAGCTTCTTTTAGATTGTATAAATTATTTTTAGGTATTTTTAATTTATTTTAATTTTAAATTTATTCAAACGTTAATTTTTATGTGTAATTTTAACAGCCATTCTGCCACTATCCTCCACCATCACCAAAATTCGGAAAAAAATGTTGCCATCCCTGAAACCCATCCCATTGTCCTGTTGTCCCCCTCTCTTGAAATCTTGGAGAAACCCTGCTAAAGAGGCATTGCAATTGTCTAGATAATAATTAATTTCAGCAAACTTTTCTCTATTAACTAAGTTTCTACCAACTTCAAAGTTAATTTGACAAATGAAAATTTAATTAAGAGGAAGAATGACTACCTTCCTTTCTGACACCTTTGATAGTTAATAGATTGAATTTTAATACATTGAAAATAACCTTTATTGACTACTACCTCCAATAAGATTCCAAGATACCTTCATAAAAAATGTCAGTTTCAAGATTGGAAGGGTCGATCAGATCTAGAAGTGGATGAAGGGATGCGTTTTGTAAAGTTTTAGATAACAAATATAGTATGGTTGAAAATCAACAAGAAAGAATGATGAATCCCACATTAAAGATATTGATTTACATAACCTTAAAAAAAAGTGTAATAGAATTAGCGATTGTATAATTATCTTTGTTATCGCATCATTCATATTTGACTTGGGTATGCGTGTGGGTCTGGTATTGGTCCTAGTACGGTGTGGGTTCATCCTTGAGTATGTCCAAGGTACTGCCCGGGCACTCAGTTAGTACCCTGGGCGTACCCAATAGGGGCCTTGCAATATAAGAAGAGAAAAACAATAGCAATTACAAAATTGGTCCATGAAAGGAGTATGACACCATTAATTACTAAATATGATATTGTTTTCTAATGAATTCCAATATAAAGTTGATATTGTCTTGGTAGATCAATAATTTATAACCACTGTTTAAAAAAACGGGGCTATCATTTCCAATTGAACATGTGTAGATGGCACAATTGGTTTATGTATATTACAACATTAGTTCTTTCCGTTTAACCATGATAAACTGACATTTAGTTTGCAGAAGTTGCATAGCAAAAGTAGTTGCATGCATTTTATGAAATTATTTTAAATGTATATCTGGTTTAAGATTTAAGTGTATCATTTTACGCATGCTACTTCTTCCACTTGTAGTAAGGTGGAGTAGCTTTTCCGTGTATTAGCCATGCTTTCTGCAAAACAATGCCTAGTATTAAATTTGTAGAAATTTGTAATGTCTTGAAATTTCAAAATTAAAATCAGGCGGGAAATCATAAACAGTGTTTTTCAACACTATATCTGAATTTAATTAAATATTTGAATAATGATAACCTTTAAAAATAATATTAAATAACAAATTTAAATTATTAAAAAAATAATATTAAAATTTGTGGCTAACCAGTTGGAAGGCACCTAATTTAATAATTGAATCTTGTGGCCGACTTCTTGAGTTGGTGTCCTTAGATTAGTATTTATGTTGGTCAATGGCTTTGCTAAGAATCATCGAATTGAAACAAGAGACAGTGACCACATAGCGTGTCTATCGGGTAGGACATAGTCGCTACCTGAAGTTTCTTGCTTCTGTTCATTCATTCCGTTATTCAATTTCTAATCCGCCAATCCCATATTCGCACTTGCAGATCATTCATGGGTGAAGGATTGAGATAGTGAGGTTGGGTGCTAGAGCAATTCCACCCCTTGGCCGAGCTTAGGCTTTGGCCAAAGGCACCACTCAACAGCCCCATTGATCTAGATAGTGTTAAACAACTCATGCATCTTCATTCCAGTTTCAAGCCAGCACGCCAGTTCCATTCTCGAGCACGGGGAAATTACTAAGGAGTAATCAAATCATTTGTCGGGAATTGCAATGATTGACGCCACTGAAAGGGCTGACAATCTCTTGTCGTGAAGCACTAGACAAAAACATACAAGGCAGGCGCAACATCACTTGGCATCGCCAGTGTCATCCCCGAACAACGACGCATAGCACCACACAAACATCACCTGACAGGGGCGCTCACTAGACCCTAATGTCGCCATGTATCTCTGATTGTATTCATGCGGTGATTGAACTGTAGAGCTGACACCTTTGTATTCCGGGTATTTACATAGATCGATTTGATACAACTTGTGAATCTTCGGCATCTGTGCTTTCTTCCATTGTGGATCAATCGAGTATTGCTATAACCGTGAATTTCTATTTAGTGACTGCGGTGGTATATAATTGTGACCATCACACATCAGTAATTTCTGACAATATCATCTATTGTTTTGAAACATTCAGTATATATTCTCAATTTGTGAGCTCAACAGTAAATGCCTCTAATCTTCGTTGAGTTATTTATTTCTGTTATGAGATTTTGCTTGTGATTTGAGCGTGGAATTTATCTAAGGATCATCACAGTGATTTTGCCAGCTTGTGGATGATTGTTTATTTATGTAGTTGAGTCAGAGGGATCTGAGGGCCATAGAGAGAGAAAGAAAGAGACTGGAAGCATCAAACCAAGAAAGCAACAAGGGAATCAGAAGCAGAGGTAAGAAGAAGATGAAGGATTAGAATAATGAACTCAAAGCTTCCATGGAGAAACATGATCAAATGAACCAAATGCTACTGCAAATGATGCAGACCCTCACTACTGCAATGAACAACAACAAATCCGGACCCAACAATGCTGAAGAAGGCCATCCAAAACATTCGAGAGGGGGAGAACATAGCATGACCTCAAAAGGATCTACTCACAGACCCTCTCAGCCCAAGTTCTTGCCTAGGACAGAGGCACCTCGTGAAGAAGAACAACTTAGCTTTAGCAAGATTGTACAGGATTACATGAAATTGGATGCTAAGCTCAAGCAGCAATTCCCTTTGATCGGTTCCACATTGCTGGAAAATGATTCAAAAGTGATGGGAAACCACGTCTGCAACGAGTGAATAAAGATCTTCAACACAAAATCAACAAGCTTTCACTCCCTACTTTTGATGGTTTAGGAAAGGTGATTGCACATGCATGGGTGCAAAAACTGGATACATATTTCTCTCTCAGCCCCATGACCAAAGATGAAGCTATCAAATTTTCCATCTTGCACTTGAAAGGGTTAGCTCATGAATGGTGGCACCATGGTATTGTAACTCAAGGGTTTGGACTTGTGATTACATATGAAGACTTCACACAAAAGTTGATGGAGAGGTTTGATAGGAAAGATCCCGAAGTGTACTTCTAGGAGTTGACAAGATTGAAGTAGGTGGGCACCATGGATGAGTATGTTTCAGAATTCCAAAGGCTAGTTGTGATGGTACCAGATGTTTCAGATAAGAGGCTTATGTTCTTTTTCATTGAAGGTCTATCAGATTCCTTTCAGTGTTTGGTAAGGGCTTTGGAGCTAGCAACATTGGAGGATGCCATTCAAAGGGCTTTGAGCCTTGAGGACTCTACTAAGAAGAATAAACCTATTGTCAAGAACATTCTAATAGAGCAACAAAGGAAGCCTTTTCCTAGGATGCCTCCACCATCGAAAGGTTTCCCTCCAAGGCAAAATGGATCAGACATATCTAGGAATGAGCTTCGTCGGAAGGGCTTGTGCTACCATTGCAGAGGACCATGGAATGAACACCACAAATGTCTTGGGAAAGGTCAAATTCACTACATTGAGGTAGTTTCCGATGATGAAGCAGAATCTGAAGAAGTGGGTAATGAGGAAGTCACTAATGAGGAAGAACAGGAGGTGGTTATTGAAGGAGGACCCATGGGGGGCACTCTTGTAGCACTGTCGGGAGCACCACGATACCATTCTCTTCGTGTTCGAGGGGTCTTTCGTGGGCAAAAAGTGACAGTGTTGATAGATAGTGGAGCCACTCATAATTTCATTGACAAGAAGACAGTGGCCAAATTACGTTTGGAAGTAGAAGACTTTGAGGGATTTGATGTTGCAGCCGTAGGAGGTAATATCCTTTCGTGCACTAGCTGGATTCAACAGATGGAGCTGATCCTAGGAGGACATAGGATAAGAGATGATTTCTATGTTGTTGACATTGGTGACACAGACTTGGTCTCAGGAGTACAATGGCTTCACTCACTAGGACAGTACACTACCAACTACCAAACCATGGAGCTTAAGTTCAAACATGATGGAAAGGAGGTTGTCCTCCAAGGCCTTTCCAGAAATGGTCCTGTGGTGGTTTCAGCCAAAACAATGGAGTGGTCTTTTCAAAGAGATGAAGTGGCTTGGGCAGCGGAGTGCTTGATCACAGATACTAGCCCTCCAAAGGAAGGAAGAGTTTTTCCCATCGACATACAAGCTATCTTAGACAAGAAATGCAAGGTATTCCAAGAGATTCCTTCCGACTTGCCTCTTGATAGAGGATTTCAGCATGTGATTGAGCTCGAGGAAGGGGCCAAGCCTGTCATCACCACCTTGTACAGGCACCCTAGGGCATACAAGGAAGAAATTGAGAAGGCGATCAATGAATTGGACATGGGGCACATTTGCCCAAGCTCGAGCCCTTTTGCTTCATCCATGGTGTTAGTCAAGAAGAAGGATGGGACATTGAGGATGTGCATTGATTATAGAGCAATCAACGAGAAGACAATCAAGAACCGCTACCCCATTCCCAGGATCGATGAGTTGATAGATGAACTCCATGGTGCAGTATACTTCTTTAAGATTGATTTACGTTCGGGATATCATCTGATTAGAGTAAGGGAGGAGGATGTGCATAAGATAGCTTTCAAGTGCCTCTATGGGCATTATGAGTTCTTGGTAATGCCGTTTGGGTTAACCAACGCCCTCGCTACATTCCAGTCATGTATGAATCAGGTATTCATTCTTCAGTTGAGGAAATTTGTTTTGGTTTTCTTTGATAACATCTTGATCTATAATAAGACATGGGAGGATCATTTGAAGCATATAGAAGAGGTGTTAGACATACTTGAGAGTCACTCATTTTATGCCAAGATGTCAAAATGTGAGTTTGGGATGATCGAAATTTTGTACTTGGGACATAAGATTAGTGCTCAGGGGGTTAGCGTTGATGAAGAGAAGATCAAGGCAATTCAGGATTGGCCTATACCCAAGAATTTGACACAGTTGAGAGGATTTGTGGGCCTTTGCAGCTACGATAGAAGGTTTGTGAAGGGTTTCTCCCAGCTTGCAGCACCATTAACCAATTTGACAAAGAAGGGAGCTTTCTCTTGGAGTCCTACAGCACAACAAGCTTTTGACAAGCTTAAGGAGGTAATGTTTTCATGCTCCGTTTTGGCTATTCTAGACTTATCATCTCCTTTTGTACTTGAGTGTGATGCTTTAGGGGAGGGCATTGGAGTAGTGTTGATGCAAAATAAGCACCCCATCGTAAAATATGCTAACCAATTTTTTTCGATAAATTAACACATCATAACCAACACTTAGCCAACTTGATTAGCGTTAGCTCCAAATAGAAAATCAAAACTTGAAAGAACTACTCAACGTCAAGAATGTGCACTCAAGATCCCACTGAGGGCGAGGTGCTAACATATGACGGAGTGTATAAATTGAGAGCTAAAAATTAACAGGCGGATAACCAGCCATGAAGAGCAATTCCACACTACCACCAAACAGTGGGGGGAAAAGATTACAATTAAAACAATTCATCCGCTGCGGCGGGCATCCACAGAGCTGTGGGGATTCACCACTATGAAAGTGGGTAAAAGAGTGTTACAATCAGATTATCCACACTGGCGGTAAACCATCCAGGGGTAATTTAATGAGAAAACAATAAGTAATTGCAGAACTGGAAATGGTTGGATTAGTAATGCTTAATCTCAACCTATACAAATTAAACTCTGCAGATTACAATTTACAATGATAAAGAATGAATCTAGAATGAGAAGTATGAGTTCTAATAATCATATAACACTCCAAAACTGAAGTATGAGGCCAAAACAGTGAACAATTACAATTCTGATATAAAAATCTGAGTTCTGGAAATTCTGATCAGCAAACTGTAAACACCATAAAATGCTCATAACTTGGTCAAATTACCTCCAAATGACGTGAAATCAGTTGCAATGATCTCCTGGAAGATAGGCGCCCATTCCATGATGAAGAAACAGCAGCAAATGATGAGTATTATTTTCTTAGCACAATTCCCAATGTTCCAGAATGGTACGGCCTTTGATCAAGGGCGATTTTGACAAGTAAAAATCATAAACTCAAAACTAAAATCTGAAACTCTCCAAAGATGGTCACCTTGGGTATAGGAATGGATTGGAAAAGTACCCACAAGCAAATTAAATTCACTCCAAAAGCTGTATGCAAAAACCACCTTCAGCTGTGACTGTATCAGCAACTTCAAAATTGGAAATTTCATCAAAATCTTCAACTATTGAGCTCAATCTGCTAGTCTGATTTGAGAAGCAGCAAATGACCAACTAGGTGTTGTATTTCAAACACGAAATTGGATTAGAACTAGGAGGTAAGCATCCCTCGAAGTATTAAACAAGTTGTCATCTCGACAGCATAACATTAGCATAAAAATCTTCGATAATCAGCTCTTCAAACAGCAGCAATATATAAGTTTCAATTGGCAAATGAAGCAACAAGAGACTCTTCAAATTCCAAGAAGTTGAATCACTTCAACTTCCAAAAGGACGCCACTTTAAGCATTTCACTTTTTGCAATATTAAAATATCATTCAACTTCCCCTTTAGGCATCCATTTCATATTGCAACAATAAAGCATTTATTAAATAATTAAATGCTCACTTGACCCCTTTATGTCCCCTTCTTTAAAACAACTTGAAGTCATCAAAGCCTAGGCGGGGGTACAACTTCAAGACATGAAAATTGACTAAGTCTGAAACTTAGTCCAAGGAGATAACCAAATACAATGCCCAAGCTGCAACTGATGAATTGCTAAAAATAGCAAGTGACAAATACCAATGAACCAAGTTGATGATGATCATACAAAAATGAACTTACTAAAAATAGCAAATGCCAAAATAGTAAGTTAACTTCAAAACTCATCAGAAAGCCAAATGAACCTGAGCGCAAAGGATTGAATTCTTGCTAGATAGAACTTGCCAAAGATAGACTTGCTAAAAATAGCAAACTGCTATAAATAGTAAGTCTGTAACATCCTCTGAATGCCAATGAGCGAGTGAAAGAGGAAACCCTAGTTTTCTACTTCAGCTTAGCCTATAGATTTCGGAAATAGGCTAAATCCAAAAGAAGAGTGTATGGCCAAAATGGGGACATTATAGATGCATATGAGAGCAGAAAACTCACCGACTTAGAGAAGGTTTTTTCCATTTATGATAAGGAGATGTTTGCTATTATGCATGCCCTTGCAAAATTCAGACAGTACTTGGTTTGTGGGAAATTTTTGGTGAAGATGGATCATAATAGCTTAAAGTTCTTCCCCAATCAGCGTGATTTGAATGATAGACCACAAAAATGGGTAAGTAAACTTCAAGCTTATGATTTTGATATTGAATATGTGAAAGGAAAGAACAATGTGGTGGCTGATGCACTTTCTAGGAAGCCTTATCTGTGTGCTATGACTGATATATCTGCTGATTGGAGAGTAGCTATAATAGTTGAGTAGGGCAAAGATTCATTTGCTAATGATATCTTGGAAGGAAAGGCACTTGATGACAAGTACAAGGTTGTGGAAGAACTCATCCTCTACAAGGAACGGGTGTATCTTGTACCACATTCCAAGGTCAAGGAAAGGATTATGAGAGCGTGCCATGATACCCCCCTTGCTGGTCATCCAGGCTTCTACAAGACATACAAGCAATTAAGGGAATGGTTCTCTTGGAAGGGATTGAAAAATGATGTATTGCAACATGTTAGAGAGTGCTTGGCGTGCCAACAAAATAAGACTGAACATGTGTTACTAGCTGGTTTGTTGCAGCCCCTTCCCATTCCAAATCAAAAATGGGAAAGCATATCCATGGATTTCATTATAGGGCTACTGAAGGTACAAGGTAAAGATTGCATTTATGTTGTGGTGGATAGGTTAACGAAATATGCTCATTTTTATGCCATTACTTTAGAATTCAAGGCTCCTCAAGTTGCTGATCTGTTTTTTAGGGAGGTATCTAGACTCCATGGGCTGCCAAAGAATATTGTGAATGACAAGGACAGCAGGTTTATCAGTTTGTTTTGGCAAGAACTTTTTCGTTTGGCCCATATAGAATTGACAACAAGCACTAGCTACCACCCTCAAATGGATGGACAAACAAAGATTGTGAACAAGTGGATTGAGGGGTACCTAAGGAACTATGTGACAGGGCAACAATCAACTTGGGTGACATGGCTACATCTAGGGGAGTTATGCTATAGCACCACACACCACATGTCCATTGGTATGTCTCCTTTCAAAGCACTGTACGGATATGATGCCACTTCCTTTATGAATTTAATCCTTGCAGACAATAGAGTGCTGAGTGCTAGAGATATGATGTAGCAAAATGTGGATATCATGAACGCCCTCAAGAAAAATCTTCAGCGTGCTCAAAACTAGCAAAAGTTATATGCAGACCAACGAAGGATTGAGAGAGTCTTCAAGGTCAACGACATGGTTTACTTGAGATTGCAGCCCTATAGACAATCATCCCTCAAAGGGAATGGCGCTGAAAAGTTGAAGCCAAGGTTCTATGGACCTTTTCGGATCACAAGGAGAATTGGGGAGGTTGCATATGAGCTCGAGTTGCCCCAGGGGAGCATAATCCATAACATTTTCCATGTATCTTGTTTGAAAAGAGCACTGGGACAGTAGATTACTCCTTCCGTGGAACTATCGCCTCTTGATGATGAGGGCAAACTCATCCTTGAACCTGAGACAGTATTGGATGTAAGAGAGAAACAGTTGAGGAACAAAACTATTCCAGAGTATTTGGTCAAGTGGAAAAATTTGCCGTGGAAGACGCTACGTGGGAAGGAGTGGAAATATTTGAGCATCCTAACTTGAAGTTGCTGGAGGACCAACAACAATCTGGAGGGGGGGACTATAATGTCTCGAAATTTCAAAATTAAAATCACGCGGGAAATCGTAAACAACATTTTTTAACACTATATTTGAATTTAATTAAGTATTTGAATAATAATAATCTTTAAAAATAATATCAAATAATAATTTAAATTATTAAAAAAATAATATTTAAATTTGTGGCCGACTAGTTGGAAGGCACCTAATTTAATAATTAAATCCCGTGGCCGACTTCTTGAGTTGGTGTCCTTAGATTAGTATTTATGTTGGTTGATGGCTTTGCTGAGAATCATCGAATTGAAACAAGAGACAGTGACCATGTAGCGTGTCTATCGGGTAGGATGTAGTCGCTACTTGAAGTTTCTTGCTTCTGTTCGCTCATTCCACTATTCAATTTCTAATCTGCCAATCCCATATTCGCACTTGCAGATCATTCATAGGTGAAGGATCAACATAGTGAGGTTGGGTGCTAGAGCAATTCCACCCCTTGGCTGAGCTTAGGCTCTGGCCAAAGGCACCACTCGATAGCGCCACCGATTTGGATAGTGTTAAACGACTCGTGCATCTTCATTCGAGTTCCGAGCCAACACGACAGTTCTATACTTGAGCACGGGGAAATTACTAAGGAATAATCGAATCATTTGTTAGGCATTGCAATGATTGATGCAATTGAAAAGGCGACAATCTCCTGTCGTGAAGCACTAGATGAAAACATACAAGGCAGGTGCAACATCACTTGGCATCGCCAGTGTCATCCCCGAACAACGACGCATAACACCACACGAACATCACCTGACAGGAGCGCTCACCAGACCCCAATGTCGCCATGTATCTCTGATTGTATTCATGCGGTGAACGAACCATAGAGTCGACATCTCTGTATTCTGGGTATTTACATAGATTGATTTGGTATAGCTTGTGAATCTTTGGCGTTTGTGCTTTCTTCCACCATGGATCAATCCAGTATTGCTATAATTGTGAATTTCTTTTTAGTGACTGCTGTGGTATATAATTGTGACTATCACACATCAGTAATTTCTGACAATATCATCTATTGTTTTGAAACATTTAGTATATATTCTCAATCTATGAGCTCAACAGTAAATGCTTCTAATCTTCATTGAGTTATTTATTTCTGTTATTAGATTTTGCCTGTGATTTGAGTGTGGAATTTATCTAAGGATCATCACAAAATTGATCCTTTAATCAACTTTGAATCTGTGATTTCAATATAGTTATTTGATGGTCATATCATTTTGAAATTTTCTAGCCATGATGTCCTGAAGTTATGGTTATTTGTAGATTTGTGGCTTTTGGTTTTGTAATGTCCCCTTTTTGGATAACCCTAAATCTTGCCCTAGAATCACAAATATAATGTAGTTAGGGTTTTTCACTCACCAATTAAATGCCTTAAGCTAGATAAATCTTAGTTTAGATCCTGCAATTAGGTTAGATGCCATTGGAATATACTTCATATGATCAACATTAATGACTTCTCTATTTAAATCATGTAGATACATAACTATTTCAAAACTATCTACACATTATCCATAATGCATAGTGGAAGTCTTCATCATAATAGGATTTGGATGAGGAACATGATAAGTTTGCTTGAAGCTGTCCATACCAAGCCCAAGAGCACGAGCATCCTAAGACAGACAACCCACCCCTTGGCCCAAGCGGCAGGAATATCCAAACTAAGACAATTCCACCCTTTGGGTGGCGTACTTGGCGGATAAACTTGTATCTGCTTTCCGTATCCATGCTGCCTTATCTGCCCTCTTATGATTGAAACTCCTTGAATCCATCCTAACAATCAATCATAGTTTGGCTTGATAGAAAAGCCTTGAAAAGGGTGCATGTAAACTACTCAACCCATCTAAGCTCAAGAGTGTGCAATGTCCAAACTAAGACAACTCACCCCTTGGCCCCAAGTGGCAGGAATGTCCAGACTAAGACAATTCCACCCTTCGGGTGGGCTACTTAGCATGGGAGAGCCCGTAAACTGCATCTCCCTAACTTGCTTCCTTAAACCTTACTTTGGATTGATAAAAGACAACAATAAATATATCACAATAATCATGATAGAGCATACCACAATATTTGCTAAAATATAACATTGCTATATTCTAAGATGCAAATACATTAACGATTGCTAACTTTTGCCCTTGTTTGTTGAGTGCAAATAATTATGTTTGATTTGCTCCAATTGTCTTGCTGTTTGATTTGTTCTTAATATTCAAAAGATATTGCTTAGTGTAAATCAAACAAATAAGAAACTATTATCCATATTCATATTAAAGAATCATAATTACTTATTGTTGTACCCAAAATTAAAATTTTTGCTTCATTAAGGCATTTTGTAAAAAGAGGTAAAAGTCTTGAAAAAATGTCAAAAAGGTCGGAAAATGGAAATTTCCATGTCACACATTTCGGTTAAAAACTCAAAATTTTCAAAATTTGATGATCTGGGTCTTTTCAGAACAACCTTATGTACAAGGTCTAGATCTTAGTTTTTCAGCCCTACTTTTTAGGAAATTTTCTAAAAATAAAAAGTTTCTAAAAATAGACTTTTTCTGGGTTTCTTCTCAAATGGATACTGGCAAAATTTTCTAAAAATAGAAAATTTCTAAAACTAGAATTTTTGTTTCCAAGGCTCAAACTGATTTTGACTGGTTGAAAATACTTCCTAATCAGGCTATTCTAGTCAGAATCGTCAAAAGATCAGTTTTTCTTTGGTGGGTCTATTTTGCTTTTTCATAAGCTAAACTAGGAGCTCCGATGTCATCAATGGAGGATGGTCAATTGCTGAGTGTCATATTCAAGGTCCTAAACATTGCACAGATCAAGAAACGACGGAGGATGCTCAAGGAATGAAGGGGAATCTGAAAAATCTTGAAAATTGTGAAAATTTGTTTAACATTGGAGATGCTAGGCGCCCCTGTCCAGTCAAGGCGCCTAGTTGTTCATGCCTTAACATATTTTTTACTCCTCGGCAATCGAAGCATGGTCAAAGGTGAAGTCAACTGCTGAGCGTGAAGCGGTGAACGTGAAGAGCAAAGAGAGACTTGAAAAAGTGAATAAAAACTAACTCTGGACAGTAAAGGCGCCCCAGCTAGCCAGGGGCGCCCAACATTTCAAGGGCTCAAATGTTGGAGTTAGGGTTTGTGCATCCAAGATGTCTTTCTTAGAATTCTTCTGGCTTCACAATGAATCTATCAGTTGGGTCATCGGATCAATTAGTCAACCAAAATCTTGGATTGAACAGAGAGGTTTTATTAGAGAAGCAAAATGGAAATCATGAAAAATCTCAAAAATAAACTAACTTTGGAGGAGTTGGGCGCCCTAGCTAGCTAGGGGCGCCTAGGGTTTTGTGGGGTCTAATTCTACTTTTAGGGTTTGCAAAAATCATCATTCTCCTCAGAATTCTTCAAGCTTTCCAGTGGATATCTCAGCGGGACCATCAAATTTGTCAGTTGCCGGCAATTTAAGATCAAATGGAGAACATATCACAAGGAATAGAAAAAGGTCAAACTTGAAAGTTGAAATTCACCAAAAAATGACTTTGGAGGAGTTGGGCGCCCTAGCTAGCCAACGACGCTCAAGATTTTGAGGGCTCAGAAGGTGGATTTTGGGTTAGAAACCTCTAGAACATTCTTTCAGATTCAAACAAGCTCTTCAATGGATTCATTAGTTAGCTCATTGGATTTGTCAAACACTAGATATTGCAGATTGAATGGAGGTAGAAACACGTGCAAAACAAAAAAAGATTAAGAGAAAGTTGAAAATGTTAGAAAAATGGTTAAGTCTGGGATGCTTAAGCGCCCCAGCTAGCCAGGGGCGCCCAAGCTTTTGAGGCCCCAAAATTACTTTTTAGGGTTCACAGCCTCCAGGAGATCTTTCTCAAAACTCTTTTGGCTTCGTAGTGAATCTATTAGCCAGTTCATCGAATCTATTGAACATCCAGAAACAAAGATCAAAATGAAGTCAAAACATCAAGCAAAGTTGAAAATCCTGGAACACATGTAGATTGAACGTGTTAGAGTAATAAGTTATTATGCTTAATTAATTACATCGCATTGATTAATTAATTCACTTATTCCTCTTTATTACTTAAGCTAAACTTAGGTACATTAATAATTAATTAATTATTTAATTATTAAGTGTGCACACTAGGGTTTCATTTAGGGTTTCCCTTTTAGGGTTTCTTGATCTCCTTCATAAGGATTGATCACTTTGTAATGTCGATTCTCTTAATGCATTTTGAAGGTTCTGAGAGAACATCTTTTGGTTCTTCATCTTTTGCATGTGTATTTCATCTTGCATGCAGGTGATCTTCTTTTCTAACGGTATGAGCTCGGACCCACATTTTGTGCGTGATATGAAAGATATGATGAGTTTCAAGCAAAGGGTTTCCACAATTTTCTTGCTGATCTGGGGTATTTTTTTGGAGACAAACAACAAAAGACGGTCCCATGGTTTAGCGGCGTCTAAACCCCTAAGCTTGCTTCAAAATGCGTCGTTTAGTGCAGTTGATCCGAGGCAAAATTTTTGTGCAGGGCACGGTCTCCCAACCGCAAGTGTCGAGAGCGCGTTTTTTGAAAAAATATAAAAAATAGAAATTTTCTATTGAATTTGTCGCCCAGCACAAAGCCAGGCCGACCACCGCCGTACTGCCACCCGTGGCCCCCACCACACCGCCTCACCCGATCATTGCGCGATCTCCGCGACAGGCGGGGTCATATGAAGGCCGCCCGCCCGGTATGACCCAATGGGATGGATAGGGTCATACATGGAAAACCATCAGCCCCGACAACCGCCCACGATACAAGCCCATAGGACCGGGGCCCAAACCCTTTTCATTTCTGGGGGGCTATTTTTTGCCCGGACGGTCAGACGGTGACGGAATTTAAGCTTCGTGAGCTGCGGCGTCGGTGTCGGTAACCTCTTTGCCTCTAGCCTAGTTTTTCGAAAGAGCAGTTTTTTTTCTTTTGGCCATAACGGGCATCGGTATCAAAATCGGGCAAGCAGATATATTTGGAAAGCTGGTTCCGAGCACTTTCCAGTGATGCTATTTATTTTACAGTATTTTTCTGTTTTCCTGCATTTATTGCTGTTTGAAGTCAGATGTTGTTTTTGGACTTCCGAGCTCATAACTTTTTGCCACGATCTCCGTTTTTCGCCTCGTTTGAAGCGTTGGAAAGGTATTGAGGAGCTCTATATTGCTGTTCATTCACTTTTTTCTGTATCTGTCCCAAGTTTTTCGTTATTCCAGATTTGTCCCGATGGGTGTTTTGGAGATTACTTGGATGTTTTGGCAGTTGGAAAGGTGAAAATTGAACATTTGTACTTCATTTTAGTACCACTTCATCATATTTTCTGTTTATGCACAGTTAGGATTCTCTCCTTTTACAATCATTGGGTTATTGTAATAAACGAACTGATATAAAGTTCCATTAAGGGGGGTTCTTGCATTCATCTTGATTTGTTGGCAACTCGCATGGGTTATTTGGTCTCCTTGTTCTTTTGGCCACATTATTGCTATAACTTGACACATGTCAAATTCATTGGTTCACACTTCAGTTGGGAGATTACGTTTCTTGATCCTCATTGGTTCAGATTCTTCTCAGTTTGAGGGCCATGTTTTTGTGGTTATTGTTCCAGAGTCTATTTTTGGTACTCCTTCCCACGGAAGAGTTTCAGTCACAGTTTGGCATCGGCATCGAGGTACATGGTTTCCAAATTATGTCATCATCTCATCTCCTGTTGCTTCTCAGATTTCAGAGTTGATCTAGTATGTGAGTTTCCAGAGTTCCTTGGCATCGGGTCTGCTGTTGCATTTGTGATTCCGATTGGTATTTTGCAAACAGAAGTATCTTTCCTTGCTTGCCAGATTTGGGGTTCCAGTGTTGCTTCATTAGAGTTCTTCCTGTGATTCTTCGCAGCAGTTCATCTCACTGAGGGGGTTTTATCTCATATTGCATTTGTAAATGGGTACTTGATCAGGCCTAGTTGCCGGGACCCATCTTTGCTTTCATGCATCTTATTCTAGTGTTTTAGCTTCTTCCTAAGTTCATCTTAAGGGGGGGTGTTAGAGTAATAAGTTATTATGCTTAATTAATTACATGGCATTGATTAATTAATTAAGTCATATTCCTCTTTATTACTTAAGCTAAACTTAGGTACATTAATAATTAATTAATTATTTAATTATTAAGTGTGCACACTAGGGTTTCATTTAGGGTTTCCCTTTTAGGGTTTCTTGATCTCCTTCATAAGGATTGATCACTTTGTAATAATCGATTCTCTTAATGCATTTTTACTGAGAGGTTTACAGAGAACATCTTTTTTGGTTCTTCATATCTTTTGCATGTGACTGGTATTCATCTTGCATGCAGGTGATCTTGGTTTTCTAACAGAACGAAGGAAAAAACATGTGCAAAATGGAAAAAGATTATGAGAAAATTGAAAATGTCAAAAAAATGGTTAAGTCTGGGATGCTTAGGTGCCCTAGGTGGCTAGGGGTGCCCAAGCTTTTGAGGCCCCAAAATCACTTTTTAGGGTTCACAGCCTCCAGGAGATCTTTGTCAAAACTCTTCTGGCTTTGCAGTGAATCTATCAGCTAGTTCACTCGGATCTATCGAACATCCGGAAACAAAGATCAAACTGAAGTCAAAACAAGCAGCAAAGTTGAAAATCCTGAAAAAAAATTCTAACTCTGTAGAACGCCCTAGCTGGCTAGGGGTGCCCAAGCTTTTGAGGCCCTAAAATCGCTTTTTAGGGTTCACAGCCTCCAAGAGATCTTTGTCAGAACTCTTTGGCTTTGCAATGAATCTATTAGCTAGTTCACTCGGATCTATCGAACATCCGGAAACAAAGATCAAACTGAAGTCAAAACAACAAGCAAAGTTGAAAATCCTGAAAAAAATATTCTAACTTTGAAGAGGAAAGGTGCCCAAGGTTCAATGCCTTAGAGAATTTTTCAAGTTTTATCATTCATTGTTCAAAAGGTGTCCACATTCGTTTGTTTCTGCTTCCAGATTGACTTTAAAGTTTTAAAGCTTGGAGAAGAAAGCGCTTTTCATTCTCAACATCCATTTAAGAAGACTTTTGCATTCATTTCACATATTTTGCAGGTTGGCCTTTAGAGGAAGAAAGATATCATTTTCTACTTTTCAAGATTTAGAGGCTCAAACGGGGTGCTTTTTCAGTTTTCTTTATGGATTTGGGATTGGGATGCATAGAGGCACACTTTTTTATGATCCAATCTTCTAGGGCATCGCATTTCAAAAATAGGTGGTTAGCTTTTCAGTTTTCATCGATCTGGGTCCATCTGCTTTTTGTTCCTCTTGAAGATTGGAAAATTTTATATTTCCAAGAATCTGCTTTTTCAGCGCTTTTTTGAGAAACCCTTAGCTTCTTCAAAATTTGACAAACTGGGTCTCCTCAGAACGTGATTCTCTACAAAACCTAGAGCTCAGCTTTTCCCGACAATCTGCTTTTTGGAGAAGAATGAGTCACCTTTTGGGGCAGCAATGTTTTCCAAGAATAGAACTAAAAAAACAACAGTTAACTCGATGCTTTTTCCAAGTTTTCTTGCTATTCTTGTCTCACGCTTATCTATTCTTTGAGAAATAGGAAATATCAAGTTATAGTAGTTGGAGCTTTCCCTACCTTTTGCTTTCAGCAGGTTGTTGGTTAGTTGTCATATTTTAGTTTTAGAAATAAAGCTTGCGAGTTGGCAAGTCTTGTTGTAAAAGCAAAGAGATTTTAGGGTTCCCTACTCCCCACTTGTGTATTAAAAAATGGCAGCCTTGCCCATTTTTCTTTTTGACCATTATTGTGATAGCAAATTGTTGAGCCTACTTTTGCCTGCAAGTTGTTATTCAGTGTCTATTCACTTAGTATAAGAGCAAGCTTGCATGCATGCCTGCC
The DNA here is from genome assembly GCA_007258455.2 of Sequoia sempervirens. Lineage (NCBI taxonomy): Eukaryota > Viridiplantae > Streptophyta > Pinopsida > Cupressales > Cupressaceae > Sequoia > Sequoia sempervirens. The sequence goes on along the minus strand of VDFB02281492.1, from coordinate 402,420,927 downwards.
TTTTGCTACAAGTTATTGTTTAGTTCATTTGTATTTTGTGTTAAGTGTATTATGGTTTGATCGCAAAACTGTAAGCTTGTTATTGCTACAATCCTGCTGTCCTAGAAGTGTAATTGTTATCAAAAATTTGAGAAAGGAAATCTTATGCCTCATTTGCTTTGATCTACTCTCTTGGGTTTTGTTTTATATGTTTTTCTTACATAATCTTTATTTCAACTCGCATTGAAAAATACAATGAGTCTTCAGGTGTGCGTTGGAAGAGAGTTTGTTTAAGTATTTGTATTAAAAACATTCCTTGTTTTCTTCTAACTCTCAAGCTCTGAGTTTACTTGAGTTGTTAGAGGCATCATTAGAGTAGGCCTAGTTGTAGTTGAAATTCTGGAAAAGAGAAAACCTCAGCAACGACGCTAGAGTTTTATAAACTTTATGCTCTTAGCTGAGAACAAAAAAGATTGGCAAATAGTTTAGTTTACTTTCTTTAAGCATCATCAGCGAAGAGGGAGCTTCCCCTCCAAATTTGAAGAGCATTTTAGCTATCTGTTTCTAATCCGCATTCCAGAGGTGCGAATTGAAACACCAACACTTATAAGACTCAATAATTGCTGCAAGCATCATTATTGCATAATCATATATATATATTTGATTTCAATCTTCCCATAATCACTTTATAGGAATGTATATTCTTATATGTACTTATATATATTTATATGTAATTATATTGGACTTACTCCCCTTATGGTTGATTTATCATCATTATTGCATAGTCACATACATACATACATATATATATTTCTAATTGATTTCAATATTCCCATAATCACTTCATAGGAATGTATATTCTCATATGTACTTATATATATTTATATGTAATTATATTGGACTTACTCCCCTTATGGTTGATTTATCATTGCATTCATGCATCCCTTGTTTCCAAATTTCTTATTTCTCCATTTTAATTCTCTTTTAAATTTGCATATACTCTTTTTATATCCCATATATATTATGCTGCTGTCCTCTTTTTGTTAGTGTAGGTTTTTTAATATTATATTTTCCTACACATTATTAAGCATACCTTAGGTTATAAGAGATGTGGTTTATGTGAGGACACATGGCGTAATCCATTGATTACATGTGTTGCTCCCACTCACACCTGGGTAGTTGAGTTTTACACCCTCTTTTGGCCTTATATGCCACCTCACAAAACCACTCATCTGTCTTTTTCTGAGTAGGTTATGCCACCTATTTGGCATTTTGCAAGTAGGCATAACTCCCACCTAATTTGGTTATTTGGGAGTTATTACCCCTCTTGGAATTATTTACCCATATTCTTACTATATATTCTGCACTCACCTCTTCCTCCTGAAGTCCAGATCTAGTCTAGATGAGTTCATATTAATTCAATCAATTCAAAGGAGAGTTGAGGCATATTGTATCATTTAGTGTGTGATAATAACATCATTTTGTTATTGCACTATATTCTTGCATTTTATCTCTTGCTGCTCTCGTGTGGAAGGTTTATCTTGGTTTTGTAGGTGATCTTGGGTGCTCGAGTTCATCAACAACTCTTACACTTTTACCTTCAATATCCCACCCTTTATATATCCTCATATTTTAATTCTGGGGCACACCTCTTTAAAGGGACATGTCCTCTAAAAAACTAATCGCTACTTTATTCAATATTGATGCCTAAGTCTTTAATTACTACCAAGCGCTGCTTTATGTGATCACTGCCCCTTCACATCTATGATTTTGTGATATAATCGCTCCCTTAACATTGCTGTCTTTTAATAAGGATTTTATACCAATCGCAGTCTTCTCATACTGCTGTTTGTTTACTAATTTTATTTTAATAGATTATATGTTTATTTTCATATTAGTTTTATATATATATATATTTCAGTATTATATTATAATGGTTATAACTATAATAATATTTATATTGTTATTTGTTTATTTACTTATTTGTATCTCAACACTTTATACTTTCGGGTTGCAATTTTGGGGGCATGACATTGATAAAATGAATGTGTTTCCGTAATCATTAATACCATTTGAGGTTTAGTGATAGAAGCACTATCAAAGAATTGAATTGGAATCCCTAAATCTATTACTATACTTCTGAAGTGATCATGAATTGAACTGTTATAAGTTACTATGTCAAAACTATGTTGTATTCTATTTATTGGCAATTATGAGTATCACTGTACGCACATGCACACGCACACGCACACGCACACGCACACGCACGCGCACGCACACGCACACACATACACACACACCTGTACTCGTACCCAAGGAATTTATTTTTTTCTATTTGCCGTACTGGGTTCCAATACTTGTACCCACCCCTGTACTTGAACCTGAACCGGTAACTTAGATAATTATGATAAAAATTGCTATTTGCCATATTGGGTTCTGATGCCTGTACCCACCCCTGTATTGGAACCCGAACCAGTAACTTAGATAATTATGATAAAATTGATATTTTCAGGTCAATATCGATGTCCTCCTTGTTAATGGCAGTAGAATTAGAAAACCATTCATATGCATTTGAGCTCCAAAAGTTTATTAAGTTATTTATGACAACCTCCAAAAATTTGATGGAATAAGTTGCTTATACTAAAAACTTGCAAGCTGGGCAAACTGAATTCATCAAGGGGATAGATGTCTTAACTTTTACGGGGAAGTGATATTTTTTTGGAAGTAAACCATTGTCAAATTAACACCCAACCTTGAATTCAGTTTGGAGAGTTTACATATATATATATATGTGCGATCTTTCTTTTCTCTGTTTTCCTCCATTATAGTATATTTCTAATTTGATACATCTAAATTGATGTTTGTTTATTTCTTTCTCTTGTTTTTCATGATAAATTTTCTAGTTATATAAACCATATTTGTGTGTCAAATTGTTATGTTGTCCATTATAATTTTTTCATTCTATAAATTGTTTTTTATTTGTTCTTTTTTCATTTCTTTTTCTTTTCAGTTCAAAACTTTAAATAATCAAATATGAATTGATTCTAAATCTATATCTGTAACCATAGTTGGCATACTTAGCAAGTACTTGCCGAGTTTAATTGCTGGCGAGTTACTTGTCAGTTAACTTGTGAGTAAAACTCGCTAGACATTGCTTGAATGTGGGACACACATGAGACACCAAAAATGGGTTAAAAAACCATTTTTTGCTCTATAAATTCATCACTGCCTTCAATTTTCCTCACACCAGTTGAAGAGCAAATTTGAGCTACTTGGAAGAACTTCTAGGCAAATATGAAGAATTTCAAGGGCAGGTTAGTATTTTTTTTTTGTTTTATTTTCAAGTATTTAAATTCATTTTGACAGCTAAAATAAAGCATTTAGGCTATGAAAAATTCATAATTTCCTAAAACCTTGTAGTATTTTGAAATTTGCTTCCAAAAAATTGGATTTATCACCATTTTTTTTCATTTATGCTGATTTTTTTTAGGAATTCATACAGATTATTTCTCTGATTTAAACCTAATTTTTGGAATAAAATGATTAGGTTATATTGAATTTATGTTGATTTATATAAATTTTAAGCTAAATTTATGCTGATTTAGGCTATTTTTTTGCTTTCAAAAATTAAAATGTTGTATTTTCACCTTGTACTTGTAGGTTAATTGTTAGATACAATGGCAAATAGAGAGGCTTCTAGATAAGGCTCAAGCTTAGGTCAACCCAATCGACACCTATTACAGGCACTCATCTAATAGGAGCTAGAGACACTACTTGGAAATATGCCATACAGGGATTGACACTTGGATGGAGGCATAAATCGCCTCAAATATCATCTTGTAGGCATTACTCATCATGATGCAAGGCCCTGTATCAACACCACTAAAGAGATCAAATGTGAGATGAATGTACTCCTTTCATTGGCAGAAGAGAAAAAATTACAAAGGGAGAAGACAAAAGAAGCCATAGCAACATCCATATCTAGTGGTCATGGTCCTCAAATGCAAGCAAAAAAAAAGAAGAAACATCATTTGAAGGCATAGTGGGCTCCCTTCATGGTCCACAGATACGAAGTACGTCAACACCCACTTCATCTACTTCTAGTAGAGTGCCTACATTGGTTACACACAACTACACAACTTTTTTGTGCCCAAAAATATACCTGGAGCACAACCATCATTGGAAGGTACAACGTGGAATAGGAAGATGCATCGACAAGTAGATAAGGCATGTGCCAATTTATGGTACTTCAACAACCTTCCTTTCAATGTGGTGAGTAGTCCTTATTTGGAGAATTTGGTAACCGCATTGACAGTTGCAGGAAAAGGCTACAAGGTACCTTCTCAGATAGACTTAAGTGGGAGGTTAATAAATAAAAATTTATGTTGATTTATAGTAATTTATGTTGAATTTTAGTCTAAAATTATGCTAGTTAATTTTGTACTTTCACTTTGTACTTGGAGGTTGCTTACGGGTGCAACCGAAGAGGCAAAGCTAATAGTGGAAGAACACAAGAAGCAATGGTGAAAATATGGCTGCACTATTCTTTCTAATAGGTGTATCGATGAAAGGAACTGCATCATTATCAACTTTTTGGTAGCTTCAAATGGTGAAATGATATTTTTGAAATTGGTTGATGCCTTTGACAAGGTAAAAAATGTAGAAATGAAATATTCAGTCATAACCCCTAAGTAAAGAAGCCCACATCAGGCCCACATTAAATTAAAACTTGAAAGAAATATTTCTTTTATTATTAATTAGATATATATATATCAAATAAAAGCTCTAATCTAAAACAATAACATGACCGATGGAATAAACTATTGAACATTTTTCAATAATTAATATTGAACATTCTTAAACACAATTGAATTAGCATTAGTCATGAATTGTGGCCTTGGGAAGAGACGCGTCCGTGTGGAGAAAGGTTTTCTTTGGTTCGATGCCTTCAAATGGAGGAAGGCAAACATAGCAAGGGCCAAAAATAGGGACGTGTAAAGGTAGGCGGATCCAAGACGTAGGTGAGGTTTCTCACTTAGCTTTAAAATTTAGTTTTCCTCTTTCAAAAATAATAATCGCTACAGAAGCCTTAGACGCTACAACATAATATCGATGTCTGTACTAGTCACTTCCAAAGAAATACTGAACTTCTTTGGTTTGAGAAAATTCCATGGCTCGGGCTTAAACATGACATATCTGTGCAAGGAAACATAAGTTCGAACATGGACATTGGACAAGGTTTGTAACGACCTATTCCTCGCGTAAATTAAAACTTTCCAATTCTCACTTTAAACATGTAAAGGTAACAAGTAACTAAGACAATACAATAAAAATTTCCTTTCTTTATTGATAAATACATACAAGTTACAATATGTTTCCACATGAATTTCATTTTCATTGCAAATATAAATCATAGATCAAAAGTAATACAGTTACATGCATAGCTCGTAAGCTTTTGCACAAATAGAAGTAAGAAGGTCCAGGAGTCCGTCCTTTCAAATCTTGGTACATCGGCCACTTGCTGTGGAGGAGAAACATCACTCGGGCGCTTTTCCGCCAACCATGGACTTATAATGCAGTCCCCCGCACACCTATCGTTAGATAGATGGCCCTCCCTTTGAAGAAGAGATTGGTAGGGTATCCTTTAACGATTACTGAGCATAGTGCTGTGTCCTACACAACTAGTACCTTGCTATTTCACAATCTCGAACTAGTACTCGGATCACAATGAACTGACAGTGTAGTCTCAACTATCTCACATCTAGGTGGATGTCGTACCTTTCACTACTTTGGCCAAAGTATTCTCATTCAGTACTTCGAATGAAGGTCATCTATTATAAACACTACTTAGGGCCGATTTGACTTGAGGCTTCCTTACTCTACGCATAGGTTTTGTTCTTCGATGGGTGAATCCGTCACCCCAGACATCCTACAATCATACGAACCTACTAGAAATGAAAACAGTCTACAAGTGTCTTGTATCAACCCTCCTAACTAGGAAATCTTTATCCTAGGAGTACTTAGCTTGTCTCGGTTATCCTAATAACTTTAAGTTAAAAGACTTTACTTGATTCTGCCTTCATCTCGATCCTAGTAGATAATAAGTACATCTACGTATTCTCCATATATAGAGATCATACACGACATGCATTAGTCATTCAAAATGCAAATAAATCCTTCCCCTTTTATCTTTTTCCATTATTTCTCTATAATGCAAGGTAAGTAAAGCTAATCCCTTAAGCTCCTTACACATAATTCCTCTTTTATGATAGATGAACTATTCCCTTAAGTTCTTTTCACATAAATCCTCTTTTATGCCAATCTAGTAAATGTTTTACTTTATAGTTCTATTCCTTAAAAACTAAGTAAAACAAACAAACACAAGATAATAGAAAACAGCTCTCAAATTGAATCTACAAAATGAAGAAAACCCTTGCCTGTATTTAAAAGCTTCTCCTTTCAAAAATTGTTCTTCCAATCCCTCTTTGAATCGAGCTGCCAGAATCTTAATGATTTCTCACTCTATAACAACTCCCTATCAATCTAATCTTAAAAGTGTATTCTCCACTAATTCCTTATTCAACACAAATCTCACAATAGTGTCACTCTCAGCTTAGTTTGGGAAATTCACTGTTAATGGCAATTGCTGGTAAAGTCACTGTATTTTTCAACTCAGCGAAACAGAGTATGAAAACAGCTCAACGAATTAGAAATAAAAACTCAGAGAAGTAGCTAAACTCGGATTGCACAAGTGGTAGAAAATAAATAGTATGGCGTCTATATTTATAAGCCCGAAATGCAACCGTTTTCCATTAAAGAAGGCATGTGGATTGACAACAAGTGCTTAGAATTAATCAAAATGATACATGGCGGATCCTCAAACCCTTAGTCATTAAAAATAGAGATAAATCGACTTCCTTTTAAGCCAACAAATTAAGAATTTTTCAACTCTAATCTTCAAAACTGTCACACGTTTTCTTTTGGCCAGTTGCATGAAAATGAATGACTTATTCTTTTTAGGTTAAGGTTAAAAAGCTTCCACGTCGCCATTTTGAGCCATGAGATCAGCATTCAGTTATTTCACAAGCTAGGTCGCAGCCCAGACGTGAACCAGACGCGTTTTTACCAGGCGTGCGATTTCCTCCAGTTTGTTTTCATGAGCTTTTCAAAGCAGAATGTGTTTTCTTCCTTTTCAAATGTTTAATAAAAACAAATTCGACTTTACATTATATGAAGTATTTGATATTTCAAATATTTATCTCTCTTAATATTTCGATTCCCCATAGCTCAAAATTGAAATATTTCATCATTTAAATCCTTTATTTGTGTTCAATTTGTATTCTATTGAATATTTTTATGTGTCCATTACATTTACATAATTCACATTTCAATATTATTCGTTTATATATTTTATCAAATATGTATTACGATTAAGTGTAATATTTTTAAATATATAAATATATATATTTTCCGACATTACATTGTGATATTTATATATATATTTACGTATATGTAAATATTACCTTAATATTAATACATATATTTTAAATATATAAATGCATAATATATTTACATAGGTATTTATGTATTTATGTAAATATCCATAAATATAATCACATCGTTAATAATAAATATATACATTTATACATAAATATATATGTAATTTTGCTAGGCTATAATAATAAATATTATTTTCACCACAGATATCAAGTGGACTGTGTACCTATATATATACCTGTGTATACGTATGTATGTGTACATACATGTCGACACATGTGTATGAGCATATCCGTCTGCTTAACGTACACATGTATTGATATGTCTGTACATATAGATACATGTTCACAATGTATAGACGTATGTGCGTTTCCAATCAAATCTTTAACACATCTTTCACATCATTCATACTTGGGTCATGGTATAGCAAGTCTGATGTTAAACAATCACATCTCCTAAAGCATAAAGAAGTGAATTCAGAACCTTAATGTCAATAAACAAGCCTATGGATGACTTACCCTTATCTCGACAAACAGACTTGGCTTATTCAGTCTATAGTATGTGTGTGTATGCTCAATTTGGTAACCGTTACTGTTTACCTGACCAACTTCCTCCCCGAATGATGTCTCTCCTCTGTCCGGAGGAACAGTCTTCATACCTGCACACCATGACATGACATCGGCAGTCATATGCTCATAAAGCAGTTTGCATAAACATCATAAAAATTAGAATAACATTATTCCATAATTGTATGCAACATTTAATTAAAATTACATCAATTGAAGTAACAATCAAATGAAACCATTATTTAAACAGAACACCATTATTGATAACAAGAACATCATTATTGATAACAAGAACATCATTGTTTTATTCACCATAAAGATTCAAGCATTACAATCATTTGCCCTATGCAATAGTAGCTATAAAATCGGGATGTAACAAGGTTATCGGCCTTGCTTAGACGGATTGTACAGTCTGTGGCCATTCATAGGGATAAATACCCCTGACTCTTATTGCATACGAATTTTGTGGGTCCTGCATATATGTTTTCATGTATTTTGGTCGTTGTAGCTTGCATTGTTCATTAACTAGATGTGGAACTTAGGAATGGAATGATAATTGCATAGAATGGCTATGTTGTGATTAACTCAAGACTGCTTATTGAGAGTTAATAGAATGGGATAAATATTATTGCCTAGAATTGCAGTTTAGAATTACACTCACCTATAGAATGTAATGATTACTTGATGTTGGTTTTATTTACTTCCTGCACTCTGCTATCATATCATGTTGTACTGCAATCATTTGTTGGATTCTTTTAATAGCATTCTAAATAGAAGTGTGGATAGATCATTGAAGTATGCCTTGGAAATAACTGTTTGTAAATCTGAATGCACCCTGCCAGGAGAGGTGAGCCATACCTTAAGTGGTTCGTCTAAAAACCTCACCCAAGTTCTGCCCCACAGGCCCAAGTAAGGGTTGGGCAGTCTGCCCCACAAGGCCATTGCAAGGGTTGGGTCATGGAGGGGTGAGGGTCCCACCTAGGCTTTTCTTTTCTGCCCCACAGGCCCAAGATAAAGGGTTGGGCATTTGAATGGTGGTAGACCGTAGGCCCCTTAAGGGTTCTTCTCTCCTGATAGGCTGAATACTTCTTGTGTTTCTTTTAATTTGCAGTCATCATTATGTCTGATTTTGGATGCTAGATGTTAAAGCTAACATACAAAATTGTGGAAATGTTATACATGGTGGTGTAGGCATTGTTACAACATTGAGAGAATAGTATAAATCCCTAGCAATCAGCAACTTTAGAGCCAGTCCAGTAAGGGAACATCACATATTCCGTTATAATTTTTTTGATTTTTGAGCACAACATTTCACTCGTTAACGTTAGAGAAATGATAAACCAACTGAAGCAATCCTTCACTTTCTGATCACCCAGATCCCAATGAGGGCAAGGTGAGAGCATATGGTGGAAAGGAGATCGTTAGATGAAATCCAAATTGAAAATAGAGTATTGAAAAATCAACCCTTCACTTTTTGATCACCAAGTTCCCAATGTGGGCAAGGTGAGAGCATACGGTGGAAAGGGGATTGCTAGCTGAAATATACTAAAAATATGAAATACAATAAAAACTGAAAATACAATATGAAGACGGCTCAGCCAATTAGCTAGTAATGCAATGCAACTCGACCACTTATTCAGTGGGAGTGGAAATACAAATTATTGAAATGGAAATGTCTAGGCGGCTAGCCGACCCCTTCTGCTTTTTAGCGAGCAATATAGAGAAGTGAAGTGCTGAAAGGAAATAGATGGCAAGGCCTGTCTCTTCTACTTTTTCAGTGGGAATGAAAGTAAAGAACATAATTGAAAGTATGTAAGGTGGCGAGGCCTGCCTTCTTCCACCAAACAATAGGAATACAAAGAGCTTATTGTAAATCAGTACTGCTGATTTCAGCCTTACAAAATGTGAAGCAATCTGTAAGTACAATGATATCAAGATATCCAATACTCTCCAAAGTGTTAGGAAATGATCTCCAAACCAAAACAAGCTATCTAACTATGAAAGAAAGCCAAAACTGGAACTTTTTACCAATCTGATGTGAAAGTGCAGCGCTCAGAGAACTCTGACCAGCAAGCTCCGATACCACTAGGATGCTCACAACTTTGCAAGGACACCTCCAAATGACATGAAACAAAGTGCAAACATTTCCTAGGAGGTAGGCAACCAAGCTCAAGCCACCAAACAACAATAAATAGTCCCAAAAGATTTAGCACACTTCCCAATGCATCAATAGAGGTGGTACGGCCTTCTTGGAGTAGGGAAACTAGCTTATAAAATCCACCATTTTGAAATAAAATCTGAAACTTTGCAAAAGGGGCGCCTAGGATGGATGAGAAGATATAACCAATGCCCAAAATCATATAAAAATCGTGTCGGGTGCTATGAGCAAAAAGGTGCTTCAGCCGTGCGCAAAAACTAGTAACTTCAAAACTGAAATAAACTCACCAAAATCAGAAAACAATAAAGAACTTTATCATCATTATGCTCAATCTGCTCTTTAGTGTAAAGAACAATCTCAAAACTCAACTAGGTGCTATCTTGCAAGCACAAAACTGAAAGGAGCTAGGAGGCATGCATTCCTCAAAGCAAGGATCTAAAGAGATTTCAGCAACACTTTGTTATGTTTGCAATGGATAGTCCCAAATGAAGGCCAACACTCTTATTTATAACTTTCTCCTCAAATTCAAACCTTTTCCCTCCAATTAGGGTGCCCAAAATGAAACTCACATTCACCTTTGTTCAAATTGCATTTGAGTTGCATTTTGACTCCTTGACCAACTCGTCCAAAGCATATGAGGAATAATACTTTATCAAAAAGTAAATATAACATAAAATGGGTGTCCAAGTCACTTAAGTGAAAAATACATTATAACTGCAATTTTCTCCATGCTAGGCGTCCACATTACCTTAGCCAATATTTTTCACTTAAACATTATATTCACCAAAGAATTGAACTTGCCAAAACAAGCTCCAGGAGTGTTGGAGACCAAACTGCTCAAACTGCCTTGCTAGAAATAGCCACTGCATTGAGCCACTGACTTGTTGCTAAAAATAGCACTGCCAAAAATAAAACTTACTATAAATAGCATACTACTAAAAATAGTGACTTCACATGCATCTTGAACATAAATCAGGCACCCATCGTAACTTACTAAAAATAGCAAGTCTAAAAAAGTCACCTGATGCAGATGCATGTTATACCACTTCGAAGCTCTCAAAAAACCTAGAAAGACCCAAAAGCCACATTGGAAGACTCTTGCATGCAAACCCTTGAAAACACCAAAGAAACCTCCAAGCAACTGGAAACCCTAATTTCCACTTCCAACTAGCCTATGGGCCTCTGGAATAGGCTAGTGGTCAACTAATGAATCTATTGCTGAGAAGGGGACATTACAAGAAACATTGAGTATAATGTTGGAGGAAGTTGTCATGGAGGTGGGCTTAGAGAATGTGGTTCAAATCATAATTGACATTGCAACAACATATGTGGTGGTTGGGAGATTGCTCCAAGAGTGGCATCAATCATTTTTTGGACCCCTTGCATAGCACATTGCCTTGACCTTGTTTTGGAGGGCATAGGCAAACTTGATTGGGTGAGACCGGTTGTAGATGATGCAAGGAGCATAACGAAGTTTATCTACAATCACCCTTGGGTGTTAATTTGATGAGAGATCACACCCAAGGGAAACAGTTGGTGTGATTGAGTGTCACAAGTTTTCTAGCAATTTTCCTAACATTGCAAAGCATTATTGTTTTTTTGACTTCTTTGAAACAAATGTTTGTGAGTCAAAAGCATATTTAGACTCATCATCTTCAAAGAAGCTTGCAAGCAGTCTTTGACAATATTTTTGTACAAAGAGCTACAAAGATTTTGAAGGTAACCTTAAAACTTTGATTTTAAATTCAAATTGAATATTTATTTTTTAATTTAAGTCTTTCATTATAAATTTGTAACTTTAATTTTTTTGTATTTGTAATTTGTAGGTGTCGGAGCCCTTTGTTAGAGTTCTCCGTTTGGTAGATGGGGATCAAAACCCAATGGGGTATATTTATGAGGTCATGGATAGGGCCAAAGAATCCATCCAAAATTATTAGAAAGGGAAAAACCTTAGATTTTGATCCCATTTGGGAGATCATTGATCGAAGGTGGAACAATCAACTCCACGAACCCGTCCATGCAACAAGGTACTTCCTCAACCCTAGTTTTTTTTTATTCAGATAGCTTCTTAGATCCTAGTGGAGAGGTTATTGAGGGCCTCATGACATGCATTTAGAGAATGACACCCTAGGTTGAGGTGAGAGACCTCATTATTCAATAATCTGTTACAAGATTGATAGGGGCATGCTCTTTTCTTTGAAACTAGTTATCTGAGGAAGAGCCACTCAGTCACCAAGTAATAAAGTTTGGAGTCTTTACATCACATGCATTTTACAAGTTACAAATTTCAAATTTATGACTATTGATACTTTGATAGAATATGGTTGACTTTGCTTTCTAATATTTTATTTTGTAGATTCTTGGTGGATAGATTGGGGTACAAATACCCCAAATCTCCAAAGTTTAGCTCTCTACATTTTGTGCCAACCTTGTATTGCATCTAGCTATGAGTGCAATGTGATCTCAGGGTGAAATCACCATATCTATTTAGGAGGGTTTTTGTCCTTGAAATTGGTATTCCAAGGGGGTTTTCGTCCTTAAGACATATGAACTCAAGTTCTTGCTTAGAGCAAATGAAAATGAAAAAATAACTCAGTGACCCTTCTTAAGACCCAACCTCTTTTTTAACCTTTTTAGAGCTCTTTTAGGAAAAAGACATTTATTTTTGTTTTTTTTGAAAAAAAATGCTTTTTGCTTTTTACATTGTTTTTCCAAAAAGTGTTTTTTGCTTTTTTGTCACTTTTTTCAAAAAACATTTTTTATTTTTTTTTTGTTTTTTTGAAAAAACATTTTCCCTTGATAAAATAATATAAAGTGTCCTTATGACTGTTTTTCATCAGCCTTGAGCTAGCAACACTTTATTTGCACTCTTAAAACATTTTGTTTTAAAAATAATTAAATGTAAGCTGTCAAATAAAATATTGAAAAGTAACTTTTTGACAACTTAATTATTTTAATTATTTTCCCTTTTCCAATGCCAATTAGCTTATGGGAAAAATTTGAAAAATAAACTAATGGCTAAGCACTTGCTCACGTGCGAGAAGGGAACATTACACTTTACAATATCTATGTGTATCTATGTTCTTTTTTCTCTTTTTCATCCATAATATGTACATTTATGTATCATCTTTTTTTAAAATAAGTTTCATTGGCATAACCTTGTACCAAGAGGTGAAATTTCTGTTAGATTTATGATCAGGTTTAATGCATAGAATTTTAATTCAAAATCAGACAATAGGAACACAGCAGATACCCTGGGAAAACCCTCCTCTTGAGGGAGAAAAACCCAGCAACAATATATCACTTATATATTGAATCAACAAAGAAGTCTTCTTTACAATAGAGGCCGATATAAGGGCCTATAATGAGCAGCACAATCTGATGCAACTACAGAAACAATAAGCAGCAATGTATAGATGATAAACTCAGCCTCTAACTCAAGTCGATCTGCCTTCAAGAAGAACTCGCACTTACAAAATATGAATGTATGAATGAATAACAATGAGAGAACCATCGACTATATATATACAATATGGAAGGTTGTCACTCTTCAAATCAAGTCAGCCATAATAGAAGAAGGCGCCTCTTCATTAAGATGCATCCAATGAGAAGGAAGTCGGCCACATAAAAGACGTGTTTTTCCATGAATTCGTATCTCCTTAAAGTCAGCCTTGATCGGATATATATTAAACATTATTTAGCAATTGACGTGTCTCTTGAAGAATCGCTTGATTGAGTCTCTTCAATAAATCGAAGTCATATAAATTAAATAGCCCCAGGCTATCATTTAATTTATCATCATAAGTAAAGGATATCGGCTGGAAGTAATGACCGACGCTGTACATGAACTTCAACAATATCTGGTTGCAAGTTCAGAGTAAACTTGTATGAATCAAACTCTTTGAGAATCTGAAGTGAATAGATTGTAAGAGGAAAATTAGTTCAGTAAATTTCCTGTACAGTAAATCTGTTTGTTTCTTCGGAGGAAGATTGCATTTTCCTCCTTCACTTGGAGGCATCTAAACCAAATTGTTTCAGAAACAACATAATGTCATAATATTTGAGTATTAATTCTTGTTGTCTTGGAGTTGAGGAATGTCAAGTTTTGGGACACACACAGCATATCAACCTTATATGCCTTTGGATTGTGAAACATGTTTCAGATTTCTGTCCTTAAATGTATGATGTGTTCAATGTTTGCTGCTGCATTTTTGAAAGAGGCTGTCTAGGTTGGATAAGGATCTATTCTTGTGGTGATTTTATCACATTCACAAATTTGAGGTAAAAAAATATTTAGCTTATTTAGTTTTGGAGTTGTCTATCATGTTTGAATGTATCATTGTGCATATGGCTCCATTCACAGCTGTTCCATTTCTACAATACTGGCAGTCTTGTTCAACAATTGGTCATATTCAATGGACATAACCTCAGAATCTTGAATTTTCTTGAATATAAATAATCAAAATTTAGTTGAAGGCATCTGTAACTTCAGACGGCATAAATATTGTGTACTTCTTGTCCATTAATTGGCTTAAAATTGTGAATGTCTGGCTCTGCGAGATAGTTGATCTGTTTCAGGATTGTCTGAATGCATTTCAAGTTCTTTGCCATGCTATCCTATTGATTTTTTTTTGCATATTTGATCCATTTATTTCTGTTGCTTCTCTTGAGATTGTTCTTACCTTGATTTCCAAATAAAATATTTTTCCTTGGCTTTCATTTTTCTGAAGTAGGCATCTATCCATTTTTAGGTCACAATTTGTCTTTAGTACATTTACATTTCCATAATGTAATTGATTTTATTATTCTTCAAATAGTTTACAAAGGTTAGTGATGCTTTATCTCTATTTTCTCCTGTCTTAACATTTTTAGGGTTGTTAACAAGGACTGCATTTGATAATAATATTGGTTATAAGCCTTTCTTTTTCATTTTACTTACAGAGATCTCAAAACCATTCTATTCACATTTTTTTTCTTAGCATGTTTTAATGAGTAATCTGTTTTTGGCAGCGTGTTTTGTATGTTGATATTGACATTCACCATGGTGATGGAGTTGAGGAGGCTTTCTACACAACAGATAGGGTCATGACTGTCTCATTTCACAAATTTGGAGACTATTTTCCTGGTACAGGTGATATCCGGGACACTGGTTATGGAAAAGGGAAATATTATGCTTTGAATGTCCCATTGGATGATGGAATTGATGATGAAAGTTTTCAGTCTCTATTCAAACCGATCATTCAACGAGTGATGACAGTCTATGACCCTGAGGCGGTTGTTCTTCAGTGTGGAGCTGACTCCTTGTCTGGAGATAGATTAGGCTGCTTTAATCTTTCTGTAAAAGGGCATGCTGAGTGTGTACGATATATGAGGTCATTCAATGTGCCACTTTTGCTCTTGGGTGGTGGTGGATATACAATTCGTAATGTTGCTCGATGCTGGTGCTATGAGGTATTTATCTTTACTATTTTATTGTGTTTATTAGTTAAGATTCAGTCTTTAACATTGTAATTTAACTGTTTTCCTCCCAAATGTTCAGACAGGAGTTGCAGTTGGTGTAGAGATTGATGATAAAATGCCTCAGCATGAGTATTATGAATATTTTGGACCAGATTATACTCTTCATGTGGCTCCAAGTAATATGGAAAACAAAAATTCAAAACAAATGTTGGATAAAATTAGGTTTGTGACAACTTCACAATCTCTAAGGTTGACTTGTTTTGTGTACAAATTTTCAAAAATCGATTATGCTTTAAAATATGAAATCCTAGTTATTGACTAATTAGTTCTGCTTTTTGATTTATTTGTTTATGGCACTGCATGTGTTGGAACTTAAATAAGATATCACTTAATGTTTTATTTTTGCATAGGTCCAAACTACTTGAAAATATTAATTCAATGCCATGTGCACCCAGTGCCCAATTCCAGGAGCGTCCTCCAGATACTGAGTTCCCTGAGCCGGTACATTTATAAATGCTTCTTTTTTTCTGAGTTCTTCATGTACATTGTACAACTTACAAGTGTATATATAACTCACTGAATTTACAACCACTGCTTCTTGCTTGTTTTGAGACAATTGCAGGAAGAAGAAGATTTTGATGCACACATTAGAAGTCATAAATGGGATAGAGAAAAGTATTATTCTGATTCAGAGAATGGTGACTCAAAACTTCGGAATCATGACGTAGAGGAAGGTGCATTCATTCGGTATGTATGAAAGGTTCCAAGCCAATCACAGATTTTCTATATTTTAAAAAATAGCTGGCTTGTAGCGCCACATTGCATTTCACTCATTTTTTATGTTTGCAAAGTTACTAAATTTACAATGGGTTACTGGGCTGCAAGAAGAAAGGGTGGTAACATTTTTCTTTTCTAGGAAAACTTATGCAGAGGATGTTCAGGTCGTCATCTGTAGGCACCGTTAAGTGTATTTTGTGCATAAAAAGTTCTTAATTCTATCATGCAGGATTGCTGACACTGATAAAGACATCCAGTGGTCAGCTGAAATTCTTTTTTGGCTCTGATTTAATCAAGCTCATTCCTTGCCAACTTTAGTTTTACACTGCTTTCATTCCTTTAATCTTCAGAAACTTAGTAGTTATGATTGTCAAATTATATTCAATCTTTTTACTATTAAGAGGAAATAATGTTCAGATGCAAACATTATGTATGGTTCCTGGGTTTGACATTCAGTGCTGGATGGTGAAAAGTCTATTTTAATGTTACTGTGCGAGGGATTATTTTCAAGTAACATATTGACAACCAAATATTCTTTTTGAATGCTTTTGTTGAACATCAAGGATAGTGATGCAATACATAGAATGTTTCTGTATATTAAATCAGATTCATTAAACTTCTATTGCTTCCTTATGAACTGATGTTACCGTGATGAGACACAGTTCAGTTTTAGGTTTTTCTGTATACTGTAACCTTGATTATCTTTCCCTCATCCACCAAACATGTATCTAATTTTATTTGATGCTTGTCTTGTTGCTCCCTTGTGTTCCAAATCTTTTTCTGTTCTGGATTTAGGAAATGCTTTTGATAATCCCTATTAAGAATTGTGCAAAGCTGTATCCAGAGGTTAAAAAAAAGCCGAGGGTACACAACAGTTGGAAATTAGTATGCCAACATAGCAATGAGAGGACAATTCACCATTAATCTTATATATATATACATATATAGTTTATTGTTTTTTATTTGTCATTTGATATCTTCTAAATTCTCTATATTAGGATCCCTTAGTCCAAACTCTTTAATTATTGTAATAAAGGCTTTGGATGCATATGCTTTGTAAGTTTTCTCATGAGCTATTTTAAATAATCCCATAAGCTTGGAAAATATTAGTTAGCTTGAATAGAATTAGTATAAATATAACTCATAGGCTGTTGTTTGAGGATGAAATATATGATATTGTATCGAGCACTGCACAAAGGAGGTTTCTCCCTCGAAGAGGCCAGCGATATTTTGTAACAAAATTCTGTTAAACCAATACAGTAGTATTCATTTTGTTTCAGTTTGAGCATTTATTTTCTATATTTGTGCTTTTTTAGCTAACTTGTTGTAGGAGGTTCGTCACATTTTGTATAAGAACTCTTTCTAGGCTTGAGTTTTGCTGTAGTAAAATTTTCCTCTCGAGGCTTATACGATTGTCCACCATATGCTCTCACCTTGCCACACTTTTTGGGATCTTGGTGGCCAAAATGTGGTTATAGCAGTAATACCATTGAGTTTTTCCCTATGTTCCACGGTGTTTCGGGGATGGGGACGGGGGGATGGTAGGGGACACGTTTTAGGGACAACAGTCCAAGAGCAGATTTTTGGGGATGGCGGGGGATGGCGATATAGGAATTTTTCAATATATATATATATATATACATATATGTATGAATTTTTTAAATTATATTATATAGAGAGAGAAAGAGAGCAATTTGAAAT
Source organism: Sequoia sempervirens (assembly GCA_007258455.2). Classification (NCBI taxonomy): domain Eukaryota; kingdom Viridiplantae; phylum Streptophyta; class Pinopsida; order Cupressales; family Cupressaceae; genus Sequoia; species Sequoia sempervirens. The sequence continues at coordinate 402,402,789 of VDFB02281492.1, read as the reverse complement.
ATCAAATATGTGCAACAATATCAATATGACAATATGTGCATAGAATTAGATAAAGAGTATAACTGAAGTATAACAACAATATTTTCTCTTGGTTGTTTCTACGTGTTTACCCTACCCATGTGTGCATTGCAAAGTAAAAAAAAATGTATAAAACTTAAAAGTCTTCATTTCAATTTTAGGTTGAACGACTAAAGTAAATATAATAATATTTTATTATTTAATCAATGCCATTCGAATGGGGATAAAACATTTTTATCAAATATAATGAAATATTTAATATTTATCAATTATCGAGCAATTTTTATTTAATTTGACAATAAAATTAAATAGATTGTTTAAAAATTACATGTTTTATCAAATATAATGAAATATTTAATATTTAATACTTATCAAACAATTTTTATTTAATGAAATGTTTAATATTTATCAAGCAATTCTTATTTAATTTAACAATAAAATTAAATAGTTTGTTTAAAAATTAAAAGTTTTATCAAATATATTGAAATATTTAATATTTATCAAGCAATTTTTATTTAATTTGCCAAAAATCAAAACATTTTTTACTTTGACGAAAAGAGGATGCCTAGGTGTCCCCAATACAGTTGGGGGACTCCTAGCCGTCCCTTGGCCGTTTCAGGGATGCCTAGGCATCCCCTTTTATTTTCCAGTCGTCCCCTTTTTTGGGGACACGTTTCCTGCTGTTTCCCAGTTTTCGAAAATTAGGGGGGACGTCCTCTGCCGTCCCCTCGTCCCTGAAACGCCACAGGGGACGAGGAAGTAGGGTTTGGGGGGGGGGACGCGTCCTCGTGTAACACAGGTTTTTCCCTTAAAATTACCCATTTTTTGTCTTTGCTAGTAGATCATTTTTCATTTTACAAGCTAGAAACCTTGTACCAAGGTTTTTAAATAAGCACATAAGAGTTGTCGTTTTGGGCAAAGCTAGATTACCCATATAGGTTCCAATGAAGGATGGAGGAGTTGCCCTCCAAAGCCACTCCATCAAACAACCTTTGTATATGGTCCTGTGCTTCCACATACCCTTGGGTACATCAGAAGATTCCTTAGGATTTTTTAAAACCTAGCCATAGTAAGCCATTGGCCATCTACTACTTGTGATGCATTGGTAAGCAGTTAGCTCTAGGAAGTGACTTGCGTCATACTAGGTCTATCGAAATTGGTATATTCATGGGCTCACAGATTAGACACTCACTCTCGTAGTGACCTTCCTTTTTCCTATCTCCCCCATCCATCATGGCATATCTCCATGAGGGTCAAATGACCGCCTCTCACTGTAGGATTTTAGACCAAATTTATCTAACTCTTCTCCAATTGTCTTGGCATCTGTAGCAGTCCTGCATGTATAAATACCCAACCCTAATGGAAAGTGAAGAGAGGGTTTCTTTCTATTTCTCAAGACTGTATGGACACCGTGAGCTTGCCTCAAGAATTCCATGAAGATGACCTCGTCGACGGATACCTTGGCAACATGAGCGGGGCACCTGAATAACCATAAACCCTGAGATAGGTAAAGGTAGGAAACTGTATAAACCAATCCGCCCATTCTGCCATTGCTGCCCTAGCAACTGAAGATATGCGACGTGCAATTCATTGTCTAAGTCGCGCCTGTGTACATCAAGAATGCCTCGTTCACCCTTTTGTAGTGGTGCACGACTTTGTGAATTCCAAGCTGGGGATAATAATTATATATATGTGTTGAACGCTCAATGACCCCTCGGTGTTCAATCCTCTGAATTGACCTTGATAGGCCACCAAGTAGACTAGATATGACACCATGTGGAATACATGAAACTGAAAATATTCTGTTATTTGCTGATGTAGGCAGTCACTTATCAAAGTAGGCCAATCATAAAACTCAGTCTTTTTCATAATGTGAGGTATGGCATAAAACATCCAAGGTTGGAACTTGGTGGCATCTTCTGAACCAGTGACCCTGTTGAGCAAAGTGATGATGATGGCAACCTCGTCTTTGAACTCTCCTCGCCCGACATTCTTGGGCAATGTCTTATGTTTTTCTTTCATCCATCTCTGTGCAATCTTCTTGCTGTATTTGTCTTTATGCATATTCCACATCTTTTCACATTCATCCCTTGAAAGAGTTACGCTTTCAGGCCATGGGGGAATGGAAAAACACCTTTCGACCATATCAGGCTTTAGACTGCAAATCAACCTACCATCTGCTGACTGGATCTCCCTAGTAGCCGGGTTGTAATGCTTAATGCAAGCGATTACGAACTCAAGGCTCTGAACTGATATAGGAATGGACGCTGCTGCGAGGAGTCCAGAATGACCCAGGTTCTTGATTGAAGTGTTGCCTGCTCTCTCCAAGGGATGTAGATCGAACACCGGCTTAACATGATGTAAGTCTGTCTCAGCTGTTTTGATGTAATTATGAAAGAGAGCTGATTCGGACTTGAAAACATTAGGAGTGTATTCCATTTCAGAAAACTTGAAGAATGACTGTAAACTCGCCTTGGTTTAGACAAGTTTTGTGCAATTTCTATTTTTAGAATGCTGATTTTTATGCTTCAACGGACGAATTTTTTGAGAATTTTTTCTGAGATATGGGTTTTGTTCAGAATATCAATGCAAGACAACCCAGATCGTCCGTTTTCGAGAATCTTGAATTTTGCCTGAAAAAGTAGCAAACCCTAATTTCTTCAATTTTTCCCGAAAAAAGCTGGCATCTGGGTTTTGTTCAGAATATCATTAGAAATGGACCCAGTTGATTGAAATTGCAAAACTCTGACGTTTGATCGAAAAAGCAGCCAACCCTAGGGTTTTGAAAAAAGCTGATATGGGTTTTCTTCAGAAGACTGATTGGAAAGGACCCAGATGGTTGAAATATGATGCTCTGAGGTTTTCAGCGACATGCAAGATAAAAGCACTTGCTGCAACTTGATGAAGTTTCTTGAAAAATTCTTCAGAAGATGGAGGCAAAAAGACCCAGATGACTGAAGAATTGAAAGCCTTGGCCTTCTGCTTGAAAAACTTGATCTTCTGGAACAAAAAGCTTGAAAAACAAGGGTTTATGCTTGCTGGTCTGAAAAATCTGATGTAAAACCAGCAACTATGAATTCTTTAATCACAAAAATTTCTCAAACTTGCTGCTCCAATTTTCTCCTCACAGGGCTTCTACCTGCAAAAATAATGAAAAATACATTGAAAAGAGGTGTTAAATAGACTTAGGTTCTGATTTAGGTTTTGCTTTTTTTCTGCTTTTATTTCAAAACCCTAAATCTCTGTTCTTTGAACTTGGACGCCACCTTCCTCTTCTCACAAATTTTGAAAATTTGAAAATCTTCAAAAATCTTTTAAGGCATGGAACTTTGGGCGCCTTTCTCCAAGAGGGGCGCTCAACTTCACCAGTGTTAGCTAAAATTTCAACTTTTCAACTTTTCCTCAACTTTGTAAGCTACTTGCATGCTTGATTTCTGGTTGTGAGACCAACCCGGCCAGGCCAGCCTAAGTGATTCCGCAGTGAACTGGCCGGTCACGAAAAGGCGTTAAGGCACCTCCGGCTAAAAATTTGATTTCGACTTCCGAATTCACGGGAGGCTTTTCTTTCTAGGGGCGCCCAACTTCTTCAGTGTTAGCCATTTTTTCTGATTTCCAAGTTCTTCATTAACTTCTCTTCCACAGATGATCTTGTTAAATCTTTGAGCTTCGGGCGTCGGATTGCTGAATGTTTGTGCTCATCGCGAAGCTGACGGAGAATGAAGAGGGATCTTCTGGAGACACTTCTGCCAAAAAGTAACTTCAAGGCTTCCAAAAGTTTGGGCGCCTTTCTTCAAGGGGGGCGCCCACTTTCACCAGAGTTAGTTTTATTTTTTGATTTTCTGTGTTTGCTTCTGAACTTTGGTTCTCAGCCTTTGTCGGACCATACTTTTAGCTCTTTGTATCTGGTGACTGCGAACTCCGATTGACGTGCCGAGTGTCTCGCCGGAAAGCCAGTTGAATTCTGAAGACCTCCCGTTATAGCTTTGACTGCAAATTCATCTGTTTGCACCCTTGAAAAGTTGGGCGCCTTTCTCTTCTTAGGGCGCCCAGTTTCTCCAGACTTAGAAAAATTTTCAATTCCATCTTCTTCAAGTTTCGGATCTTCATTTCATACCTCCACTTTGACTTGAATTTGTCGGAGACTGGATCGTCGAATGCTCTGCCGGGGATATCCATCGCGAAGCTGACTGAAAACTGAGCAACTTCCATTTGAGATCCAAACCCTAATTCCTTCATCTGGTGCCCTAAAAAGGTGGGCGCTTTCTTCCACTGGGGCGCCCAAACTCAGCAGTGTTAGAAAATTTTCATGATTTTCCAATTTTCTTCCTCGTTCCTCGTGCATGTTCATCGTTTCACCTTCTGCCGGAAGTTTGAATGCTGACATTGACGCCTGGCAGTCAGATGACCTCGGAACTCCAGATATGCTTCTGAAAAAGTTGAATAGACCCAGTAGGGCAAAACTGATTATTTTAAGAATCTGACTGCACCAGCCTGATACGGACACATTTTGAGCCAATCAAAATGGATTCGGACCACTGTCGGACCAACTTTCTATTTTTAGAAATTTTCTATTTTAGAAAATTTTGCGATATCCGTTTGAAAGAGCCGAAAAACCGGAAAACTTTACTATTTGAGAAAATTTCTAAAAATAGCAGTTTTCCTAAAATTTAGGGATGAAAAACTGAGATCTGGGTTTTGTAGGTTAAGCTGCTCTCAGCAGACCCAGATCGTCAGAAATTGAAAAATTTGTGTTTTAACCCTCCATGCAAGACATGCACACCCAAATTTTGACCTTTTTTGACTGATTTAACAAGATTTTTACTCGTTTCTTCAAAATGTCTAAGTGTAACAAAAATTTTAATTTTGGGGTACAACATTGGCTCTGTTTGGGGACCATGGCGGATACTTTCGGCATAGGAGAACCATAGAATCTCTGAAGTTTTAAGCTTAGACCAGTGCCTTGTCCATTGGGTATCGGAGTCGGCATCATTTCCTAATCACCTATTTGCAAGACTTTCCTAAGTCACCTAAAACCGAACTTCCTAGTAATCACCTAATAGTTGGACTTCCCTACTAATCACCTAAAACAAAACTCCTAATCACCTAAAACACGACAGGACTGTTACGGAAAGGGGAAATACAACATAACGAAAACATCACGGAAAGGGGAAACACATTACGAAAATAAAAAAAAATAAAAAAAAAATGAAAAATATGTACAAAGATTGAGTTTGAGAACTTACTCCACCCCCGAAGGGATGAAGTGCTTCAGGTACTGCCCGCTGTGTGGTAGAGGGAGGAGACTTCCATCCAAGCGCGAGAGAATATAGGTGTTCTCTCCGGCGAGCTCGTGAATCTTGAAAGGGCCCAGCCACAAGGAATCAAATTTGCCATGCATTCCCTTGGGCTCATGTCTCTTATCCCATAAAAGGACTTGATCTCCAACCTCGAAATCTCGTTGGCGAGCTTTCTTGTCAAAAATTTTCTTCACCCGCTCTTGGTGCTGGGTGATTCTATCTACTACCTCTTCCCTTTCTTCTTGAAGCTTAGTCAGGTACATGATACGCTTCTGAATAGGATCTGTGAACTCTCCATCTTCTACTGAGGTCGCCAGCTGCAAAGCAGACAACTCCAATGTGATGGGTATCATCGCTTCTGTACCATATAGGAGTATAAAGGGTGAGGTACCAATGGCTCTCTTCGGAGTAATTCTGTCGGCCCAAAGAGCATCATAAAGTTTCTTATGCCAAGTTCGCTGACTGGAATCAACCAACTTGCGAATGATTGTGACAATGTTCTTGTTCGATGATTCAGCTTGTCCATTACCCTGGGGGTAATAATCTGATGAATGAGATAGTGTAATGCTATGATCAAAACAGAACTCCATTAGCTCCTCTGACGAGAAACATGTTGCATTATCTGTCACAATTTTGCGAGGCACCCCGAAGCGTGTGACAATGTTTTCCTTTAAGAACTCACACACGACCTCGGACGTAGCTCGCTTGGTGGGAATGGCTTCAACCCATTTAGTAAAATAATCAGTGGCTGTAAGGACATAAATATGCCCCTTGCTGGAACGTGGGTTGATAGGACCAATAAAATCTAGACCCCATTGCTGAAATGGAGCATCTATAACAACTGGCCTGAGAGGAGCGGCTGCTAACTTTGCTTTGCCAACAAATTGCTGACACAACTGACATTTATGTACCCACTCATATGCATCGCGGAACATAGTCGGCCAAAAGAACTGAGCCCGCAAGATTTTAAAAGCTGCTACCTTTGATGAAAAGTGACCACCGCATGCTTGATTGTGGAAAGCTTCCAGCAAGCGCCGTTGTTGATCTTTGGTAACACACAACAAGAATGTTCCGTCAAGGCCCTTCTTGTACAAAACATTGCTGATGATTATATAATTCTACGCTTTCAGCTTAAGCGTTCTCCTTTGTTGCTTGTTCAGGTGATTTGGACAATCACCGTATGTTAGGTAATACCATATTTCAGTAAACCATTCTCCCGATGACTCGATCAGCAAGACCATTGGAAGGTCTTCTTTAACTTCAGGTTCAATCTCAGGTATCCCTTTGGCTTGAAGTTTCTTATCACCATCTTCCGCCATCAACTGACAAAGACCTCTCCCGCGAACGAGTTTGGTCGGCTTGATCTCTAAGTCATACTCTTGAACCTTTGCGATCCAGTTTCCTCTTTTGGAACCCATCTCCTGTTGAGTCAACACGCTCTTCACTGCTGGATCTGTGACATACACAACGGTGTGAGAATTTAGGATGTAAAATCTGAAATTCTTTATAGCTCGAACCACCGCATAGGCATTCTTTTCAATCTGAGAGTATCTTGATTCGCTGTCCTTGAAACTACAGCTCATGAAAGCTATTGGAGATTCAGTTTCTTCATTTAACTTTTGTGTCAGAATGGCAGACAGAGTATGCTCTGATGCATAACAATAAAGGATAAATTCCTTTTCAAAATCAGGACGAACTAGCACTGGAGCTCGACTGATGGCTTCTTTTATTGCTGCGAACGCCTTCTTTCCTTCTTCCGTCCACTTGAAAACTGTCTTCTTCTTCATCATAGCAGATATATCTTTAGTCAACTCAGAAAAATCTGGTACAAATCTTCGTATGAAATTTACCTTACCGAAGAAAGAGTGTACCCCTGTTCTGCTTGTTGGAAGAGACAAACTTTGGATAGCTTCAACCCGACTTGGATCAATTCGAGTTCCTTCTTTGGAGACGATGTGGCCAAGCAACTTGCCTTCCGTCACCGCGAAGATAGACTTTTTGGGATTCAATGATATTTTATGATATCTGCATCTCTCGAAGACCTTCCCCAGATGTGAAAAGTGATCTTGTCGTGTCTTCGAGAAAACAGTGAGGTCGTCAAGATAGACAACTATTACTTTATTCTTCAAATCACCAAATGCCAAATCCATGGCTCTTTGAAATGTAGCACCGGCGTTGATGAGGCCGAAGGGCATTCTTTCATATGCAAAGGTACCCCACGGGGTAGTGAATGCCGTCTTGAATTGATCTTCTTCAGCCACCGCTATTTGATTATAACCAAAAAAACCGTCCAATAAAGACAGCATCTCTGAACCGGTAACCGTCTATAAAGTGTGCTCCATGATTGGCAAAGGATAATTATCCTTGAGCGATGATTGGTTCAAGTTCCTGAAATCGACGCAAATTCTGATTTCTCCATTCTTCTTGCGCACAGGAACTATATTCGACACCCAAGTGGAATGATAGATTGGAAAGATGATCTTTGCATTCACCATCTTTTGGATCTCCGCGCAGATGGTGTCTTGAATCCGCGGATTGTAGTGTCTTTGCTTTTGCCTGAAGGGCTTTGCTTCAGGTTGAAGAGGAATTGTGTGAGACAATTCTCTTGGTGTGAAAACTTTCAAATCTTCATATGACCAGGCGAAGACATCTCAGTATTGCTGGAACAAAGAAATGAACTTCTCGCTCTCCTCTGCCGTGCAGCATGTACCTAAATTAACAAGCCTAGGCTTATCAATTGTACCAATATTAACTTGTTGATATTCGGCAGAAGTTCTGTCACTTGAATTTCTCTGATCTTGAATGTATCTGTCGTGCCTGTCAAAAATATTCTCCAAGGAAACTAAACCCTTGGGAATCTTATTTCCTTTCAACTGGATTATGCTGGACTCTGGTTCTCTTGAAATTTCTTTGTCTTCAGCAACCTTTGGCGTATCAGAGACTTCTGTTATTGCTTCTTTGTGAGTAGATGAACTGCCTTCAAAGAGCAATTCCTTGAAATTATCTCCCATAACAAGAAACTCCTTAATGTGTTCATCATCATTAAAGACTTGCCAATTATCACAGTTGTCAAGTACAGCTGGCCTGTATATTAATTCAATGGCAAACGCATTCTGACGAAAGTCAGAATGTGGCATGAAAAGCGAAGCTGATACCGCGAGGGCATCTGCTCTGCTATTTTCTAGGCGTGGAATTACTTGATATCAAATGCTTCGAACCAATCTATTGCATTCCACACCCTATTTCTATAATGTCGAAGACGATCTGCTTTCACTCTGAATTGATCTCTAACTTGCTTTACAACAAGCTCCGCATCGCCTTCAACCCTAAGGTATTTGATACCCATATCTTTTGCATTCCTGAGACCTAGTAAAAGCGCCTCATATTCCGCTGTATTATTTGTACATTCAAATTGCAAGCGGTATGCAAAAGGATACAACTGTCCTTCAGGAGAAATTATCACAACTCCTGCTCCTGAACCAGCAGTGGAACAACTCCCATCGAACTGCAAAGTCCACAACTTAGGATCATCTGCTGATTTCTCTACGATGCACGCGACCTCTTGACTTTCTTCAGGAATCTCCAACAGCATGGCGTAAGTACCAAGACCCGTTTCTTGATATAGAACTTGAGCTTGAGGATCTTGAGACTTGACGACCGCAAATCGAGATTTGGGTTCTGGTTCCAGCTTGAAAGTTCCTTTCTTTAATGGAATATTTGCAGAAGACCAATCCATTTGAATCTCTCCACCAAGGTCCTTGCAAAAGCTTCTGCTTAGTAGCATCCCGTAGCTTGCTGGAATGTCAGCTACTAGGATGGTCATCATGATTTTCTTCTCAGGACAAGCCGCCAACCTTACTTGAGCATCTTTCAATTGACCGACCAACGGCACTGACTTGGACTCCAGTGAATAGCATTTGTCCTTTGTCTTGGTGCACGAAAGTCCTAGAGCATTCATCACTTGTAGAGGCATGACGTTGTCGGAAGCTCCGGAATCGATGATACAATTGCTCAATTTGTAACCTCCTATATATAGAGAAATATAGAAGGGCTTAGGCTTGTCTTCCGCCGGAACGGATGATTCGAGCAATGTGGGTTGCTTGGTAGGTCCTTTCTTCACAAATTTGAGAAGTCGGTCCACTTGCTCTGGATGATCTTGGAGATACTCTAACTGAGAAATCTGCACTTTGTTCTTCATCAATGAATCTACAATATCAAAATTTGCTGAGGACGAACCTTCAGCAACTGCTTTCATGTTCTCTTGAGAAGACTTAATATTTGAAGTAGAAGCTACTTCTCTTTCTTTGTCTTTTGATATCTTCAACCTCTCTTCTTCCTCTTCTTTGTGTGCCCTCAGATGTTGAGCTCTGGTGAACACAGGAGTCGTATGATTCTCAGGATTAACTGCAAGAGAGTACTGACAAATATCTTCTTCTTGTTCTTCAAAAACGGGTTCACTTTCAAAGTAGCCCGTTGCGGAGTCGCCATCGAAGTTGTCCGATTGAGGTAAGACAACATTCGAACTTGGAGTTGGAACGAAACTTGGTGCAGGTGCAGCTTCGGCATATCCCATTATCTCGTTCATTCTGACATTTTCAGGGCAAGATGCGCCGGCATGTTCAGTGGAATCATGAAAAGAGCAAAACACAGCATTTTGTGTATTGTCGGCCGCTTGCCTTGGTGGAGGTGGCCCTCGTGGCTTGTAATTGTTGTAAGGCTGAAAGTTATTCCTCCTTGGCTGATACGGCTGCTGAGGTTGATAAGGCTGCTGTGGTGCGGGCAAGGCAGGTGGTGGTGCAACTTGAGCAAGAGGCGTTGGCTGAAGTGGCAATTGCCTCTTGAGAATAGTTACTTCATTTGCAACCCTTTGAAGTAATGGATCAGCAGAACTTTGAACCAAAGGTCTAATAGCATCTCCTCTGATCTTTCCTGAGGTGATCATGTTGTCTTCAATTTCTATTGCACCTTGTTGTGCTTCTCCCAGTTCCGTCTCGTGCGCCGATCTTATGATAAAAGCTATCTCTGATGGAAGTGCGTTGACAAAACTGCTTAACAGGATCTCAGGCGATGGATTGAGTGTATATGAAAGACGAGTAACCAGGCGGTTAAACCTTGCTACGAACTCTCTCATTGGTTCATTGTCCTCCTTTGAATTGGAAAGTCGAGCGAACAACTGGTGGCTATCTTCAGCTGGTTTGAACCTCGCGAGAAACTTTTCAGTCATAGTATTCCAGTTGGTTATGCAACCGGGCCCCAAATGATTGAACCATTCGGCAGCAGCTCCCGCGAGTGTCTCAACAAAGAGACGAACAGCAACATCTTCATGACCTACATGCAAAACAGCGCAAGCCGTTGAAAAGGCTGAAAGATGATCATCAGGATGTTGACTTCCATCACCTTGGAAACGTGGAAAGTGCTTTCTTGACCCCTTAGGCAATTCGTGATTTGCCCCTAAGGCCAAAGGTCCAATATTGTCACCCCAAGGCAGTGGGGGACCTCTTCTTCGATTGCGATTGTTGTTGTCATCGTTGTTGCGGTTATCACCCATTGCTTCGGATTCTTCTTCTTCGAACACAGGTACGGTGTTGAATTCAGGTACTGTGTCGGATTCAAATACTGTGTCGGATGATTCTCCAACTTCTGTATGATGCGTATGTGGAAGGAAAGTATCTTCTTGGAAGAGCGGATTTGTTCTTGTTCTCCTCCTTGTATAGACTATGTAAGCCAGGATTGTCTAGTCCCACGCGGGTGGTGGCAAGACAGGTCTCTCGGCTGCAATATCGGCTTTCTCTTCCTCTTTGTCTAAAATAGCAGCAGCGTTTCTCCACTGAGCAGGGGTCTCCTTCTTCTCAAAGATGAAACTTCTTAGGCTGCTGATAATGTCCACTTGCTCTCCTTCAATTATCTGGAAACTTGGCTGGATAACTGGAGGTGTAAGATCAGGTTGTTGAACCGGAGCAGTAGGACGCCAGATGGTCATACCCGTGACATAAAACCTAAGCTTTCTTTGTTGTTTAAAGCCTCGTGCCCCATGGTGGGCGCCAGAAAACTGTTGGCGTTTAAATTCGCACCTCTGGAATGCGGATTTGAAAACGGACAGCTATGCACAGATAAACTGCTCTTCAAATTAGGAGGGGAAGCTCCCTCTTGCTGATGGTATTCAAGAAAGTAAACTAAAACTAAGTTGCCTATCTTTTTGGATCAGCTTAGAGCACAAGGTTTTTTAAACACAAACGCCGCAGCTGAGATTTTCTGATAAGAAGTTCAACTACGACTAACTTAAACTAAAGGCGTTCCTAACCTCTCAAGTAATTGCAGAGCAAGAGAAGTTAGAAATTAACAAAGATATGAGTTACTACGTGATAATACTTTAACAATCTCTCTCCCAACAAACACCTACACACTTCACTTGTAAGCTGAAATAAAGATCATAGAAGCATAACATAGATAACGGAAATCTGAGATTTTAGACCAAGGCAAAAGAGGCTCATGATTTTATTACCCAAATCTCTTGAAACAAAACTCCCTTCTAACATGCCTTGAACAAGAAATTGCAGCTAAGGAGGCTTGCAAACTTATTCTTAACACAATAGAAAACAGCAATCTTACTAACTCCTTGTTGGCTAAAGAGGCTCAACAATTTGCTTATCACAACACAAATGAACAATACTTGAGCAACAAATAGAAGGCACAATAGGCTCAGGTTTTGTTCTCATAGCACGGTTAAAAGAAAATAAATGAGCAAAGGCTCTTATTTATAGAGAAGCAGAGGAGTAGGGAACCCTAAAATCTCCTTGCTTTCACAATCTAGGGCTTGCTCGCAAGCAAGCTTTATTACTAAATCTAGAAGAAGAAACCCTAAAAGCAGAAAAAGCGGGAAATGCCAACTATTACATCTTATCTTCTTTCTATCCTCAAAGAATGGATAAGGATTATTCCAAGAATAGAAAGAAAGCGGGAAAGAAAGCTTCTAGAAGAAAGCTGCTTTAAAGCTCGATCACATCCGCTAGGAAGTTTGAGATTGTGTCCCGGTTCGGTGCATCTATGCCATCAACAGCAAAACACCGCTTTTCAAGAATATCTTCAGCATCTGCAATGGATCTCAGGAAATCTTCAATCTCATTGGCCGCTTTATTGAACTTTGCTGACATCACTGAAATATGACCTATCCTTCCGCCAACTGGATTGCAACTATGAACAACATTCTGGAACTGATTTTGCACCTCCTCAAGCCCAACATAGGAACCATCTTCAAGACTGTACTGAGAGGGGATCTCTATGACAAATTCGCTGATGAAAAGGAGAGCTTCAACCACCCTTTGTCTATAGGTGATGAATTCTTCAGATATCCTTTCATAAGTTTTAACTTTGAAAACATGACGCTCTCTCCAAGCAAGGATTTGCCTTTTGTGCTCCTTTGAAACCGCTGAACCGTAGGCTGTGTCTAAATCAGCAATGATAATCTCATGCCTAGGTTTTACTTCAGCCAATGTTTGTTCAAATCCTTGGATGCCTTGACGAAGTTCATGAGCGTTTTCTCTCAACTGGAACATCCGAGCCAAGATCTCCTTTCCTCTGACAATGAAGCTCTCGATCCACTCCTGAGTCTCTTTCCCACATATGACCAGCTGTCTTAACTGATGGTGATCAGCTGGTGTCTCTAAGACCTGGGGCAGCAACTGAGTTGTTTGTGAAGAACCACGAGCAAGGTTAGAAATGAAAAGCTTAAGCTGCTGATTTTCAGCCTTGAGGGCTGCCTTGTCTTCTCCGTCTTTTAGCACTCTTTCATGAAGGTTTTCAGATACAACTTTGAAGAGACTCAAATCTGCATGTCTGGTATTTCTACCGAGATTAGCCTTGACCATGACAAAATCATCCATGTTTACCTCATCCCTATTCTTATCTTCTGGGGGCACCGCAGTCTCTATGACAATCTCGTTATCAGGATTCCTATCAAAATGAACTTGCTTCTTTGCCTTCTTCTTAGGAGGTTCCTGATAGATATTATCGAGATCATCAACACTCACTTGATATGAAGGCCTTCTCCTAACCCTTCCTAAGGAGTTCTCAAGCCAAGACACCGTAGTATCTTTACTAACTTCCTCAGGAGGTACTGCTGCAATCTCTTCATCATCTTCGATATCAAGATCAATGTGAATTGGTGACGAACCCGTCAAAGGTACAGGAACATGTGTTGAAGGCGGCTCCTCTGCTTCATTCTGAGGTATGGGCTCGTCAAGAGGAACTTCTGAATCAACTGTAGGCTGTTCCTGTATGACTATGCCTGAGAAATCCAACCTTCTCTTTACATTTTTATTCGATCTACTGCCTTTGATGCCATCTTGAGACTGACTTTTACCCTTTCCTTTTGACTGTGCTGTGGAAGAAGAGGGAATTATCCTTGGCGGCCTGCTACTGGAATAGAGTTCTTCCTTTTAAGCACTAGGAAAACCTTACTATACTCCACAACTTGTTTTGTTCTGTCTTCAACTGAAAGAGATTCCTTGTTTGCCCAATTAACTTGTGGAAGAGGCTGATCCTCGATTCTTTTCTGAGTGTACATTGGTAGAAGCACATCTTCATCATCATCGGAGAGCCCTTCTATATCTTCATTCAAACAATCTTTCATCTGATGGAGAGTTAACCTGCTGTAGTTACGCCTTCGCACTTCAAACTCATCTGCACAGTTAGCCCAAAAATCTTCAAGTGCGGGTATGTGATTGTAGTTCTTCTCCAACCGGCCAGCGTAGACACCATGAGGATCAAATGACCGCCTCTCACTGTAGGATTTTAGACCAAATTTATCTAATTCTTCTCCAATTGTCTTGGCATCTGCAGCAGTCCTGCATGTATAAATACCCAACCCTAATGGAAAGTGAAGAGAGGGTTTCTTTCTATTTCTCAAGACTGTGTGGACACCGTGAGCTTGCCTCAAGAATTCCATGAAGATGACCTCGTCTGACGGATACCTTGGCAACATGAGCGGGGCACCTGAATAACCATAAACCCTGAGATAGGTAAAGGTAGGAAACTGTATAAACCAATCCGCCCATTCCGCCATTGCTGCCCTGGCAACTGAAGAAATGCGGGCGTGCAATTCATTGTCTAAGTCACGCACTGTGTACATCAAGAATGCCTCGTTCACCCTTTTGTAGTGGTGCAACGACTTTGTGAATTCCAACTGGGGATAATAATTATATATGTGTTGAACGCTCAATGACCCCTCGGTGTTCAATCCTCTGAATTGACCTTGATAGGCCACCAAGTAGACTAGATATGACACCATGTGGAATACATGAAACTGAAAATATTCTGTTATTTGCTGATGTAGGCAGTCACTTATCAAAGTAGGCCAATCATAAAACTCAGTCTTTTTCATAATGTGAGGTATGGCATAAAACATCCAAGGTTGGAATTTGGTGGCATCTTCTGAACCAGTGACCCTGTTGAGCAAAGTGATGATGATAGCAACCTCGTCTTTGAACTCTCCTCGCCCGACATTCTTGGGCAATGTCTTATGTTTTTCTTTCATCCATCTCTGTGCAATCTTCTTGCTGTATTTGTCTTTATGCATATTCCACATCTTTTCACATTCATCCCTTGAAAGAGTTACGCTTTCAGGCCATGGGGGAATGGAAAAACACCTTTCGACCATATCAGGCTTTAGACTGCAAATCAACCTACCATCTGCTGACTGGATCTCCCTAGTAGCCGGGTTGTAATGCTTAATGCAAGCGATTACGAACTCAAGGCTCTGAACTGATATAGGAATAGATGCTGCTGCGAGGAGTCCAGAATGACCCAGGTTCTTGATTGAAGTGTTGCCTGCTCTCTCCAAGGGATGTAGATCGAACACCGGCTTAACATGATGTAAGTCTGTCTCAGCTGTTTTGATGTAATTATGAAAGAGAGCTGATTCGGACTTGAAAACATTAGGAGTGTATTCCATTTCAGAAAACTTGAAGAATGACTGTAAACTCGCCTTGGTTTAGACAAGTTTTGTGCAATTTCTATTTTTAGAATGCTGATTTTTATGCTTCAACGGACGAATTTTTTGAGAATTTTTTCTGAGATATGGGTTTTGTTCAGAATATCAATGCAAGACAACCCAGATCGTCCGTTTTCGAGAATCTTGAATTTTGCCTGAAAAAGTAGCAAACCCTAATTTCTTCAATTTTTCCCGAAAAAAGCTGGCATCTGGGTTTTGTTCAGAATATCATTAGAAATGGACCCAGTTGATTGAAATTGCAAAACTCTGACGTTTGATCGAAAAAGCAGCCAACCCTAGGTTTTCGAAAAAAGCTGCGATATGGGTTTTCTTCAGAAGACTGATTGGAAAGGACCCAGATGGTTGAAATATGAATGCACTGAGGTTTTCACTGACATGCAAGATAAAAGCACTTGCTGCAACTTGATGAAGTTTCTTGAAAAATTCTTCAGAAGATGGAGGCAAAAAGACCCAGATGACTGAAAAATTGAAAGCCTTGGTCTTCTACTTGAAAAACTTGATCTTCTGGAACAAAAAGCTTGAAAAAGCAAGGGTTTATGCTTGCTGGTCTGAAAAATCTGATGTAAAACCAGCAACTATGAATTCTTCAATCACAAAAATTTCTCAAACTTGCTGCTCCAACTTTCTCCTCTGGAAGCTACCTGCAAAAATAATGAAAAATACATTGAAAAGAGGTGTTAAATAGACTTAGGTTCTGATTTAGGTTTTGCTTTTATTTTCTGTTTTTATTTCAAAACCCTAAATCTCTGTTCTTTGAACTTGGACGCCACCTTCCTCTTCTCACAAATTTTGAAAATTTGAAAATCTTCAAAAATCTTCTAATGCATGGAACTTTGGGTGCCTTTCTCCAAGAGGGGCGCTCAACTTCACCAGTGTTAGCTAAAATTTCAACTTATTCAACTTTTCTCAACTTTAGCAAGCTACTTCGCCACTGATTTCTCGTTGACAGACCAACCCGACAGACGAGCTGAGTGATTCACGGCGGACCCTGACTGATTCTGAAAAAGACGTTCTGGAGGCACCTCCGGCTAAAAATTTGATTTCGACTTCCGAATTCACGGGAGGCTTTTCTTTCTAGGGGCGCCCAACTTCTTCAGTGTTAGCCATTTTTTCTGATTTCCAAGTTCTTCATTAACTTCTCTTCCACAGATGATCTTGTTAAATCTTTGAGCTTCGGGCGTCGGATTGCTGAATGTTTGTGCTCATCGCGAAGCTGACGGAGAATGAAGAGGGATCTTCTGGAGACACTTCTGCCAAAAAGTAACTTTAAGGCTTCCAAAAGTTTGGGCGCCTTTCTTCAAGGGGGGCGCCCACTTTCACCAGAGTTAGTTTTATTTTTTGATTTTCTGTGTTTGCTTCTGAACTTTGGTTCTCAGCCTTTGTCGGACCATACTTTTAGCTCTTTGTATCTGGTGACTGCGAACTCCGATTGACGTGCCGAGTGTCTCGCCGGAAAGCCAGTTGAATTCTGAAGACCTCCCGTTATAGCTTTGACTGCAAATTCATCTGTTTGCACCCTTGAAAAGTTGGGCGCCTTTCTCTTCTTAGGGCGCCCAGTTTCTCCAGACTTAGAAAATTTTTCAATTCCATCTTCTTCCCGTTTCGGATCTTCATTTCATACCTCCACTTTGACTTGAATTTGTCGGAGACTGGATCGTCGGATGCTCTGCCGGGGATATCCATCGCGAAGCTGACTGAAAACTGAGCAACTTCCATTTGAGATCCAAACCCTAATTCCTTCATCTGGTGCCCTAAAAAGGTGGGCGCTTTCTTCAACTGGGGCGCCCAAACTTAGCAGTGTCAGAAAATTTTCATGATTTTCCAATTTTCTTCCTCGTTCCTCGTGCATGTTCATCGTTTCACCTTCTGCCGGAAGTTTGAATGCTGACATTGACGCCTGGCAGTCAGGTGACCTCGGAACTCCAGATATGCTTCTGAAAAAGTTGAATAGACCCAGTAGGGCAAAACTGATTATTTTAAGAATCTGACTGCACCAGCCTGATACGGACACATTTTGAGCCAATCAAAATCAGTTTGGACCCTGTCGGACCAACTTTATATTTTTAGAAATTTTCTATTTTTAGAAAATTTTGCCAATATCCGTTTCGAAAGAAACCCAGAAAAACCCAGAAAACTTTACTATTTCGAGAAAATTTCTAGAAATAGCAGTTTTCCTAAAATTTAGGGATGAAAAACTGAGATCTGGGTTTTGTAGGTTAAGCTGCTCTCAGCAGACCCAGATCGTCAGAAATTGAAAAATTTGTGTTTTAACCCTCCATGCAAGACATGCACACCCAAATTTTGACCTTTTTTGACTGATTTAACAAGATTTTTACTCGTTTCTTCAAAATGTCTAAGTGTAACAAAAATTTTAATTTTGGGGTACAACACCTTCAAGCTTTCCATTGTCACTTTTGGTGGGGCAGACTTCATGATGCTCAAGACATTTTGTTTTCCATGGCAAAGGCGGACTTTCTCTATGCCTTGACAGATGCTTGGCGGACTTGCTTCCATGCTTGCCATTGACATAGCCAGATTCATACTTATGAGGAATTGACTAACAAGTTGATAGAGCAATTTGATACCAAGGACCCTGAAGTGAAATTCCAAGATTTGGCACAACTGAGGCAACATGGGACTCTTAAATCATTTATTGCTGATTTTCAAGGGGTGCCAGTCATGGTACCAAACATTTTAGAAAGGAGATTGGTGGTATTGTTTGCAAAAGGGCTAATGGAACCATTGAAAGGATGGGTTAAGGCTTTTGATCCACCTTCTCTACAGGAGGCCATGAAGAAAGCTAGGAGTATGGAACTTGCTGCCCCACAAAGCAAGTTCACATCAAAGGGGTCTTCTTCGCATAAGGACAGCAAATCCTTCTCCAAAAAGAAGGATAAATCAGATTTTAAGGGAAAATCAGCAGCACCTTTGGATTGTGATACTCTCAATGATTTGTGTAAGAAGAAATTGTGCTTCTATTGTAAAGGACCATATGATGCAAGCCATGATTGTCCATTGAAACCTAAGGGAAAAGCAAATAGAGTGATGTGGGCCTTCTATGAGGATTCAGAGATAGAAAAATCAGATCATCCATTAGATTTAGAATCAGAGAAGGAGCAAGAAGAGAATCGACCTGATGCATGCATAACTAGTATTCAGCAGGAGGGTTCATTCAAGATGCATGGGATCTTAGTAGGAAAGATACATTCAGTTGCAATAACTACTTGATGTCCTGAATGTTATTCAAGAGTTATGCACCAGGAAAGATACATTCAATTGCAATAACTACTTTGTATAAGCATTAGATTGGTATAACAAGAGAATTCTTATTAAGATGTAATTTGCATGTATAAAAGGAAAGAGTGGAATTACACTTGGCAGTTGAGCTTGTATTTATTTTCAGTGTGGTCGATAAAGAAGTGAAGCTTTCCTGCCATTATAGGAAGTTATGCCATTTGATTGGTGCCTAACAGCAATTATGTTGATGTTGCTGGAAAGCAGGCAGGCATTGATTGCTGTTGAGCTGCTAAGATACCAGTGCACAAGGGCTGGTACAAGTTGATTCTTATGCTAAGATACATTCTATAATGTTGCCATTGTCAATAATGTGCTGATTCGGCACAAGTGGGTTGTGGATTATTGTAGAATTTTTGATACTATTGTTGATTGTGAGCTAACTTTTGCAAAAAGTTGAGTGCACATTTTTTGCAGAGTTTCCTCTTACAGGTTGGAATTTTTGTAGAGCTTGCTTATTCTGGAGAAAAATGATCAATCAAGATTTAGACATCCTTGGAGTGTTAATTCAAATGATGTGCCCCTCTTGGCAAGCAATGGGCCTCCTTGTATCTATTTGGAGTAGTGGAGACTTGATTGGATTTTATCCGTGGAGTGCCAATTATCTTGGGAGGGACATTATCCGACTTTGGCCATGGGGAACAGAGGAGTATCTTTGTTGTAAGTTAGCTTGGGAGGGACATTGCCCAACCTTAGCAATAGGGAATAGAGGAATATCTTCATTGTCGGTATTTTTGAGGTGATCATCATCAAATAATCGGGCAATACCCAAGAGGTTCAAGCTATGCTTCAGTACATTACAACATGGGTGGACCATAAGACTCTAAATACATTGAAGATTAAATGAAGTTCAAGATATGGTTGAAGGTTGAGTTAGAATACATTCTCATTGATTTGCTTGATGATAGTATAAGGAGCACAATGCAAAAGTCTGAGTTTGTAGTGCAGGCCATCAAATTTGCCTTTTTGTACATGCGATCAAACCTTTTCTCCAATTTTTGAAGTTGGTTTTATGTGTTTCTTCAGTACTTGTTTCTCTTCTACCACGTTTTGGTCATTTTCATGCCTGTTCTTGGTTTGTAATTGTACATCTTCAAACATTCCCTGCTGTTGGCCATGTAAATACACAAATAATGGGCAAGAGCTTAGAATACTTGCTTATATGTAATGTCTCAGTACTTCGAGGATTTCTCCAGTTAATTATTAAATTGTCCTTGGTATAAGGAGCATAATGCAAAAGACCAAGTTGAGTTAGAATACATTCTCATTGATTTGCTTGATGATAGTATAAGGAGCATAATGTAAAAGTCTGAGTTTGTAGTTCAGGCCATCAAATTTGCCTTTTTGTATATGCAGTCAAACCTTTTCTCCAATTTTTGAAGTTGGTTTTATGTGTTTCTTCAGTACTTGTTTCTCTTCTACCACATTTTGGTCATTTTCATGCCTGTTCTTGGTTTGTAATTGTACATCTTCAAACATTCCCTGCTGTTGGCCATATAAATACACAAATAATGGGAAAGAGCTTAGAATACTTGCTTATATGTAATGTCTCAGTACGTCCAGGATTTCTCCAGTTAATTATTAAATTGTCCTCGGCAATGAATTTGATCCAAGGTTATTGGATACATCTGGATACCATCGTTTCATCTGTTGAATACTGTATGTTTCTGGGAGCAAATCATAAGCATCAGAGTTTATGCGATATTTTTCTTTTATGTGGATACAAGCATTTGTGGATAGGATTTGGGTCATATCCCTGGGATTTTGAAAGCTACTTCAATTGCAGGTACCATTTTGTGACAAATTTGGCAGGAGCTTTGTGTTGCAATACAGATTATAACCATGGAATAATGTCTTCAGTATTATATAGAAAAAATTGAAAAGCTATCTTCACTGAATTAATTTCTTACTTTGGTTTTGTCTAACCTAGCATTACCTTCATGCAATTTTTAATATTACACAGAGATGCCCATATTGCTACTTGATCATATTCTTAACCCAAAGAATATCCCCATGCTGTGTTTACAAAATCTGATCAGATGGAAGACGCTTTCCTGCTCAACATATTTCAAACAATTGATATTGCACTAATAAATGACACGTTTCTATTTGGCCTGCCTTTAGCTAACTTTTTTAATGAAAAGCGAACTTGTTATTGAGTACTAGTCAAGTTTATATAGACCACAGAGTTGCATCTGAACTCTTGCAAAATCTCATACTTAATTATAACGTGCACTCCTGTTAACTTAAATTTGATACTTTGAGGTTCTTGTAAAGAGTATAGTCTACTAATCAAAGGGTACTCACTTAAACATTGTTTAAATTAGCCTGTCAAGAAACCATTTTCTTGGGAGTTTGATATCTCCTTGGCTTCATTCTTGATTGTAGACAAAATGTTGCAAATGGTGCCCACATGGCCAAGGAAGTTGGCACAGAAAGCACTGACATGGTATGCTGCCTTTTTAAATTTTATGTTTATCATAGTGATAGATCTGTCTGGAGCATTACCCTCTTGATAACTGTTTAGGTTAATGAAACAATCTTTCATTTCGGTTTACTTATTACTATTGAGTATATGCCAGCAATGATCTGGTTCAGGCCTTGATGATTTTTTCAACTTCCATCCTTATTTACAGGAAGTTTTAAATGCCATTGAAGATGAACTTACAAGGAACAAAGAGAACCTTAAAAGATTAAGTCTTGAGGTATAACTTATTTAATTTCACAATACTTGAGTGTATTAAAAGATAATGAATATTTATAATCCTTGTCTCTGTTTTCTTTGTTGTTGCCAAAGGCTACTGTGACAGAGTTGAAGAAAAATGATGAGGCTTACGATGCCATGGAACAAGATGGTGCAGAGGATTCTGGGCAGGATAGTGATACTTCTCAAGGAAATGCTGCTTTGCGATGTAATTCCCATATTTCAAATGATCTCCACAACCAATCTCAGATGTCAGAAACTGTACGATCCACAGAGCAAGGTGGCAACACCCCTGGATGTTCACTGCCTTCGCTGCCAACTGCAAACACTGGCACTCTTCCACCTTCGATCAACCAAACATCACCTTTGAATTCAATGCCCCCATCAAGATGGGTGTCTGTCCCAGAATCAAATCTTCCGACCTTGAACTTACCATGGCTTCAAAATCTGCCAGGAAACTCTTAGACCATTGTATTTTCATGTGTTTAATGATTCAAATTTCAAAGTTGGGTTGAGAAATATGCCTGTTTTTTGTTGCATGTCATAGGATGTAATTATGTTTTCAACCCAATCTTTCCTGATTGTATGGACAAAATGCAACTAATGATCGTTTCACTAACAATTTCCTTATGCCCGTCAATTTTCAAATGCATTTTTTAATTGTGCAATAAATGTGGGAGGAATACACTAATTGCTAATGTTGAATAATTTTGCTGTCAATTTGTTGTGGCTTTACTGGGGAAGAGGCATGGTTCACGTATTGCCTACCAGATTACAATTCAGCTGAACACGAAGGCATATATAGACACAGTGGTCCAAACAGTCCACTCATTTCAATCGGTTCCTGTACCATAATGATATATCTATGGAAGAAATTCTGCCGCTTGCCCTCCCTGTTCTCTCCGCCTCTCAACTCACTGCCCAAAATAAAAAATGACAGTCCTTGCTTGGACTAATGTATTTTAGCTTTATATCAACATTTAACCTATGCTTAACTCTCTAAAAACTCTAGAACTTTGTGGGATTTGATCCATGTGTTCCAACAGGTCTCAAGATTGCTTTAGTAGTCACAATATTAATGGCCTTCTTCAAGATGCATTTTTGGTGATAATAAGTAGTTATCATATTAGTGATAGTATTCTTCATGTATTTTTGGTAATAATAATTAGAAGGTAGAGTAACTCATTTAGTACACAAGCACTCTTAACCATATGTCAGTAGGGGGGATGACAAACGTAATCTGCAGCTTTAAGTTTTTCACCCTTTAGCCTCTTTCTCCTTTAACAAAGCTTTTGAAACACACAACTGCTTAAAAGTTATCCTTATTTCACATTCCTTGCCAATATGGAATTTAATGCAATTAACTCAATTAATATTTGTGATGAGTAATTGGAAGATTCGACCAACCTTTTTAATTTGAAATTTGGTTTTTGTAAGATAATGTATAGAATTCTAAGTGCAATTGTACCACACTACTAGCAAAAACTATTAGCCTAGATAGATATGGATATGCATTAGTATTTGTTTATGACTTTGTTTTTGATGTATGTTTGGTAATAATAATTGTAAGGTAAGGGAATTCATTTAGTGCATAAAGTATTTGTTAGCAAGGGGACGATAAATGCAATTTTGATGATGGATCATTGAGTATGATCATTGATGCATTTTTTTCTTACACAGTTAAAATCTAGAAGTATCATTACATTACTATCATGGAGTGTGGAAGTTTTATGTTGTCAAATGCAATCCCCTAAAAACAAAGGTTTTGGAATCTTTAATATTTTATATTATGGAGTTGAAACTACTTACAATTAATTAGTATTTTATCAAATAATTGACTTGAAGGAATCTCTAAATATTTTTAATTATTGTGGAATTGTATATATGAAAGTATATTAAAAATTCATCATTATGTTGAGAGGTGTAATTACAATGATAGCAAGGGATGGATTGTAATGATTTGAATGTGTTTATAAAAAAAAATTAACATAATTTTCAGTCATTTACATGTCAAACAAATAATCAATAATAAAAAATAATATCTATATATAAGTTATTTAAATAGTTAAACTATATGTTTATATTATATTGTATTTTAAAATTGTGTATACTATATATGTACACACAATGAGACAGGTCCTTGATTGAAAAAATAAGAACTTTATTTCATATACCATATGAACATTAATACATGTATGATTGAGAAGCCAAGTTAAAGTTGAAAATCACCAAAACAAATTATAGTCAAACAATATGTCCCATCACTCTAGGGCTAGAGCCAATGCCCACAAAGTAGAAACCTACATGTACCATGCAACTACCGTCCACCAGAGAACATTAAAAAGTAGGGAGTGCCTAAAGAATATAGAACTCTATCAACATACATAAGGACCAAACCTCATAACATCAAAAACCACCATAGCACCAAAAAACAATAGATTGCACCACCTCTCACTAGTAAATCCCCCAACCACCAACAATAGAGCTTGTAGCATACCCCATTCTACTATTTCTTCAACAACAATAACACCAAGCTAAGTTGAGGGGCCTTAACCACAAGCACATACCATGTATGATCTCTACCCATTTACTTGCTCTATGCACCAAATGATCATAAAACACAGGCAATGTATACTCCCTTGTAATCTCCAATTTCCTTTTATTTTGTGTAATCAAGAGTTCATACAACATCTTGCCCATATTAGAGCAATATGCCCTCAAAACAAACACCTCTTTCTCCAAGGGAAGTATTTCATTTATTGTAGAATCCCAACCTTTTTAGAGCCTCCAATGAACACGACACAAGATCAAACAATGAACAAAAACACCTTCCAGACAAAGAGAGATGCAAATAATTATTTGTTATATCCTTAACAAGAAAAGCTTACCAAATGAACCTCAAGAATCTTCAAGGAGATCTAGTGAGATAATACAATGAGGGTGAGTGCTTTATAGGAGCAACCCTAATGATAAAGTGTTTAGATCATGACAAGTGTCAACATCCTATGTGATGAGACAAAATGATCTAATAATAGCTCACTTTAGTTAATAGAAAAAAAACACTCCTAAGTTTAGTTTAAGTGTATGAAATGAATTAGATTAATAATCAATTAAAAATTAGTTAATTATTAACTAATGGATGATTACTCTAACACACCCCTTAAGATGAATTTAGGGAGTAGATAAAAACCCTAAAAAGCTAATGCATAAAAAGAAAAGAATGCATGATGTGTCTCGACAAACAAGGCTTGATGAGGTACCCATGTATAGACAATCTAATCTCTCACAATTGGAGAAAAGGAGAAAACCTCGTGGGAAAATTTCCTTCAAAAGAGAGAAAGGTGAATGAAGAACTGAAAGTCTCCAAACCAATGTCCCAAAAAGAATAGGAACATGAAGAACATTAAACAAGCATGACGAAGTTGCAGACAACTATCAAATAATGACTGCTATAGTGTTGTAATGAAGAACCTCCTTTGAAACAAATGATGATCAAGATCAAGAAGACAATAATTTGCATGAGTGCCTCTAACGAAACTACTCGAATCAAATGGCAAACAAAGGCAAACATCTGGAACTCGAAGATACCAATAGTCTAAAGAACACTGATCAAGTGAAAATAGGTCACCTCCAAAAATAGGAATCCAAGAATGTTCATATGGTAAATGCTCCATCTCATCGAAATGCATGGGTAACTAACTATTGCATCCACCTAGTACATAGTAATAAGAACTAGATACATAGATCACTCCAAAAAATGAAACCAAGGAAGCATTAACACCAACAGTAGAAACCCCCATAATGCAGAAAGGGAGAGCCAAGACAGGTCGATTGAAACTATGTGTCACCAAGAAGTGCATATAGGATAAGCATGAACATCTAAATGTTCACAAAAGAGTGCCTACAAATAAAAGGGTGTGAAAACCAAGGCACACATGCATGAGGCAAGAATCGCCAGGATTTGATGTTGTCAAGGAAGGAACACTCACTTGACAAAGGTGTGATGGAAAAACAAAAGGCCTACACAACTCCCCATTGCACTTTATAACATAGTGCAAGTACAAAAGGCACAACAAGATGTCTAAAATCCTCAAAAAGTATACACCAAAATGACACTTTATCTTAGTGCTTCTACAAAAGAAAAATTACATGCAGAAGATGCTCAAAATGCCCAAATAGGACCTAATATTGGAAATACATGTAGAACTACCTAAAACAATTCATCCCACACAAACAAAAATCTTTCAGGAGTTAAAACGTCCAAGTAATTCACCAAAATGTGAATACAAAAAACTAAATAAAATGTACATGAATAAAGATATGGAAAAAGTACATGGATGGCTGTGAAGAGCTTTGAAGCCATCCCAACGTCATTGGAATCATGAAAAATGAAGAAATGGGTTAAAATTTGTGAGATCAAGAGTGAAAACAACACCTCTAAATTTGACAGGTGGTAAAATATACTAGTAGCAAAAAATGGTGATGAGACCCACACCACTAAAAAGTACGTGGAACCAACTTTTCGATGATATCTTGTTCACCCAATTTTGATACCATACGACCAAGTTATGGCCAAAAGAATAGATGGGACTCAGTATGGGGGCTCTTCCTCATCATTTCACTCTGATAATCAGGGTGGTGTATCTTCCTTTAGAAGTTACAAAAGAAAAAAAATATTTTAATCAAGCTAGCATAATCACCATTCCTAAAGCTCCTAAGGTCTGAATAGTAGCACCTTAGAGATGAAGACAATTTTCTCAATTATCTGATAGTTATTATAGTATTATGTAAAATCTCTTGAAAGATAAATTAATAACTCTTTTAGAAATAAGACCACTTCTTTCAGATAAGCCATACTCGGTTCGGTATGATGAAAATGCATTTTGTCCATATCACTACATCTCCAGGTATGATACTGAGAGATACATGTGTCTTCGAAATATTGTCCAAGACCACATTGATAATGGTACCATCCATATTGATGATAAGATACAAAATGAAAATAAATTTATTGCCAAACCTAATCAACAATTATAAATTTACACTGATCCCTTTCCTTCTCTTTCAATGAATTTTGTAAAAAGCACAACTTCAACTCCTAAATCTTTTCAATGCATGCATATGGTGATGCAGGAGCATCCAAGGTGCAAGAGCAATCTTGCATCCCCAAAAAAAATGTCTATTTTGATTTTAGTTAGGTTTAGTGAATAATTTTTAAGGGCTAAAAATGGTAGGATTACTTATTATTTTTAGTAAGTTGGAAGGGCTAAAAATAGTATGTTTCTATTTTTAGTAAGTTAGCATTTGTGCACGTATGGGCATGAAATCTTACAATGAGCTCCATAATGGTGAAGAAATCACTTCAATACCATTTGTCACTTGTGAGATATTAATGTTTTGTTTTAAAAATCATTTTTAAAATATTCAAAGTCAATTTTGAGGCACCTAGAGGTTCCAAATCGGCATAAAAAGAAGTAAAAAATCAAATGGCCATTTTATCAACTTTTTGTGGCCTTACTTCTCATCAAGATCTATTTAACAATGCAAATAGTTTGTCAATCCGATGCTTGAGTCAAAAGTTATGACTCCCAAAAGTTGGACTAAAATTTAGGAATTTTCTAAATTTGGAAAAAGGGGTAACTGAATATGTTGGGTGCCAAAAATTGAAGTGGCAATTCATTGGAAAGTGGAAAAGTCATATAAAATGGTTACGAATGAAAATGGATTCATTCTAGGTGAGAAGATAGACAAAATTCTTGCTTTTTAGTACAGAACAAAGGTTGGGGTTTCAATGGCCATTATATTGCCATTCGCAAACTTGCATGCCTAATTTTTTGCATGTACTTGCAGCCCAAATTTTTGTAATAGCAGCCTTGTGACCAAATAATTACAATGCATTTGATTACATGTATGTAGTTGATTTCTAAGAATATAATAAAGTTGCATGTTTTTTGTTCTTGAATGTTATTTTTGTGTAAGGTGTGTTTGAGGGAGAGTCTCCTTCATCACATGGTGGATGTTGTTTCCTATATCTTTGAAAGCTTGTGATCTTAGCATTCTTGATATATCATTTACTTCAAACAATCTCCCCTATAATGGAGAATACACTCCTCTTTATATCCCTACTTGTTTCACCAAGAAAACCATCAACAGTGTTCTTGTTGATCCTGATTATAGGGTAAATTCTATCATGGAAGAAATATTGTTTATCAATGAATTTCACAAGGAAAAGTATAATGAATCTCTTGTGACCATGCATACTCGTGATGGTCTTTATTTATCTCTTATGGGTTCTATTACTTTGTCGGTCTAGGTTGGACCCAAGTCAATAAATACCACATTTGTTGTGATTCCCAAATCTGATCTATTCAGAGTAAAACTAGGCATTCCATGTCTAGTTTCCATGAATGTGATTTCTTCAGTAGTCCACAAATGCTTCAAATTTCCTCATAATAATGTTGTGCAAACTATACAAGACACTAGATACAAGCCACTGGTATCTCGTGGAGGCTTCTCTCTCAACCTTTTCTAGCCCAATCCACTTGGACCCTTGTAGCCTCATGGTAATTTAATTTTTAAATTTTATTCAAAGTTCAAATTGGGTTGCTCAATGTCCTCATCTATAGCTCCATCTTCTTCTACTCTTGTGGTCTCTACTATCACATCTACTCCATCACAATATCACGATTCATCATCTATGCCTTCCTCTTTGAGAGCTAGAGATAAGTGTGCTCCCTTAAGTAGACTTCACATACCCCTAGAGACTTCACAACCTTTAGCAGTGGCCTCAGTTCCTCTGATTGTTCCAGTAACAAAGAGGAAAGGCACCCATGTTATCAAAATCTTCTCCTCAAGTTTTCCATGTGCCTATATCTCCTCCAAAACCCTCAACCTATTTCATTAGGGAAAGGGAAGAAAGCTATTGCGGTTGGATCCTCTCATGCATCATCTATGTATCATCCCCCAAGGGTACCTCTTGTTCTTCCTCTCGCTCCAACAACATATCGAGGAAAGGCACCTGTGATATAAGCTAGATCGTGTGCACCCCTGACTCTTGCTCCATTGTAGAGTCTATTATTCCACCAATTTTGGAGGTGAAGATAGTTCCACTAGTGGAGGATGGTGCTTATGAGTCTTTTCCAAGTTTCTATTCCAAGTCCACATAATCGTTGAAACAAGCTTGCATGCGAGCATAAGCATCGTAGGCATGCATTAGCTCATGAATAGGATGCTTTGCAGATGGTCAAAGATGAACATCCTCCTCCCATGCGACCACCTCTTGACTTGGTTATGCCCAAGTATTCTTCTCTCATTTCTCAACCATCAACTAAAGTATCTTATGCTCCACCTTTGGTCCCTCTTAGTGACCCTGATGAACCTCATCCTAAACAAGTGCAAGTATTCATTTCTCCTTCAATGGACCTACCTTTGATTCCAAAACTTCCTACCATTTCACCTTTTTTTGATCCTCTAGATATGCTTAACACCAAGCTCATATCTAGTGCTACTCTTGTTGTGCATCCTACCTCATAGTGCACTTACCATCAAATCTTTCATGACATCCTCAAACCTACCATGGTTGATGTTAAAATTTTTCATCAACTGCCTAAGCACAAGTTTGAGAAAGGTCCCATCCCACAATTTCATAAGAAGAAGCCTAATTTGCATTCTCCACCTCAACAAGACCTTTCTTCATCAATTCTTCTCATAGAAGAAGTTCCAACTTCCTATGTGCTTGCCACAACTCTTCTAAAGGTTAACAATGACATTCCTATTTTATCTTATCCTATAGCGCATTCAACACACTCTCCTCTTGAAGGATGCATGTTTGAATCATTGGGGGATATTCTAGGGTTGTCCATGATCTTTACAAGATAATTGACAATCACTTCACAAGATGTCCATGATGATGATGTTCTTGCAACTACATCCTTGGCTCTTGATGCAAGTGAGACGCCTAGCACTACTTTAGCAGTACTTCCTTTGCAAGCTTGACTTCCCTCTCTATATAATCAAGACTAGGAATCTGATGATTTTTTAGAGTAAATCCCCTAGAGCAATACCTTCTTTATCTTTAGGAAATAGTAATTTGTTTAATTGTGTGTATTCCATCATGCGTGCATGTATATGTTTTGTGATTCTTACCTAGAGGACCCATGATACCCTTATAGGTACATGGATATAGGGAAGATAATATGTTATCAATTCTTTTATATGTATCATCATTCTTTTATATGTATTACAACAACTTTCTTTTGCTTTCAAGGACAATGCAAAGTGTTGAGACATTTAGGTCTCTTCCATGTTGAGCCAAAAAGTTATTTATTTTCATGTTTATCTTCTTCCTTTGTACTCGTATAAATTAATTTTATGAACTCATACTAACCCCATATACTTGGATCCCTTAGTGTTTTTTATGTAGCCATTGGTGTAGCTTCAATGTGGCATCCCTTGTGGTGTCTGATGACATTCAATGGGCACATGTTATGTGTTTCGTGCTACCACATCTTGCTTTATATATTTTATAATTTCATCTTCTCTTTAAAATATCTCGCACTCCTTGATTCATGTAAATTATTTTAAGGGGGGGCTATCACAATGCACAATCACATTCACATTAAAAAAAAAAAAAAAATATTTTTAATCATTATAGCAATCTAATAACATATGAACCACCTAGCGTCGGGTAGCCTGTTAGAATGATTGGTTCTCATATGGTTTATCTTTTTCCATGGTTGTCCTACAACGTAGCTTACAAAAATCATGGCCTAATCAAAATCATTGTACGGTCTCTAGCATAACACAACTTGCTAGCCATACTTGTTAAATTTTTTTATTAAAAATTGCTTTAATTTTTAATCTCGCAATTTGTTTGCATTTTTGCCTAACATATTTGTCTGTAGCTAATATGTTCATGGTAAAAACCTTTCATCATAACATAGCTATTCTATGTAAGATATCTCATTAGCTTTGCAAATCTTCTCCTTAGGGGGATATCCATGTGGAATGAAAACTCTGCATCCTCTACACTATTCTTGGGTAATTTTCAAAGTTACATTATTTTTTATTTTAGCACGTATAATCAGCATGGTGCATATGTCTACTAAAGTGGGAGAAAAATGTAGTGTTGGAAATTGCATACCCCTTTACAATTTCACATTACATGGAAATTCCCCTTTAGCTTGATAAATTAAATATCTTAATTTTAGTATTTGATGATACCAAAATATCTTTATACTAGCAACATTAGCAGACATCTATGTGACGTGCTAGCTTCCAGTGAAAGTCTGATTTAAACAACCTTTGGAACGTTACGTTCTTGGGAATCTGGTAGTGTAATGCTCCTATTACTAGTTACAACCTATAAACATGTGATATATTATTTTGGAAAAAAGAAAAAAGTATTTCCTTGGTAGAAGGGGGAGAAAGATTGGATTTTCCTATTCTAATTTCTACACATATTTTTACTTCCAACTCTACAAATCTTGAATTTTTGAAGCTTTCATCTCAACACAACATTCTCTTGGCTCTTGTATGTCATTTTCCTCATGGTGAGACTATAGGGAGCAATCTTGTTGTAGCTTTAGAATCCTTCTAGAGGCCTGTGACAACTTCTAGGTGGATTTATCTCAAATCGCTTGCTTCTCTTATTGTGAGTAATTTATTAGCACTAACATTTTAAAATATTATTGATATCATTGTTTTATTGTTAAGTTATCTCTTTTATCCAAGATTGCACATTTTTTTATCAATCCTTTATCATTTTCATCTTATCAAAATCCTATTTGGTTGTTTGTGGAGGTAGAAATACTAAGACATGGGTTTGAATGAGGTAAGCCTCTTAACATAGCCACCCCAAATATTTCTCCTCTCCTTTTGTGTGTAGGTTTTTGGAACCTATTTAGCTTTGGAATCTATGCAAAGGTGATATGCTGGAGTTTTTTGTTTCCATCTGTATGGGATGAGAACTTGCCACACTGTATTTTGTGCATGGTGTTAGTGTTCGTGGAAAAGAGCTTGTTCGAGTCATAATAACATCTTTGAAACCTATACTTTATGTTTATGGTATTGTTAAATTGTAATTTCTATATAGGAACATATATTTGTATCAGTTTGTTACAAGTGAGAAATTAGTATTGAAATTGTTTAAGTTAATTTCATTTTCCATGTAACATTTTTATAAAAAGAATAAATCAGGTTGTTAAGTAGTATTTTCTTCATTCTAATGTAATAGAAAGTCGAGTTCTCAAAGAAAACATTTTTCTTTCGTAGAGCTCAATTTTCTATCCTACATATCTAAACTAAAGAAACTTTATAAAAAGGAAAATTCCAAAAGAGTGAAGGATATTCTCCTCAAGTAATACTTCTTAGGAGCTATTATAATATTTTAATACCTTCGAAAGTCCTTCACAAACTTCTCTTTCCCAAACAACAATATGCAAGCACCACACAAATCCTACAAATGTTCTCACACTTTCCTAATCACACTACAACTCCTATTTCAACCAATTTGGTAAGAAAATACTAAGGACATGTATACAATTACGAACATGAGTTACAAGGCATTGGAGAATCCCAAGAGTACCCAATTACCAAAAGTTTTGAATATGAAACACTTAAGCTCTTTCAAACCTTACATGCTTTTTATTTTTGTTCTATGTAAAATAATTGTAATCACATTTAAAATTGTTTGTGACAATTGTCACTGCACAATTATGAATTCAACAATGGCTAAAATTGCTTGGAAATTCTTACTGGAGTCAAATCCATCATGGATGACTAGTTTTATAATGTCATCAATAAAATAATGAGCATTTGGACCAATAAAAAACATTTATTTCTATTCTTATTTGACCACCTTATCTTATACAACCATGTTCATTTGTTTTTCTTAGTAAAATGAATCATTAAGAATGTCTAGTACAAGGGAAGAGTCTTAATGAAAAAATGTTGGTGAATAACTTAGTCAATTTCAGTAACTTAATTGATTTAATTTTCGATCATATGTTGAATAGGTTGCTTCTTTGGAGAGTGATTTATGAATTTGATGAGATAACTTTTGTAGTGAGTTTTCTTTAAAAATAGAGAAATCATTTAAGTTTCGTAGTTTTTTATTAAATTCTAGAAAGTTGCACAAGAGTGGATTCATTCTTATATTTTACAACCATACAAGGAAGCATTTAATGGTATTTCTTTATGATATTGTGTTAATAGAAAGGTTATAAAGCTTATTAAATTGTTCGACAATTTTGACTAGGGACAAATCCATCATGGATGACTAGTTTTATAATGACATCAATAAAATTTTGAGCTTTTGGATCAATATACATAATATTTTTTTATATTTTTTTTTACCATCTTATCTTTTACAACCATGTTCATGTGTTTTTCTTAGTAAAATGAATCATTAAGAATGTATAGTACAAAGGCGAGTCTTAATGAAAAAATGTTGGTGAATAACTTAGTCAATTTCAATAACTTAATTAATATATTTCTGATCATATGTTGAACAGGTTGCTACTATGGAGAGTGATTTATGAATTTGATGAGATAACTTTTGTAATGAGTTTTCTTTAAAAATAGAGAAATCATTTATGTTTTATAGTTTTTTTTGTATAGAAAGCTACACAAAAGGAGATTCATTCTTATATTTTACAACTATAAGAGGAAGCATTTAGTGCTATTTCTTTAGGATATTACGTTAATAGAAAGGTTATAAAGCTTCTTTCAAAAGAAGGTGATAAATTCTTAATTAAAAAATAAAAACCCACCACTATTTTAAATGTGTCTAATGGTATTCATTCTAAATGGTTTTCTTAGAAGTTAAATGGGTTGCTCCTTAAGATAATTTAAAAAAATTGGACCATGTTTGTAAAGGTAGATATTCTCTTAACAATATGTTGATAGATAGTAAGGTATGTGCTTGGTTAAAAAATTTGGCCAACAAGTGTGCATGGCTTTATAAGAATTTGAGGAGATGTATGATAGAATAAAGTGAAGTTTCAAGCAATTCATTAGAATGGTGATAATCATGTTTAAAGATGTTTAAAGATGTTAAGGTCAATGGATAAGTGACTAAGGATATTTCATTACAAAATATATTAGAAAAGGTTTTTCCCTTGCACCTTGTTATTACAACAAAAGTAATTCACTTTCTTCTTAGAGGTTGTGCTATTGGCCCCCTATTAACTGTGTCTTCTTTCCAAATGATGAATCCTATTTGGAATCTTAATTTGTTGATGGTACTTCCATTTCCTCCCAAATTCAAATAGATCTTGGAAGAAATGAATGGGAGGTTGGATTTGTTGCAAGCTTTACATTCTATGTTGGCATTTCATAAGTCCGCCTAGATTGGGTGGTAAGATGTTCTTCCTTGGTGGGTTGCTAATTATGGGTGGAATCGGCTTGTAGCCCGTCAAATTCTAAGATATGTTGCCAACCCTTCACTTATTCTCTTTCTTATAAGGACCATGGAATTGTGTCATTGAGAAGATTGATAAAGATAATTTCTAAAATGAAATGACATATGTTGTCTCTAGTTAAAAGATTAGATTTTTATCATAAAGTTGTATCTTCTTAGATCATATGATTGTTTAGATCTTGACACTTCAATTATATTTTATAATATTGAAATATTTAATGTAATATTAATGGTCATCTTTGTTTTTATTAAGCTTTAGTTAGTCGTTAGTTTTCTTTTAGTTAGTAATTTCTGACTTCCTACTTTTTAGCTTTTTCGTCAGTTAACGATTATTTCTTTTAAAAATATCGTCTTGCATTTTTATTTATAAGGAGATCTTCTCTCTATTTGTAAACATGAAATCATGAATATCAATAATATTTTCAAGGTATTAGAGGGGTTCGAACCTAGTTAGCCGAATAAAAAATCAAAAGTTTTTTTTTTTGGTGAGGCTTTTTCTTGAGGAAGGATTTTTTGAGAAAATCGAAGGATTTTGTGTTTTGGTGAGGTTTTTTCTTAAGGAAGGATTTTGTGAAGTGACTTTCAAGGGAACTCAGAGGTTTTCTAATTAGAAAAATCGTGCCATCTGGTTTGAAAACACGTGTTTTCTTCTACTTAAAAAATTGTGACTTTTCCTGTTCGTGTTCGCATTTTTTTCTGGGCCTTTCTTTTTTCGTTGATGTATGATCTGGAGGACGTGACTTCTTAAAATCATGATTTTGTCTACAAAAAATCATGTTTTGAAAATTTGTGAGGGGTTTCTTGGCATGTGTCTAAAATTGCGTGATTTTTGTTGCATCGAGTTTTTGCATCAATTTATTTTGCTTGTGACGGGATTTTTTCTGAAGATTCCCAACATCTTTTTTGTGACGGATTTTTTGACTACTGGTGACACGGGTTTCTACACGTTTTTCTAAGTTTTCTAGGTTGCACGACTACAGTTTTTATGGGATTTTTTTTTTTTGAGGATTTTTCTGAACAACCTAGGGTTTCTGTGAGTACTTGTTTTCTACAGTTTCATGGCAGCTTGAAATTTTATTTTGAGCCAGTTTTGACAAATTTTCTGGAAAAATAAAAAAATTGCAAAGTTTTCAAAAATAAATCTTAAAAAATTTACAAAAAAATTTGAAAAGTTTATAAAAATTTTGCTGTCTTTTAGAAGTTTTTTGGAGGATTTTTTTTGAAAAAAATATTACTTTTAGAGTTTTCGAGGGTTTTTCAAAAAAAATCTTACAATTTCTAAGCCTCTTTTTCAGACGATTTTTGAAAAATCGAGTGTTGTGCCAACTGATTGTCCAGTGTTTTGCTAGCTGATCATATAGTTACCTCGTTTTTGGTGTTTTGAAAAATGAGAGGGGTGGCGTCTTTGTCCAATGTTATGTTGGAAAGTTCGTAGAGGTTCAATAGAAAGAATTACAACATGTGGAAGCATAAGATGCTTTCCATCTTTGAGTATTGGTGTCTAGATGCACTTGTCCTAGGTAAAGAAAATCGTCCCACTTCTGCTGGAAAGGATTAGGACAAGTATGATGGAGGTAATAGGGAGGCAGTCATGCTTCTTGAATTATCTATCGCCGATGAGATGTTACCAAAAATACCATCTAGTAAATATGTTGCGGAGATCTAGAAGCATTTGAAAGATCTTCATGAGACCTCAGACAAGGGAAGGGCTTTCTTTTTGAAGAATATGCTTTTCTCTATCATGATGGATGACCAAGTGTCTTTGCAGGAGCACTTGATGAAAATAAAAAATATTCGAGATCAATTGGAGGCCATTGGTCATAAGATGGAAGAGGAGGATATGGTGGTGATCACTTTGAAGAGTTTGCCACATTCCTACGAGCACTTCATTGAAGCACTCAATATTACATCCACCAATGTTGACCTGAAGTTTTATGAACTGTGCAACAAGCTTTTGTAGCAGGATAGGTGGAGGAAGCAGTTTGGGAGCAGCAATGAGTCTCCTAGAGTTGAACAAGTTTTTACTACCAAAGACGTTGGCAAAGGCAAGTCCACTCAGCAGAAAGGACGAGGCAATTCGGAGGAGAGCTCCAAGAAGTCTATTACTTGCCATTACTGTGGGAAAATTGATCATATAGAGGTATTACAGAAAGTGGTTGGCTGATGAGAAGTCCAACTAGGAAGCGTCTAAGCAAAGTGCTCTCGTGGCGGAGCATACTAAGCAGAAGGAAACTGCATACTATGCATTTTGATGACCAACACAATGGGTAGACTTAGCTTTTGTTTGTATGATGGCCATTAAGGGAGGGTATTAAAATATTTAATGTAATATTAATGGTCATCTTTGTTTTTATTAAGCTTTAGTTAGTCGTCAATTTTCTTTTAGTTAGTAATTTCTGACTTCCTATTTTTTTAGTTTTTTCGTCAATTAACGATTGTTTCTTTTAGAAACATCGTCTTGCATTTTTCTTTATAAGGATCTCTCCATTTGTAAACATGAAATCATGAATATCAATAATATTTTCATATAAGATTGATAGAAAGTAAAAGAAAAAAACATGGTGTTGCTTAGGGTATTTGTACTAAACCTAAATTGTTTGGGATCCTAGGTATGAGGATCTTAGGATGTAAGTGGTTACTCTTTCAATTAAATAGAAATCAACATTGTTCTCACATAATTTTATTGATGGAACTGTAAAGAAGAAGATGGATTGATGTATCCATTATTTTAACTTGTTTGGTACTTTTTCTACTTTCCAGGGATGTCATTTAAATTGGTTTACTATGTAAATCAAAATGTCTAAGAACTCTTTTTTTTTAACTTAATTTAGTAGTATGTCAAGACTAACATCTTTGTAGTGGAATTTATCTATATATGATAAACTTCTTGTTTTAATGAAAAAGATAATTTTCAAAACTTTAAATTTCTAAGAGATTAAAACATTTTTTAATTTTTTCTTACATAAAAACATAACTTATTTAACAAAAATTTGAACACATAAAACTTTGAAATGAGAAAATTGAGATTAGAAAATGATATTAAAATGTGTAATTATGTCCAAGTGGTTAAGACCATCTAATTAAAAAACACTTCTAAACAACTATATTATCAACTGATGAGCTAAAGGGGCTCTATAATGAATGGTTCATAAGGCACAACACTTGCTAAAGGTTTTGCAAATGGGGTAACAACTCAAGCGGGCTTAACCTTGGAGAAAACTCCCTGGTTAAGCGCGCTTGAGCTGAGCAGTACCGGGATGGGTGACCCTCCCGACGGACCGGCTTCACCTCTGTGAGCATCACCTAGATGCAATGAGTGCTAAGTGGACCATTCGCTATCATGAGAGATGGGTTCTTGTGAACCACTACTCATGAAACATGGGTCAATGAGTTTGACTCGAAACTACACAGTTGAATCCTGATAGAAATATCGCAACTATATTATCGTTAGTCCATTCGAATTTTCTTTCTTAGATTGCTTCAAGATAAGTGAAAAGTGTTTCTAACTCCTACAACCAGGCGACTAAAATTATTTGTTATTTTGGCTTCTTCCCTTGAAGATAAACCATCATGATTTATATGGCTATGTTTCAACCAAAAGTTAGCTATCAAACATTTTTCATCAAATATGTACAATGTGTCAATTCCTTGAAACTGTTCCACATTTGTCTGTCTCGGCTAAAGCTTTGAATTCATAGGATGACATATGGACTGATGTTATCAAATATATTTGATTCCTGCAAAAGTAGAAGGCGGCTTTCTCTTTTTATATGATCGTGCCTGATTTGGTCTACTAAGTTTGGTTTTTGTAGAAAAAAAAAATGAAATGCTGACTTTTTCGGAGAGGAGAATTCCTTCGAACTTCATCAGTTAAGTAATGAATTGTGTTGTTTTTAAACAGGGTCAAAATTTGGCATAATTTTCCAATCGAGATAATGAGGTTCCTTGACATGGTGTGCTCAAATTTAATCCTAGGTATCTTGACTGTGGGAACTTTCCAAATCTTCCAACTCGCCAGATTGGTCTAATAAGATGCCAAAGTGTTTCCAATTTTTACAATAATGGTTGGACTATGAATTGGAAATTGATTCTCCTCAGATGTTTCGAGGCTGTTTGAAGGTTGAGGATTATGATGTAGAATTCTATTTAAATGTTGAATAGTTTAACTATAATGATATTTTACATCACATTCACATATAAAAATGAATTTCACACCTTAAACGGTCAAATAATTAAGACAGTTTTACATCTTATCCACATAATAAAGAATTGTCTCATTTTACAAAATTAACTTTACATTACACAGTTAACAATAAAATAATAAATGACACTTTTACATTTCATAAATGACACTTTTACATTTCATCCCCTTATCATATTTTTGTTTACAAAAATTGAACTTTTGACTGTCAACTATTTGATGTTTAAGAATAGGCATGCTGACATCCTTTGCTACATGCTTCTAAAAGCAATTGTAGTAGGTAGTACCAGAAAAGGACCATAAAGTCTTGGAAAGGCGGCAAGCTAGGATTGTTTTTCAGACTTAGCAAAGCTTAGAAGGAACTTGAGGGTGTTAAAGTGATGAAGTTTGACTTCTCTGCTCATTTTGTTGACTTACCCCTTTTAGAGGGGACTAGTATAACATGTGGCTACGATCATTGTCTTAATATTTAAGAGTCCCCTGCATTTTGCATAAAGAGGAGATGAGGAATGTTTAATGATGATTGCTTTTAGAAGTCCATATAATATTTGTCTTAATGCCCATTATGGCTTAAACTTGTTTAATTTTGCGTTTTGTTTACGATGGGATTAACTATGTTGAGACTGGTAAATTTGACACCTGGTGAATTTTAGACATACTACCTCTTCGGAAACTGTCATACAATATAAAAAAAAATATGGTATGATCAACAATGTTCCATTGATTGTGATTTGGATTTTCAATGTCATTAATGCCATGGTGGTGGTAAATTTACGCTCATATTGAAACTCGGCCCCAGTTTATGGAAACATATGATTGTTCAATACTTCAATGGTTACAGCGAGTTATGTTATTAGTATTATAACGATAGATGTAATGACTCTTCGAGGTGTTTTTGACAAAGATCATTGTAGAAATAGAACGTTGGCCATGGTTGTTGGGAAGAACCCATCGTTTGAATCAATGATATCATGTTTTGCATCGTTTCTTGAGTGACTTCAAAGATGTATTTAACGGAACCTGGTTTTGTGGGAGAGATAAATAAATTGTTTTTTTGAGGCACAATTAAAGTATTAACATAGAATTTAATTTGTTCGATGACCACTTCAAAACAGTTTACACGAATATGCATTTATTAGCACAGTTTGCCCATTCAGGTAGTCATCCCTAGATACTCCTATACATCCTAGTTTAGAGTTTTGTCCGTTCAGAGAGTTGTCCCTAGATACTTTAAAAACTAGCCTTGCAACCAGAGTTTTTCCCATTCAGAATGTCATCCCTAGATACTTCTATCCATCCTAGTTTAGAGTTTTGCCCATTCAGAGAGTCACCCCTAGATACTTTAAAAACTAGCCTTGCGACCAGAGTTTTGCCCATTCAGAGTCATCCCTAGATAGTTTTGCCCATTCAGAGAGTCATCCCTAGATACTTCTATCCATTCTAGTTTAGAGTTTTGCCCATTCAGAGAGTCACCCTAGATACTTCAAAAACTAGCCTTGTGACCAGAGTTTTGCCCGTTCAGAGAGTCATCCCTAGATACTTCTGTCCATCCTAGTTTGTCATGACTAAAAACTAGCCTCGGGACCAGAGGTGTACCCACTAAGTTTTTTCCAATAAACATTCCTAATGGATTGTTAAGTTTAATCTTATATAATCCTCAATCCATGGTTTCTCTCAATCTTTTTGTGAGAGTGTCATTTGAATAATAAATTAAATGTCAATATTTATCAAGTCCTTTTTAAATGTTTTCGTATCTTTCGTAGGATGGACTTACTAGATGGCTTCGCTGAATATTTTTGAATAAGGGTATCAATGAAATTTGGGAGAAATTCTAACAATAATGTCGCATGATAAAATACTTGCAACAAAAGCTAAATAACCAAGAGTATTTAGTGATTATGAAAACTGTCTTAGAACAAACAATAACCAAAAGAATCGGCCTTTGAAGCGCTAATAAGAGAGCGAGATGAAAATTTCGTTAATAGGTATTGATATATTATATAATTGTCTTCCAAAATATCTATCATAACATGCAATCAACAAATATTCCATAATAACATTTCCTTTCCACAGGCTGCAGTGGCCATTACACATTGGCAAAAGCTTGGAGGAGGCCAAAAACAAATTAGATGCCTATACAATCCAGTTCCTTGTTTCATCAAAATTTCAGGACCTTATAAATGGGGTGGTCATTAGAATTATATTATTATTTTGAACTTATCTACAAGTAACTTGTAAAATGATACAGTACAATGTTGTCTTCACAAGGGAAAGTGCTGCACGCCTTTTTGTCACTTTACACAGTCAAATCAACCGGAGTCTTCCTTTACTCTTTCCTCCGTCTTTGGTCACTTCTGCATGAGTCTTTCTTGTCTGTTTCCTCCTTCCTTGGTCACTTCCAGCTGAAGTCTTCTTTGTCTGTTTTTTGTGTCCTTGAACTTTCTTCATCTAATCGTGACAGACCGTCTTCCTTATCGGTTTCCTCCATCTTGGAACCTTCTTTCTCAGCAAAGGCATCCTCTAATAGTACTAAACTGTCCTTATTTTGTGTTCCAATCAAGTTATTTCTTATAAGACAATTCAGATTCATATCACTGTGGACTGCAGATCTCTGATTAATTCCTGTCAGCAATGCTGATGATACCACTGGATCCAATGAACCACCGTACAGCCCTCGACTTCCAGTAACTAAAGTAGTCAATTTAGGTTTTCCATCTTGACATATATCCTGGAAATATAGCAGCAAGCCAGAAGTTCAGTCTTGGATTCTCAACAAATCACAAAACAAATTGTTTGGTATGTGACAACACCATTATTTAAAAAAATATAAAGTGTGCAACATATATGTTACTTACAAATAAACAGGACAAATTAGAGCTTGTCAAAAGAGCAGGTGCCATCCCAACTAGAGGCCCACTTTGCTGAGATGATATACCATAGTGTATGTAGTCTTGAATACCTGGATTGCTTGATCTTACTCCATAGCAATTGTACGAAGAATTATTTTCTTCATTATTCCTTTGAGTATCCAAACAGCTATAAGAAACTTCTGCTCCATTTTGATGCTGGTTCAAAGGCCATGAAGATGTACCTGCCCTAACTGTGCTAGCAGGAAAGCCCAACTTGAAGTTTGTTTCACAGTTTTCACCTTCAGATCCTCTCCAAGGGGATGAAAACCCTAACCTTGTCAACAATTGCAAAGTGCTGGTGTCTTCCTTCTCATCTAAGGGACCTGATTCAGGAATAAGTGTACTCAGCAGACTAGGAAGTATCGGTGATATAGCTGATGAGATTGATGGGCCTGCACTTACAAGATAACCCTGTCCTGTGGTGTCAAAGTCTATCATTGGAACGTGTACAATGGGATCCGAGAAAAAAGGGGTGAAGGTCGAAATCTGTTGTGGGGTAGGAACAGTTACGAATGAAGAAACAGGCAGTGGAACCCTGACAACCGGATCACTCAAGAAAGATGGTAAATTTGAAGTCTGCAATGGAGTCGGAATATTAACTAATGAAGGAACAGGAAGTGAGATTGGAGAGAAACTGGCATCATGTAAATCTAGAGGCAATGGAGGGATAAAAGCAGAAGTAGAGCCAACAGAGAAGTAAGAAGTTGCTGGCGGTAAACTAACAGCCTCAGTTGACAATGATGGCAGAAAAGGAGTGGTTATTGTATATTGTAAAGAGGATGGCCTCAAAGGACATGGGCAATAATGTGGTGCAAATATAGAAGAGTTTGCAATTGGCACACGAGATGAAATTGGCAAATGAAATGCAAAAGGATCAAATGAAGATTCTCCAACAAATGGAGAATGTTG
Organism: Sequoia sempervirens; assembly: GCA_007258455.2. NCBI lineage: Eukaryota > Viridiplantae > Streptophyta > Pinopsida > Cupressales > Cupressaceae > Sequoia > Sequoia sempervirens. Next base: position 402,361,027 of record VDFB02281492.1, on the reverse strand, counting down.
TGAAGGTGAGCCACTTCTATTATTTACAGGCAAGTGAAGATACCGTCGTGACAAAGGAGTGCCATGCTCCACACCACGGACATTCCCAAAACTCTGATTTGTTACTTCAGCTGAATTCAGAACTGTAACAGAATGTGAAACCTCAGGCCTCTCTGAATCAGTAACATTAGCATTACAATTCTCCATATTGATTAGTGCCTGTACTGCAGGAATGCTTGGAGTACCAACTATAGAAATGCTGCTATGACCATCCATCCGTCGTTTAAGTTTCTCCCTAGTTGAGCTAACAGCTCGCATGCATGAAACATTTCTTATTGCTGCATCTTTGAAAGCACCAGCCCTTGGACTAAGGCTGCCTTGATTGCCTGAATGTAATCGTCCATGCATTATTGGTTGACTTAAACCAATTCTAAAGCGCTGTGAAGGCATTAGAAAAGGAGCAGATCCATTGCAAGAGCTACTAGGTCCAGGGAGTGCTGCAGTAGTGCTTGCCCTGTTAGCACTGCACAAAGATGAAACTGGGCCTTGTTGGGTAGAAGAACTTGCTGTTCCAAGTAAAGAGGTGCGAAGATATGTTGCAAATGAATCAAGACGCGACTCACGAATTCCAGTAAGCTGGGCAAGAGAAGGCCTACGTCCAAGAAGATCTTTCATCTGCAAAGAATGGTTAATCTATTAGCACAATGAGCACTATTTCACACAACCATTGAAACATACATTATCCCTAATGTGTTTAATATACAGTTAACAAATTTTACCTTTGAAAGAAGCTCATCTCCGACCAACTTGGACTTTTCAGACTGCCAGAAATATGCAACCTTTGCCCCAGGTAATTTCAACAAAAATGATCTTCCAGAAACATCTGCTGAAATTTCTTCAACAACCACATTTGAGTTCTCATTTCCAGGACTCAAGATAGCCAACCTCTCCAAACCACCATTATCTCCAACAAATGAAAGGCGTAAATCAGAGCAAGGTAACAATGTCAGACTTAGATGACCTCTGCAGTAGGATCAAACAAAAAGGCTTTACCTCAGTACAGACCATGTAAGCCATAAAAGCCATTAGGAAACAAATCAAATTGAATGTAATTTCAATAAATTCAGTGGAGCTCAACTCATCAATATCAAGATTCTAGACACACAACAATGCCTTGGCAAGAATTTTAAAGGAGTAACTGGTTGGCATTTTTTTGTTTTAACTTGTAACCTCTTTCCAAATATGGTGGCTGTTAATCGATAACATTGCATGCCTGGGTAAAATAAAACTAAAAATCTTCATTTCCCATGAAAGAACAAATGTACCCATTAAAATGAAAATGTCAGGAGACTACAGCTGTAGGTTTAAGACACAATAAAACTTTTATGAGTAACAATATCTTGTAGATGGTAATATATGTGTTGCTATCCCACAGATAACCTTGCCTGGATATGGACTCTAAATTTATGGCATTTAAAAAAAGTGCTGTTTAATGAAACCATTCTATCTCTGTCTCCTCGCGACAAACACATCAAAAAAAGGAAATCCATTTCCCAAGCATTCTACAGCAACATTAGTTGAACATAAGTAGCTTATTCTAAAGACAAGATTAATCTAATCAAGCAGCAAATACAGTTCAGTATCTATGCAGATCCAGCAAACCAATTCACTGCCATTCCTATCTAAGTTCAAGAAATCCTGCTGATATCAGACTCTCTTCCTCAAGGTAGTTTGACCCAGTTCCACATGTTAAATTGTTGTTACATATTTTAATACATGTAAAGATTGTGAGCAGTCAAGTCTCCAACCTTAAGCTCATAAGCAGGGTTGCTCTACATTGAATAACAATTGAGGAACAAAGGTAAGGCAATTGACAAAAGAGTGTTACATTCACATATCCCATAGATCCACCAGTGTTATATATTCTCAAGAATAATTCAAGCCACTTTCATATGGTATTATAACTAAAAGGGAAAGAAATCAAATATTCTGAGTGGTTATGGTTCTGCTGTTCTCCTTGCCACTCTGACAGATTAGCTCTGTCCCAGACACTAGGTGAACTGCCAGTTTATGTAGGTAGAAACGGGAGAACAAAAATCCATAGAAATAGACCTCAAAATGCCTTGCTTTAATTTGCATTCATAAACTGTTTTGTAGAAATTTAAACATTTGAGGAGTCAGAAATTATGAAGTATAATTAACTTGGTTTTCTATATATTTATAGTAAAAATAATTTGATTTCGTGTAAAAGCATAAGGTATTGCATGTTACATCATGATAAATGTTAAATGTCAATAACGTGCTACTTTGTAAACATACTAACCTAAAATGTATCATGCATGTTGAGTTGGATTTTCAAGGCCAAAAGTTGTGTAAAATTTTCAATTCAATCGTATTGATGTCATATGTGCTTTTCTACTAGAGGGTGCATATCATAAACTAACTCTACTAGCTAAACATGTCACAATACGCAGCGACCTTTGTTTTAAATCGCAATTTGTTTGCTAGGCAAATAGAAAACATTACATACCCGAGGCAACATAACACACCTGCAAGTAACCTTTCAACATAGAGTTGCAGTCCAAGAGGTTTCTACTCTGTCAAAATTCATTCCAGAACTTGCACACAGCCGCATAATGAGCGGAGGAGCAAGCACGATCAAGTCAGAACTAGGGTCATCATCATGGAAATTCCTCCTGCCTTACCACTAGACCATGACTCTCTGAATGCTTTTTAACTGTCAATCTGTACAAAAGAAAATGCAACAATTTTGTATCTACTTAAAAATCTGCGAGTGTTATACTTGAAACTTGAACCATTTGAGATTGGTGATTGACAAAGATAAAAGGTCAAACAAAATATTTGCAAAAACGTCAAGACACAACAGCATAGTTGTATATTTGTGCACCCTAAAACATGAGCATTTGAGTAATGATCCTGGGAACGCTTGATATACAATAAAGAGGTTAAGATAGAAAATTTTCTAGCTGACAATGAAAGTTGAAAAGTAAATCATACAGTGATAGTTAACATGCACAATCAAGAAGTTGAGGACAAGCATGCCACATTAGACAAAAAACACTAAGATTTTCTCAAGCATGTTTTGAAAATCAATGAAATGCCCACCCTCCTTAATGAATAGGTTCCACCCGTAAGAACTAAGAAATCAGTAACCTGATATACCCCTAAAATTCCGACCATGAAAACTTCTAACAAGTAGATGCTTCAAAGAGTTGACTAAGATAGAAATTGAATCCTGGCATTTAGTCTATTGACTTGGATGTTTAAATAGTTCAAAGGAAGTTTCACCAGTTTTTCATTTCTGCACAGAGATTCCAGAAGCTTAATAATTTAACCAACTGGACTTTGGAAACCTATTCCCTTAATTTTCATCAATACCATCTCTTATCTGCATTTCAGGTTTTCTTTAATGCTTCTAAGCATAGATTGCCTCAGCTTTGCTACAGTATGCCTTGGAAGATATCTTCCTCCAAAAACACAGAAATTAAACAGATCAAAACCACTGTTACCTTTTCCATAACTGTCATGTCCCCACAATTGTAACACATTGAAATACTAAGTTGCCGAATCGGGTACGGGTACGGGTATGGTATGTCAGTACGACAATTTTTTTTTTTTTGGGGGGTGGGTACGTCCGTACATAAAACATATAAAAATCATAGATATAGACATATATGCAGCCTGAAAAGTAAAAACAAGAATTAAATTTAGAATATCACATATCATGCATATGCTAAACAAAACTTAGAACTACCATAAATATAACAAATCTGAAATACAATTATACTAAATTAATTTGATATCAATTTTTCAAAACTTGAATGTTACGATAGGTATATAATTATATTGAATTCATTGTTCATTGGTCCAACATTTAAAACAAAATAATACAATTAACAGTAGGCATCATATGGGTCATTAGGTTGATTAAGATCAACATCATCATTGACATTAGATGATGTAGGTAAAAAGTTGAAAAAACTTCGAAATCTGCATAGAGACTTTCGGAATCAGTCAAACACGCCACATCGACCGGAAAAACTTCAGAAAAACGTCGAGATTCGTCCATTTTTTAAAATACATTTGAGTAAAAAATGCAGTACCGTGGTTGATTCCACAGGGTTTTTACACGTATCCGATTTGGATATGTACCAGTACCTGGAATCGGCAGGGCATAGGAGCGATTCCGGTAACTTAGTTGAAATACATCAAAATACAATAAATAACCAAATACATATTAGCAACCTAATGCTATTATATTTTAGTATTAAAATGTAAAGTACTGAAATACAAATAACTAAATATCAAAAATATAAATATAAATAATGGCAATATAAATATTATAATTATAATATTATCGTAGGTAATATTATAATAATAATATTATCGTAGGTAATATTATAATAATAATATTATCGTAGGTAATATTATAATTATTATACAATTATAAAACAGAACAAATTGATATTGTTAACTAAAATCATTATAATAATAAAATAATATCCACAAGAAATAAATCTTGATATGACTACACTTCAATAAACAAGCAATAATCAAAAACATGTGTATCGGTACCTAATAATAATACTCCAGCCAGCAATTAGAAGCCACGATTAAAGGAGCAAGGATGGTCATTAATTACTAAAGAGCACATCCCTTACAATTGAATGGTTGCAACTGTTAACAAGTCAAACTATATAAATATAGTCATTTAAAACAGATAGGCATCGATCAAGGGAAGAAATAAAGGTAATAATATTATGTCAGCAGAACAGATTTACTATCAGATGTACTAAAGGCAGCGATAGATATTGGAGGGAAAAGAAAGAAGGGCCTTGGCAGATCAAACATACACTTGCAGATACTATTGGGTGTTGGAAGGTATCACTTTCAAAGCAAAGAGAATAATCGGTGGCTGGATAAAAAGAAGGAAACATGGCTGAGAGGATAGAGGAAAGTCTGCAGTTAATCATAAGGTAACAAATATTTTTTACATTAAAATAATCATTGAATGAAACAATACATTATTATATCAGGATTCTTGGAAGACAGCAGTTGAAAGGTAAGGATAAAATATATTATGTTTGAACAGTAAATTTAATATTATTATAAATATATATATATAAAAGTTGAATATATATATATATATATATAAAATTTACAACTGTGCAATAATGATGCTTGCAGCAATTATTGAGCCTTATAAGTAATTATGATTCTTTTATGTAAATAAATAGATTGTATACATATTTATGATCAATCAAAGGTAAGGTTGAAGGAGCAAGTTAGGAGGATGTTGTTGACGGGCCTCCCATGCTAAGCATGCCACTCCAAGTGTGGAATTGTCTTGGTCAGACGTTCCTGCCACTTGGGGTCAAGGGGTGGGTGGTCTTGGTCGGACACTCGTGCTCTTGGGCTTAGATGGTTTGAGTAGTTTACAAGCACCCCCTTTCAAGATTCCCCTATATCAAACCAAACTATGATTGATTGTTAGGACGGATCCAAGGAGTCTCAATCATAAGGAGGACGGATGAGACAGCATGGATAGGAAAAGCAGATACAAGTGTGTCCACTAGGCACGCCACTCCGAGGGTGGAATTGTCCTAGTCAGACGTTCCTGCCGCTTGGGGCCAAGAGGTGGGTTGTCTTGGTCGGACGCTCGTGCTCTCGGGCTTAGATAGATAGCTTTGGGCGGACTTATCTTGCTTCTCATCCAGGTCCTATTGTGAATAAAATTTCCACTATGCATTATGAATATTGGTAGTCAAGATAGTCTTGAAATAATTATGTATTTTTTATAACTAAATAGATAAGGCATTTATTATGTTTTGATCATATGAAACATATTTCCAATATTACCTAACATGATTGCAGGACCTAAACCAAGATTTATCTTGTTTGAAGCATTTGAGCGGTAAGTTATTACCCTAACTACATTAAGCTTGTGATTCTAGGACAAAAATTTAGGGTGTTCCCAATTGGGGACATTACAATAACACATGCGGCCATCATAGATTACCACATAGATTAAAAATTTAAAGCATTATATACTACCAAATCCCTTTGCAGGAGAAACTGACACATGAATTACTCATTGGTCAAGACTCAATACTACAGCCATTTTAAAAGCAAAAATATTCAACAATCATGATTAACCTAAATATTACTTGTACTTTTGAAAGGATAAGTAGAGTGCCTGTACACTTTACTGGGGAAGGCTTCAGTATAGCAAGCATGATATGGGAAGGAGGCTCATCACTAGCAGCAGCTGGGAAACATAAAGCCATTACTGAAAGAGTACCAATTATATAACCAGAAAAATCAAAGAAAAAAAACAAGAGCTGGATATAGACCAGAATCACACCAATCTATAAAACCATTTATCTTATACATGATATTTTAACTTCAAATCATAAACACACCAGCAAGATCCAAGCCCGGATCAGGTGGCCAATCTACTTGACAAAGCTATCTGGAGACCAATTTGCCAGTAAAAAAATTCTAGGACACCAAGAATTTTTCGCCCCACAATGAATACAAGGATCAAGATAACTAAAATCTGCCTATTTCAAACATTTTATAAACGAGAGGGAACGGCGAACAAAGCCAAGCCAGCCACCATAATCTGATAGGAATTTTTTTTAACTTTTTAATCCAAACATTCAACAAACAGTGGGGGTTAAGGGGAAAAAAAACAAGCCATTTCCACCATCCTTGAATGTTTATTCATTTTAAGTAAACATAAATACCATTTATTTTACAGAAGATCAGGACACATACCTAGAAGAAGTTGGGCATAATAAATGGCCTTGTTTAGCAACTTTTCCCACCCTGATTGAAACAAGCGGAACACAGAGGCAACGCACCAGCATCCCAAGCTCACGTGCCTTGAAATGCTGCACAATCAAGCCAAACATATTTTAGACACAAAATACAATTGAAGTCTTGAAAAACAAATTGCTTCTGTTTAATGCCTAGATATATATATAGGCAGAGCACCAAACAAGATGTATGATTAGCATTTTCTTTGGCCGAGATGCTCACAATCTACAAATAAACATTTTATCCCTCAAGCTGTTCTCTTAGATAAGGCACTGTCTAGCAGGTGGATGCATGTAGCCACATTCCACAAAATTATTAATGAGAATTGCTCAAAAATTATTACTAACCATTTTCTTAGACCGAAAACCATACCATCAGGTACACCATCAGATAATTGACAACAAAATATTGTTTAGATGTTTTTGGTGCACAAGGACCATCATAATCACAAAGCATTTGATAACTATAATAAAGCCCTGAATAATTTAAAAACTACGATCAAAGGCTATTCCTCAACTATCCAGCATATCTACTGTGATATGCACCACCACAGGACAAGTACAAGTACAAATTTAACAACTAACATGACCAATTTGAACTAGGAGTTTGTATTGATCAACAAGAAATGACCAAAATGCATTGGGATTTTAAACTGAACACAACAATTTCTTCTCCTAGTCAAATGGGGGTAAACAGAAGGTAAACGTTATTTTTTGGGTAAGATCCAAGCCAAACACCAATTTGGCACATTAGTTTAACCTTGTGGACGCCCACAAGAGAATTTCTTTAGGAAACGTCACTTCCTCTGCAAACGGTAAACTTTATATGGATTTTCCTTCCTATAAAATGGCTATATTTTAAAATTTTATTGAAATGAATAATGTTTATCTTTAAGAGTAACTTTCCTCCAACTTGAAATAGCAAACATTTGGTGATTACCAAATGGTTGATATTGGCCCCTGAATTTTCCCCCAAGTGCAACACAAAAGAGATATAAATCGTCACACACAGTAAGCTCCCACGTCAATTGCATTTAGCTCGACCAGCAACTTTAACATTTAAACCAATTGGGGTGGGAGATGGAAGAAGATGTCCAGGGAGATTGAAGAAGGAATTGGTTCGCTTGTTGATCAGCTGGGGTTGAACTGCTAGGGAGATGGAACAAGGGGTTTGTTGGCTGGGCTCGCTACGTGTGTTGGTCGAGTGCTCTTCCTTTTAAAGTTCACCAAACACTGGCTGGAAATTTCTAACTGTGATGAGAATCTTAAGAAAGGTCAGGAGCAAATGTGACGTTGATAATGATGTATCGTTCATGGTGGTGGTCTTATTGTTATTACTCTTATTATTATAGATATTACTATCGTCATTATTATTGAGGTTGGCTTGCAAGAATCGCTCTAACCTGACTGAGCTGAGCTAGAAGACGGTCCTCAGCACCACTGCAAGATACGTTGAGTTGTAACATTGGTCTCAATCTCTCGTCTGCACGGCACGCCCCCATCACTTGTAAATCCAAAGCTTGAAGCCACTGTAGCATTCCGTTCTCGCCTTCAGTCTGCTGAAGCAATAGATCCTCATCTTCTGTACCCTGGAATAATTGTGTGAGTCTCTGGGCTATACTAACACGCCTCGATCCATTACTAACCTGTGCTTCGACCCTTTCATCACCATTCTGCCCACTGCTGCGGTCAAATCTGGGCTCCGCAGGCATTGTACGTTCCACAGCAGACGAAGCAACAACACAACTACCAAAAGCTCCATCGGGTAATCTTGACTCCGCATTTCCAAGTGGTGGAAAGAAAGCCCTCGATGATGTTGCAACAGCAGACCCAGTAAGCGATGGCTCGAGCAGAGGAGAAGACGTAACTTGCAAAGCAACTGCCGCTGCCTTGCCCAGAATTCGACCATGTACATAATTAGTACTGCAAGCTGTCGAACCAGAGTAATCAATAACAGACGTCAAATGCGTGGGAATACAGTCTACAATGGAGCAATTGGGCTCGTCCAAGACATTTGCAGTGCACGAAGCTGAGACAGCACAAGAGCTTTCCGATATGTGACCGATCTTAAAAATTTGCTCATCCCTTGTAATTTCCATGCTGTTTCTCCCTCGCATTTGCTCTGAACCTTCAGCCTCCGAGGCCGAACCCTCAGTCTGTCCCGATTCTGCTTCGTCTTTCTTAAAACAGGCCATTTCTCTCTTCCGATGAGGCATAACGAGAATTTTTCCTGCTTAAAACCCCCAAAAATTTCTTACAGCTAGTTTTCTTGAACAAAACCCACAAAAAACCCTGCAATAACAATACTTTGCCCCGATCTTACTGAAACACGTTCCCCAACAGGAATTCAGCGATGGCCTTAACCAACGCCAGTCAAAATTGAAATGAAGCCAACTAAACAGATTTTTTAAACAACGGACTAGCTTCCACCAAAGAATATAAACCTAATGCTAATTTAACTTCGATGGTGATAATTGAAGCCAAATCCGTTGGATTTTTCAGGAGAAGGCAGTACACTGTAAATTTGCAAATACAACTCAATTCCACCCGAGAAAACTCAACAAAAATAATTCCCGGCACAAATTGAAGCCAAATTGGTCAGAATTCTGCAGATGAAAGCCGCCGCTCCAAATTTTTCAATGAAACTCACTTTCCGCCGGAGATTATTCGATCAGGAGCCGTCCTATACATGGAAAATCAGTCACCAACGCTAATTGAAGCCGAGTATGCCGTAATTTGCATGAAAGCTGGACAATTAAATTATTTAAACGCGGGAATCAGTTTTCACTGGAGAAAATTCGATCCAGAGCCGTTTTTTTGCAGAAAAGTCCAACCGCGGCGGTAATTGAAGCCAACTTCGTCGGTTTTTGAATAAGGAAGCCACCAAACCTAAAATTTCAAAGAAAAAAAGAGTTTTAGCCAGATAAAATTCGATCCAGAGTCGTCTTTCGAAAAGAAATTCTCTCCACAACTGAGGAACTCAAAATCAAGATATTTCTTGCAGTAAAATTCGAGAAACCGCTGTGGAGATCGAGAGACAGCTCAAAAAACACCACAATGAAGCTTGAAAGAGCGGCAATCTAAAAACTCCTAAAAACTAAACACAGGATCTGCAAGCTTCAAGCGATTTCAAGCAAAAATTTGCTGCGGCGATGCACTATTTGAAAAAAATTCTGTACAAAACGAGGGTTTGAAGCTGGTAAAGCTTTTTTAAACTTCGATTGTGTGTCCTGCCTTTAGGTCGGTGACGTTATCAAAAATGCCCTAACTGAAGATATTTTATGGAATAAGTTTTAAATAACTTTGATTGAAATGATTTCTGACGTCCGTGGGGATCGGTAGGTCCCGCTCAGTTTGCTGCTCATGGCTATCTTGGGTTTCGGGATGTGGGACCCACGCGCCCGCTGGTCCCCGCGAGGCTGTTTCATGTGGGGCCTCATGACGTGTCGTTGTCAGTATATGAGATGATGACGATGATGGATGCTGAAAGTTTGATCGTTCGATATGGGTTATATGTATGTGTATGGATAGTATTTGGATGGATGATGACAGTGATATTGGTGAATTTGTTTGGAAGGATATAGGCCAATATTTTTTGAATTAAGGGCTTATTTATTTGTTTTGATTCAAAAAGGCATGATAACATAAAAACGCATAAAAATATACATAGAAACATACATAATATGATGGGATGGTGAAGTGCGGGGTTTGTCAAGATGGGGATAAAAGTGACAAAACCGTCAGATGGGAGGAAACATTACAGCGATGGAGAGGAGGAGATAGCAGTGTCGTCAATAGAAGTTTTTCGTCTTACTCTTGTCAGCGTTTTGGGCGACCTTTTCCATTTAATTTTCTCCTTTTGATTGGTGCAATCAGCCACCAACTTGTTGATCTAAGGTATAGTTTCTTAGTTTTGGAAGATGTTATCATCCTCTTCTATAGAGAGTTGGGTAACCCTTTTATATTTTTTACACATTACAACTAGTTTAATATTAATCATGTTAATCTCCATGAAGAACCATTTCATGAGACTATGTTGAACTTTAAAGTCCTCCTCAATAGTTCCAAAATTTTGAACCACTTGATTAACCACTTGATATACTTGAAGGAAGTGGGATTGCACCTATCCTTATTTGTTATGGTATGTCACACTCAAAGTTAGATGTTTTGGCATTCAATGTATATCATCATTTTTAGCTAAAAATTACACCTATGTGTGTTTGTTAAGTTAAGCCATGCCTAGAATTGGATGTGGTAACATTTATAGAGCTTAAATCATAGTCTAGTTTGTTAGCATATGACATAAAATAAAAAATGTAGTTTGCTTAATTGTAAGGGATTTAATCCCACTTGCATAAATATCTAGGCTATCTAAAGAAATTCAATCATTTTAAAAACAATTAACCTATATATAAGAGCTAGGAAAATTAATTAAAATAAAATTAATGAAGATAAACAAGTGGATATGTATACTTAGATCTAGAATCAAAGATAAGGATTTGGTGTTAGCTTTGTGATAAATTTCTTTGCTACTACCAAAAAAATAATTATCTTTATTTTTATGCTCTTTAGGATCTATAATTGTTAGAGCCACCAACACCAATAGACTCAAGCCTCTAGGATCACTCACAAACCCAAAAGATGCCTTCCACAAGAGAGCAAAAAGAGAAGAATATTGTTTGATTATGGGCATAATAGATTTGATTACAATCTAATATGATTACATGGATTAAAATAAACATATGATGCCTTGCTTATATAGGCAAGGTTGTGAGATAGGATAACACAAGATTGTGACAAGCGTCTTAATTCTATGTAATGAGACAACTAAAGGAAATGACAAGATATGATAAGATAAAACCACATGATATCAAAGACTTCTAAAAATATTCCTAGATACCTAAGGAAATTTAACATGTTAACATGTGTGAAAAGGACCTACTAGGTGAACTAGTTAGGTAAAATATCTTGTTCATACCAACACCCCTCAAGTGCAACTTAGAGAGAAGTAAACATATGTAAGTGATGTAAATCATGAAAGGATGGGTCTCGAAAACGAGGCCATTTTAGGTATCAATGTACAATGAAATATCTCACAAAAAAAACCTAGTGGGACAAAACTCCTCTCCAAAAGAGAAAATAAATAAACATAAAAAAGTGATGGATGGAGAAATCAAGACCCCACAAGGATGAGATTCATCACAAGTATACAACCAATTACCCCCCAATGTGAGAGAAAGAAAGAGACTATGTATCCCCCCACAATGTGTAGTCTCCTACAAAAATGGTGAATGCTTGAAGATAAAACATGATTCAATGCCTACAAACAACATTCATCCCTTTTAAAAGAAACATAACCAAGTAAAAATATAGTAATGCTTCCCATTTTAGATAGGAATTAGAAGGAAGAAGAATCCAAATGTATGAATATTTTGTCTCTAAAATCTACTCATATGTCTCCATGTCCATGGTAGAGGACGATGCCACAATTAAATCAGGTACATGTCTAATCAAAGAAGAAGGTAACAAAATAGATCAAGTGGTAACTGATGTTGTGCAAGATCCAAATACAAATACGATGTAACAAAAACTATTATGGGGATATTATTGTAAGTGTGGAATAAGTAATGAGTAAAATAACAAACAACACTTCTTAATAAGACATTATATCAAAGATTCAACAATATTTAAACTAATTAAAACAAGAATCTACTGAAAGCGTCATATTGTTCTCTCTCTAAAGATTTATTAAGTCATAGAGCTCTTAGATTTTGGTAAGCATTATGACTGTCAAAATTCCAATCTAGAGAATGAGATGTTGCTAAATGCAATAATCTAATCCTATATGATGATGTCTAAATGATATGATGAAGCTACCGTAATCTATATGGACATGAAACTTGATAAAAGAAGCTACAGTAAGCTATGAGGTAGTCATGATATTGATTCTAAAATGCTATGATTGCTATTGCTAAATGATAATTTCTATTGCTAAGATGCTTCATTGCTCAATTGATATTTTTGCAGAGTAAGATTGCATAAAGTTGGGATCCATTTCCTGTAGAAAGAGGTTGTATTTATAGATTCTCGACAACACATTTGTGAAGGGGAAGCAAGTAAAGGTCTGGATTTGATCTTGAGGATTGAATGGTGAAGGATGAAGAAGCCTAAGCTGATCATGGGGATTGTTCTTCCCCACAAAAACACTCAACCAGAAGATAGGAAGAATCATTGGAGAAAGATGAAGAGGATTGTCTGCAAATTTGTCTCCAATTTTCCCGTGAAGGTTGAGATGAATTAAATTAGATGTTCCATATCAGATTTGGTAGGTGAAATATGATTAGTTGTGTAGATGCCAAATCTACAAATGGTTAACAATCTTAATGTATAATATCATCATGTTAGTCCTTTGAAAAACATTAAATTAAACATCCCTATAAAATAACTCCACGTGCTAATAATGCAATCAAAGCAACAAAGATTTAGATAGATAAATTGAAAGCATATAATAAACATGGAGAAAATTATATCTCATAGTGGATTGGTGCTATTGTAGAAAATAGCCCTTTCCCAATCCTTGATAGATAAGCTAAATGATATAATGCCTTGAAGATGGAGTGATGGTGGGCAAAATCAGTTCTCCTGAAGAGAGTGACTTATGAATGATTGTGGAGTTGTGGAGATGGTGGAGGATTTGATAAAAGATGAAGCTTCTATTTATAAAATGCTTTGATGAGAGAAATAGTCAAATGGATGAATGTGGGACAAAGATTTGACCAATGATATGAAGCCACTTGTCATCATGTGATAGGCTTGAGGATGAGTACATTTTGGTCAATGTGCCAAAGAGGGGGAGATTCAAATTTGAAATTGAGAGTTAATGCTTAGTTTGACCTTTGCAAAGGGACATGTAAGAGCTTATTAATTGCTTTGTTGGATGTACATGTCCATTTGTTTTTGAATTCAAATTTGTGGGAATATTCCTCAAAGATGCCATGTTGATGGAAAATGTTGGATTTAATAAATCAATAAATTGATTTATTTGTGCAAGTGGAAAAATCTAGAGAATGTGATGGGTAATTAGATTAGGTTTAATTAGGATTAGATTAGCTTAATGATGATTAGATGCTTTGACCCCTTTAACTTGAATATTTTAATTTATTTAAATAAAAAAGGGATGAAAGGTGATTTCAGACTTAATTAAATAAAGGATTGATTTATTTAATCAAGGAGGGTGATGTTAGGATCAGGTTGATTTATTTGATTTAAACTAATGACTTTAGGAGATTGATAAACTTGATTTATTTGCTGAATGGATGAATATGACCTAAATGCATTATGCCAATTTTGTGTGTTTACATTTTGCCCCTCTTTGAAGCAATGTACTTGTTGCGTTGGTTCAAAGAATAAAATTTTCGCGATCAAAATTCAATTTTTTTATTTTTTTTTCGGATGCCCCAACAAAAAGTACACTAGTACATTGCCCCCTCGAGAGATCGAGCGAAAAGATTTAATTTGGGGGTCGATCTCACGATAAAGAGGTTCAAAAATGGATGGTTATGGATGATGATGCAAATGAGATGGTTTTAAGATGCTTAGAATAACAAATCTATATTATTTAAACAACTTAAATGATGATATGATGTGATGATGGATGAGATGGATGGTGTGATATGCTATGCAATGGATGATTTATGAGATGCTTAGACTAACAGATCTATATTATGATGATGATGCAAATGAAATGCATGTGAAATGATTAATGTTACCTATTATGTATGATATGAATGATATGTGGTATCTTTGAGAGTTTTCGGATGCATGGATGCATTGGTGATGTTATGTTAGCTGAAAATGAGATGACGACAAGAGGATCCAACAAGTCCATGATCCCGAGACTTTATTAGAGATGATGATGAGAAATGATGATGATAGATGGATGATTTTCTTATCAAGGATTGGGATTTTAAAAGGGCTACTTACCTTATGTTTGATAACACACATAGATAAGATGCATCAAGGTATAAAGAACCAGGATGGCATTGTACCTAGTGTGATGGACTTTGACTCGTCAAATAGATAGGAGTATTCTTGTTCACACTTGACATACGGAAACCTTGCTAGGGCATACCTAACAAAGCAAGTATTCGCCAAGTTATTTTACAAGAACATCCAACAAGCACATAGACAAAAGATAATGATCATTGCCCCATTCCTATCTCTCTAGATCCTTCATTCGGATATCATCGAGAGGTCCTTGGAATGAGCGCAATAAGATAAATCAAATGAAAAGATCAAGTATGCAAACAAGCCAATGTTCTTCATATCTCTAGCCAAAGGGATTTGTTTTGATAGGATAAGAATCCAAGGTGATATCCAAAATGATGCCCATTGTCCGAACGATATATCCTAGGACATGCATTGTATAGGATGATGATGGTTTGATAAGTTGATTATAGGCTATTGATATAAAGTTGATATACATGTTTGAAAATGATCAAGAGTTTGATTTTTCGCTTTAACGGTTTGTTGTTTGCTTTTGATTTTACAATTTGAAGCTTGCTTTTGCTAATTGTTGTGATTGTTTTTTGTTTTGCCAAAGGATGAAGGTGGACGAGTTTATTATGGATGATTGATTATTGCGGTGATAGCGAAATGGGACAGATGGATTTTTTCAAATATTTGGACGTTTTTGACGTTTTTGGAATGTTTTGAGGTTGTTTTTGGGTTTTGTGTTTTTTGAATGTTTTTGGATTTTGTGTTTTTTGAATGTTTTTGGATTTTGATGTCTCGGGGGTTGATCATAAATTAGCCTTGCCTACGTTTAAGCTCAGAGACGACGTAGTTCAGATCTAGTCTTTTGACGCTTTTCTGACTTTTTGAGTGTTTTTGGATTTTTGATGTGTTCTGATGTTTTTGGATTTTTTGATTTTCTAATGTTTTTGGATTTTCTGATTTTCTGATGTTTTTGGATTTTTGCATGATTTTGACGATTTGGATATGGACATGTGTGCTGATATCAATGCTCTATTTAGGGATTTTTCTAAAAACCAAGCTAAGGTTGACTGATCGAATCGATGGATTGATGATGATGATAACATTGTTGAGGATACACAACAATGTAAGGATTTGATTAATCAAGATTGATGACGATAACATTATTGAGGATGCATAATAATGCAAGGATTGGCTGATCAAGATTGATGATGATAACATTGTTGAGGATGCACAATAATGCCAGGATTGATGATGATAACATTGTTGAGGATGCACAACAATGCCAGGATTGATTGATCAGGACTGATGATGATAACATTGTTGAGGATGCACAACAATGCAAGGATTGATTGATCATGATTGATGATGATTGATCTTGGAACAAAAGTTGTTCGAATGATTTGATTTGACATTTGAAGGATGTATTAGATGCGACTAATATTGATCATTTGAATCGATGTTTGATTGAAGATAAAACTTGATAAGGAATATCTTTCCGTCAAAATGTGCCATGGGCTAGTGATTCAGATTTTGGATTACAAATGCTTGACCAATTTGATTTTACGTTTTCCAATGTTTGGATCACCATATAAGTCGAAGAATATAGATCAAGATTTATTCCCAAAGCAAGATGTAAATACATGCCCCCAATGTCTAGCAATGTAGGGAATGTGATGGATGGATCCTTAGATAGGTGTATGGATGGATGGATATGGTAAGTATGCAAAGCATGCCAAGGATTATCTTACGATAAGATAAGGTGTTTAAATGACAAAATGCTTTATTGGATAATGTTTCATGGCTCAGATAATGCTGCATAGGATAGGATCAATGAAAATGGCCCATGTCAAGATGTTTACCATAAGCAACTGTAAAATGTGCCCCAAAATTGATCAAGATCAAGATAACTGAGATGATGGATACAAATATATGCGAATGGATTGGATCAATGGTTTATGGATGGATGGATTTATTATGGATAAGATGGATGGAATGCTCAATTTATTACGGATTGGATGAGATGCTTTCACTTGAACTGGTGCACATAGATGCTCGATTCTACACATGATGCTTGTTTGTCAGGTTTTCATCATGGTACTTGCCCAAAGTGCCGCACATGCGGTTTTCACTAGAGGACGATTTTTTTCTCTTTACTATTTTCAATCCTTTTTTGGATTTTTTTGGATTTTCATATCTTTTTTATTTTTTTTATTTTTTCGAAAGATTTTAAGCTCATACTGAATCATGAGGTGTTGTTGATGTAGATGCCCCTGTCATAATGTGCCATCGGTATCCTCCCTGAAGAAGTTGCTTTGCTAAGATACGTGCACTTGAATGCAGCTTTTGGGATTCCTAATTTGCTTTGTCGATACCGGAGTTAACTTTGTCTTTATGCATACATCGCGATAAAGTGCCTTTTGAATCCTTATGATGAAGGTTCGTTGCCAATACATGGTCAATGTAAGAATTGGATATCATGCGTGGAGGCGTGGATGGAGTGTGTTTAGGGATCATAAAAGATGGATTGGTTGATAGTTTGGAATCTTTGACTTTCCAAACTTGGGAAGATGAGCAATGATGGGTGGATATGAATGTGTGCATGGAATTACGACCACTTGCTTCATACACATTGTACATCGCTTGAAAAGCCTGCTTTTGCTTTTGTGGACATCTTTGATGGATATTTTTCCCTTTTTATTTTGCCCCATAGTTTCTTTGACTGATGGAGTTTGATAGGGATAATATTTCTTTGTATTCTTTGGTATCCACTTGTATTTGATTTGTCCATTATGCTTCTCAGCTTCTTTTTCTTTGATAATGTTCTTTGTACTTTGATTCAAATATTTCCTTTGATGTTGGTCCCAATTTGTGGATGGGGTGATGGGTGGATGAAGATTCATAGCGTGGCTGGTTGTAGTATTGACACTAGTTTCATCATAAGGACTCTTCTTGCTTCCTATGTTGATGTTTGCTTGAGACAACATTTCCCCCAGTATTGTGGAAGTAGTACCTTTGTGCTTTGATTTTGCCTATTCTGAGAGCTCTTGTTTAAAATGCATTCTCTGATAAATGACCATCGTAGGTGACGTTGTTTCAATTTGCTACTCTGCTAACTCTGGATGTTCTATCTGACTTGTTTCCTTGAGCAGATAATGCTGGATATCTTTATTCATGATGTCCTCAATCTGAGTTTGGGACATAATTTATCCTGATGTTGACAACTCAGTAACCTGCTCTTTTTGTGTAATAATGTCAGGAATAAAGGGATCTTGTTCTGAATGAAGATCATCTATGTGTCCATCCGCAGAAAGCATCTCATGGGTAGATGGAGGAGTATTTGCTACATGGATATGATCATCTTGCATAGATAGGAGAGTGTCCATTAGATTATTGTAGTATCTTGGAGATACAAATTCTTGATCTTGAATGATTTTGGAGTTGCTTTCGACATGCTTTGGATCAAGTTCTTGACATGGGTCAGTTTCAAAGGATGAATTGCTTGCAAAGGATTCTTGGATGTCATCATTAGACATGGTAAGTGGTTCAATATCCTCAAGTATCGAGTTCAGGGTTCCTTCAGTATCTGTAACCATGAGGTCAAAGGATGTCAATATGTGTTGGAAAGGACCATTGCTAGACCTTGGTGAAAGATGTTGATCATGCTTTGGAATGAATTCTTGAGATATGTCCTCTAACTCATAAGGTGATGTAGAGACATTTTCAACATGATCATAGGTGAATGAATTGTGCATTATGTCAATAGGATCAAATAATCCTAACACTCCTTGAAATAGATCACTAAAAAGTGGCTCTTGATGTATGGTGAGTTGATCATCAAATGGGGTGGAAACATCTTCAAGGTGCTCATCGATGGAGAGATCTTGATCATTGTTTTCAACAATTGTGGTGGAGGGATTTCCGATGTCCTCGACCATAGGGTCAAATGATGTTGACATTTCTTGAATTGGATCATTGTTGGGTATTGTTGGTGGATTTTGATCATGATTGAAAAGTGACTTTTGACATATGTTGATTTGATCATTGGATGGAATAAAAACATCTTCAATGTGCTCTTCGATGGATAGATTTTGATCAGTGTTTTCAACAATTGTGTTGGGGAGATTGTCAATGCTATCACTAATGGTTGAATCTTCATCGTTATCCCCAATGGTTATTATTTTTCGTGTTTGTGCTTGTGCTTGTTGGGAAGCTTGAGAGGCTTGGGAAGCTTGAGAGGCTTGTTGTACTTGTTGAGCTCGTGCTACTTGTTGTGTGGCTAGATATTGTTGGATGGCCTTTTGGTAGGCCTAGTGAGCTTTTAGCACAATGTTATATCGTCTTGTTGCATTTGATTTTGGTGGTAGTGGTGGTGAATTCATAATTGTTTCAGATGTAGTGACAAGTGGTTGAGATATGCTTGGAGCGATCATGGTAGTGAGGGGTTGAGATATGATGGGTGTGAGAGTGGTGGTTGGAGTGATCAAGGTGATAGGAATGGTCATAATGACTGAGGTGATAGATCCTTGGGAGACCATATTTTGATTTGTTAGGATTGATGTTGTCATTTGATTAGATACCATCTGTTGGTGCGATGTTGATGGTATATTCAAAGGTTTTGATGTGATGGCTTGATTGGTGTTAAGTGGATTGATTTGGATGGAGAGATTGGTGCTAGGTAGAGGGGGAAGCCCTAAACTAAGCAATGATGTTGATATGGGTAATGGTGGTGGAGATGTCTCTTGGCGCAATGACTCAACTATTCTGGTAAGTGCAACAATTTGATCTTGCCAGATTTGATCTTGATTTCAATTTTGACTCCCTTGATATAGTTGATTTGGCTTTTGTTTAAGCAGATTTGGAGTGTGTACTTGTGTTTGATTTTGGACAATGTTCTGATTTGGGATGATGTTCAAATTTGGCATTATGGGTTGAATTTGAACATTGTTGATGTTGGGAATATTCGTATGATTTGCAACCATATTTATCCCAAAGTTTGTCAGATTCATGTTTGGAAAACTTGTACTTGGTACATTCTCATTTGGTATGTAGGGATTTGGTGGGATGACGTTGTTCGTTTGAGGGCTTATGCCTTAATTGTTCGGTTGATAGACTTGTAGGTTTGGATTTAGATCTACCATTGGGAAATGTGTTCCAAACTTTGATTTGGGCATACTCACACGTGTTGTGCCATTGACATTTGTAGAAGGTAATGATCCCATGTATGGATTATATAGGTGTGAGTTCTGATAATCAATCGGCATTGTAAGGCTTTGAAAGTTCAATTGATTTGGATTACTCATGATGTATGGATCAAGTTTGTATTCCATGTTCTCCTTGTGCTTTGACCTTGTTGCAAAAGTGACCTCTAAGGTTCTTAGGACTAATGACAAGATGAAGGATGAAAGGTGTAAATGATATGTATGTATATTTTGCGTGTCTACAAGTTGTAGAAATATGTGCATAAATTTGAATGTTTTGGATTTGTTTCAAATTTAGGAAGAAATAACAATTATTAAAATAAACAAATGTTTCTGATATTGTTTATTTAATAAAAGAGGGATAATGATAATTAAATAAAAACTATTGAAGTTTGATTATTTAATTAAGAGAGAATAAATCAGAAGAATATAGATGTAAACTATATAAATAAATATTTCTATTTATTCAATAGTAGAAGAATTTGATTATGATAATTAAATAAAACAAAATGAAATTTGTTTATTTAATTAAGATGAAATAATAGAATAAAGATTGAAGAATTTAAAAAATGAACTATATAAATAAATATTCTTATTTATTTAATAGTAGAAGAATTAAAGGTTAATTAATCAATAAATCGTATTTAATTAATTAGATTATCCAGACCATTTTTAGGTGTATACATTTTTCCCCTCTTTGAAGGGATGTGTTTATGTATTGCTTCAAAGAAAATTTTGATGCTGCTACTAGTACCGATGAAAAAAAATTCAGTATGCCCCAGACGTTGATTTGTTGTGATGATGGATATGCCCCTTCGAGAGATAAATTGATGAATTTTTGGAATTTTTGGATTTTTTGGAATTTTTCAAAATTTTCAAATTTTTCTGATGATTTGATGAAGATTTGATGACGTTTTGATGTTGAAATAATTTATCTCCTGACAAATAGTTTGATCGATGCTTATGTGATGAATTTGAATTAAGCGTCTAGTAAATAAAATAAATTAATCACACCAAAATCCTTTTAATTAACCTTTAAAAAGTTAAAAAGGGGTAAATTTGAATTCATTTGTGCATTTGGAGTTTGAAAATTTGGAGTGAGAGTAATTTGGAGAAAAATTTCAATCCCTTACCACACTCACCGTTTTGAGTGCGTTCATCGACACAACCGCCCGATCGCTAATAGACCTCTGGTACGTACCCGTGAACCTCCTTGTTTTGTGTGTTTTTCATTTTTCGCGCGTTTATTTCATATTTTATGTTTTTGAATTATTTTAGTGCATCCAAGGTCCGTAGTAGCATATAGACTTGTTGTTTTAGCACATGCAATAGTTCTACGCATAGATTAGGTTTTGTAGCGCATTTGTAGAATAAAATAGTGCATCTGCTGATATAGCGCATAGGTCAAAAAGTGTAGTGCATACGTAGGGTAAAGTAGCGCATAGAATATAATGGCACATTGACTTTATAAAATGGCGCATCCGCTAGTTTGGCGCATTGACTGCCTGAATTGGCGCATTTTGCTCCTGAAATAGCGCATTTGATGAAATAGCGGTTTGATCGTCTGTTCTAGCGCATAGAGGTGTTTTAATGACACATCCAATATTGTGGTACATAAAAACACTGTTTTAGCGCATTCAAGTCAGAGTGATGTATTTTGTTAATTTTATCTTTGATTTTGTCAATTTAGATCGTATCAACCGTTGGTTTGATATGATTGATGATCTCAATAAAGTAGATGATGTTCAACCTCCTGATAAACGAGGTTTGATGATTGATTGATGATAATTATCCTCATGATAGGTGAGGAATAATTATAGTTTGATTGATAAACCTCATGATAGGCGAGGTTGATTTGATTAATTGACCTTATGATAGGTGAGGTACAATTTTAGATTGATGATTGACCCCATGATAGGTGAGGTACAATAATAGCTTGCTCGCGAGATTTGATCAAAATATCACCAAAGCTGATTAGATTTGATAGGCTGATTGATGTTGATGATTGACAAAGATTTCTAACATTTTTTTTTTTTTTTTGTGATGACAAGAGTCATTTGCGAACTTACAGATTAGAGAGCAGTTTCCTAGGACCTTTGATTTGATACTGCAACTAGTGCAGCCGAAGACAATAGTTATTACCCATTGTGGTTTATCGTCTCTATTAGATATGCTCCGGATTAGGATTAATCGGGGTCTCTTGACAGCCTTAGCAGAGAGGTGGCATAGCGAGCATAATACCTTCCACCTTCCTACTGGCGAGATGGCAATCACTCTTGAGGATGTTTGGTAGATTTTGAGGATTCTCATTGTGGGTGATGTTGTAGTTTATGATTCTTCAGAGCAGGTCGGGACCGAGGCTCTACGCAGAGTATTCCAGGATGATAGGATTTGTGGATATGAGATTCCATGGCGTGATATGGTGGATGCCTATGCCACCCTGCCTTCTGTTCTTGCTAGTTTCATTGGAGGGTTCCTTTGTCCTAATCGCAGGTCAAAGGGACTTTTTGTTGGTTGGGTTCGTGTACTGGAGAGCATGATTATGCATGGTACCAAATATGCTTGGGGCATGTGCATGCTTCCTCATCTTTATCATGATTTGCATTCAGTTGTCTACCTCTGAGGTCGCAGTTTGTCTTGAAGAGTTACATTATTACAGGTGTGGGTGTGGGAGCATATAGTTGTTACGCGTCCAATGATGGTGTGACAACTGCCCGCCATGAGGCCATATGTGCACATTTACGAAGGTCGTCTTACTCAACCTTGACTGGGTCAGTTGGAGCATTAGAGGAGAGTGTTGGACGATGTTGAGGTTGTCACATGGCGCCCCTATCTAGATTGTGAGCATTGGGATGATGACAATATCCAGTTTCCATATCTCTCTCAGTCAATGTTACTGATTGGTCAGACTCATTGGGTTTTGGAGATATTTTTGTTCAGGAGGGTACTCAGGCAATATGGTATTGTATAGGGCATGCCCCAGGGTGTTTCCCATTATAGCCATCGTCAGATAGATTCTATAGATTGGGGACCCTGTCTTTCATATGATGTCGTTGTTTAGGAGTACCAGGGTCTACAACCATTAGTCTGGGAGATTCATCTTGATATCACCGAGGCACCTATTACAGCAGATTATGCAGAGTATCTAGCTCTACATCCCTTTCCACAGATTACCATTCCTACTGAGGAGGAGGTTGTCGTTGAGAGCAGTGGTGAGAAGGAGGATAGTAGTGATGACGAGGCGGATGATGATGGTGGTGATGATGGAGGAGGTGGTGGTGCAGGTGGATCAGGGGTAGGTGGGTCGAGTGCTGGTGGGTCAGGTCCAGCTATAGATGTACAAGATTATATGGTGCCTCATAAGAGGCGATCACTGGTAGCTCCTACAAAGCAGCATGTGCGGATCGGTGTACCTTCCCAGCAGCAGCATATGCAGATTGCGAGCCTACAGGTGCAGGTGCAGACTTTACAGGGGCAGTTGGTATAGACACATGGTTTATTGGTTCAGACACAAACCCAGATCCAAACATAGGCCCAGGTTCACACGTAGACTCTAGCTCAGGTACAGGGACAGTTGGCAGCCGCTCAAGCATAGATTGCCTCATTGACAGCTGAGAGAGATGCAGCTAGACAGGTTGCAGAGTAGGCACATATTATAACTAAGAGATTATAGAGATTGGCTGATGGTACATTTGTGGTTGATTATGTGAGAGAGGTTCTCCATGTGGGTAGAGAGGTAGAGTATTACAGAGAAAAATACCATGATGTTGTCCCCTCTGAGCAGAGAGTTAGTTATGCCTAGTCTCGATCAGTTAGGATCCAACCCTAGCACTGGTGTGACACAACCTCCACATAGAGACTCGAGAGATCCTGGTATGTCTGGTGGGGGAGGTACTGGCCTAGAGATGCCTGCACCATTTGGAGCTAGCACCGCATAGCTCCATGATGTTATTTTATGATATATATGAGACATGATGTATACTCCAATTTTTTGATTTATAGCCATTCTTGATGTTCTATCTCTTTTCATTTCAGACATCAATGTATACTTGACATTATGATTTTGAGATCTATATTATATGCGACGGATTTATCGATCTATATGTGTTCTATATGGTTTTGTGATGGATGCATTTAATTTCTTGTTCTATATGGTAGTGATGATCTATATGATACTTTTATGGATGCATTTGATGATCATGATGATATGCAATGATTTTATGATGTTTTTGATTTGTGATGTTTTCATGTGATTATGAATAATGATGATGTATGGATGCATGGTGATAGTTGTATGATAATGGATATATGTAAATGATATGAAAACACATCTATATGTATGATTTTGGATATGATGTTTCTATGATATATGACATAATGATATAAATGAGATATGATGCACTTTTATTTTTTTGATATTTCAAATGTAATTATATGATGCAATGAATGTATGAATGAATGATCAATATAATGGTACTTTGAATGTATGATATATGATATGATAAATGGATGAATGAAAATGTAAAATCATAGAGATTTGTTTTTGATAGTTTTCTTATGCAATTTTATGATGTGATGCACAAATGAAGAAAGACATGATCAATGCAAATTATATGATCAAATGTTTGAATAATGAAATGATATAATAATGTTTCTAATGTATGCAATGGAATTGATTATGCAGCTATATGATAATAATGATGTTTTGTTAATGTCAAGTATACTTAATCCATTTATGAGAAAAGATGACATCATTTTTTAATTCTTTACCAACTTTTGTAACAAATACTCTGCAGATGTAAAACTAACATGAACGACAATCTAATTTACCATGCAAATCTATATGCAAGTATTGGCATCTTAACAATCCATTTATTTCACTTTTTATCATCATGGAGCTTTTTAAAATGTTGAAAGTGAGTACAAGCATTAATGGTATAATTTAGACCATGATGATCTGAGTACTACTTTCATGATTTTTGATATTGCAAGGTAACACAAGCATCTAGGTATAATTAAACTGAGATGACCTGAGCATTTCTTGCATAAACAGAAAAGAATAATCATTTTATTATGTGAATTGGAATGTCATTAGTGATACTTGGTAGAGCACATCTCACGATAATTCACAAAATAAATAATTAATTCACAAACAACAGACAAAGAAAAATATAATTCTTCTTCCTATCTTCTCTAGTTTAATACATCATCAAGTTGCTCTAAAGAAATGATAACCAAGATCAAAGTACAACAATTTAACCTCTGCTTAAAGTATTTCAATCATTATTCAGATTAGATCATCCATTTTTATTAGTTCTGACTGGTTTAATCTCAACTGTCTTGATGTGGATGGTTGATTTTCTAAAGTGATCCAATATTTGATGTATGTTTCATGTTGAGTTTCCTAATGATCATTATGTTTGTTGTGTTGTCATAATGTTGTTTGTCTATTTGTTTAAGCTCAAGTTTATTGCCCCTAGCGAGTTCAATATTTTTCCCCCAAGCTAGGGTGTGACACGACTACTTTGCCAAGATATGTACATGATGTTCTCTTTTCAAATGATAGGCAGAAAGATGATGGTGAAAATGAACGACCAAGTCATGCATCAAACAGATGGAAAATCTAGTTTAAATCACAAGTAGCACTCGTTTCTAGGTTTTCACTACATGTTTTTATTGCACTTTTTCAGATTTTCAGATTTTTTTGTATTTTCTCTTTTCTAATTTTTTTTTTTGTATTTTCTCGTTTCTGATTTTTTTTTGTACTTTTTGTTACCTAGATGCCTGTTTGCCAGGTTTTCATCAAGGCAACCATTTTTCCAGAACCTTCAACCGTGCACTAGTTGATTCAGGTATAGAACTTTCTGAGATGGATACTGTTGATAGGTTCATCGAACAGATCCCCTTCAGGTGTAGACAGTCGATAGGCTCCAGATCCATAGACTGATATGATTACAAAGGGACCTAGCCAGTTAGGTTCAAACTTCCCTTTCTTTTCTTTGTCTTGTTGATTTCTAGGGTTTTCCTTTAGGACCAAGTCACCAACCTGAAAGACTCTAGACTTTACTCGGTGATTGTAGCTTTTGGACATTCTCTGTTGATATGCCTTCAAATGGTTCATAGCTTGTTGACGACATTCATCCAATAGTTCCAGCTCTTGAAGTCTAGACACTTTATAATCCTCATATGGAATAATTCCTTTCAGTGACACGTGGAGTGATGGAATCTCAACCTCAATGGGTAGTACGATCTCTAGTATGACCTCTGATCCGTAGATCAAGGCATATGGTTTTTCTCCTATAGGTGTTCTGGTGCTTGTTCGATATGCCCAGAGAGCAGGGTTCAATTGAATGTGCCAATCTCGTCCAACATCGTTGACAGTCTTCTTCAGGATTTTTTAGAATAGTTTTATTTGAGGCCTCTGCCTGGCCATTTCCTTGAGGATAGTATGGTGTTGCAAAACGATGTTGGATATGAAACTTCTCACATAGTTCCTGCACATCCTGATTCTTAAAAGGTTGACCATTGTTTGTGATAATGGACTAAGGAATTCCATACCTACAGATGAGGTAGTTCAGTATGAAAGAAGATATCTGCTTCCCAATGATGGTTGTTAAGGGAATCGCTTCTATCCATTTTGTAAAGTACTCCATTGTTGTTATTATAAATTTGCGTCCATTGGATGAAGACAGATTAATCTTTCCTACCAGGTCCAGTCCCCACTGACAAAAGGCCATGTTGAAGTGAATGGTTGCAATTCTTGCACCAGTGCATGTATTAGATTACCATTTATTTGACATTTTTTGCAATTCTTAACAAATTGAAAAGACTGCTCCATGTTGGCCAGTAATACCCCAAACGAAGGATTTTCTTCGCTAGGGTTAGTCTGCTTGAATGAGTTCCACAAATACCTTCATGAACCTCATGTAAAGTTGTCTCAGACTTGTTATGTTCTAGACACCGAAGAAGAGTACCATCTAAACCTCGACGGTAAAGTATGTTAGCAATTAATGTATGTCATGCGGATTGGCGAATGAAGTTGCATTTCTGGTTTCTAGAAAGATCGGGAGGAAGGATATTGTCTTTTAGGTAAGCGTAAGTCTTTCCATAAATGGAGGATTCAACGTCAACTAAATGGCATATGGTTTGAGAATCTAGATTATCATAAGCAAGGTTAGACACTTGTTCCACCATAAACTCATAACGAACTCACTTTTTTGGTAACTGTAAAAGAGAAGCAATTGTCGCCATAGCATCAACAACTTTGTTTTCTGCCCTTGGAATCTGTTCAAACTTGATATCCAAAAAGTACTTTTTGAGATCATCTATCATCTTCTTATATGGCATCAACTTCTCATCTTTGGTTTGATATTCGTCATTTACCTAATAAATGACTAGTTGTGAATCTTCATATACATGTAGCTCTGTGATCTTCCATTTAGCTGCCACATTGATGCCAATAATTAGCGCCTCATACTCAGCTACATTATTTGTACATGGAAACATTAGTATATATGACCTTGGGATGGTGTGTCCTTGAGGTGTAACAAACAAAATTCCCACACCAGACCCATGTTGTGTGTGTGACCCATCATAATAAAGCCTCCATTGTTGTGTTGTCACAATAAGAATGTCTGCATAAGGAAACTCAGTGTTCACTAGACGATCATCTGGTAATGGAGCTTTGGCTAATTGATCGACTATCACTTGACCCTTGATGGATCTTCTATCCACATACTGGATATCAAATTCACTCAAAATCATGACCCACTTGGCTAGTCTTCCTGTTAAGGCAACCTTGCTGAGTAAATATTTTAATGGGTCAATCTTTGCTATGAGTCTGACTATGTGGGTTAACATATAATGTTGCAACTATTGGGTAGCAAATACCACTGCAAAACAAGATTTTTCGATGAAGGTGTAATTTATCTCATAACCATTCAGAGTCCTACTGATATAATAGATAGCTTGTTCCCTTCCCTCAGAATCTTCCTGTGCTAATAGAGCTCCTAAAGAAATGTCATTTGTTGCAATGTATAGTAATAGGGATCTATTTTCTATAGGTGGCATCAATATGGGGGTTGACATTAGATATTGCTTTATTTGATTGAAATTTGTTTCACACCCTTGATCCCATTTGAACAAGACATTCTTATGTAGCAAGTGATTAAATGGATGGCTTTTGTCTACTAATTGGGAAATAAATCTCTTGATTGATTATAGCCTGCCCTGTAGAGACCATAGGTGATTGATGTTCTATAGTGGCGACATTTCCATTATTGCCTTGACCTTAGCAGGATCCACTTTGATACCCTTTTCTGACACTATGTATCCTAGGAGCTTTGCTGATGTAACCCCAAACACACATTTCTTAGGATTTAATCTGACATTGAACTTCTCTAGCTGTGTAAAGATTTTTCCCATAATCTCTAGATGTCCTTCTCTAGTATATGATTTTTCTAATATATCATCCACGTAATCTTCCATAAAAGTATGCATCATGTCATGGGAAATAGTGGTCATTGCACGCTGATATGTTGCACCTACATTTTTCAACCCAAAGGGCATGACATTCCAGCAAAATGTTCCCTATGGACATGTCATTGTGGTCTTCTCCTGATCTTTTGGCATTATTTTGATTTGGTTATACCCTGAGAAGCCATCCATTAGTGATAGCATGGCATGTCCTATTGTTAAGTCAATAATAATGTTGATGTTTGGCAAAGGAAAATCGTCCTTTGGACATGCCTTGTTGAGATCTCTGAAGTCAGTGCATATTCTAATACTATTATCTAGTTTAGAAACAGGTACAATATTAGAAATCCACTCAACATAGTCAATAGATCTGATGAATCCTGCATCTAACAACTTTTTTAGCTCGACCTTTACCATCAAGGCGATATGTGGATGCATTTTCCTTAGCTTTTGTTTCACGGGTTTTATCACAGATGGTAGAGATAAATGATGCATTAAAAGATCTAGATCTAAACCTGGCATATCAAAGTATGACCAGACAAAGTTAATGTGTCTTTCTTCAAAAAAATTGGTGAATTTTGGCTTTTCTTGTTCAGTCATTGATGCTGCCAGATGTAGAGTCTTTTCCTTTTTTGTTGTGCCAAGATTGATAGACTGTGTAGGCTCCACCAGTACTGATGATATTTCATGATAATGCTCTGGAAGAGTGTCAAATCTCCCATCTTTGAGTGCCTCAAATAGGTTTTAACTGTCAGATGCATTCTTTATTTTTAATTTTTCGAGATCTAATGTTGCCATGTAATGGTTTTCATCATTAGATCCATTATTCCTATTTTGCAACTGGAAGATTTGGCACCCTCCTGATTTGAAGTATCGTTACGAGATTTATGAGTAGAACTTGTGTTAGGTGTGTCACTACAAAGGAAATTAGCGATAACATCATCATTTGCAAGGATAGGTATATCAATAGGTTCAGTTGGTTCCTAGTCGATAAGTTTAGGATGCAGTAAGGGTAGAAAGTCATCGGATTGGTTAAGGTCAACGGCAGTAAAGGTTTTGATAGCAATGTTGTCAAAATTTTCAATGGAAATGTCAAGGTCTATGATATTACTCTCCTCTAATTCATCTATCTCACTTGATATCTATCCATCCTCACTTGAGTCATCGATATTTTGTGATCCAAATACAAGGGGTCTAGTCCCTGAGCTTTGTCCCTCCTCGTGTGTGGGTGCATACTCTTTGATGACATCAATTTTTATGTCCTTGCATGATGTTTTTGATAAAGAATCCCACTCATACTCATTAGAATCTGTCTTAGAACTATCCCACATTTGAAGGATTCTTTCAACAACTTTATGACTTTATGAGTGATTTCTTTTTTTGTTTCCCCTGTATAACCCAATCTTGTTTTGTCTTTTGGCTGAAGTGTGAAAGGTTGAATGGGTTCCACAATTCCTTCTTTCCTTTTGCCAATAGGTCCTTGTCCTTCATATCCCATTTTCTCTAATATCATTTTTCCTTTTCCATATTGATCCATCTTTATACTAATGTTTGTTGATGTAGAGGCTTATTCATCTTTATAGAGCCAATTGAGAATGGCTTTATCTTCAGATTCTTCTTCTAGAGTACCTGTCTTTACAAATCTACCATCTAAAACTGTGGTAGGTGTTGATGATTGTTGTGTTGATGTTGATGGTTGTCCATATGTCCTTGGAGATGGCAACAATTGTGAAAAACATAAATATTTCTCAATGGAATATTCTCCCATGCCCTTGTCTTTTAACTGGATCCTATCTTTGAATTGTTGCGATAGAGAATCTAGTTGAGCTTCATTGTTTGATGGAGTGGAGTCAACAATACTTGTTTCTTTTGACTAGTCCTTTTTCTCAACCCATTTAGATATAAAATTTAGTTTCTTTTCACTGTTGGATGAACTAGAAGTGTTTGCTTCCCTATTATGGGGGACCAAAGTGTCTTGAGTTGTTTTAAGCATGTTACAAGTTTGAGGATTATTTTAATATGCTGAAATAGTGACTTCTTGTCCATTGACCAGAAACTTCAAACACTGATGATAAGTTGAAGGTATTGCTTGCATTTCATGAATTTGGGGACGTCCCAAGAGTATGTTATAAGTGAGCTCTTTTTCTAATACTTGGAAAAAAATATTCTTCACAATTGGTCCCACTTGAATAGGTAATACAATCAATCCTTTGGAGGATCTCTCTTCTTCGTCATAGGCCTTTATTGTGATCTTCCTTCTGGCATCAATAGCATTATTGGAATAACCTAGTGCATAGATTATTTTTAAAGTGCAAATGTTTAAACCAACTCCACCATCTATTAGGATACGTTTAACACGATGTTTATGGATTAAGACTTCTATATGAAGGGTTGCATTGTGCAGATGAGTGAGTGACACATCATCTTGTTCTAAAAATGATAGGCAGTGAGGCGTGGTTAAGTGTCCCACCATAGCCTAGAATTGACAAACATCCAGATTATTGGGTATTGTTGTGGCCACAACGACTTGTTCCAAAACCTCCTTATGAGATGGTGAGATTTTAAGGAGTTCTAAAATTGATATTTGTGCTGGTATTTTCTACAGTTGATCGACGATGTTGTATTGATTTGAAGGGGTAGCAATGGTCTTAGATGAAACTCCTTTCAATATTACCATGGATTGCCCCCTTGTTGTTACGTTGATCGGTTGATAATCTTGATTTTCCCTGCTTTTTATGACATTGATCTGATTGTCGGATGTATCCATGTTCAGGATTAGATTTATGGGTATGATGTCATTGATTTCAATGTTAGCAACATCATTATTCTCAACTATATAGATAAAATGAATAGTGTTGTCATAAATGTAGTTTACATTTTTACCTTTACCATTTGTAAAAGAAGATTCTCCCTTTTCATAATTTGGTAAAGGATTTTTAAATGCACCATGATCATTGTTTGTTTGAGGTCCTTCTACAAATACTTTCTTGTTGTCAATCAAATCTTGTACTAGATGTTTCAACTCCATACAATCATTTGTTTTATGTCCTTTGTTTTTATGAAAGTTACAATAGTCAACATCATTCCACCAAGATGGTTTTACTTTTGGTTCCCAATTTCTTGCTTCAGGTAAAGTGATAAGTTCATTTGCAATAATTTCTCTCATTGTTGATTCTAGTGTTTGTCCCAATGGTGTGAATATTCGTCGATTTGATGGTCTTGGATATGATTGTGGTTTAAATTCTCCATTGTTTGGGTTGTTTTTTTGACTGACATTCTGATTGATATTTTGGTCATTATGTTGATTGACCTTTACAGTAGTTGTCAAATTAAATACTGGTTTTGCATTTTGTGTGTCATTTGTAGCATCATTGTTTCCAGTATTTCTATTATTTTGCCAAAACTTAGGTTTATCATTGTTGCCATAATGATTTGAGGAATTTGTATTGTTTGATCCTTCATTGTAATGTTTTATCACCCCTCTTTTGACTAAGGCTTCTTTGATCTTGAGTCCATTTTCAATCACTTTCTCAAATGTTGGTGGACATTGTAGTTCAAGCCTATAGCTCATGTCATTAGTTAGGTTGTCAATGAATAGTTCCATATTTTCTTCTTCTGGTATAGAATGAGGATATCTAGCAAACAACCTTGGCCATTGTTGTAGAAATGAGAGGAATGCTTCACCTTTCTTTTGTTTTATGTTGTAAAGGTCTTTTATTGTTACCTCATGTTGAATATTAAAGGAAAATTGTGAGATAAACCTGTTGACTAGTTCCTCAAAAGTTTGAATCCCTGGTTGTAGTTTAGAAAACCATTCCATACATTGACCTCCTAAGCTCCTTGGAAATAACCTCATTAGATATGTGTCTTCTTGTGCAAATTCTAAACTCATGGTTATAAATTCCCTCACATGATCAATTGGGTTCATTTTACCGTTGTACTTGTCATATTTTGGGAATTCACAATGTCTAGGAAATGGTATCATGTCCACACTTGGATGAAAAGGATAAGGAAAAATGTCCTATAATGAGTACCTCTTCGTGGTTCCTTTTTGCATATCTTGAAATTGTTGTTGCAAGTTTTGAATTTGATGTGTTAGGGCAACCACTTGATCTGTGTTTTGTGTGTTTTGTGGTTCAGTTTCAGTTGTTCTAGTTGCTTCTTTTAGTCGATTGATGTCAAAGTCCTTTGGAAGTTTTGCTCCTAGTTCAACTAGCATCAAAAGGTATTTTTCCATATCTTGTTCTAAAAAAATTTCCATAAATTTATGGAAATTAGGATCTTGTTGTCCTGTTTGGATATCCTCTTGAGTTATTTCATTTGGATCATTTTGGTGGAATTTGTGAAAGGGATTTTCTTTAGCCATGGTGTTTAGTGTTTCAATTTCCTTTTCTCTAAGTTTTTTTCTTTGTAACCTCGTCAAAATTGGCATACAAGTGTTTGTTATTCTCACTAAACTTTGATCTTTTTGGATGAGTGTCAAGGATTTTAACTTAATTTGAATAGAATGATAAATTCTATTGATGTGAATAAGTTAAAAATCTTATTATTTTGTTTCGTTTCATGATCGTAGGATGAAAAAATTCTAATAAAGAAACTCAACGTAATAATCCAGAATTTTGTGTTTGATGATTTAGACACTTTATCGTTGTAAGATCTTGGTTTAATTTGATAATTTTTTACTTGCAAAATCCTATTTATTTCGAGTTTTGAGATACTGTTTAGACTGAGAAAATGTTTCTATTCTGACAAAGATCCGAGTTTTGATGTCAAAAGTTTGATAGCAGTTTGAAATAGCTCTATGTTTTTTGGTTTTGTGGATGCGCTATTATAGAAGGAAGATGCACTAAAACAAACTGTGAATGCACTAAAAGATATGGCGAATGCACTATCAAATAGGATATATGCGCTAAAACAAACTGTGGATGCACCAAGATACTTGTAAATTTTGACTAGTAAATTTTGGTGACAGACTGCAGATGCGCTGCAAGATTAGTTAGAAGCACTGAAATAGTTGTTGGATGTGCTATTTGGACAACATATGTGCCAAAAGACTAGGTATATGTGGTAAAACAGACTATGTATGCACCAAGATACTGGTAAATTCTGGTGACAGATTGCAGATGCGCTGTAAGATTAGTTAGATGCGTTGAAATAGTG
Source organism: Sequoia sempervirens (assembly GCA_007258455.2). NCBI lineage: Eukaryota > Viridiplantae > Streptophyta > Pinopsida > Cupressales > Cupressaceae > Sequoia > Sequoia sempervirens. The sequence continues at coordinate 402,327,375 of VDFB02281492.1, read as the reverse complement.
GTTGGTTGCACTATTTGGACAGTACATGCACCAAAAGACTGGGTGTATGCGCTATTTTGGGAGTGTTCACAGTGTTGTCTAGTTTTTCTCAATAGAAGGATGATTTATGGGTGTAATTTTCCGAATCATGAATATTTTGATAGGGTATCTTGCTGGTAAATCTCTGAATTTGATGATCTACAAGGATGATACCTTCAAAAATGATCTTTCACGTATGAAAGCAAGTTTGAAAAATGATGGTTTTCTAGAAAAATCCTAATGTTTCCAAGTTTTTCTTCTATTGTAACAATTGATTTGGGTTGTTGGAATATCGTATTGTTGGTTGTGGGATGAAAGATTGACGAATGGGTTGACTATGATTATGTTTTTGTGAAAGAGCTCTTCATTGGAAATAAGCTTATGAATATAAAGGCTCTAAAGCAAAATCATCAGTATGTCCTCTAGCAAAGTTATGATATCTATGGATGAAAGTTTGATGTTCAAGTAAGATTTTTCTATTTTGATATAAGAAGTGTCCCCTTTCCAAAAGTTTTTTGTAGCCAAGTTGCTTCTTTGGTTTCTTGATTCTTTTTGTAAGGGGTTTTTTGAAAAATGTTGTTGATTTCCAATCCCTTAACATAAATTGCACAGGTTGATTTGTTAAAATTTTTATGTTTTTCTGGATGATCTTATCTGAATTGATGATTTGAAAACACAGCGAGCAATTGTAAAACAGTCATTTTTCAGTCCTAGAATCTAAACAATAAGTGTATGTTCAAGAATCAAACATGATCCTCCTTGATTTCCACTGGTATTTGACAAATAATACACTTCAAGTAGACTTACTCTTAAGGTCAAAAGGTTCATCATAATACTCAACAACCCACATCTTAAAATTGTGTCGACTCACACAACCGTGTCACCTCGTAGAGGGCACCCGTGTTTTTGTCTTTTCCAGGCGTGTACTCAAAGTTATATTTCTTGATCCCTTGAGAAAACAATCCTTGGCAATTATATGGTGAGTGTCTTGGGGGCAGATTATTCCCTCCCCTTGCACCGTGAGTATTACAATGTTTGAAAACTGACTTCAGTTGGATTCTACACTAAAGTTCATATATAGGGTATTCGTTCGGAGCGGAAAATGATAAACTCCCTCAGGAAACCTCCCAATCTTTAGAACAAATATGTTGGGGATGGTTATCTTGCACACTTTCGGTAAAAGTGGGTTTCCCCAAATTTACTTTTATTTTATAGTGGGTTGGAAAACCTGGCTTTGGTTGTTCCCACTCAGGTCATTCCCATAGGGTGAGTAATTTTTCCCACTATGACAGGCCTTCTAAAGGATTTAACAAAGCATAAAGTAAATGAAATCAAAAGATGAGTTTGGCATTTTGATCACCCAGTTAAGGGGAGAGCATAGGCCTATCACTGTACAATCACAACAGACAATATTCAATTTTTAAAGCCCAAATGACAATTTTCTATTCTATATGAAATTATTGCTTCACAAAAGATATGATGTTTATTTTAACCGAAATAGCAATGCATAATGACTACCCTAGGATTGGTGTATTTTAATCCAAATGACTACCCTAGGATTGGTTCATTTTAATCCAAAAGTTGTAATGAAACCACTGGTCGCGGTCGTGTCAGATCTAGATAGCAAAATTACAAATGTGCTAGAGCAAAAGTCATATGCGCTACAAAATTGTTCATATGCGCTACAAAATCAATCAGATGCGCTAAAATAGAGTGAGCTTGAGGAACAGTCCGCTGGAAGTTCAGTCAAATGCACTGGAACATTCTTCGAATGCATTGGAGTATTTGATGAATGCGTTGAAACAGTCATCGGATGCACTAAAGTATCTGGTGGATGCACCATAAAATCTCTCGAGCGCGCTTAAAGAAACACGTCATAAGCCTACACAGACACTTTCAGAAAAAAAATATGTTAAATATGGGGTTAAGGGTCCCACGGTGGGTGCCAAAATGTAAGTGTGGAATAAATAATGAGTAAAATAACAAACAACACTTCTTAATAAGACATTATATCAAAGATTCAACAATATTTAAACTAATTAAAATAAGAATCTACTAAAAGCATCATATTGTTCTCTATCTCTAAAGATTTATTAAGTCACAGGGCTCTTAGATTTTGGTAAGCATTATGACTGTTAAAATGCCAATCTAGAGAATGAGATGCTGCTAAATACAATAATCTAATCCTATATGATGATGTCTAAATGATATGATGAAGCTACCATAATGTAAATGGACATGAAACTTGATAAAAGAAGCTATAGTAAACTATGATGTAGTCATGATATTGATTCTAAAATGCTATGATTGCTATTGCTAAATGATAATTTCTATTGCTAAGATGCTTGATTGCTCAATTGATATTTTTGCAGAGTAATATTGCACAAAGTTGGGATCCATTTACTGTAGAAAGAGGTTGTATTTATAGATTCTCGACAACACATTTGTGAAGGGGCAACAAGTAAAGGTCTGGATTTGATCTTGAGGATTGAATGGTGAAGGATGAAGAAGCCTGAGCTGATCATGGGGATTGTTTCTCCCCACAAAAACACTCAGCCAGAAGATAGGAAGAATCATTGGAGAAAGATGAAGAGGATTGCCTACAAATTTGTCTCCAATTTGCCTGTGAAGGTTGAGATGAATTAAATTAGATGTTCCATATCAAATTTGGTAGGTAAAATATGATTAGTTGTAGAAATATGTGCATAAATTTGAATGTTTTGGATTTGTTTCAAATTTAGGAAGAAATAACAATTATTAAAAGAAACAAATGTTTCTGATATTGTTTATTTAATAAAAGAGGGATAATGATAATTAAATAAAAACTATTAAAGTTTGATTATTTAATTAAGAGAGAATAAATCAGAAGAATATAGATGTAAACTATATAAATAAATATTTCTATTTATTCAATAGTAGAAGAATTTGATTATGATAATTAAATAAAAAAAAATGAAATGCATTTATTTAATTAAGATGAAATAATAGAATAAAGATTGAAGAATTTAAAGGATGAACTATATAAATAAATATTCTTATTTATTTAATAGTAGAAGAATTAAAGGTTAATTAATCAAATAAATCGTATTTAATTAATTAGATTTTCCAGGCCATTTTTAGGTGTATACAGTTATTAGAGATGAGAGATAGCCCCTCAAAAATTTCCTCCAAATTTGGTATGTAAGACTCTACAAACAAGTCTAAAATACTTGTTAAGTAATCATCCCACAAAGATGAATATGAAATACTATGATTTACTAGATAGAAAGAATCACTAGAAGATCTCAAAGAAGCATCTCTAAACTTTGATGAAACAACAAAAAATGGGTTTGTGATCTCAATAGGAGAAGTGGGAGGTGCAAGAGAGGTCTCTTATGTTGCACCATATTCAATATCCTCTAATATATCGTCATCAAAGGGTAGATTATCAAAATCATCAAGTGGAATGAGGCAATTTGATGCAAGATCATATGTGAATGGAGGATTATGTGGATCTCCATATATCTCATAAATTTTGGTTCAAAGTGTGCTTGGGCACTCAATCCCTAAGATTTTCCAAAATATGCCAACACCAATGGTTGTACCAATAAATCCTATGGTATGATCATTTTTATTAACCCAAAAAATTTCTTTCAATGTGTATCTAACTTAGGGATGAGTCCATAAAAATGAGGCAAAAGATTTAGCCACCTAGAATGTGTCAAGATGCCTTTTTGCCAAGATTCATAATTGTCCTTATAATTATTATAAAAAGATGAGTTGAATAACTCATGACTATTATAATGATGCACTCCTCAAATGATAAAATCATATATCAAAGCATATTATTTAGCTAAATTGAAGTGATTTGATAAAAAAAAACCTTCCCAAGTACCAACATGTCTAAGTAATCCTCCAATATACAAATATGAAAAACATTGAATAAAATATACTTAGGGCTAAATATAGAAAATTGCATGGATGGCTTGATAAAACTCATCAATACCTTTCCAATTCCACAAGAATAATAAAAATCAAAGATCTAGGCAAAAATTTATGAGCTTGGGAGCCAAAAATGAAGATCTAACTTCAAATAGTGGTCAAGTATTTTTAAAAATTTGATAATGAGATCTACACCACTAGAAATTTCTTGGAACTAGCTTTTTGGTAATATCTTGTTTTCCAAAATTTGATATTCAAGTCAAAAGTTATGACAATTTTAAAAAACTACTTAGTTAAGGCTTGAGGGGCCATAATTTGTTGGTGTGAATAAGGTATCTTACCTAACTAGTTCACCTAATAGGTCCTATTCACATGTTAAGTGTACTTAGTTCCTATGGAAACTTTCTAGAAGGTTGTTAGTTGTCATAAGATCTTATCTTATCTTTTGACATTTAATTCTAGTGTCCTAGGTCATTTGATAATTGAGGTAGTTGTCTCATTGTATAAGATTAAGACACATGTCATGATATTATTTAATACTCTCTCAACCTTGCCTTTATAAGAAAGGAATCTCATATATTTTATATATTCAATCAATCAATCAATCTTGCATGTGTAATCAAGCAAGTTCATCTTGCCATTTCTCTCTTGTGGAAGATATTTTGGTTTGGCAATTGATCTTGGGGTGTTGAGAGTTCATATTCAAATCCTACATGCTATTAGAGCTCTAGAGTTATAGACAAGACCCAAATTTGAGGGACATATTTTGGCTTGAATAATTTGTTGAGTTTATTTTGGGGTTTCGAGGTGTGACCAATGTCATAGTATAGGTTAACTACACCTGATCCATAGGAACTTGAGGCATATTTAACCCAATAAGCATCAATCCCAATAAAATCACTCATTGTAAACAAAGACAAAGAAGCCATTAAAACTAACATTCTAAATCATGAAAGCTCGACAAACCTCTAATCTAAGACATTGAAACTTATCCTATTGGGGGAGTGGTTTCACATTGATGTGGAATGGTGACCCTTTCACAATCCCTTGGTTAATGAGCTTGTTTCAATCGATTCTATTGAAGAGAATCGATGAAATCGATGAGAGATATGTGATAAAACATGATTTAAATGCTAAATTAACATGATATATGCTAAGATGATCGATATGGGTGTATGCAAAGCTATTCTAAATATATGCAAGCTTCAAATGATTAAAATCCTAATTACAAAATATGCTAAATGTATGCACCTATGTTATCAAGGAAGTAAATTAAGCTAAAAGGATGCTAAATAAGTGCTAAATATGAGTGCAAGTGAAAGTGATTTTAACAACATAAGTTTTCTCTTAAAAGATGGATCCATTTGTCTCCAAATAGTGACCTATTTATAGGAAAGCAAATGAGAAATGAAGTGTTAAGATCAAAAAGGCTAATCAATGGTCAAAGATGGAAGAATTTGGAGGCATGGATCATGGATTCTAATCAAGGGATGAGAATCAATAATGAGATTTAATCAACGGTTATAATTCCTTCAAACAAACACACTTTTAACCTGTACAAGAGGTCACAAGTTAACTTGCACAAGAAATTTTGTAAAAATATTCCCTTTTTCAAATGAGTGAGGAGAAAGAATATTCTCATGGGCGAGGAAATAGATATTTACAAATTAAAACAAAGTTTAATTGTGCAAAAGGGGAAGGAATATTCTATGGAAATATTCCCCTTTTGGAGGAATGTGCAAAGGAATAATATTCCCTTGCAAGTGGGAGAATTAGTAATTTGATAATTAAAACAAAGTTTCAATTATGAAAATTAAGGGAATTATATAATATTCATTAAATAATTGATTTAATGGAGATCGAATGAAAAAACAATGGATGGGATTGATTTGATCTATCAATGGTCACAAATGAAAGGAGGATGAAACATGGATCAAGGATTCTCATCAATGGATGTGAATCAAAGATCACATGGATCAAGAAAAGATCAAGAGCTCACAATCATGCAAACAAACACACTTTGCAATAATTTAAAAAAGTTGTTCCAAAGTTTGTTTGGAGTAATCATTACCTTTTTTTTGGAGGAAAATAGGAGAATATTCCTTTGGCATATTCCCTATGCAAGTGGATGAGAGGGAAATTAGCAATTTAGTTAATTAAAATTAGATTTGAATGTGCAAGATGAGGAATGTGAGGATATTCATTAAATTATTGATTTATTTAATGAAATGGAGATGCAAATGTGATATTTAATTAAATAGTTTAGGTTATTTAATTAAATAAGAGGACTTAGGGTTAAAATTAAATAATTTGCATTATTTAATTAAATCGGATGAAATGTCAATGTGAGAGGGGGTGAATTAACTCAATTAGGTCAATTAGATTAATAGGTGAAAGTGAGACATTTAATTAAATAATTGGGCTTATTTAATTAAACAAGCGAAAAGAGGGTGGGTTTGAGGACGAAATGATGTTAGTTAGCCAATGTGATCCATTGAGACATTTTTAGGTGTCTACATTTTGCCCCTCTTTGAAATAATGCACTCATTGCATTGATTCAAATACTGGTGTTGATTTTGATGTTGATGATGATGCAAAAATGGATATCGATGATTTCTTTGAGATGTTGATAGCCAAGCTAAAGTTGATTGATTTGATTGATTGATTGATAACATTGTCGAAGATTCACAACAATGCAAGGATAGTGTTGTCAAGATATGAACAACACAAGGATTGATAGGGAAAGATATATCCCAATGATGAATGATTTGATAAATTGATCTAGATTTGCTAGTGAGGCTAGGAACAAAATTCATTAAATGATTTGATATCGATATGATCAAAAGATGGTTGGTTGCCCCTCAAGAGATCGATCAAAGAATAAAATGTTTCGATTAGGCTCACAATAGGTGAAAATCAGACATTGAATCAAAGAGCTGCAACTTTGCATTTTGTTGAGCTGAAGATGATATAGATGCCCCACTATGCCCCAACAGAAGAGGGATTGTTATCGTGATAGCTCAGGTATTGATGTAGATAGATTTCATGATGTATAGATAGTCATCGGCTATGGGTAGCCTCATGTATATTTTGATATATCACACATATTCAAAACTTGGATAGAATTGTTAGTAAAGATAGAAGAATAAGAAGAATAAGATGAATGGATTGACCATTGATTTCAAAATTGATTCAAAAGTCCAACAAGTCCATGAGTCATTGAGACTTTATTAGAGATGGTGATGAGAGATGCATGATGATGATGATTTTCTTATATCTTGGGATTGGGATTTTCCATCATTCCTTATTTTTGATATAACACATAGACACAATGCATCAAGGTATTGATAACTAGGATGGCATTGTATCTAGTGTAAATGGACTTTGACTCTACAAATAGATAATATAGTTCTTGTTCACACCTTGACATACAAAATCCTCATTGGAATGTAAGTTAGAAGTTTTAGAATATATTAGACCAAAACATACACAATAGTCAACAATGTACTCCAAACAACTTTCCTACACACAACTCAGCAAGTATGCGCCAATAATATTTTACAAGAATATCCACAAGCACAACAAACAAAAAATAATGATCAATGCCCCATTCCTTTCTCTCTAAATAATTGATACATCATTGAGAGGTCCTTGGAATGGGTTATTAAGATAAATCATAAGAACATATCAAAGACAAACAATCAGTGTTATCTATATCTCCTGTCAGTTTAATTTAGCTAAGGTGATTTTTGATGCCGATGTCCATCGTAGGAAGGATGCATCCTAGGACATGTTGATTAGGTGGTTTGATTAGGATAAGATTTATGATAAGTTGTTGATACAAACTCCACTGACATGTTTACCTATAATCTAGACTATAGATTTTGACACTTGGGTTCTCACTTTACAACTTGTGATACTTGCTTTCTTTTTGTTTTGCCAAAGGTTGAAGATGGCAATTAATTTATTATGAATGGAAGTTTATTGCAAGTGAAAGCGAAATGGGATAGATGGTTTTGGATTTTTTGGAATATTTCAATGTTTTTGGTATTTTTGAAAATGTTTTGAGGTTGTTTTTGCTCTTTTGAAAGTTTATGTGAATGTTTATGTTTTTTCAGTTATTTGAGGTTGTTTAGGGTTTTTCAAGGATATTTGATGTTGTTTAGGTCTTTTGAATGTTTTCTGAGTGTTTTTGTATTTTATGGGTTTTTAAATGTTTTTTTAGATTTTTTGTTATCTGAATGTTTAGGGGTTTTATGATATTTTACAAATGTTTAATGTTTTTTCAAATTTTTGAATGTTTTTGGATTTTCTGAGTTTCGACCAAGAACCTAACCTAAAAGACCTATCCTAGGGGCCTCGGGGGTTGATCAAAGATAAGCCTTGCCTACGTTATACACACAGAGACCACATAGTTCGATTGACATGGCTTATTGAAGATGAGATATGAACAATTGATGGAATGTCAGACTTCTAAAGGATTGACCTAGGGTGTCTCAAGGGCACATCAATGATGGCCTTGCCTACATTCAAGCTCAGAGACCCATAGTTTGACAAGGTACTATTTTTGGATTTTCGATGTTCGACCCTTTTTAGGGTTTTTGATGTGTTTTGGATGTTTTGGATTTTTAACTTTACAATTTTTGAATGTTTTTTTATTTTAGCTGTACGATATTTTGCAAATGTTTTTAGATTTTGATGAAGTTTTATGAATGTTTTTGGGATTTTTGATGAGATTTGAGGCAACCGATACCTAGATCACGATGTTGATGTCACATTTTAAGATATGAGACATGGATCAAGAGTTATTTGAAAACAAGAGTGCAATATCCTACCCCTAGTGTCTAGCAATTCTTCATAATGTAATGGATAACCAAGATAGGTAATGTATATGCGAAGAGTTTGATAGAGTTTTATCATGCTAGATATAGGCTATGGGACTTCACAAGATAAAATGGTAAAGGGCCTATCAAAATTTTGCCATGAGTAGAGTTGAAGTATACGTCGAATCTTTGTCAAGATCAAGATAAAGTGGAATATATGGATAAATTTGGATTGGATGGATGGAGGGAACAATGGATTTATCATAACAAGGATGAGATGCTTTTGCCTAAGAAGGATCATATAGACGTTCAATTTTGTACTCATGACACCTGTTTGCCAAGTTTTCATCATGGTACTTTCCCAAAGTTCCACCATAGTGGTTTTCATAGGAGGACGATTTTTATTTTTACTATTTTCTTGATTTTTTGATTTTTTTGATTTTTTGAAGATTTTACCCTCATGTTGAACCACTTGTTGGTATTGATGTAGAGGCCACTATCATAACATGCCAGTGATATCCTTCTCGAAGAATTTTCTTTGCTAAGATACGAGCACTTGAATGCAACCTTGAAGAACTCTAATATGCCTTATGGATACCAGAATTAACCTTGTTTGTGTGCATACATCGCGATAAAGTTCCTTTAGAATCCTTATGATGAAGAGTAGCTGCCAACACATGGTCAATGCAAGAATTGGGTATTGTGAATGGAGTGTATGGTGTCATATATAAAGGAATATGAGATGTATTGGTTCATGGTTTGGAACCTTTGACTCTCCAAACTTGGGAAGACAAGCAATGATGGGTGGGAATGGAGGTTTTCATGGAACTAGAACCAACCATTGGATATAATTCATTCCTTGCTTGAGAAGCCCACTTTTGCTTTTGAGGATGCTTTTGATGGATACCTTTCCCATTTTGATTTTTCCCTATAGTTTCTTTGACTAATGGATTTTTAGAGGGATGATTTTGTTTATTTTTCTTTAGTATCCATTTGTATTTACTTTGTCCTTTTTGCGTTACTACTTCATTTTATTTGATGATCTTTGCCTTGCTTTGATAGGAATTCTTCTTTTTGCATTGGTCCCAATTTGCATATGAGATGATGGGTGAATGCCAAATCAATATACGACTACTCATAGCGTTGATAGTATTTTCATCATAAGGATCCTTCATGCCCCATATGTTGATCTTTGTTGTAGACAAGATTACCCCCGGCGTTGTGAAGGTATTATCAATACCTAATCATTTTCCCTAATAATGTAGCCTCTGATCCATAGCCACTGAATATGACTTGTCATGAACACATGATATTGCTATGGGTTCATGTTGTTTAGGAATATGAACTATTTTCTCTAGTTCTATGACATCATTCTCTATTGATAGTGCTTCAAAAGATGTTGATGCTGACTCAAAGGATGTCGATGATGCACAATCACTGTAAGAATTAAGAATCACAACCATTGCTTGCTCTTGTGTAGGAATATCAAGAGTGGGAGACTCATGTTTTGGATGAAGAATGTATATGTTTCCATCAGAAAGAAACATCTCAGGAATGATATCGGGGAAATCTCTAGAGTTTAAAATGGTTTGGAAGATGTCCCTTAGTTCTTGGTGAAACTCTAGGGATATGGGTTCTTGATCTTGACTCGATTTAGAGTACAACTTTTGTTATCCTCAGGAGCCTCTTCTTGACATGATCCTTGGGTGGTTGATGCATCATTTATAAAATAATATTCACAATAGTCGATAGGTATGGATGCAACAAATGATATTTCTATCTGTTTTGGATTTTCTTAAACATGCCCAATTATTGAGTCATATGTGGGAGAGATATCATAGTCTGATATCCACTTGATGTCATTATGGTATAAAATACTGCTAAACATTGTTGATGGTTTTGTAATTTGTTTTAAAACAGTATATTGATGCGTGTTTGACTCCTCATGTTGTGATGAATAAATATGTCCCACTGTGGTATCATGGGTATTGTTTACATTTTTTGAGGTTGATGTCTTTCCTAAATCTTTTGCTTTTGTATGGTTAGGCATAGGGTTTGTGTAAATTTTCATATTTTCATTCCCATATTTTTGATTGACATGAATGTCTCCTTGTTCAATAAGATATTCTATTAGATGTTTGAGTCTAAAACAATTTTGTGTGTTATGACCTTTGTATCGGTGAAATTCACAAAAATGATCATCTTTATAGTTACGAGGTTTGACTTGTGGCTATTGATATTTTGAGAAACCTAGAAGTGTGATAAAAGATTAGACTCTATCAACCTCTTCAACACATCTTCCATAGGTTCCCCTAAGGAATTGAATTGTCGTTTTGGAGCACTGTTTATTTTTTGTGGCCCATGTTGTGTGTTTAGGGTTTGGGTGTTTTCTTGTCTTTGGAATAGTTAAGGCCAACTTTGCATCAACACCATCACTAGTAACATTCTTGTTCCTAGCCTAAAAGCGGGATTTGTCATTAGAACTAGTGGGTGGGTGGTTGTCTCTATATGCATGTGTGTTTCCCTGTGAGATTAGGGCTCTCTCGATGTTGAGGGCGATAGGGACAAGATCATCATAAGTGGTGATACATTGCATCTTCAAGTGGAAGGATAGATATAGATCAAAATTTGCTATAATAATCCCCACTTGTTGCTCATCGGGAATGGGCCACTTGCTTTTACTTGCTCTTTTCCTCCACCTTTGTAGGAAGTTAGCGAAGGATTCTCCTTTGTTCTGCTTGAGTGTGTATAACTCTTCTAAGCTCACATCCATGTCAAGATTGAAGGAGAAGTGATCTATGAATCTATTGATTATTTCTTAGAAGGTTTTGATTCCTGGAGGAAATTATGAAAACCAATCCATGCAAAGACTTGTTAAACTTTGTGGGAAGAGGCACATTAAGTAGGAATCATTATAGGCCACTCCATGCACATGACATTGAATTCCTTGATATGGTCCACATGATTTCCTCTCCCTTTGTATTTATCAAATTTGGGGACCTCAAATCCGGAAGGAAAAGGTACCATTGCGATGTTTCGATCAAATGGATAAGGACATAGGTTTTGTTGTGTATGGGGATTCTTCATCTTTCCCATTCAAAAATCTTGCATTTCTTGTGATAATGCCTTAAGTTGTGATGCTACATCATCTTGTGGGTTTGGTGGAGGAACGTATGTTGCATATTACGGGATGGTGGATGAAGTGTATGTGGGATTTTGATATGATGAGGTATTGTATGGTGTGTATGATGGTGTGGGATAAGATGATGATGGTGTAGGCGTATATGTTCCTAACATGTTCGAGTTGACAATGTTTTTTTGAAGGTTATAGTATAGACCATGTTGTTGTTGTTGTTGTTGTTGTGCGAGCAGTTGTTTTTGTTGGGCATATTGGTGAGCAAGCAATGCTTGTTGTTGGGCTTGTTGTGCAGCTAAGGCAACTTGTGGAGCTTGTCGTTGTTGCACTGCTAAGGATGCTTCTTGTTGTTGTTGTTGTTGTGTTGCTAAGACAACTTATTGAGCTTGATGTTGTTGTTGTTGTGCTGCTAAGGCTACTTGTTGTTGTTGTTGTGTTGCTAAGACAACTTATTGAGCTTGATGTTGTTGTTGTGCTGCTAAGGCTGCTTGTTGTTGTTGTTGTTGTGTTGCTAAGGCTGCTTGATGTCATTGCTATGCTACCAAGGTTGCTTGATGTTGTTGTTGTGCTACTAAGGCTACTTGCTATTGTTGTTGTGCTACTAAGGCTACTTTTTGTTGTTGTTGGATGGCTTGTTGATAAGCCTATGGTGCTTGTTGTAATGCTAAGGCATGTGCTTGCAATGTAGGATCGTTTGATTGTTGAGACATCTGCGATGGGTTTTGGGTGTTTATGTTTTGTGTGGGTTGCAGGTTGTTGATGAGAGGTTGGGGGTTTCCTTGGTTCAACATTCCTTGTAAGATAGTGGATTGAGGTGGAGGAATGTAAGTTTGAGGTCCCATTTGATTTTGCATGAGGTGGGGGACCAAGGGGAAAGATGATGTTGGTGCCATTTTGTATTGCGATGCTAATGGCACATTCATACCTTGTAACTGATTGGAACGGTTCCCTTGACCGAAGGGTAGGGATTTTCTTTGTTGTATTTGAGGTGGGATCAAGGTATTACCTTGGTTGATGGGATTCATAACCAAGGTGTTGTTTTGATTTGGGTTGATGATAGATGGGTTTAATGTGGATGGTGGATTGAATTGAGTAGCTTAGGTAACCAATTGTTTTGATGTGTCAATAGGGTTGTTGGAACCACTTGTCAAGGGTTGACTTTGTGTGAGAGTGTTAACTTGCCTTTGTTGTCCTACTTGATTCACTTGGTTCACATTACCTTGTGTATCATTAGGCATACTTGGGGTATTTGTGATGATGGATGAAGATGGTTGCACTCGAAATGTCGAGGTTGTTGTGGAATTCTGGAATTTAAGTGGTTTGGAAAAGGTTGGTGTCCAACTTGTGTTTTGGGGAAGGTTGGTGGTTAATGGAATGGTCATTTTGTGAATACCTAAAGTTGTGTTTGTTCCTAGACATGAAGTGAGACCAAGGTTGGTTCCTAGCCGAGTTGCAAGACTAGATGTTAAGGGTTGAATTGGCACAAGGGATGTCTTGTGTCAATGATTTCACAACAAAAGATGGGGAAATTGGAGCCACATTTTTTAAGGCTTGATGTTCTTGTTTGTACTCCATGATTTCCTCCTTAGTAAGTCCAAATGGATTGTTCATGACATCTTCTATCTCATACAACCATGATGGAGACAAGGGTTGTTGTGATGGGGTAACTTGACTTCTTGGATCAAATTCTTGAGGATTTGGATCACTTGAAGTGAATGTGACTTTGGTTTTCTCAATGATTCTCTTGTGTTGTGATCTTGTCTTTACCATAAAATTTGGGTCACTTATGGGAGAGTTATGTTGAGATTTGTAATGTTTGAACTCTCTAGTTGACTCAAATCTAGGTAGAAGGGACGTTCTAAGTCTTTTTGGAGCAATGATGATAATGGGAGATGAAAGGTGGATGATGTGGAGAATGATCTTTGCAAACATTTTGGGACAACACTTTTGACTTGAGTTTGACATTTTGATGTTTGGATAAAGGATTTTTATGAACTTGGAAATATTTAGGGTAGAATCATGACCTTCAAGATAAACTAGTTCAAAGATGATAACTAACTCAACTAAGTGCATGGAAAAGGATACATTTCACATATGAAGTAGCTAAGTTAGGGGTTGGTTTGATAGATGTTCAAGTTAAAGAGTGTTAGTGTATTCAATTTTTTTGCAAAGTTTGGTGAAGTGAAGGATGAAATTCGATGGAGGGGTGAAAAAGGTGTTTGACCCAATGTTGACTTAAAGTGAACCTTTGTTTGATAAGACCAAGGTAGTGAGAAACATGCTATACCTCTAAAGTTTCCAATCCTAAAGACACAATGTTTTAGATAGGATCATTATCATGAAAAAGACTAGGGTTTTGACCAAAAAAGAACATATACAAGTCTGGATTGTTCCTTGAAACACATTTATAGAAGTTATATACCAAATTGGTTCTATTTTGGTGAAGTCTTAAAAGGTGTTTTTTAAGAGCTTTTGGAGTAAGATGCCTAATTTTGAAATGACGACCTGTAGACCTTCTTTTGGGGATTATGATTTTGCATGAGATCATTTAGAAAAGTCTAAGATTATGAAAAAGAGAGGATATTTATTGCCACATGGGTGGTGGTAATATAGGGCTTCTAGCCTCAATATTAGTTCGTTCCTCATCTTTGTCTAAGATATTTGTTGTGTTTCTCCATTGAGCTAGTGTTTCTTTGGTTTCAAAAGTGAAGCTTCTCAAACTACTAATTATATTGGTTTGTTCTCCTTCAATGAGTTCAAAGTTTGGTTGAATAATAATAGGTGTAAGATCAGGTTGTTCAATGGGAGAAATCGGTCTCCAAATAGTCATGTGGGATTCAATTTGTCAAGTTCATCTTGCTTAAGTGAGTTTATTTTACCACAAAAATTTGTCTTGGTTATGTTTTCAAAATAAATGTTTATGTCAAAAACACCATAAATTTCACAAGATCCATTTTGTGAAAATCATGAGGTTGAAGCCATAATTTCCTATGTTAACTTTGGGAAATATGAATTGAGATATAAGTCAAAATATTTAGAAATCTCTAAGCGTAAAAATCCTTAGGAAAAACATTAATATCAAGGCTATTTTAAAAGGTATCCATATTTAGACCAAAGTGTTTGAAATTTTGAGGAAGATTGTGAATGTTTGTTTTGTAACGTTTTGGAACCAAGCAAAGTATTAAACTGACTCACAAGTATTTACCATCCCAGGTTCAGAAGATACTACTTGTTGAATCCCCACTTGGATTTCTCCAAACACTAAGACAATGCAAATAGTTAGAGATTTGGTGACATTGGCTCCCCTCCACGACACACACTTCTCGGGACCACCAGATCTCAAAATCCTTAAAATCTAGAGATCAAAAGGATTTTTCTGTTTCAACAATTGAATAGTAAAATGTGGGGTGGCTTTAGAACAACCACATTAGCAAGTATGAGGGTTTTTGGCTTTCTAAACAATGATTTTTAGTAAGGGATTTTGTTCAAGGTGGCCCTACAAGTGGCAAGATTAGCTCAAGATTATTTAAATCAAGAGGCCTCCCAATCTCTTCCTAAGAAGATATTTCAACGTATCACAAGGATACTAAGGGTGACACTTGTTGGCATGAAACATCCACACCTGTTGTTTATGACTTTCGTCACAAACACATTTTTATATAGGGACTTGAAAGAGCTTGGCTTTAGCTCGTTACTGCTTGGGTCGTTCCCTCCTTTCAAAGCAGGGAGGCAGGCCCTCTAAAGATAAACAATAGTAAGGAAGTAAATTTGTAGTTTGATCATCCCAGTCTGCAAGAAAAAAGGAGAGAACACACACCATGCCTTTTCCCTACACTAGCAAGGGGTTCATTTTTAAACCAAATCAAAAGATGTGGGTGATTATACAAAATTAAGGAATGTTTTTGATTCTCACGATCGTCGAGTGGTGCGAGAGAAGTGCATACGCATTCAATAACAAAAGTTTAAATCACAAAACATAGAAAACACTTGTTCATTTTAACCCCTAAAGCTAAGATGACTTCATTTTATGCACCAAATGAAATGTTAAGTTGCCTTGTTCAATTTTAAGCCCAAAATAAAATGATGAAATGAGGGTTCAATTTTAGTCCTGTTTGAGTGTTCTTTTTAAACCCAGATGAAAATTAGTGTGGTCTTAAAGCATAAAATGAAAAGCACGATACATGGGTTATCATTTCCCCAAAAGCATCAAACACTTGTTACAATTATAAGATTCAAAGATGAGAATGCTTCTTCACTTCAACTTTTATTTTTCAACCTGCAAAACCCAGTTAGCCTTAAATGAGTGAAGAGAAAGAATATGCTCATGGGTGAGGAAATAGATATTTTGCAAATTAAAACAAAGTTTAATTGCACAAAAGGGGAAGCAATATTCCATGGGAATATTCCCCTTTTGGAGGAATGTGCAAAGGAATAATATTCCCTTGCAAGTGGGAGAATTAGTAATTTGATAATTAAAACAAAGTTTCAATTATGCAAATTAGGGGAATTATATGATATTCATTAAATAATTAATTTAATGTAGATCAAATGAAAAATCAATGGATGAGATTGATTTTATCTATCAATTGTCACAAATGAAAGGAGGATGAAACATGGATCAAGGATTCTCATCAATGGATGAGAATCAAAGATCACATGGATCAAGAAAAGATCAAGGGCTCACAATCATGCAAACAAACACACTTTGCAACAACTTTAAAAAGTTGTTCCAAAGTTTGTTTGGAGTAATCATTACCTTTTTTTTGGAGGAAAATAGGAGAATATTCCTTTGACATATTCCCTATCCAAGTGGATGAGAGGGAAATTAGCAGTTTAGTTAATTAAAAGTAAATTTGAATTTGCAAGATGAGGAATGTGAGGATATTCATTAAATTATTGATTTATTTAATGAAAAGGACATGCAAATATGATATTTAATTAAATAGTTTAGGTTATTTAATTAAATAAGAGGACTTAGGGTTAAAATTAAATAATTTGCATTGTTTAATTAAATCGGATGAAATTTCAGTGTGAGGGGGTGAATTAACCCAATTAGGTCAATTAGATTAATAGGTGAAAATGAGGCATTTAATTAAATAATTAGGCTTATTTAATTAAACAATTGAAAAGAGGGTGGGTTTGAGGACGAAATGATGTTAGTTAGCCAATGTGATCCTTTGAGACATTTTTAGGTGTCTACACAAGAACCTCATGGTTGAATCTAGGGCTTCAAAGAAAGTCAAGATTGGCTTTTATTTTGTCAAAATCTAACATTTTGGCCCAAATCTACAAGGGCTTCAAGTATGGTGAAGGTTGCTAGATCTAGAAGATACTTGAAATTTTAGAGCACTTTGGGTTAAAACAGACCCTACCATCATGTTTGAAAGGCTCAAAAACCTAAATATCACTTGTTAAATCATCAAAATTGGACACTCTGTCCCAAGGGCATCATAGGTTTTTCATCTATCATAATTTTTGTATGGTTGTACAAATTTATACCCGGTCATATCGTACGACATAATCGACAATAGTCTATAGTCGACAAATATTTTGTGCACTTGAGTGACATTAAAAAGAATATTCTACATACTTGTTCTGCACTTGGTCATCATTTGGTGTAATTCTAGTAAGAAAGTTGGTTTTATTTATTAATAAAACATTTCAATTCAAATTTCATTGTCATCGGTTAGTTATCCTTTACCGCCCCTATTCATGGGTTTAAAGCACTTGTGGTCACCACCTATAAGAAGGGGCTTAAATCTCTAAGTGGTGTGACCTTTGGCTCGTCACACCCAACTACTTTTCCATAGTAGAGTTAGTGTCATTGGTGATGGTAAAAAAAATTAAATATAAGCGTAATGATCATATGGGTGCTCAAGGGTTGATGGCCTAGGAGCCCAAAATTGGCCACCTAATTCCCTAATTGGGTATTTTTTAAATGGCCGTAACTTTTTTCCACATTGTCCATTTTTCTAAAACGAGATATTATCATAAAGTTAGTTTAGTGTATTTTGCAATGGAGAAGGTTATTTTCTAGTTTATGTTGTTTGGTACTAATAATTATTGTTTGAAGTTAGATCTTCATTTTTGGCTCCCAAGCTCATAATTTTTTTCCATAATCTCCAATTTTCATGATTCTTGTGGCATTGGAAAGGTATTGAGGAGATCTATCAACCCATCCATGCAATTTTCTTGTTTAAGCCCCAAGCACATTTTATTTCAATTATTTCCTTAGTGGTATGTTGAAGGATTATTTGGACATCCTGTCACTTGGGAAGGTTTTGTTTTGATCCATGCACTTCATTTCAGTTCCAGATCATGTTTCTATCTCTTGTTGCTTCAATAATATTCCAAGGTTACTGCATATCAAGAGTTTTCTAGTGTTCCTTGGCATCAGGATAGCAAATATTTGTTTCTATTGCTTTATTATGATTCTAGAGTTGCTCCAAAAATTGAGAGTTTCTAGTGTTTCTCAAATCAAACTCATCTTATCCTTTATTGCTATAATTAAGGTTCCAAAGTTTGCTCCATAGTGTGCTTCCAGGGTTTCTTTGTAGCAAGTTATCTCATTATGGGGGGCTATATAGTCTCTTTTCTTTCCTTCATATGAAGGGTTCCAATCACTTTTATCTTTTCTCTCTTTTGGAGAGGAGTTTTCTCCCACTAGGTTTTTCTCTTTTTCTTTGTTTTTCGGAGATTGCATTCTAAATGGGTACCTAACATGGCCTAATTGCTAGGACTCGTAATCATATTCATGTTTTGCATCATTTTCATAAAATCTACTTCTCCCTAAGTTGTACTTAAGGGGGTTATTTGTGTGAATAAGATATCTTACCTAACTAGTTCACCTAGTAGGACCTATTCACATGTTAAGTTTACTTAGGTCCCATGGAATATTTCTATAAGGTTGTTAGTTGTCATAAGATCTTATCTTATATTTTGACATTTAATTTTAGTGTTCTAGGTCATTTATTAATTGTTGAGGTAGTTGTCTCATTGTATAGGATTAAGACACATGTCATGATATTATCTAATCCTATCTCTCAACCTTACCTTTATAATAAAAGAATCTCATGTATATCATATATTCAATCAATAAATCTTGCATCCATAATAAAGTGATTTATTCTTGTCATTTTTATCTTGTGGAAGATATTTTGGTTTGACAATTGATTCTAGGGTGTTGATAGTTCTCATTCAACTCCTACATGGTATCACAAGATTAAGCCTCCTAGGGGTTGGTGGGAAATTGCCCCATGCAACTAGATACTGGAAAACTAGGTTGAGCATTGATATGATAGTTGTTTAACTATCAATTTTAACATAGTCGGATCATCATTTGGCCATCAAATTTAAGATATTTACCCAAAAATTAAAAAATCACCAAAATATGAAGTATTTTATATGAAAATGGTGGTTTTTGGGCCCTTTGGACTCAATTTTGAGTTCCTTTTTGCCCCAGAGTGCACCTAGAAAAAGATCATACTTTTTTATCTCCCATATCTAAGAAGAGGCTTGTAGATTTGAAGCTCAGATACCATGTTAGAGTCACCAATGGACTCAAACCTCCAAGATCACCTGAAAACCAAAAAGATACCTTTCACAAGAGAGCAATAAAAGAAAAATATTGCCTGATTATGGGCACAATATATTTGATTAAACCCCAATATTATTACATGGATTAAAATAAAATATGATGCTTTGATTACATAGGCAAGGTTGAGAGATAAGACAACACACGATTGTGACAAGTGTCTTAATTGTATGTAATGAGACAACTAAAGTAAATGACAAGATAAGATAAGATCACATGACACCTAAGACTTCTAAAAAGATTCCTAAATCCTTAAGTAAAATTAACACGTGAACATGTGTGAAAAAGACCTATTAGGTGATCTAGTTAGGTAAAATACCTTGTTCACACCAACAATAGTGTATTAGGAACTAATAAAAATTGATATTGCACCTTGTAAGGTTTATATTGACTATCAAAAATCTAATATAATGTATCAAACCAATATGACATAATTTGAGCCTAAGAATATGCTTTACTTTGCTTTCTAGATATCTAAATCTATCAAGGTAATGTCTAGAGACATTTTTTAGGACTTTGTTGATTCAATTGTGAATAGGTTCTCCTAGTTCAAACCACTTAGTGGATTTAATTAACACTGATTAGAAATATCTGAAGATAACATTTTAAGAAATCTAAATGGCCTATATGATGATTATGTGGTTTTGATTTTTGTATTGCATATTTAGAATATAAGTATGCTCTTATTATTCTCTTCTATTATGTTCCTTGTCTTATCATTTCAATTTTATCTCATATATTCTAAATACAAGTTGACTTATAATGGGTAGTAAAGGGGGGATCAAGCTGGATCACAAATTTCCAGGGTCATTTTTGTACTCCATAGGTTGACCTTGGTCAATCTCTCATCCCATAAAAATGATTTGAATGGATAAAGTAGTGACATTGAGGCAAAGAATGAATATATGGAAAGTAGTGTAAGAAAATGTGAAATAGGGATGAATAGGGATCAAATTTTAAGTCAAATATAACACAAAAGTATACCACTTTCAAACATGTTACCACATTAAGACATTCCCATCAAGATAAGCACAAGACTAAATGGAAAAAAAACATGGTTATGCTAATTTCACCATTATACCAATTAAACATAATTTGTTTACACATTTAAAAATGTAACATGATTTAAAGGGTTTGATGGTGAATCTCTATTACAAAAGTAATCATTTTTCTTACCAATAAGTGTGTTCTTATTTTCAATTAAATAACATAATATAAACAAAAAATAATCAACTTTATAAAGTTCCCATTTTTTTATAAGGTAAGCAAGGGATCTATAGGGGCCCTCCCCTAAAGATCAAAAGAATGACATAAGAGATGAATAGAAAGACAAAAGGGTTGTGAAAAATAAATAGACACTAAAACCTACCAAAAAGGGAGCCAAGAGGTAAGCATATAAATCATATAACTAGCAAAACCCCACATATTCAATCTATATCAACAAGAAGGTCTAGTAGGCCCATCCTCCTTGGGAATCACAAGAACACCTAGTTTTAAAGACAATCTACAAACAACATTGGAAACCATTGTTTTATAAATAGTGGGAAGGTGTTAAGAGAAGCATACATCTCAAATATACCATCATGCACCCCCACATCTTAATTTTCAAGATATTAAACCAAATCTTAACTATAGAGACCAAAATTGGCTTGCTTCTTCAATAGTGTTTATAAAAAATCTTATAGATTCTCTACCTCGTATTGAAGATGGCTAGAATTGGAATATTCCCTTAGTATGTCATCATATGCATTATCCCCTAACAATATTAGATCTTCATCTATAATGGTTTTGATAAGAATCCAAGATAAAGATGAAAAAATAGGCACACTAGCTTTTTCTTTATGAATAAAATCCTGCAAGACTAAGGCCCTAGTGTGAACTATCCTAAAATTATTATTGCAATATATTTCTATAAACTTGGGAAAACACTTTTCCTTGACATGTATTCCTTAAAATTATGATATATGTGGTGTAAATTTATAATAAATAATTTATTATTATAAAGGTGAAAGATCCATTCTCAACACTTCCCCCCATTAGCTTTAGAATTATTTTGACCATTTGTCCCAAATTGATAAAACAGTGTCCATACAATATATTTATGTGTAACAATTGGAATCTAGCCTATTAGAACTCAATCCTCTAATTTTACTTTTTGCTTGATTCACTTTTCTTTATGCATCTAGTCCTATTTTGACCCATTGTTAATAATCAATCTAAGACATCCCAAATGGCCCCCACATGCCTATAATGTGTTATAATTTCCAAATCTCCAAAAGGTGTCTAAATTTTTAGGTTGTAGGTTTAAATTTATAAATGCAATTTGTCGAAGTTATCAAAGTTTTCTCATTGAGCATAGCTTTCAACTCACCTCCACATCCCTTTGTTCCTTATCGAAAATTTGAATTGTCATCTCCCATCATGAAACCTCACCTTCACTCCACTTTTCCTTTATATTAGTTGGTTCATCAGACTTTCCCTCCCGAAGCACCCTCTCTTGGTAATTCCCAAATTTTGATCCTTGTGGTATAGGGTATGACTTTTTCCTGACCCCTAAAAATTCAAAACTCCTATTAACTCTTCACTATATTTTTACTTGTTCACTAAAGTGGCTTGAAAAATCCATGTGTGCATAGAAAAGGTCAAGCTATGCTATAAAGGTACTGACAGTTGATAAAAAAATTATTTCACTACTTAACTATTTTTCTAATTAGTTTTGACATGAATTGTGGTAATTTTTTATGGAAAAAATTAGAAAGCAATTAAGGTTTCACCTAATAGCTCATTTTTCCTTGCACATATTCACAATCATTTAAATATTATTTTGGTACCATAGACTCATACTTTAGGTAAAAATAAATGCTACAAAAACCATGGAAATATTGATGTAAGTGGTTGACTCATTGCAGGTATAGATGTGAGAAGAATAAATGATGAAAGTGACCTATAATGTATTCAATACAATGTTTATGATTTATTGTAGCTCATTGTCTTCATACCATCCCCTAGTGATACAACTAGTTTCTAAAATGAATCTACAACAATGGGACAATTTAAAGGGCGTGATTCTTCACATGCGACGTCTCATGGTTGAAGTCTTTATATTGATGATGATAGTGAAAATATGGATCCTAAGTTTGATTTGAAAATGGAATGCATCAACATATATGAAAATGGTGTATGTTTGCGACCTAATATCCAATAACAATGAAAATAATGTTGATTATGAGACTTTAATTTTTGGTCATGCCTATGATGCTATGTATGATAGTGATATGCCCAAGTTTGAGTCCTTTATATGGTTTCAACATACAAGTTATGAAGATGTTAAGTTACAATAAATATGTGAATAGGAAAATTAATATGTTACAACCCAATTTGATAGTGTACTTGAGCTTGAGGAATTCCAATTTAGAATGCAAGATGATTTCATTCCATATGCTGGGCAAGGGTATGGTCCATAATATTTTTCTTTGTCATTTGAGTTCGAGGCATTTTAATTTGGCCTTGATTTGTATAAGGAGAAAGGAAAAATATTTGAATGGTAGATGTTTACTTGCATCCATGTATAGTTTTGTTTACTTGTATGGTATGACTTTTCCCTGAACCCTAAATATGTGAATGGTAGATGTTTACTTGCATCCATGTGTAGTATTGTAGCCACCTTAGTGATTACTAAACTGCATTTCATTGGCTACAAGGTGTTATTCTTGTATATTATATTTATATTGTCTTCTTTTATTTTGACATGTAATACCTTAGCGTCTTTGTGCAACCATGACCCTTGTTTGTTAGGGTGAAGTGTAAGTTGGTCCTAGTCATTCTTTTATGGTTCCCCATTTTGGTCTACTTAAAGAGATATCTAAATTATCACTATGCCTGCAAATGACACATGTCCCCATACAAATCTTGTTGGGACTCAATCATGTAGTGCCAATTTTTTTATTGAGTCCCTTCCCTTTGTGTGTTTGGACCTATTTCAATCCATTACTAATAATCAATCTAAGACATCTAGTGCGAGTTCTCATGTGCCTATAATTTGTTATAGTTTCTAAATTCCTAAAAGGTATCTAAATGTTTAGGTTGTAAGTTGAAATTTTTAAGCCTATGAAAACTATCAAAGTTATGAAAGTTTCCCTACTAGGTGTACCTTTTTGCTCACCTCCACTTCCCTTTGTTTCCTTTGGAACTTCAGACTTTCATCTCCCATCATGCTACCTTGCCTTCACTCCATTTTTCTCTTATGTTAGTTGGTTTAGAAAAAATTTCCCTCCTTGAGTTTCCTCTCTTGGTCATTCTTGAATGCTAATACCCATGGTATGTGGTATTACTTTTCCTTAACCCTTGACAATTCAAAACTCCCACCAATTTTTCACTATTTTTTAACTATTCACCAAAGTGGCTCATAAAGTCCACATGTGCATTGAAAAAGGTCTAGATATGCTAGAAAGATATTGACAACCGAAAAAAAATTCACCACTTGAAGAATTTTCTACTCAATTTTGACATGATTTTGAGGTATTTTTATGGCAAAAATTGAAAATTAGTTAGGGTTTTTCTTAATAGCTAATTTTTCCTTGCACCTACTTGTGATCATTCAAATGATTGTTTTGGTATCCTAAACTCATAGTGCAAGTTTAATAAATGCTATAGTATCCATGAAATCATTAATGCAAGTGGTTGAGTCATTATAAGTGATATTTTGAGAAGAATAAATGATGAAAATGACCTGTATTATATTTAATATGTGAATTGTTGGAGTTGATAGTGAACCCCACAACTTCCAGAGATAATTTGCAACCAAAAATCCTATCACAAAGAAGAGATCAAAGCAATGGATTTTCTATGCAACCAATAGAGAGTGGTTGATCCAAAAAGCAACTGTATGTGCAACAAATTAATCTAAATTTTAATTGAAATGATTACAAAGTACAAATAAATTCTTATAAAAGCAAAAGCACAAAACCTAGATGAGGATTTGGTTAGATTCTTACAAGTTTCCTAATCCTATGTAATGAGACAACTTGACCTATAAATAGTGTAACAACCACAACCTTATAACAAGGAATTCACTTGGAGTTTTAACCATAAAGTAAAAAGTACTCATTCCATAAAAAATAGGACATACAATTTTTCTTCCAATAATTGAAATTGCAACTGCATATCTATTATCATAAGCATAATATAACAAATTCATTTCACTTTTCAAGCTAAAAAGAATAAACAACTTTTCCTTTTTACATTTCCCACATGAATGATTTGAAATAGATAATATATAACATTTAACATTTAAGGAACAAGGTCAAAGATCCATATTTGGATACTTTCTTTCTATCTCACAAGACTCGACATGTTGTCTACAAGAGGGAGAACATCACCTAGGTTATTTATCTCTAATCATGGACCAACAGTCCCCTACACACCTTCCTAACTGGAAGTGGCCCTTCCCTTTAACAAAGGGAATAGTTAAGAATCCTCTAGTAATTTCCATATGAGCTCTAGTGTTGTGCCCTACTTAACCAATATCGTCAAAAAACTGTGGAGACCTTCCAACTATGAATGACAACTCTGATTGTGTTAAGTATTCAGAACACAGTGAACTGAAAAGTGCAAGTAGAGACTATTGCACTCTCTTTGGCTAAACTATTTGTAATATATATAATCACTACTTTCTTGGAGCGAATTCGTTTGTTCGCCCACCCTACTTGACTCGTTGAACTTAATTTGACGTATGATTACAACATAATGTAGACCTTTGGTTAACATTTCATACAAATTTTCATTTAAAAGTGGTGCCTTTATCTAAGTCTTACTCCTAGAAACATGCCAATCTTGACCATAATACTGCTCCTTGACTATTGTCCATCTTGAGTATAGTATTGCCCCTAGACATATGCCAACCTCGAGCATAGTACTGTTCCTTGTTAAGTCATAACTTATTTAGATTGGTTAAGTCTTCCTAACTTTGGAACACCGATGTTACGTTCATGTAACATGTTGGACTTTGGCAACTGCCTCTTGTTCAATGTTCTTACCTACTATGTCGATAAACAACTTGAATGGTTATAATTTACTGAACTTGAATACCCAAGTTACATTATCATAACTTCTTGAAGCTTGGAAACTGCCACTTATTCAATTCCTTTGTATTAACCATGACAATATCTAATCTCCCATTCTATGCATAAGTAGTTGATACTGATGACCCACTGTCTTTGACTAGACTGTCATAACCCAAATTTATTGCATTTTTAACTATATTATGATAAATTGAATTATTTGGGAAATTCAATATGTTGAGTGGAAAATTTGATACTGTAGATACCTAAATTTGGACACTTAATTTATCCAAATTTATCACTTTTCGTCTAAACATCCTCTTATCCAAGTTAATTAAGTAATATTACTATTATTTAATTAATACCCTTAATTCTGCCAAATCTCTAAGGTATTTAATTAATAATTAAATACTTTATTCTTTTAATCCTCCTTTCATCAAATAAATTAAATAAATAATACATTTATTTAATTCCTCACATGTCATTTTCATCTAATCCTAATCTATCTCCTAATTTCTTCATTAGGGATGTGCACATGCCTAATTCTTGATTAGGATGTGTCACATCCTCAACTTTTGCAAGTTGGCTTTTAATCCTCATTTGTCTTCTAATTACTGATTAATTAATCTTAATCAGTACCTTGGTCAACTCTCTCCATCCCCGAAGGAATTTTTAATTCCTTTTTATTCCTCCAAGAATCCCCTTTTCCCATGCATCTTCTAGAATCTTTGACTTGTCACATCAAGTCACATGTGACAAACTCCCACCTTTTGGGAACATTGTCTTATCCACTAGATTCTTCCAATCATTGTGAATTTAAAATTCACTTTTATTCACCCAAGATTCTTCCCATCTCCCAATGTACTTGGAAGGTACTTGTCCTTCCTCCACCTCATGTACCTTTTGGCCACCTCACTCACACCTCATCTCCTCTCAGCCACTTCACTATCCACATGTCAAGATGTGAGGGCTTGTGAGTTCTCAACCCACCATATCCCTTCATCTTGACCTTGTTGGATGAATCTCAACCGTTGAATTCTCTAGAGAATTCAAATTCTCCTATAAATCCCCCCTCCTCAAGGGCATTTTCAACACTTTTTCATTTGAGCAACCTTATGCTGTCAATTTGCATTCTCAAGCATTCACTATCATTTAGCCATCCACTTTGATCATCTTGCATATTCAATCTTGTATCTAGCTACACCAAAAATCCATCCAAGGAGCACACAAATTCATCTAAATCAAGGGCCAACCAAGGAATCTTCAACAAGAAGGAAGGTATACTCGATTTGCATTTTATTTCATCTATTTTCCTTATTTTATCACTCTTTAGGCTAATCATTGAAGTGTTCTTAGTGTTTTATCATTTGCATTTTTAGTTATTTTGCACATTAGAATAGGGTAAAATTCCAAGGTACACAGATACTTTTGAAAAGATTGAAAGAAGTTGACCATGATTGACTATGTGATCTTTTGAATTATCTTATATATTATTATGATATGAACATTACTGATGAATCTTGGCAAGTGTAAGTGTGTGCACTTGTAGGATGACAAGTTGAAGGATGAGAACATGGTTGAAGTAGGATCATTTAGCTAGATCGAATGGTAAGCTAGATGGAATCTGGATGCACACACCACAAATGGCATGATGACTTGCATTTGAAACTTCTTGCATATATAGAAGAACGCAATTGCATGATTTGAATTGTCCCAATGTTTGTAAATGGATGACTTGTACAAAAAGAAGACTCATGAATTTAAGTTTGAAATTGTTTACTTAAACTCCGTGTTTTGAGAATTTGGAAGAAAGCGAAGGTATGTATTTTAAAGAATGATTAAAAAGGTTAAGAATTTCATTATATTAAATTAAGTAAAAGTCCATTTTTGTTCATATATATAGTGATGCTCAAAATGAAATAAAATCTCTTTATTTAATTTAATGTTGGCATATGGAACCCATAAACCTCTTCAGATGAATAATCTATATATATATACACACAAGTATGTATATATGTATATATGTACACACACACACACACACACACATATATATATATATAAACCAAAGAATAATTTTAATCAAATGTGAATGAGAATGAATGTCATATATATATATATATTCCTTTCAATTAAATTTGATAATCGATATTACCCATATAAGACTGTTTGAATTCAAAGGAAATCGTAAGAAAACCCACAAAGATCGTGGTTTGCCTTAAGCATTAAGTAGATATTCAAATCAGGAGAGTGGGGCAACAATAATCAATGTTGATTATTGTTCAAAAATAGCGAATAGTGGAGGGCAATAAAAGAAAGAAAGTTGCTAACCTGGGGGAGATATCGATGAAACACTCATAGTGATCGGGTGGTGGTTTTGAAGCTTTGAAGGAAAAAGCCGAAGAAAATATTTGATACTAGAGGTAATAGGGTGATTTTTCAATAAAAATGTTGCTCTTCATTCCATTTTATCATATTTCTATTTTCCTATGTGACGGGGTTGGTCATTAGTACTTTTTTCTGTTGCTTTTTATATACTTTCAAACACTTTACATATCTTTTCTAAGTACTTTTCAGATAAAAACTTCCATAATATGCTATCATTTCATAACATACCTTGCAACTTTGAAACTAGTTGTGAATATGAAATATGTTGATAATATTCGTAGTATTGCATGACTTAAACATGAGAATGTATGCATATGAATATAATTATGTGATTTAATTATGAAGGTTAGTTGTATATGTATGTTGTGTGGATTAACCTCTTTGTAGCTCAACACATGGTAACAAGAATGGAGCATTTGTAGCAATAACTAAAGCAGCGAAAGTTCAAACAACCTAAAGTGCAGGAAGTTGTGGAGTTGAACGTGAACCATCATGGAAGGAATAAATATTGAAGGAGGATACTTGTTCTAGAACTCTGAATGCTTGATTATGTGTTTCACATGCAAGCTGCTTCATTGAAGTTCTTAGTTGAATAGGTCTCTTCTTCCTTTTCAATTAGAATGAATAAGTTAATCTTAATTTCATATCCTCGTATCTAGGAGTAGGATTAATTGTTGCAATTAGTTAGCAGTTTGAATAAGTCTCTCCCCATTTTTGCATAAAGTCAGGGGATGAGTTCATAGCAAAGTTAGTTGGTTGTTACAAGTTATTAAGCAGTTAGTCATTTTCCATTTTCAAGTAATCTAAAAACATGTTCTCAAAATGCAATTACTGAGTACAATCCACAAGAAGGATTTTGTTTGAATATCTAGTGATATGCAATGAATGGAGTTGTATGTTACATGGATGTGTAAGAATCTAAGTTAGATTTGGTTCTAAGTTAAGTGCGACAGTTCCCTGAGCTAGCCACTTGAGGTACTGCCCCTCACTTCATTTATTTATTTATTCATTTATGCATTCTTGTTAATTCTATTTTTATTATTTTATAAATGCATTGCAAAGTAAAGTAGAATAGTTCTTACAGTTGATTACAGTAGTTGTTGTTCATGAACAGTTGTGTAATTAGTGAATCATAGCACTCTAGAGATTAGAATTGGTTATTTTGTTATTCTGAATAGTTTTGGATTGATTCTATACTTGTTATTAGCAGTCACCTGGAATTTGAGTTAGATTTGGTTCTAAGTTAAGTGACACAGTCCCCTGAGCTGGCCACTCAAGGTACTTCCCCTCACTTCATTTATTTACTTATTCATTTATGCATTTTTGTTAATTCTATTTTTATTGTTTTATAAATGCATTGCAAAGTAAAGTAGAATAGTTCTTATAGTTGATTACAATAGTTGTTGTTCATGAACAATTGTGTAATTAGTGAATCATAGCACTCTAAAGATTAGAATTGGTTATTTTGTTATTCTGAATAATTTTGGATTGATTATGTACTTGTTATTAGCAGTCACCTACACCTTATGTTGCAAGTACCCATAGCCATTAGGTCTTGTAACTATTTTTATTGGTTTTGCAATTTTGTAAGATTCCAACAAAGTAGAATAGTTTGAATAAGTTTGCATAGGATAATTTAGGTGAACATGAGTCCATGAAGGCACATATAGTGCAATACCATCATAAGCTTACACACCTTGGTTGAAGATTTAATGTAGTCTTAGCAATGTGAAGTGGACTGTTCATCTAGTTAACCCTCTGAATTGAGTAGATTTTACCAAGTTTACAATACATTAGCTTAGACTCTATACTATGCTAAATCGATTTTCTATCGTGTCGATTCATTGTGTTGAATGAGGTTTTATCATTGAGAACCCTGTGTATTATATTCGAGTTGTATATTCATTGGATTATAAGCATGGATTTGTTGTTCCTATGCCCAGGTTGGAAAATGCATGTAACGACCACAACTCAGATGGTCATCTATAATAAACCTTGTAAGATTTAAGTCATTGGTCTGGTGTTTAAGAAGCATGTTTTCCAAATAGAAATCTCTTCATAGGGCTATTAGGATTTCCTGATAGACCTATGAATAGAGCACCATGTTGTGTAAATCGTTGCCACCCTTTATGGGTGGGCCGAATCTCTCTCTCTTAGAAGATTATGATGTATATTTTATGTTGCTTAGTATTACTCTTTTAATGGTCTCCCATTTAGGGTAGAGCCAATACCTTTGAATTGCTTAGATCAAAGGGCATGTCAAAGCTACACTTGATGTCTTGTCTCCTTGAGTGATGGTGTACCTATGTCACCATACTATGAAATGTTTATTTTGTTGTTTTCTTGCAGACCCAAGAGTTAGTATGTGTAGTGAATGCATGGTTTCATAATGCCTAGTCCTTAAAGGACATAGACTGAAAGATTAAGTTGATTTACTTAAATTTCTTGCATGTTATGTATAGTTAACCAGTGTTCATCACGAACGAATCTCAAGTGTCCTTGGGACAATTTTTTGTATAGCCGAGGGTAAGATCTTAAGGCTACAACCTCGACCACCCTATTTTGACAATAGTATGTCATTCTCAGAACAATAGAAATATTCTAGATAAGTGAATGGGGGTTTCATCCTAAGTCGAAGGAATTATATTTCTGAATATTTTAGTATTATTGATAACGGTTAGCAGGTCATTTGAGCTCTTTCATATGTTCCTTACAAAAGTTATTATTAGTTTTGTTGGGTTCTCTTTTTGTATGAAAATTTATATACATATGTTTAGAATGATATGTTTGTATCAACGAAGCAAGAGAAACTTGGAGTTGTATCTTTAAATCATTTCAAATTACATCATTTCATTTCAAACTGTAACAATTAGTTGTAAACAACATCGTAATAGTGAAAACAATGAATACTCTATTATGATCTACACCAATGAGTTATAAACTGTGAAAGTTTTACTTGAAACATCATTGTTCTATATTTTTTTAGCTGAAACAACTCTGTTCTGTAAATGAATAGCTTGGAACAACATTGTTTTGTATTTGTTTAGCTGAAACATCTTTGTTCTATAAATGAATAGCTTGAAACAACATTGTTTTGTATTTTCTTAGCTGAAACAAAATTATTCTATAACTATTTAGCTGAACGCAATTGTTCTGCTATAAAAAATGAACACATTAGCATTGTTCTATAACTATTTAGTTGGAAACAACATAGTTTCATAACTATTTAGTTGGAAATAGTGTAGTTTTGTACTTTTTTGTTATAACTAGTGTTGATCTATCATAATTAGTATGTGATCATTTATGAACAACATTATTTCGTTATAAATTGTGATTATTTAGCTGTAAACATGTAAATGTGTGATTTCATTAGATCAATTTGTTATCATAGCATGGTTGAAACAAATGACATAACAATATGTAGGAAACTGTTCAATCAGATTTGTTCTTATGACCCTTATTTCATGCAAACTGATAGACAACATGATATGCTAAATAATTTTTTGAATGATAGAAACCAAATCTATTGGTTTTGAATTCAAAATGTATGCACAAATTTATAACTTAAGTAGGCACATATATGTGTATGCACGTAGACCTTTGTCTACGTACATACACATACTTGTGACATACCTTCTTTAGTTACATGTATTTATTTATTCTTAAAAGAATACTTAGATGTGATGAAGGTAATCTAGTGACATGTGCTTTCAATGGAAGGATAATGTTTGATCAATTTCCATTAATTTTATTTTTGAATTATAGATTGAGTAGAACAACAACACCTAGTAGACTAGAGCACCTTGTTGGATGTTGTGGTTGTGTTGATGATATGTGGTTGTCATTGATGTCAACACTATTAGCACAAATGTATTTGAAGCTGTATAGGTCGAGGATATTGAGAAAATTGTAATAAATGAGTTTCAGGTTGTTAGTGGTGAAGTGAAGTTCAGTATGGTGGTTATTTTTGTATGTTGTTGATCAGAGGTTGTGGAATAAAGGGTTTTTTGCTGAGTGTATCTAGTTTATCCATGTTGAGTTTCAAAGATCCGCATGAAGATTTGATCGAGTTATGAAGATTTCCATTCAGACAATTTTTCTATTTCTTCAGTTGGTGTTCCTGATTGAAGATGATGTTATTTCAGTTAGCTCAGGCCCTGTGGATGCTTCTCTTATGATTTGTGATTCTTTTGGATGTTTCGAGATCATGCTCTATCTTTGTTGCACATCCACATTGATTGTTGTGATCGTGGTTGGCGATTTTCTCTTGCGTGTTCATGTTTTTCTTGTTCTTGGCCGACATAGTGTTTGTAGCGTGTTGTGGATCTTCAAGGATAAATTAATTGAAGTGTCTTCATGCTGGAGATGTTGATTTGGGTCCTCACTATGTTGTGGCTGACCTTGATTGATTCACATTGATAATATTTAATGTTTTGGGCTGACAGTGTATATTCATTTTATTATTTCTTTGTGTCTGTCTTGTAGCGATGAAATTTCGTGTTGCGGATATATAAGAGTGATTGTTTATTCAAATTTAAAAGTGAAAAATGTGTGCTTTTGTGTGTGTGCATGAATAATGTTCTAAATCATTCGAAGGAAAAGCAGAGTGTGAAAAATTGTGAAGAAGTGTGAAGAAGAGTGAAGAAGAGTGAAGAAGTGTTCATGTGCTTAATTGGAACTATAATAAGGCATTAGCAGATGCTATTTTCTCAGTTCAAAAACCGGATGGATTTAATCTTAATCTCTTTGTAAGAAAGTGTGTCTTCCTTTGTAATTGAGCAGTGAGCTCTAGGTAGTGTACCTGAAATCATGTGCATTCCCCATATTTCATTCTCATTATACTTTTAACAAGGTATAATCTTGTGGACTGACCTCCACTGTGGTTTTTCCCCTAACAGGGTTTCCACATAAAAAATCGTGGTGTTATGTGTGTTTCTGATGTGTTGATGATTTATATTTTCATGGTTAATAATTAGATTAGAGAATAAGGTTAATAAGTTGAATAAGTTTTGAATTTCCGTGACAACTGATTCACCCCCTCTTAGTTGTCTGCCCTTGTATTGCCAACAATTGGTATCAGAGCAGGTTCATTGGAAGAATTTTAACATCTTAAGGTGATCCGAGATGGAAAGTTACAAGAAGGATAGTCCAAGATTTGATGGAACAAATTATTCTTTGTGGAAGTCTCCAATGGAGTGCCATATAAGATGCATTGGTGAACCCTACTGGAGCATTACAAGTAATAGGTATGTTATTCCACTAAATAGTACATATGTTGAGTATAATATCCAGGCTAAGGAAGCTTTGTTGAGTGCTTTGACTAATTCTGAGATGACAAATGTTATGGATCTGAATATTGCTTATGAGATCTGGAAAAAGTTGGAAACCTTGTATGAAGGTGATGCTAATGTGAAGATTGCTAAGTTGTAGAGTTTGAAAGGGAAATATGAAAGGTTGAGAATGGGTGATAATGA
Organism: Sequoia sempervirens; assembly: GCA_007258455.2. Lineage (NCBI taxonomy): Eukaryota > Viridiplantae > Streptophyta > Pinopsida > Cupressales > Cupressaceae > Sequoia > Sequoia sempervirens. Next base: position 402,293,962 of record VDFB02281492.1, on the reverse strand, counting down.
GAACATTAATACTTTCATGCAAAGAGTGAATTAACTTGTGTGTGGTATTAGATGTGCTGGTGGAAAGATAGATGAATCTGAGATTGTTGCTAAAGTGCTTAGATCCCTGCCTGATTCTTACAAAGTCAAAGCTAGTGCTATTGAAGAGCTCCAGACTATAACAAACATAACCACAGATACATTGGTTTGTAAGCTGACTGCTTTTGAGTTGAGAAAATTTGGTGATGCCCTTCCTAAGGTTGAATCTGCATTCAAGGCTACTACTTCCGGAAGAGATAGACAAAGTTATGATCCAGGTGAGAGTTCATCTAGAAAGACATTCAAGTATGAGGATGAAATTAGACAAATTGAAGAAGAAGAAAGAGATCTAGAAGAGCTAGAAGCACTTATTGTCAAAAGAGTACCGAGAGGAAAAGGTAAGTATGAAGGAAAATTACCTCTTAAATTCTTTTCTTGCAACAAGATAGGTCATTTTGCATCAAGGTGTCTGGAAAGAGCTGCTAAACCAAGACATAACAACCCTAGATTTCAGAAGAAGTGTTACTATGCTGCTGATGAAGGCATGACAGATCATGAATCTAATAAAGGAAATAGAAGTGATGATGAATGGGTATTTATTTCTATCAAGGAAAATAATCCTGTATCTACTGAATTTTCTAGTTTTACAAATGTGGAGAAAGCCCTCGCTGCTCGAGTTGAAGAAAAAGATGAATGGGTAATTGATAGTGGATGTTCACATCATATGACAGGAGACAAAAGTAAGTTTGTAAGCTTGGAAAAGTATGATGGTGGTGTTGTGAGATTTGGTGATAATAAAGCTGGTGTGATCCGTGGAAGAGGTTGCATTTCTCTTGATGGTAAGCATAATACTGATGATGTTCTCTATGTGGAGGCTTGAAGAATAATCTTTTAAGTGTTGGTAAAATGGTTGATAAGGGATACAATCTTCAGTTCAAGGATGGAAAGTGCAAAATATTGAGTTTTGAAAATGAAATTGCATCAGGTACAAAAACAAAAGGTAATATCTTTCACTTGAGTGCTGCTAGTAAAAGTTGTTTGATTACTCAAGTTGATGAAAGTTGGTTATGGCATAGGAGGTTGTGTCATGTTAACTTTGATAATATTGTCAAGATAAGTTCCACTAAGGCTGTGAGAGATCTACCTAAGTTGGTGAAACCTACCAATGCAATATGCAAGGAATGTCAATTAGGAAAGCAAACTAGGATTTCATTTTGGAGTAAAAAAAATTGTTCAAATGAATTTTTAGAGCTTGTGCATACTGATCTATGTGGTCCCTCTAAGGTCAGAAGTTTACAAGGTTACAGGTATTTCATGTTACTCATTGATGATTATTCTAGAATGGTATGGGTTACTTTCTTAAGGGAGAAATATGAAGCACTTAAAAAGTTCAAGATCTTTAAAGCTATGGTTGAGACAGAGACAGGTTTGAAGATTAAATGTTTGAGATCAGATAGAGGTGGTGAATTCAATTTCGGTGAATTTAATACTTTTTGTGAAGAACATGGAATAAAGAGACAATTATCTACATTGCGGACCCCTTAGCAAAATGGAGTTGTGGAAAGGAAGAACAAAAAAATTGAAGATGTTTCTAGAACTATGATGCTAGAAGGAAATGTTCCTCATATCTATTAGAGAGAAGCTGTGAGTATTGTTGTGTACACACTCAACTGGGTACAAATCAAAGGTGATATTGGTAAGACCCCTTTTGAGCTATGAACTGGTCAAAATCCCACTGCTAATTACTTCAAGATATTTGGAAGCAGATGTTATATTAAGAGAGATGAAGACATAGGAAAGTTTGATGCTAGGAGTGATAAAGGTATCTTTTTGGGTTATGCTACTAAAAGTAAGGCCTATCGGTGTTACAATAAAAGATTGAAGAAAATGGTTGAAAGTGCAAATGTTAAGGTTGGTGAAGACTTTGGTACACTATCCAAAACTTGTGGATATGACTTTGATGATCAAGATGATAGTACAAACAAAGGAAAGCAAGTTTAGACTACAAATCAAGTGCAAATCAATCCGGTAAATCAAGAAAATGAAGAAGAAGGAGAAATTGGTGAAAGAGCAGAAGAAAGATCAGAAGAGCCTGAAGTTGAAGAAAATCCTAAGAAGACTCTGAGGTATGTAATATTGAATCATTCAGAAGATCACATTAGAGGTGATAAGCAAAAAGGTGTCCAGACTAGGAGAAAGATTGCATATGAGTATTGTTTGATTTCAAAGACTGAGCCTACTAGTGTGAATGAAGCATGTAAAGATGAGCATTGGATTGAAGCAATGAAAGAAGAGTTAAAATAGATTGAAAATAATGATACACGGATTCTTGTTCCTAGACCTAAGGATAAGAATGCCATTGGAACCAAATGGGTCTTTAGAAACAAACTGAATGAGCTAGGTGAAGTGGTTAGAAACAAAGCAAGACTGGTATGTAAAGGATATTCACAAATGGAAGGAATTTATTTTGAAGAGACCTTTGCCCCTGTTGCTAGAATTGAAGCTGTAAGATTATTTCTTGCCTATGCTGCTCACAAGAACTACAAAGTTTATCAGATGGATGTAAAATCAGCTTTTCTAAATGGTGAATTGGAAGAAGAAGTGTATGTTGAGCAACCTGATGGATTCTAGTTGACTGATAAAGAAGATATGGTGTGTCGGTTGAAGAAAGCATTATATGGACTCAAGCAAGCCCCTAGAGCATGGTATGCAAGATTGGACAAGTATTTGCTAAAGCTTGGATTTAACAAAGGTACTACTGATAGTAATCTGTATTTCAAGATTGATCATAATAAAGATTTGATTGTTGAAGTCTTTGTTGATGATATCATTTTTGGAGGAGATGATGCTTTGTGCATGAAGTTTGCTAATGAGATGCAAAATGAATTTGAGATGTCTATGATTGGTGAGATGAAATTCTTTTTGGGATTGCAAATTACTCAATTAGATAAAGGGATTTTTATATCTCAGTCCAACTATGTGAAGGAATTGTTGAAGAAGTTCGGTATGGAAGATTCAAAGCCAGTTGGTACACCCATGGTGACCGGATGCAAGTTGACAACAGAAGATGATTCTCTGAAAGAAAATTAGACAAGATACAAATCAATGATTGGTGGATTGCTATACTTAACTCAAACTAGACCTGATATCATGAATGTTGTATGTATTGTTGCAAGATTTCAAGCTAATCCGAACGAATCTCATGTGACTATTGTGAAGAGAATTTTTAGATACTTGAAGGGAACTGTTGATCTTGGCCTATGGTATCCTAAAGATGATGATCTTACTTTGAGTTCCTTTACTGATGCTAACTGGGCAGGAGATGTGAATGACAGAAAAAAGTACTAGTGGTGGAGCACATTTTTCTTGGGTAAGAAGCTAATTTCATGGTTAAGCAAGAAGCAAAATGCCATTTCCTTATCTACTGTAGAGACTGAATACATTGTTGTTGCTAATAATTGTACTCAAGTCTTGTGGATGAAATAGATGTTGAAGGGTATCAGAATTATATATGATGAGCCTATTGCTATATTCTGTGATAACTCAAGTGCTACTAACATTTCCAAGAATATGGTGTTGCATTTAAAAACAAAGCATATATCTATCAAATTTCACTTTTTGAGGGAGAAGGTAAGTGAAAAGGAAGTCAGATTGGAGTATGTGCCTACTAAGGAGTAGATTGCAGACATCTTTACCAAGCCGTTTCCTAAGGATACTTTTGAGTATCTCAGAGGGAAGTTAGGGGTGATTATCCCCCTAATCAGAACTAAGGATGCATTGCATTGCATCAATCCATGCATTTCATAGTCATATCTTGTCTCAGATTGATGTTGCGGTGGCTGCTACTCAGGGGGAGTAATTAGATGTTCAAAAATTCAGATATGTGGTTCAATCTTAAGGGAATTTGTCATTGATGTCAAAGGGGGAGAAGAGTCATGTGAAAAACTGGTGATTATCTGAGGAGAAGAGCCTTATGGAGAGAAAGATTATGTGAAAGAGTTGAGGAGAAGATGAGTCAAAACCTAAGTAGGAGTTAGTTGCGTTGATGGTGTTTTTCACATCATGTGTTGCCATCAATGCCAAAGGGGGAGATTGTTGGATGTTGTGGTTGTGTTGATGATATGTGGTTTTCATTGATGTCAACACTATTAGCATAAATGTATTTGAAGTTGTATATGTCGAGGATATTGAGAAAATTGTAATAAATGAGTTCCAGGTTGTTAGTGGTGAAGTGAAGTTCAGTATGGTGGTTATTTTTGTACGTTGTTGATTAAAGGCTATGGAATAAAGGGTGTGTTGCTGAGTGTATCTAGTTTATCCACGTCGAGTTTCAGAGATCCGCATGAATATTTTCATTCAGAAAGTTTTTTTGTTTCTTCAGTTGGTGTTCCTGATTGAAGATGATGCTATTTCAGTTAGTTCAGTTGCTGCGGATGCTTCTCTTGTGATTCATGATGCTTGTGGATGTTTCTAGATCGTGCTCTATCTTTGTTGCATGTTTGCATTGATTGTTGTGATCGTGGTTGGCTATTTTCTCTTGCGTGTTCATGTTTTCTTGTTCTTGGACGAAATTGTAGCGTGTTATGGATCTTCGAGGAGAAATTAATCGAAGTGTCTTTATACTGGAGATGTTGATTTGGGTCCTCACTAAATTTTGGCTGACCTTGGTTGATTCGCATTGATAATCTTTAATGTTTTGGGCTGACAATTTATATTTATTTTATTATTTCTTTATGGTTGACTTGTAGCGATGAAATTTCATGTTGCGGATATATAAGAGAGATTTTTTATTCAAATTTAAAATTGAAAAAGGTGTGCTTCTGTGTGTGTGCATGAATAATTTTCTAAATCATTCGAAGGTAGAGTAGAGTGTGAAGAATTGTGAAGAAGTGTGAAGAAGAGTGAAGAAGTGTTCATGTGCTTAATTGGAACTGTAATCAAGAATTAGCAGATGCTATTTTCTCAGTTCAAAATCTAGATGGCTTTAATCTAAATCTCTTTGTAAGACAGTGTGTCTTCCTTTGTAATTAAGTAGTGAGCTCTAGGCAGTGTGCCTAAATGCATGTGCATTCCCCATATTTCATTCTCATTATACTTTTAACAGGGTATAATCTTGTGGACTGACCTCCACAGTGGTTTTTCCCCTAATAGGGTTTCCACGTAAAAAATCTTGGTGTTATGTGTGTTTCTGATGTGTTGATGACTTATATTTTCATGGTTAATAATCAAATCAGAGAATAAGGTTAATAAGTTGAATAAGTTTTGAATTTCTGTGACAACTGATTCACCCCTACTCTTAGTTGTCTACCCTTGTATTTCCAACACACCTAAGGGGAGATGCTACTAGCGGGTAGTTAGTTTTTATGTGATAAATTGATGTTGGAATTTACCTTCCTGGAAGGGTGGCGAGATGGAGTTCAAAGAATATAGGTTTTCTTTACCATAACCTATTGTTTTTTGTTGCAACAATATTTTTATGCTTGGCCAAGAAATTTTGTTCATTATGTATGTATGGACAATGTGATGACACTCTCTACCATTCCTAGCATAGATCTTGCATTCTCTTTTCTAACTTGTAGATAGAAATGTATGTTGATGTATGGGCACACACCAGATTCCACCTTGCAAATTGTTCTCTTGCTAAAATTTTTGTGCACGGTCGAGTATTCTTCTAGTTGGAAGAATTTTGGGGAAGCGTAAGCTTCGTGGTTGGGCAGTAAAGCGCTTAAACCATGTTCTCGTCCACTAGTGGAGGCGAGCATCAAGAGGAACCTTATATGTATTCAAAGACTATTTAGTCTATGATGTAACTTGATGTAAAACCTTGATGTAATATTGGTATATTGTATTGACTTTGTGGCCTTAAGAGCCAAGTCAAACTTGATATTGTAATTGACTTTCAAATTGAATATATATTATATTAACTCATTTTAATTAGACATGTGTTGCTATGATTGACTATAGCTTCTTAGTTATGTCTTTTTAATTTGAATATATTTATGTGTCATTGCAATTATAATCATTTAAGTAATAATTTAGAATGGGTTATTACATTTGGTATCAAAGCTTAGGGTTCAACTCTAGGCCTTTTGAGTCTACCATAGTCTTGACTAGGGATAGTTGACCCTTGACCAAATTTAGTTGTCCTGAGAATTGACCGAACCTGGATTGAATGCGAGTATGGGAAGGTCAAAGGCGGGACGAAGGAAAAGGAAAACCATTAGGACCTCAAATACGAAAGCCATAGAGGGAGAAAGTGCTAAGAATGAGGTTCACCTGGAGATCCCCGATGATGAAACTCTAGCTTAAGCCCTTACATGACTTAAGCTAGAAAGAGGCAAGAAGATTGAGGAGAAGCAAGTACCTAAGATCAAAAGGCTCTCTGCAATCAGGGACTGGCCTCTAGGGTGTGGATCCAATGCACCCTTGTTAACTAAAGAGGAAAATGAGAGCTTGTGTGATCAACTATCCTCTTCTGTGACACTTGATATAAATTCAGATGAGGAACTAGAGGAATGCACTCTTTCTAATGATGAGAAAACTAAATGATGTAACAAGAAGCTTTTTAAATAAGGTGTATTGACCCATCCTTATTATAAATAAAACAAGATAATATTTTTGGTGCATTCAATGAGGAACTCCAAAATATGTTTTCAATGCTTGTATGTGTATGTCCTTGATGGATGAGTGATATATGCATGTGTATGTAGTGAAGTGTAGAATCAGAGCGTTTATTCATAGAACCTAGTGTTAAGATGCGATAGATGTGAAATGTGATGCAGGTTAAGTGTAAGACATCATGGTGACCACCAGGCAAGAGATGAGTGTAAGTGGCCTAGAAAAAGGACCGAACAAGAGATTGGAATAAATTCTAGAGCTCATGAATAGGCAAGAGGCTCGCATGGATCACCTAGAGCAAGATTCTAGAGTGGCACGCAATGTGACCACAGGAATGTAGAAGTCAATCAAGGAGACAGTGGTCCAGGAGTAGGCCCTTGAGGTCGAATTGAGGAAGAGCTTGGAAAGGATCTCAAAAGAGTGGCCCAGCCTAAGTTTGATGGAAAGGCTATCAAAGTAGGAGAAAAAGTGTGGATTATTGAGATGGAAAAATACTTTGGGCTTCGAAATATTTTTGACCGAACTAAAGCGACATGGGCTACATATCAACTCTAAAGTGAAGCAGCAACTTGGTGGGATAATGAGAAATTAGAAAGGAATCTTCAGCCTGCAGAGATCACTTAGGAATTCTTCCTTCAATCCTTTATGAAGAGATGGTTATCATAGCTTTTCTTTGACAAGAAGGTGACAGAATTTTAGAATTTAACCCAGGGGAACATGACTACGATTCAGTATTGGGAAATGTTCACCAACCTATTGAAGTATGTGCCTCAGTATCAGGGAGATGAACATTTCTGTATCCAAAAATTCATAATGGGACTGAGACCCCACATAGGAGCTGAAGTGGATATGCATGATCCTCTTACCATGAATGAAGTCTTCCAAAAAGCCACCAAACAAGAACAAAAACTGTAACAGTTATCCAACCTCTGTAGCGATTCAAATCCTAAGTTGCGGTATGGGAAAAATAAATTTTATAAAGGGGACAAGAGCCATTAGATCCATAATCTCAGAGGGGAAGTGAGACGTAGGAGAAGGGTGAAGATGGTAACGGTGGAAAGAACAAGAAGGAAAACAAAAACAAGGGTAAAGATAACCAAAAGCAAAAGGGATTTAGAGAGGACAAGCCATGAGGTCACAAAGGGCCTCGTGATGGATGCTATACTTGTGGAGGCAATCATTATGCCTCAAACTATCCTTCGCAGTCAAAGTAGTGAAAGGAAGGGAACTATCAACAAACTCAACATCACCAGATCCATGCTGTAGTGGATAACAAACAAGCAAAGCATCAAGCCTTGCTATTTTAGCTGACGGGTAAGCTCTATGGCCGAACTGTCTCTATTTTAATTGATACTGGAGCTACTGAATGTTTTATAGATCCTAGAATAATTTCCAAGATACCAATTAGAACTGGATACATGGAAAACACATGGATAGTCCAGTATGGTAATCGAGTAGAGTGGAGGGTAAATACCTATCTATTTTGCAATGAGTTAGAACTTCCAACCTTCCAAACCTAGGTCAACCTATATGTGGCACCTTTAGGCTTTTATGATGTAATTTTGGGAATGAATTGGTTAACCGAGCATAAGGCTATAGTGAAATATGAGGATAAGGTAGTCAATTGTCTAGATGATTATGGAAACCCAGTCAAGATTTGTGGAGTGCAAATACCCTTAAAGCTTAGACATATTTTTTCCATGCAACTCAAGAAGGCTCATCAAAAGGCGTGTGCAATCTATCGGTGCATATCAGTAACCATGACAACAAGGAATCGTATTTAGATGAGTATCCTATTCTCAAGGAGTTCTAGGATGTACTCCCCAATGAACTCACAGAGTTTCCTCCAAAGTGGGAGTTTGACTTATCTATTGACATTGTACCAGGAGATGAGCCTCAATCTAAAGCACCTTATCGAATGACCACCACTGAGCTCACTCTATGAGTTGAAAGCTCAGTTAATGGAATTGCTAAATAGAGGGATCATTAGACCCAATGTGTCTCCTTGGGGAGCACCAGTCATATTTGTGAAAAAGAAAGATGGAACCTTGCGTCTATGTATAGACTATCGGATGTTGAACAAGGCAACCATCAAGAACCAATATCCACTCCCGAGGATCGATGAGTTGTTTGACCAGATGAAGGGGCGACAATGTTCTCCAAAATTGATCTTAGGTCGGGGTACCATCAACTGAGAATTAAGAAGAAGATATTTCGAAGATCACCTTCCAAACTTAGTATGGACATTACGAGTTCATAGTGGTACCTTTGGATTGACTAATGCACCAACAACTTTTATGAACCTCATGAATAGTGTATTCAAAGACTGCTTGGATGATTTTGTGTTGATCTTCATTGATGACATCTTAATCTACTAAAAGTTTGTTTAAGAGCATGATAGGAACTTGAGGATAGTTCTTTAGCAGCTAAGGGAAAGGAAACTCTTTGGAAAGTTGTCCAAGTGTGCATTCTATCAAGATAGGGTGCACTATTTAGGCCATATTAGTTCAGCCGAAGGAGTCTCTGTAGACCCTAAAAAGATCAAGGCAATCATGGAATGGAGCTGGTGCCTCAAAGTGTGTCTGAAGTTTGTAGCTTCATGGGCCTCGCATGATATTATAGGAAGTTTGTGCAAGGGTTTTCCCATATTGCATCTCCTAAGAAAGGGAATGCGGTTTGAATGGACCGAGAAATGCGAGTAGGCATTCCAACTCCTGAAGGAGAGGCTCAGGACAACACCAGTGCTAACCATTCCCAATCCTAATGGGAGATTCATAGTAATCACTGGTGCTTTAGGAGAAGGATTGGGAGTAGTATTAATGCAAGATGGACAAGTGGTAGCGTATGAATCAACGAAGCTTAAGCAACACAAGGCAAAATATGCACCACACGATTTGGAATTAGCCATAATAGTTCATGCCTTACAAATGTGGAGGTATTATCTCTTGGGGAAACCATTCGAACTCAAGACAAACCATTTGGGATTGAGATATAATTTTACTCAACCAAACCTCAATGCGCGACAAAGAAGGTGGTTGGAATTCCTTAGTGAGTACGACTTCAGAATTGAGTACATGAAATGAAAAGAGAATAGAGTGGTTGATGCTCTTAGTAGACAAAGACATCTGACAACCATGGTCTTGCCAAGGTCTAACTTGAGAGAACAGGTGATACAACATCTGCCAGGGGATGAGCACTATGAGAGAGTGAAGAGTTCCCTAGCAGAGAACCCATTAGATAATTAGTTCGAGGGGTATGAGATCGAACTAGATTGCATTTTGAGATATCAGAGAAGGATGTATATTCCAAACTATGGAGAGATGAGGAAGTTGGTATTAGAGGAGGTTCATAATGCACCTTATTCAAGACACCCTAGAGTATCCAAGATGATCGCATAATTGAAAATTTTGTACTTTTGGCCTAAGATCAAAAAGGATGTAGCAAAGTACATAGCCAGATGCTTAGTGTGCCAGCGAGTCAAGGCCAAGCATGCACACCTAGTTGGGCTATTGTATCCTCATGAAATACCTGAGTATAAATGGTAGGTGATTAGTATGGATTTTGTATGGGGGTTGTTGTTGAGCAAGAACCAACACGATGTCATCTTGGTTGTGATCTATAAGCTAACCAAGGTTGTACATTTTATTCCAAGAAACCTTAAGGATGGATCATTGACCTTGGCTAAGAAATTTGTCCAGGAGATCTTTCAGTTGCATGGAGTGCTAGAGACTATAATTTATGATAGAGACACTTGAATGACCTCAATAGTTTGGATGACCCTAAATGCTGCATTGGGAACCAAATTGAATTTCAGTTCGGATTATCATCCTCAGACTACTGGATAGACAGAGAGGGTGAATCAGGTAGCCGAAGACCTCCTCTAAATGTATTGTATGGACCAACAGTATAAGTGGGAAGAATATTTTCCATTGGTAGAGTTTTCTTACAGCTCTTATCACACATCTCCAGGTATGGCACCATTTGAAGCTCTTTATGCGAGAAAGTGTCATACACTTATCAGTTGGGATAAACTACAGGACAGGATCATTGTAGGACCTAAAATGATGAAGGAAATGGAAGAACAAATGAGAGTCATTAAGAGAAAACTGAAAAAGGCAACAAACCGACAACAAATTTATGCCAACAAGAATAAAACCCTTAGTCAGTTTACGACAGGGGATAAAGTTTTCTTAAGAGTCAGGCCTCATATGAGTTCTATTGCCTTTGGAAAGTCTTCCAAGTTGGCCCCAAGATATGTGGGACCATTTCTTGTAGACTAGCTCTACCACCTGCTCTGGCTCGACTACATAATATGTTTCATGTTTCTTTGCTTAAGCCATATCATCTTGATGTAGCTCATGTGCTTGATTGGAAATCCTTGCAAGTACATGATCCAAGAGTGGTGCTTGTGGAGCCCATTAGAATCCTGGATAGACACAACGTTATGTTGTAGAGCAAAGATATTACTCAGTTTAAGGTCCAATGGGACCAGTACTTTGAAGACAGTGCTACTTGGGAGGATGCAGAAGAAATATAACACTCCTTTCCACATTTGCTTTCCTGAGAAAGAGACTTTAATAATTTTTTCTTGAAATTTTTGAATCGAAACATTATGAAGTTTTAATTTGAAACAATTTGCTATGATGTTGAAATAGACATATATGCTTTAATTTGATTGATGTTGAAATAGACATATATGCTTTAATTTGATGTAATGTTGAAATAGACATAAATGTTGTAATTTTGATTAAATAAACATCGAGACAATGTCTCTTCCAAGAGGGGAAGGATATCATAACCAAAATTTATTGCATTTTTAACTATATTATGATAAATTGAATTATTTTGGAAATTCAATATGTTGAGTGGAAAATTTGATACTTTTGAAAAGATTGAAAGAAGTTGACCATCGTTGACTATGTGATCTTTTGAATTATCTTATATATTATTATGATTTGAATGTTACTAATGAATCTTGGCAAGTGCAAGTGTGTGCAGTTGTAGGATGACAGGTTGAAGGATGAGAACACGGTTGAAGTAGGATCGTTTAGCCGGATCGAACGGTAAGCTAGATGGAATATGGATGCACACACCACAAATGACATGATGACTTACATTTGAAACTTCTTGCATATATATAGAAGAACATAATTGCATGATTTTAATTGTCCCAACGTTTGTAAATGAATGACTTGTAAAAAAAAAGACTCATGAATTCAAGTTTGAAATTGTTTACTTAAATTCTGTGTTTTGAGAATTTTGAAGAAAATAGAGGTACACATTTTAAAGAATGATTAAAAAGGTTAAGAATTTCATTACATCAAATTAAGTAAAAGTCCCTTTTTGTTCACATATATTGTGATGCTCAAAATGAAATAAAAGCTCTTTATTTAATTTAATGTTGGCATATGGAACCCATAAACCTCTTCGGATGAATAATCTATATATATATATATGTGTATATATATATATACATATACTATATGTATATAGTATATATATACATATATATATACATACATACATATATATATATATATATACTATATGTATATAGTATATATATACATATATATATATACTATATGTATATAGTATATATATACATATATATACATATACATATATATATATACACATATATATAGTATTATATATATAGTATATATATACACACATATATATTATGTATTCGTACATATATACATACTCGTGTGTATAAATATATGAACCGAAGAATAATTTTAATCCAATGTGAATGAGAATGAATGTCATACACACACACACACACATATATATATATATATTCCTTTCAATTAAATTTGATAACCAATATTACCCATATTAGACTGTTTGAATTCAAAGGAAAATCATGAGAAAACCCACGAAGATCGTAGCCTGCCTTAAGAATTAAGGCGATATTCGAATCAGGAGAGTGGGGTGACAATAATCAATGCTGGTTACCATTTGAAAGTAGCTAATAGTGGAGGGTAGTAAAAGAAAGAAAGTTGCTAACTTGGGGGAGATATCGACGAAACACTCACAGTGATCAAGTGGTGGTTTTGAAGCTTTGAAGGAAAAATCCGAAGAAAATATTCGATACCAGAGGTAATTGGGTGATTTTTCAATAAAAATATTTCTCTTCATTCCATTTTACCATATTTCTATTTTCCTATGCTAAACAGAATTGTTATCAATGTCAATTCATTGTGTTGAATGGGGTTTTATCATTGAGAACCTTGTGTATTATATTCGAGTTGCATATTCATTGGCTTATAAGCATGGCTTTGTTGTTCCTATGCTCAGGTCGACGAATGCATGTAACGCTCATGGCTCGAATGGCCATTTGTAATAAAACTTGTAAGATTTAAGTCGTCGGTCTGGTGTTTAGGAAGCATGTTTTCTGAATAGAAAGCTCTTCATAAGGCTATTGAGATTTCCCGATAGACCTGTGAATAGAGCATTGTGTTGTGTAAATTGATGCCACCCTTATGGGTAGGCCAAATCTCTCTCTCTTAGAATATTATGATGTATATTTTACGTTGCTTAGTATTACTCATTTAATGGTCGCCCATTTAGAGTAGAGCCAATACCTTTGAATTGCTTAGATCAAAAGGACATGTCAAAGTAAACTTGATGTCTCGTTGCCTTAGGCGACGATGTACCTATGTCACCATACTGTGAAATGTGTATTCTATTGTTTTCTTGGAGACTCAAGAGTTAGTATGTGTAGTGAATGCATGGTTTCATAACGCCTAGTCATTAAATGACATAGGTCGAAATATTAAGTCGATTTACTTAAATTGCTTGCATGTTATGTAGAGTTAACCAGTGTTCATCTCGAATGACTCTCAAGCATCCTTGGGACAATTTCCATATAGCCAAGGGTAGGGTCTTAAGGCTACGACCTCGGCCACCCTATTTTGACAATAGTATGTCGTTCTCAAAACAACATAAATATTCTAGACAAGTGAATGGGGGTTTCATCTCGAGGCTGAAGGAATTATATTTTTGAACATTTAGTATTACTGATAACGGTTAGGAGGCTGTTTGAGCTCTTTCATGTGTTCCTTACAAAGTTATTATTAGTTTTATTGGGTTCTCTTTTTGCATGAAAAATTATATACATTTGTTTAGAATGATATGTTTGTATCAACGAAGCAAGATAAACTTGAAAGTGTATCTTTAAATCATTTCAAATTGCATCATTTCATTTCAAACTGTAACAATTAGTTGTAAATGTCAGCATTGTAATAGTGAAAACATTGAATGTTCTATTATGATCTACACCAATGAGTTATAAACTATGAACGTTTTACTTGAAACATAATTGTTTTGTATTTGTTTAGCTGAAAAAGCTTTGTTCTATAAATGAATAGCTTGGAACAACATTGTTTTGTATTTGTTTAGTTGAAACAACTCTGTTCTGTAAATGAATAGCTTGAAACAACATTGTTTTGTATTTTCTTAGCTAAAACAATATTGTTCTATAATTGTTTAGTTGAACAACATCATTCCGTTATAAACATTGAACATATTAGCATTGTTTTGTAACTATTTAGTTGGAAATAGCATAGTTTCGTAACTATTTAGTTGGAAACAATGTAGTTTTGTACTGTTTTGTTGTAACTAGTGTTGATATGTCATAATCGGTATGTGATCATTTGTGAACAACATTATTTTGTTATAAACTGTGATTATTTAGCTGTAAACAACATGTAAATGTGTGATTTCATTAGATCAGTTTGTTATCATGGCATGGTTGAAACAAACGACATAATAGTATGTAGGAAATTGTTCTATCAGATTTGTTCTTACAACCCTTATTTCATGTAAAATGATAGACAACATGATATGTTGAATCATTATTTGAATGATAGAAACCTGATCTATTGGTTTTAAATTCAGAATGTATGCACAAATTTATAACTTAAGTAGGAACAAATATGTGTATGCACCTAGACCTTTGTCTATGTACATACACATACTTGTGACATACCTTCTTTAGTTGCATGTATTTCTTTATTCTTAAAAGAATACTTAGATGTGATGAAAGTAATCTAGTGACATGTGCTTTCAATGGAAGGATAATTTTTGATAAGTTTCCATTAAGTTTATTTCTAAATTATAAATTGAGTAGAACAACACCTAGTAGACTAGAGCACCTAAGGGGAGATGTTGCTAGCGGGTAGTTAGTTGTTATGTGATAACTTGATGTTGGAAGTTACCTTTCGAGACGGGTGCCGAGATGGAGTTCAAAGAGTATAGGTTTGCTTTACCATAACCTATTTTTTGTTGTTGCAACAATATTTTATGCTTGGCCAAGTAATTTTGTTCATTATGTACATATGGACAATGTGATGACACTCTCTTCCATTCCTAGCATAGATCTTGCATTCTCTTTTCTAACCTGTAGATAGAAATGTATGTTGATGTATGGGCATGCACCATATTCCACCTTGCAGATTGTTCTCTTGCTAAAATTTCCATGCAAGGTTAGGTATTCTTCAAGTTGGAAGAATTTTGGGGAAGCGTAAGCTTTGTGGTTTGGCGGTAAAGCTTCAACCATGTTATCGTCCACCAGTGGAGGTGAGTGTCAAGAGGAATCTTAGATGTATTCAAAGAGTCTATGATGTAACTTGATGTAAAACCTTGATGTAATATTGGTACATTATATTGACTTTGTGGCCTTAAGAGCCAAGTCAAACTTGATATTGGAATTGACTTTCGAATTGAATGTATATATATTGAGTCATTTTAATTAGATATGTGTTGTTATGATTGACTATAGCTTCTTAGTTATGTCTTTTTAATTTGAATATATTCATGTGTCATTGCAATAATAATTATTTAAGTAATAATTTAGAATGGGATATTACATAGACTCTCTCTTGGTCACAACTAAAAGTATTGACAAAATGATCAACATATATGAATAATAATTATTAATCTTAAACTGAAGATTCCTTCTTCGTATAACAGTCTCGTATGTCTAGTATTTAGTTTTAATGTAGTATCCTTTCTCAAATGTGGAGACTCACTAAGTAAACAACTCATATGGGTTGTTAGTAATTTTAGACTCGAATTCCCAAGTTACTTTCACGTATCGGGTCTTGGCTACAACCACTTTGTTTGAATCTTTACCATAACCCTTGAGAGCAACTACTCTTGAGATATAATCTTTAATCAAATCTTGACCTATCTGGTCATAATATGGTATATTGATTACATATACTAATTTCCCATAGTGATGGTTATTTTTCCTTGAAGAATATAACTTTCTTTAGGTTTTAGACCATCTTAGTAAACATTGTAGTCTTGTTTACTAGGGATAAATTCAACAAACCAATTGGTTCTACTATCATAGGACTTATATTCATAAGTGCATACCCACTAAGGTGGTCTAAATAAATGGATTGATATAGCATCATGGATATTGGATTCCCCTATTATGTTATGGTAACATCTAGGGTCTAGGCTACTACCTGTCATAACCCATAAGGTTTACCATTCACCTACTCTTAGGCTTTTTAGATAGATAATGATGACACAATGGGCCATCATCTTGACATACACATGGTCATTCAGATAATATTGACATTATGTCATACAAAGATGGAAATATCATTATTTGAGCTAAATAGAGGATTACTCTCTCTTACTTATGTTTTTAAACTTCCATTAACTATTCATAAGGTTGGGTTATCAATTCATCATAAGAGATGATGGGGTTTATGTTATGTAGTAACATCAAGATTACGAGCAATTAGATCATGTGCTCAATCCCCAAATTCTTATTACTCAAGCAACATAACACATTATTTATTCTCATTTAGCTCTTTAATAAAATACACAAGAAAATTTGCTATTCCCCTAGCAATTATACCATATTCTCTATTATGATCTCATATATATTTGGCTATATTTGAAACATGTAAAAGTATCTTTTTGCTCATATTTTCAGAGATATCAATACTAAATATCATTATTTAGTCTCCTATTTTCAGACTATGTAAGTTCACTCTCTTAAACATTCATAAGAAAATCTTTCGTTAAATATACTTAGCATTCTCATTATAAACTCTTTGATATGAAGATAACAAGTTGCAAACAAGTAAAACATGCCTGCAAATTCTGACTTTTAGCGGCAACTAGCTCCATCTTGAATGTTGTAGCTTGACAATGCTTAGCTACACTCCTTCAATTAGTTTAATAGCTACTTACACCTCTATCTCAAATACTGCAACCTCTAATAACTTAAAAATACTATCTCACAGCTACTACTTCTTGTTATTACTCCTTTAAACTAATTTTGCAACTCTAAAATGCTTAAGATAAATAGACACAGACTATACACCTCCTTCCTAATCCTTTCAACAACCAAAACAAAGAGAAATCAACTTGTATTTATAAGCATAAAGTTGCTCAGAATTAATGCCTCCCACTACTACAGATTATGGAACCATATTTATGCTTGCACCACCTATTTTCTATTTTAAAAACTACCTCTTAAAGAGGCTCGACCAGCTCTAGCTATGCCATGATCTGAAGTAGCTTATCACCATTTATATTGCAGTTTTGAATTGTTTTTAATGCCTAGCTATAGGTGCCTTTATGGGAATTGGTTACACAGCAAAAGAAGCTTCTAACACATGTTCATTGCCCCCCTTTTGGCCACGTAGAATTCTGATTTTAACAGCTTACAAAATCAGTTTGAAACATTAACAGAAGTTGACTTGGACGCCCCATTTTGGAGGGGTCAACCCTTTCCTAGTTTGCTGATTTTAAATGTTGAGCAATGACTCCTAAATGGCAGCTCCCACGCCACTTTGTGGCTGCTCAAAATTTGTTATTAGTTGCTGATTATAGTGCCTTCAAATAGGCATGAGAACCTTTGAAAAATTCATGCTCATAACTGATTTTCAATTGCAGATTTTAATAACCTTTAAGATGGCTGAATACCAAGTCCAATACCTCCATCAAAATCAGTTTTAGATTACTATCTTTTAGCTATGTTTTGAGGCCCTTTTTGAGAGGTCTTTATTATGGATTTTAAGCCTCACGAATATGTCAATTATTATAAGCCTTCGATTGAGGCTTTTGCCTCTCGAAGAGCTTTAATTCATATCATCATTTCTTTGCAATATTTAATAGATATGATAAAATCTTCTTATTATTTTTATAGTAAAACAGTGAAATTATTTGATTTTAATGCATACGTAATATATATATATATATATATATATATATATGATCATTTTCAATTTTGATAATAATAATATATAACAATTAAAATGTTAATAAATAAATACTACTAATCTTATAACATTCTATAAGGAAAACTAAGCTTGACTTGAATTAGGTTAACTTACCCAAGATACAAATTAAGACCAAAAAGTTACTCAGTTTCGAAGGTGTCCATAACTTGACCTATGCATAAACATTGAACTCAGATGGCATTACTATCAAGTCCTTATCCATGCCCTTCTTCCAGGTGATACTCTCCCTCTCCCTCTGGAGGGCGTGAAGTACTTTCGGTATATCCACTTAGAAAAAAAACATGTAGTTAGCTATAACATTTTAATCGCATTTATATCATTGCATATTCATCAATATTTCAACTAAATGTGTACAACCATTTTATCACGTATAATGGGTCATAGATTTCATCTTTCAAAGTTTCATAATTATGTAAATCATTAATACATTTAACATAAGGTGAAAATAAAATTGTAATTCAAAGATGGGGTGTAACAAATAGCCCAATCTAATAATACAAAAACACTCCTAAGTTTAGCTTAAGTGTACAATGAAGAGTTGTTCGGGCCATTTTAGTGTCTATGGTGCCCAAGCCCATTAAACTAAAGAATAAGGTGTCAAACCAATCCTTGTACCATACCCAAGACTATAGCTATTAAAATTCTCTTATTGTTAATAATAATTACAAACATACCTCACATTTATGAATGTAAGTATACATAAGAAAAAATTAAGTCGATTCTATTAATGAAGTAATCTCAATAGTACATAAAATAATAATAAAGTAAAAGGGGCCTAATAATTAATCAATGATTAATTAATTATTAGGTTATTACCTATTTACTCCAACATCCCCCTTAAGATCAACTTAAGGAGAAACTAACAACCAGATGGATAAATACAATGGAGGATGCATGGATGGGTCTCGACTATAAGGTCTGATGAGGTACCCATGTACAAACAAATGAAATCTCTCATAACTAGAGAAAAGGAGAAAACCACATGGGAAAAAACTCCTCTCCAAGAAAGATAAAAATAAATAACTGCACTAGTGAAATAAGGATAGGAGGAATCGATGTGACCCCCCAAGGAGTGCTTCTACCACACAAGTACAATATATGTTCCTCCAATAAGAGAGAGAAAATGAGGATATAAATCCCCCCTATAAAGAAAGAGCTCCTATACCAATGAAGAATGTTTGAAGATAGAACATGATCCATTACTTGCAAACAACATTTCTCCCCTTAGGAAAAAGAAATCCATGGGTGATTGGAGAAGCCATTCCCAAAAGATGAAAGAATTAGGAATCCAAATCCAAATGATGTGTGCCTTTGAAAACTACTCAAGTGTCCACATGTCAGAATGAGATGATGTCAATCTAAGATCTTGTGAAGAATAATGCAGAACAAGATCCAAATATGATGAAGATGATGGGCCAACAACGATGATGTGGATATAAAAAAATAGGAGATGAAATTACTCAAAGTAATCCTCAAAGTATACAATTTGAGACTCTACTAAAAAGGATGATATGTTTGAAAGATGTGAATCCCAAGTAGTTGTATCTAGAAGACGTTATATGTCCTATTGCACTGAACCAATAAGAGAAAAAGATATGGTGATGCCACATTGATTAGGAATAACAAAATATGGAGATTAGGTCACGATCTAAAGAGTGGGAAATGAAGACAAGTCTTTAAACTATTAGAACATGTAAGACTTGTGATATACTCAAGCTCCTTTAAGTTATTATCATCAAAGGGTATACAATCTACATCTGCAAGAGGAATGAGATAATCTACAATAAGATCCTTTAGGAATGGAGAGATATGAGAGTCTCCATGGATCTCCCAAAGTCGATTCCAAAGTATGTGGAGACAATCAATGCCTGATACAACACAAATAGTGTCATGATTAATACTAGAACAATCCAGTCCTACAACATGATCACTAGTAAAACCTCATGTTGATGTACCCCCTGACGTGTGATGCAGGAGCATCTCGGGCATATAGGCTATCCTCATCACCCAAAAAAATTTCATTTGCTTTATGTAGATATTTTTTTGGTTTTGCATTTTTACTCAGTGGGAATATTCAATGTTGATGTCAAATTTGCATGCTCTGGGAGCCTTTACTGCACCCCTGCGGTAGGCTATATGATCCCCTGTAGTAGTGCGGGGAACCTGCTACCCCATGCTAGAGTTTTGTCAGTAGTTGTGGTAGCGCGGGGATACCGCTACCCTATGATGGGTTTTATTAGTGGCCGTGGTAGCGCAGGGACATCGATACCTTGCGAAGAGTTGTGTCACTTGCTTGTGGTGTCACAGGGAAAACACACCCCCTCGACTAACAATTGGGAGGCTGACGGTGCCACGATGACCATGGAGTTGGAGTGTTAATCGTTTCCATTGGCTCACAATTGTTAAGATTCCTGGCTAGAGATATTGTGGTGAGTATTGTGTCGAGTGACTACTACCCCATGACAGTTGTGGAGGAAGGTTGGCGAGACTGTGGGATGGATTATGGACTATAGATCTTTTCCATGATCTGGGGCCAACATTCAACAGACGTAAAAAAATGTCAACGGTCATATTGGATTGGAGTTTAGTAGAAGAAATCAAGAAGATGGAACAAAGGGGAGAGGGGAGGAAGAAGGATGGATGAGGGAGATCCGAGAATGAGCTAAGAGCTCGAGGGAGCAGAGAGAGGGAGAGCTTAGTGAAACAGTAATGGTGAATTAGCAAGGACAAAGTAGGAATTGGAGTGCCTGTGTAAGAGTGTGAGTAGATTGTGTGTATGTTGAGAGAGGGCATGGAAGGCCAACTATTTGTAATTTGTAATTAAGTCAATAAAAATCAAGTTTGTTTGCAATCGGTGTTTTATTGTTGAGGCAGAGTTTTGCCTATGAATCTATTTTCTATTTTGAGTTAGTGGGTAGAGGGGAGTACCCTCTTCACATCAATGTGTCTGGTGTAGGTATGAGTCCATATAGATAAGGAAAAGGATCAAGTCACCTGAGATGTTGCATGATGTTGTTTCACCGAGACTCATAATTATCCTTTTCCAAGATGACTATAAAATGATGAACAAAAAATCCATGATACTTCCTAAAATGAAACAATCATAGAATAATAACCTCAATACATGTAAAGCAGATCAAATTAAGTCATCTCAGACAAACAAATCCTTTCTAGGTGCCAAGAAATCCAAGTAATTAAGAAGTGTGAATGGTAGATCTAGACCTACTCAAACATGATCAAACAAGTCTAAAACAATCATTCCCCATGCAATTCATTCAAATGCAAAGAACAAGAGATGAAACAAATTTAATCTAATGAAAGCTAATAAAACTCATTCTAAGCATTCAAACTAGCATCCCATGGGGGAATTGGTGCTACTTTGATGTGGAAAGTAGCCCTTTCCCAATTCCTTGCAAAGCTTTGATGATGATTGATGAAGATTGTGCACTCCTTGATGAAAATTGACCATAACCTAGCTAAGATTGATAAAAACTATGAAAATAGTGGATGAACTTGCTCCAAATTTGTAGATAGTAATCTTGCATAAATTTGTGGATCCAAAATCAATAGAGAAGCTCTCCATTTATAGGAAAGAAGGATGGAGAAGTGAGAAACATGAAGGATGTGGGACTAAAGTTGAACCAATAACAATGTGTCACTTGTCAACATGCTATTGAAGAGAGGTGGAGCACATTTTGATCAATATGCATGATAAATGCAATTAGGTGGAATTTGAAATTTGAAAGATGGCTTGTGGAGGAAGAGTTGAAAGATGAGTTAATGCCACTTGGCTCAAGAAAAAGGACATGTAAGAGTTATAAATTCCATGTTGGAGGGCAAGGTATTTTGGGAGGGAGATTTCAAATTGGAGGAATATTCCACCGAGATGCCATTTTTGAATATAATAGAAGAATTTATAAATCAAATAAATTGATTTACTTGTGCAAGTTGCAAAATCTAGAGGTTTTCAGGATTAGAGTTAGAGTTAATTAGGATTTAATTAACTTAGATGGAATTTAGTTGATTTGACATTTGACTTAGATTTTTAGATTTATTTAAATCAAATGGGAGGAATAATGAACATTAGATTTAATTAAATAAAGTTTGATTTATTTAATTAAGAGGAATGATGTTAGATTTAATCAAATAAAGGTAATTTATTTAATCAAAAGAGGAAATATGATTTAATGAAATAAAGTGATTTATTTAATAAAAAGAAGAACATTACGATTAATTAAATAAAATGATTTATTTAATTAAAAGAAGATAATGATTTAATCAAATAAAGTTGATTTATTTAATTACTAGAGGAATTATGATGAATTAATTAAATAAGGATTATTTAATTAATTGGTTAGTAAAGAAGTGATTCAGGAAGAACTGATGTTAGTAAATCAGGATCAAGTGCACAATATCAATTAGGATATTTTGAACGTCTACATTTTTCCCCTCTTTGAAGCAATGTACCTACTGCGTTGGTTCAAAGAATAAACTTGCCGAGATAAAAATTCAATTTTTAATTTTTTTTTTTGGATGCCCCACTGCTGCCCCAGTGGAAGAATTACGTTGGTATACTTCCCCCCTTCATGGGTGCAGGAGGATAGAGAGCCTGTGCATTCACATGAGCATCGACCCTCGGTGCTGTGCAGATTAGTCGGTTTGCACGAGTTACTGTAGGAGCACCTTGGTGTGATTGGTCTCTAGTATGTTGCCTATGTGCCCACCATGAGGACCCACCTAGCTATGATGACTGCATTGGCAGAGAGATGGCATAGTGAGACCTCATCATTTCATCTTCCCACAGGCAAGGCGATTGTCACACTAGAGGATGTCTAGCAGATCTTGCAATTTCCTATCCATGGTGAGCGAGTCATTTATGACATGGATGCCAACATCGATGCATGCTACGAGATCATGGAAACAGATGAGATCGTATTTACGGAGGGTCAAATTGATCTTGAGTATTATAGAGGTCGAGTGTCAACTTTTTGGCTGATTGTTGTTGTGATCATACCAAGATTGGTGGCTCCAGATCAGCGAGGTTGATATTTTAGTCTTAGATGGGGTTTGGCTTGGGAGCAGATGCTATTCAAGAGGACCATGTTTTCCTAGGGACTAGCGATGTTGGCCTCATTATATCATGATTTGCATGCATTCGCCTACTGTGATAGTCAAGCGATTGGGACCGGCGTCACATTATCAGATATATGGGCCTGGGAGCACATTGTTGTGCTCTGACCAATGGTTACAGTGGTCGATGTTGATCCCGATGACCCAAGTGTTTGGAGGTACTAGGGTGACATCACACTGAGAGACACAGGATGGGTAGGTCTTCCTCACTAGTAGAGGGTTTTGGAAGAGATGAGAGTGTTCGCCTAGAGACCTTGGTTACAGATGCCACCCTAGTACGACAATGAATATAAGTTATTCTATGCTAGGTAGGATAGACTAATGTAGGGGCATGAGCACACTATCATCGAGCGCTACTTGCCAGACAGGGTAGCCCGACAGTTTGGGGACACCTAGGATAGGCCAGATGATTAGTACATGGCTATCTTCACTCAGTCCACTAGAAAGACCACATGGGGTCGGATGATCCTATCATCAGATGAAGTCGACAGTTTCAGGCAGCTGGTGGCTAGGCCATGGGCCTACGATCAGGGAAAGGTAGATCCAGGCACCACACGTACCTATGACGATTGGTTTAGGCCTCTAGCTTGATTGATAGTTCCAAGGGAAACACTTCCACAACAGAGACCTTGAGGTAGGACAACCAAGAGGGTACAAGCGGGATAGGTTCCCGGAGCACCTAGGGGTGGTGGGCAGCAGCCAGATCAACAGAGAGATCAGAGGGATGCCTTGATGGATGGTCACCAGGATAAGCCAAGGGATGGCCACCAGGATCAACTAAGGGATGGGCACCAGGATCAACCACCACACTAGCCACCACCACCAGACCCATGAGACACCTAGATACAATAGTTGCAGCGGTAGACTCAGGGGCTACAGGCGCAGGTGCAGGCCATTACAATAGAGAGGGACTAGGCCAGACAACAAGTCTAGGCCCTCACTACCAAGCGAGATCATGAGAGACAACAATGAAAATTGATAGAGCTACAACTGGCTTAGGAGATTGGCAGGAGACAACAACTAGAGAGCATGGCTACATCATCACAGGGCAGGACAATCCTCGCGCGGATGTACCGGAGGCAGTACGGGAGGCTGAGTATTACAAGTTTCACTATTGGTAGGTCGTACCTGTAGCAGCTCGAGTACCAGAGTACTCCTAGCAGACTGGCATGAGATGGACAGAGGACCAGCCAGAGAGGCAGGCGGGCGAGGGGAGTAGCCACCAAGGCTAGCTCATATAGTTTTGATCAGAACATTCTTTTTGAGATCCACAAGCTCCATTTTTGATAGCCTTGTGGGAATTTATACATTGATTGATACACCTACACATTTGATCTTGATTTGTACCATGATAGTTACATTTTGATATATAGATGATATGATTGATTTGTTATGAGATGTGTCCTATTTATGGATGGATGCATTTGATGTTCTATATGTGATGTGATGTGATTCTATATGATATACTGTGATGTATGATTATGCAAATGTTTATGGATGTTATAGATGCATTTTTTTTTTTTAATTTCTATGTACTTTAATGATGATGATGTATGAAGTATGGATGTATGGATGCAAATGTTATGATATGCAAATGATTTTGCTTTAGACTAATAGATTTATATTATGCCCCTAATGGATGATGTTATATGTTATGCTTATGAGATGTATGGGATGTTATGATATGTTTCTTTTCTTTTTCAATATCTTTTTCATGTATGATATGATGATGCATTATGGATGATATGATAATGCTTATATGATTATGTAATGGATGCAAATGTATGGTTTATGATATGCTTAGAATAACCAATCTATATTATGATGCCAATGATGGAAATGCAATGCATGTGAGATGATCAATGTTTTTTTATTATATATGATATGGATGATATGCAACATTTTGATGGTTTGTGGATGCAGGATGGATGCATTGGTGATGTTTTTGATTAACTGTCATGGTACCATGTTAGTGCAGAGAGAAGAAAGAAGAAATGATATGATGACAAGAGGATCCAACAAGTCCATGATCTATGAGACTTTATGAGAGATGAGGATGAGGATGAGGATGATGATGTATTGCTTATCAGGAATTAGGATTTTAAAAGGGCTTACTTACCTTATGTTTGATAAAACACGTAGGCACGATGCATCAAGGTATAAAGAACCGGGATGGCATTGCACCTAGTGTGATGGACTTTGACTCAACAATCAGATAGGAGTATTCCTGTTCACACTTGGCATACAAAACCCTATTTAGAATGCAGTTCAGATATTTCAAATATCTCAGACCAAAACATAGAAAGGAAATCCTTCCTATAAGGTCAACAAGACACCTAAAACACCCTCTGTACAAACCAAACAAAGCATGCATGACCAAGGTTATATTACAAAAATATCCAACAAGCACAGCAGAAAAAAGATAATGATTGTTGCCCCATTCCTTTCTCTCTAATTCCCTTTGTTTGGACATCATCGAGAGGTCATTGGAACGAGCACAATAAGATAAGTAAAAAGACAATGATCAAGTAAACAAACAAGCTAATGTTCTTTATATTGCATAGCCAAGACTAAACTATGGTGATGCCTGATGTTGATGTCCATTGTAGGAAGGATGCATCCTAGGACATGATGTTATCAGATGATTTGGGATTGAATGGATGATGGGCTATTAGTTCCAAGAGTTGACCAACTTTTTTACCTAGTGACCTAGACTTGAGACCTTGACATTTGAGTTTTCACTTTTGAACCCACTAGACTTGTTTCCAACTGTTTCACCAAAGGTTGAGGGTGACGATTTATTATGAGTGGATGTTTATTGTGGGTGAAAGTGAGATGGGATGGATTGATTTTTTCAAATGTTTGGATGTTTTTGGTATTTTCCAAGATGTTTTGCAAATGTTTTGATCTTCAAATTTTCCAATGTTTTTGGGTTTTCTGAGATTTTGACCAGGAACCTAACCTAAAGATCTATTTTAGGGGCCTAAGGGGCTGATCAAAGATTATCCTTGCCTACGTTATACATGTAGAGACCACATAGTTTGACTGAAATAGACTCAATTATTTGATGAGATGTGAACAAATGGATTGCCAGTTTATTATGACGAACCCCTAAAGGATTGACCTAAGTGTCTTGGGGGATGATCAAAGATCAACCTTGCCTACGTTTAGAGCTCAGAGACCCGTAGTTCGACAAAATGACTCTATTTTTGACTTTTTGATTGACTTTTTGACCTATTTTTGGGTTTTTGATATGTTTTGAATATTTTTGGATTTTTGATTTTCTGAATGTTTTTGGATTTTTTTATTTTATGAATGTTTTTGGATTTTTGGATTTTCTGAATGTTTTTGGATTTTTGATTTTAAGGAGGACTGCAAGAATATGCACGAATCTGATCTAATGTAGGTATAAAACATTCCCCTAGCGTGATGCAATATGATAGAGTACTTCGATATAGGCAGGACAAAATGACCTTAGAAATGTGCCAAGTAGTACTAAGAGGGATCATGATACGAACATAGGATCAAGCTATGATGTAGACGTGGATGGGTGTTGGGAGGATGCAATGGAAGCATGATTTCTAGGTTTTCACCAAGGTACTAGCCCAAAGCGCCACCAAAGTGGTTTTCACTAGAGGACAATTTTTTTCTTTACTGTTTTTAATCCTTTTCTTTTTAATTTTTTTTTTAATGGATTTTTATATATTTTTTGATTTTTTTGTATTTTTGGATTTATACCTTGAAAGTTTAGGAATAATTTTTTTTGAGATGGAAGCTATTCATAGGATCCTATAGAGGTTCCTCTTCAAGCATTGATAACTGATATGCCCCTGATTTATAGCTTGCTATGATGATGAAGGGTCCCAACCAATTGGGTTCAAACTTTCCTTTGCTATCTAGATTTGGTACATTTTTTTGATTCTTTTTCAACACAAGCTCTTTGACTTGAAAGGTCTAAATCCTAATCTTCTTGTTGTAGCTTCATTTGAGACAGTTTTGGTAGACTTGCAAATGGTTTAAGGAATCCATGCGCTGCTCATCTAGTAGTTCCAGCTTGTTCAATCGTGACACCTGATATTCTTCATTTGTGATGAGATTTTGCAATGATATTCTCAGGGATGGGAGCTCAATCTCAGTAGGGAGGATGGCTTTTGATCCGTATACTAGGGAGAAAGGGGTGGCACCTATTAGTGTGTGGATACTTGTTCAGTAGGCCCATAAGGCAGGATTCAACTGTAGGTGCCAGTCGCGACTAGTGTCATTGACTGTCTTCTTTAAAATTTTCAATATGGTCTTATTGGTAGCCTCAACTTGGCCATTTCCTTGAGGGTAGTATGGATTGGAAAAGCGATGTTGGATTTTGAACTTTTGGCATAGGTCTCAAACATCTTGGTTTTTGAAATTTGTCCCGTTATCTGAGATAATGGCCTGAGGGACACTGTAGCGACAAATAAGGTAGTTCAGGATGAACTTGGATATCTACTTTCTTGTGATATAGGTCATGGGAATCGCTTCTACCATCTTTGTGAAGTACTCCATGGTAGTAATGATTAACTTATGTCCACTGGATGAGGTGGGGGTGATTTTTCTGATGAGGTCAAGCCCCCATTGTGAAAATGGCCAAGGTGTAATGATAAGGTGGAGCTCCTAAGCTAGTGCATGAATAAGGTCCCCATGTTGTTGACATTGCAAGCACCTTCAGACATAGTCATGAGCTTCCCTCTCCATTGTAGGCCAATAGTACCCAGTCCTTAGTAGTTTCTTAGCCAAGGTCATACCACTCAAATGTGACCCAAAAATGCCATTGTATACCTCGATTAAAGCAGCCAAAGCTTCCTCAACATTAAGGCATTGTAACAAGGTTCCCTCGATACTCCTACGGTATAGGGTGTCTCCTAGGATAACAAAGAAGGATGACTTCTTGACAAATGTTCTTTTAAGGTTCAAGGATATATCAGCGGGGAGGACTCCTATTCTCAAGTAGGTGTATATATCATGATACTAGGGATCACCGGGACCAACGATTTCATATAAAAATTTAGACTCTGGTACCTCAAATGCTGGTACGAGAAGCTACTCTACAAGGAATTATTGCTTTGGGACATTACATGGGAAATCCAATAGTGATCCAATTGTTTCCATAACATCCATCGCTCTGTTATTTTCCCTTGGCAACTACTTAAATGTGATATCAATGAAGGATTCTTTAAGACTTTCCACTAGTTTCTTGTATGGAGTCAACTTGTTGTCCTTCATTTGGTACTCATTATCTACCTAGTTGATGATAAGCTACAAATCTCCATAGACTTTGAGTGTCATGATATGCCATTGTACAACTATTCTCAGCCCTATGACAAGAGCCTCATATTCTGTAATGTTGTTTGTGCACAGAAAAGACAACTTATATGATTTGGGTATGTAATCTCCTTGTGGTGTAATGAAGAAGACTCCCGCTCCTGACTCGTGTTGTGTGTAGGATCCATCAAAATAATTTTTTCAGTGATTTGCCACACTTAGGTTAAATATTGACTCATAAGGGAATTTTGATACAAGTGGATTCTCTGAATATATTGGCACTTCTGCTAATTGGTCTACAATTGCTTGTCCTTTAATGGCCTTCTGTTCTACATACTCAATGTCGTGTTCTATCAGGATCATAACCCATTTAGCTATTCGCCCTATGAGTGTTGCTTTAGAAAGCATATACTTGAGATGGTCTATCTTTACAATGAGTTTTATCTGATGTGCTAGCATATAGTGTCTGAATTTTTGTGCTACAAACATGACTGCTAAGCAAGCCTTCTCAATGGATGTGTAATTCAACTCATGTCCCACCATGGTTCTACTGATGTAGTAAATAGATCTCTCCTTCCCATTTTCATCATGTTGAGCTAAGAGAGTGCCAAGAGCTGCTGTTGTTGCTGATATATACAGGATCAAGGGCTTTCTTGGAATTGGTGGCATAAGAATTGGTGGTGTGAGCAAGTACTCCTTGATTTTGTTGAACACCTTATCACATTTCTCATCCCATTTGTATGCTACCCACTTGTGGAGTAGATGAGAATATGGGATATCCTTATCTGCTAGTTGTGCTATGAATCGATGGATGGACTAGAGTCTTCCCTGCAACCCCCTTAATTGCTTCAATGTCCTTGGTGCCTCCATCTCTAGAATTTCTTTGACTTTGGCAGGGTCTATCTCGATTCCTCTCATGGATACAATGTACCCAAGTAACTTGCTTGATTATACCCTAAAGATGCACTTTTTTGGATTGAGTATGGCCTTGTACTCTTCTAGCCTGTCAAAGATGGAGCTTAGAGCTGGTATGTGATCTTGACATTTTTTTGACTTGGCCAATATGTCATCCACATAGTCTTCCATAGTTTTGTGAATCATATCATGGAAGATTAGTGTCATGGCCCTTTGATAGGTATCTCTTGTGTTTTTCAACCCAAATAGCATCATATTCCAACAATACGTCCCCCATGAACAAGTGAAAATCATTTTGTGTTGGTCTTCCTTAGCTATCATGATTTAATTGTACCTTGAGAATCCATCCCTTAGTGATAGCATTTCATGTCCCACTGTCATATCCACAATCATATCTATGTTTGAGAGAGGGAAATCATCCTTTGGACATGCTTTGTTCAAATCTTTGAAGTCAGTGCAGATGTGGATGCCCCTAGTGGGCTTTGAAATAGATACAAGATTTGAAACCCACTCTAGATAATCAATTGGTCATATGAACCATACATCTAGGGATTTTGTAATTCCATCTTGACCAATAATGCTATTTGTGGATGCATCTTTCTCAACTTTTGTCTTACTGGTTTTTCTTCAGGATATATAGCTAGGTGGTGAACCACAACTTCTGGATCAAGCCCAGGCATGTCGTCATAGGTCCATGAAAATTTTACCTTTCTTTCTCTTAGAAACACAACTAGGAGTTCTTGTTGTTTTGTCAAGAGTAATTCTGCATAGAAGGTGATATGTGGCATTTCTTCTGTTCCTAGGTTGATTGGATTACACTTCTCTGCTAAAACTGCTGACTTCTCCTAATGAATAACACTAAGGGGAATATTGAATCCCTCATCCTCTGGTACCTCAAAGAGGTTTTCACCATTAGATGCATCCTTTGTTTTTATTATTTTTGGGTCTGAGAGTGCCACAATGTGGTTTTCACTCAAAGACCTAGATATTATTCTTAAATTTTCACTTTTGCGACTAAAGGATTCAATTGTTTCCCAATAATAGGCATGTGTGTCGAGCTCAATGTCGAATCCAGCTTTGTGATCTCCATATGGTATCATATCCCGCAATCCCATGAATTCTGAGAGAGCTTCATCATTTTCAAACGTGTCTAGAATCGTTGGTCCTCGTTGGTCGTAATCAATGAGTTGGGGATGAACTAAGTTTAATTCATGGGTTTGGTTGTTTGACTCAAAAGATATGGTACTAATCATGAGAAGGGAGGAATCCTTGAATAGCATGGGTAAGTCAGTTATAGGGTCCTCATCACACACATTGGTTATGTCAAAGGTATAGTTGTCTAAGGGCAGACCTGTGGATACTGACAACTGAGGGGGAGCTTTGAATTTTCTAACTGGGGCACCTTTTCCAAGTATGGTTACTTTCAGAGGGGTACATCCAAGGCCAAGATTTCTTATACGCTTCTCAAGAATGAGCAGTACTAGACGACCGTTGTCATTTTTCTCGAGTTTCCTATTTTTGTTATAGCCCATACCAAGCATCATCTGTATTCCTTTGCTGCTATCATCCATGGGAAGATCAAGCACGTGCCTTTCATCTTGGTAAAGTAGACTTGATATGTATTTTTCATCTACCACTTCCCAGCTTAGGTCTCCCCAACATTTGAATTTGGAGGGGCCTGCTTTAAAAGTTTGGGATGATGTCTCAATTGGTTGGGGCTGCTGGTAAGACCTAGGAGATTGAGGTAACTCTCCCACTATGAAAGAACTCTTCTTCATTTTGTAATCCCTACACCCATTGTCTTGGATAATGACTTTGATTTTAGAGATGTCAGGAATGGCAAGTGTCTTTGTCTTAGATGTGGAGGCTAAGGTAGCTGGGTCTACATATGGAGTTGTAGGGCTTTCATCATTCTTTGGGACCTGAGGGGTTTTGTAGTACTTTTCTTCTAAGTTCTTACAATAATAAAAGGGCTTGGGGTCACCATGGACCTTGACCTCTTGATTTTGGTAGGGAAACTTGATGCATTGATGGAAAGTAGATGCAACTGCTTGCATCCCATGGATCCATGGATGCCTCGAGAGGATATTATAAGGTAAATCAAGGTCAAGGACCTGGCATGTGGTTTCCATGATGGTTGTCCCTACTTGAATAGGGACTTGAATAGTGCCTTGAGACACTCTTTCCTAATTATCATATGCCCTAATTGTAATACCTTTACCCTTTTCAATGATGTCCTTGAAGAATCCTAGATTCTTTATTAGTTTGAGTGAACAAGTATTTAAACCTACACCCCCATCCAACAAGACCCTTTTGACTTTATTTTTATGGACCAAGACCTCGAGATGGAGTGTGTGGTTATAAGATGGTTGTGTTGGGAGGTCCTGATCAGAGAATGTTAGGAGATGAGGCATGGTGATGTATCCAACCATAGCTTGGAACTGATCTACATCAAGATCTGTGGGGATAGTGGATGAAGCCAATGCTTCCTCTAGGATCTTCCTATGTGTGGGTGAGATCTTCAGTAACTCCATGATGGAGATCTGAGCGGGGGTTCTTTTTAGCTGGTCCAAGACATTATATCCATTGGGAATAGATTTAGAGGTTGATGCCTTGGGTGGTTGGGATGGTCCAACAATGGTAACCTTGCCACCACGTGTGGTGACTCCACAATCGGCTTTGGCTCCCTTGACGTTGAGAACAATGACCCATTCATCTAGGGATGCGACAACATGATCGTAAAAATGGTTTACATTTCCATACTTTTTCTTTCCATGGTTATTCCCTTTATTGTGATTTGGCATCAGATTCGTGTATATCTTAAGGTTTTGATTTCGTGCAAGTTATTCAACATTTATGATTTTGTCATCAATAAGTTCTTGGATCAGATTTTTCAATCTCATGCAACTAGCTATTGTGTGCCCTTTGATTTTATGAAAATCGCAAAGGAAGTTTTCATTATACCATGGTGGTTTCATTTGGGGCTCTTAATAATTCTCATAGATGGGGATTTTAATGAGATTCTCCTGTACCAATTTCTTCATGACAGATTCAATTGATTCCCCAAGGGCTATGTATTTTTTTTGGGGGGATATTTGTTTCGCGGGGGTGGTCCCCCTTGATTACTTAGATTGTTGACCACTTGATTATTGGGTGGTTGTGATACTATGTTGGATTGTGTGTTGTTTTTATTATTGGTTTGTAGTTGTTGATATGACTGTGTGTTTTGCCTTGGGGCATTGATGACCACTTTGGTGTCGATGACACCATTGTTAGTGACATTCTTATTCTTTGCCCATGTGTGAGGTTTTTCATTATAACTATTTGATGGGCAGTTATCTTGATTTTCTTGATATGTGGGTGTCCCCCCTTGTACAATAAGGGCTCATTCGATGTTGAGAGCCTTGGGGATCAACTAGTCATATGTGGTGATGCATTGTATTTTTAGATGGAAGGACAAGGTTTTCTCGAGATTGGCAAAGATAGTGCAGATTTGTTGTTCCTCTAGCATGGTCCACTTGCTATTGTTGGCCTTGGATCACCATCATTGCAAGAAGGATGCAAATGTTTCCCCCTTAGCTTTTTTGATCACAAATAGTTCCTCTAGACTCACATCCATACCTATGTTGAATGTGTAGTTATGTATGAATGCGTCCACAATTTTTTGGAAATTTTTGATTCTATGAGGAATGAAAGAGAACCATTCAATTGTTGGACCAACTAAAATTTGAGGGAATAGTCACATTAGATACGTGTTTTCATATGCAACTTCCATAAAATCTACTTGGAATTCCCTGATGTGATCTTCAGGATTACCAATCCCATGATATTTGTCAAATTTAGGGATTTCAAACCCTTTTGGGAATGGTACCATCTCAAGGCTTCTGTTAAATGGATAGGGGAATAAGTTGCTTAGTTTTTTTTTGTTTTCCTAGATTGGAGATCTAGCACTTGTTGTGAGAGCAATTTGATTTGTGTTGTCACATCATTTTGTGAATCAGGAGGTGGGGTGAATATGTTTTGAGATGGTTTGATCATTTGAGTGATGGGTGGGGTGTTTTGCATGTTTGGGGGAGGTTGTTGTAAGCTTTGCTATGCGATCAAGGCTTGTTGATATGCCTAAAATTGTTGTTGTGCCAACAACACTTGTTGTTGGTCTTGCTGCTATTGTGCCAACAATGCTTGTTGTTGGGATAATAGTTGGGCTACTTCTTGTTGTGCTTGGTATTGTTGTAGGGATTGTTGATATGCTTGCTATTGAGTTGCTTGTCATTGTGCTTGGTATTGTGCTTGTGCTTGAGCTTGTTGGGCTAGATATTGGGCTTGTGTTTGAGCTTGACCTTGTTGAGCAACTTGGGTAGCCTGTGTGGCTTGAGCAGCTTGTGCAGCTTGGGTGGCTTGGGTGGATTGTTGTTGTAATAAAGCTTGGGCTTGGGAAGCCTGCTATTCTTTTTGTGCTTGTTGCGTGGCTTGTTGTGCCTGCGCTTGTTGAGCAGCTTGTGTAGCTTGTTGATTTTGAAATTATTGAAGTGCCTTTTGATAGGCTTATTGGGCAGCTTGTAGTGTGATGCTATATTGGTTTTCCATGTTTGGTTTTGGTGGTGGTGGTGGAGGATTTAGAATGGTGTGAGATGTTGTGATGAGAGGTACTATTGGATTGATTTGTGCAGTGGATGGCATAGTTGATATGATAGGTCCTTGGGAGACCACATTTTGAGGTATTTGGGGTATTGTAGATGATGTGTTGATTGCTTGTGTTGTTTGTATTGTTTCCACCTATTTTTGTGATATCGATGGCATGATAAGAGGATTCGATAAGATGGTTTGATTCACGATTGGAGGATTGTTTTGATTTTGTTGATTGAGGACTGGTAAAGGGGGTTGCCCTAAACTGAGGATTGGTGGAGATGTTAGTGGTAGAGGTGGAAATGGTTGGAAAATGGGTGGTGTATTCCCTTGAGGAAATGATGATGATGAGGGGTCAAAGATTCCCCCTTGTCCAAATAGTGCACCTTCTCCTTGTGAAGTCATGGGGAGAGAGACTTGTGTGTTAAGAGGATATTCCGGTGCCACGAAGAAATGGGATGGATTGTTGGTGTCATGAAAGACAAGTGGGACATATGGATACTTTAGATCTAGTGGGACAAATTAACTCAAAATGGTGTTTGCATCCAAGTCTTGGTTGTTTACAAGGGGATGTGTTTGAAGGGCATGAAGCAATGAGCTCCCCTTGTTGACAATAGGTGGAGTTGGAGAAAGAGATGACGTGGGTTGTGGGATGGTTTGAGTGATGCTTTGAAAGGACGGTGTGAATGAGACTAGTGGCATAATCCCAAGAGGTTTCTCCACAATAGTGCTTACATCATAATCAGAAGGGAGTTTAGCCCCTTCTTTTGCTAATTCTAGCATGTATTGTGAAGGATTAAGTCTCATCGTGGCATTGGCAATTTTGTGAGTCTCAGGATTTTGGACCATTTCTATGATTTCATCTTGAGTCATTCCTAGGACATTGTTGGTGATGTCCTTCACTTGGAAACCTTCCTCTTGAGGATCTTGTGGTATTAGAGAAAGATTGGGTTGGGGATTGCTAGACCCAATGGGATTGATTTCAGGAGTGGTTTGACTCAAGTCACTTGAAGTGGATGTTTCTTTGTTGGATTCCATGTTTTTCTTGTGTTGAGATCTAGTTTGAACCATAAAAGAGGGATCAATTTTCAGAAATATGGGAGGTGAACCTCTAACTTCTTAGATTGATCTAAAATTTAGGTACAAAAAAGAAAGTCTAAGATGTTAAGAATCAAATGATGGCAATGAGATAGTGAAGGATGGATGATTTGTGAATGATTAAACTCTTAAGAACCTTGAAGGAGATACTATACTTTAGGACTTTGGATTAAATTTGGTTTTGACTTAGATTTGATTTGGATTTGATTTTGGATTTGATAATGAACTCATAAACTTCGAGAGGTTAGATATTGTCTTGGAATAAATTTTTCCACAAGGTGATAATTTAACTAAGTGTATGAAGAAGGATTCATCCACACACACTTAGCCAAGCAAGATGATTTTGATTTGATTTTCCAAAATTCTAGCATGAAGGATTTTTTCAAGATTCTAAGAGTTTGTTTGTGAGATGGTTTTGGATTGATGTTTCAAGATGGATGAAAGTGTTGATTTTGATCCTAAGTGAACCTAGAGAGACTTTTGTTTACAAGACCTCGAGGTATTGAAGAACATGCTACACTTCCTATGTGAGAAACTCAAACCTTTGAAAAAGTCTTGGATTTTGACAATAGTAAAATGAATACAAATTGGGATTGTTCTTTGTTGCATGTTTGTAAAAATTGAAGACCAACCTCTCTCTAAATTCGTAGAGTGTTGAAAGGAATTTCTTGAGAGCTCTTGGACTAAGACATTTGGACTTTGGTTTTTGGATTTTGATCTTTCAGGAAATTATTTGAAAAAGCACATATGTGGGGTCCAATTGTTTCTTATCTTTTCTTAATGAGTTATTTTTACCACATACATTTTCTTGCCTTAGCTTTTCAAACTAAATGTCTAATGTCCCAATTTATTTTTATGCCACAAGGTCCATTATGTGGAAATCAAGGAAATCAAGGCAATAGTTCCCTAATGTTGACTTTAGTGAGAGAAAATTGAGATATAAATCCAAATACTTAGAAGCCTCTAAGGATGGAGTCCCTAGGGCAAGCAATAGCACTTGGATATATTTTCTCCTCCTAAAGGGTTTGAAATTTTGAGGATTTTGTTGAATGTTTTTTTTCCAATGTTTTAGATCCAAGAAAAGTTTTTTGATTCCAAAATGATGCACAATCCTAGGAAAGAAAGAGACAATATTTGTTGAATTCCCACTTGGATAAATCCAGCTACGCTTATTCAAAGTAGATGAATAGAAGCTTGACCACAATGGCTCCCCACCATGACACTCACTTCTAAAGGTCAGCCAAGCTTCAGTTCTCATGAATCTCCCATGATGAACTTTTCATCTCTACAAAGAATTGTAAGTATGTGGGACAACTTCAGAACGACCGTTCTTGCACCAATAAATAGTAAGGATTTTGGCCTCTAAACAAATTGGTTCTTAGTTAGGGTGATCGGGGACATGGCACCACCACTAAAGGCTTTAATCAATCCTACTAGGTGTGCTTATACTTTTTAAGGTAGTACCCCGTTTTGAAAGACACTGTATGACTAAGGCCTAAATACCATGAGGATTTGACAGTTTAGTCTTATCCATTTGTATATTGGCCCGAGTGAAAAATTGGTTGGAGTCACCTTTGAATTGGTCTTAGGCAGGCCCCTCTAAAGGAAAACAATAGCGAGCAAGCACATTTGTAGTTCTATCAATCTTTGTTTGCATAAACAAAGAGAGAACACATGCGATATCATTAACTAACACTAGCAAGATTTTGTTCAATTTTAAGAAGCCCAAATTGAAGTGCAGAGGCAATCTTTTAGACAACCTAATATCACCAAAAGAATTTTGATTCTCAAGGTCGTCGTGAAGCATGAGAGAAGTGCATACACATTTTAAATCATATTATTTTGTAAAAAATATTACAAAACATGAAAAATACATGTTCATTTTAGACCTTAAACCATTA
The DNA here is from genome assembly GCA_007258455.2 of Sequoia sempervirens. NCBI lineage: Eukaryota > Viridiplantae > Streptophyta > Pinopsida > Cupressales > Cupressaceae > Sequoia > Sequoia sempervirens. Next base: position 402,257,082 of record VDFB02281492.1, on the reverse strand, counting down.
ATAGATTTTTTTATAGCACCAAGATGAAGTGTGAAGTTTTCTTGTTCAATTCTTAAATCCAAAACCAACTCTAGTAAGTTCTTAATGTTCTTTTTAACCCTTTGATTTTTCTTTTTAAAACCCAAACGAAATTTATTTGTCCTAAAATTGAAGATAACAAAAGCCTTAAGAATGAGATTATAATTGTTCCAAAAGTGTTTAAAAACACTTGTTACAATCATGTGATAATGTCATAAGAAGTCTTGTCTTCGTTTCCTCCTTCCCCTCTTTATCGCCTCAACCTACAAAAACTGATTAGCCTATAGAAAACAGAGCCACAAGAGAAGGTTAGAAGTCCAAGGTGATAAATATAAAAAGCACATGTTGAATTAAAACTAAAAATTTGAATTTTACCCCACCCTAGTGTCACAATCTGCGAAGGAGTCATTGTTTGGAGAAGTCCAACGACCCTCTAGTGAAGTCAGGTCACTCTGCGAAGAAACATAGACCACAATTGTGTCGCTATTTCACCAAGCATCGCTCTTTGGAGTTTGAAAGACTGGTCCTTTAGGAAAATAACAAAAGTGTCTCCCTTTTAAGTAGACACATCATCGCTATATAGCGATGCTGGACTGATAGCATCACTGTTTGTCTTTTGTAGCATCGTTGTTTCTTGCAAACATAGAAATTTGAAAAAACCAACAAAATTTTGAGCAAAAAACATGTTAATTTCTCAAGATTCTCCCTCCTTCTAGCACCAAAATGTGAATGGTAGATCTAGACCTGCTCAAACATGATCAAACAACCCAATGTTAGTCATCAAACAAGTCTAAAACAATCATTCCCCATGCAATTCATTCAAATGCAAAGAACAAGAAACAAAGTAAATTTAATCTAATGAAAGCTAATAAAACTCATTCTAAGCATTCAAACCAGCATCCCATGGGGGAATTGGTGCTACTTTGATGTGGAAAGTAGCCCTTTCCCAATTCCTTGCAAAGCTTTGATGATGATTGATGAATATTGTGCACTCCTTGATGAAAATTGACCATAACCTAGCTAAGATTGATAAAAACTATCAAAATGGTGGATGAACTTGCTCCAAATCTATAGATAGTAATCTTGCATAAAGTTGTGGATCCAAAACCAATAGAGAAGCTCTCCATTTATAGGAAAGAAGGATGGAGAAGTGAAAAACATGAAGGATGTGGGACTAAAGATGAACCAATAACAATGTGCCACTTGTCAACATGCTATTGAAGAGAGGTGGAGCACATTTTGATCAATGTTCATGATAAATGCAATTAGGTGGAATTTGAAATTTGAAAGATGGCGTGTGGAGGAAGAGTTGAAAGATGAGTTAATGCCACTTGGCTCAAGAAAAAGGACATGTAAGAGTTATAAATGCCATGTTGGAGGACAAGTCCTTTTGGGAGGGAGATTTCAAATTGGAGGAATATTCCACTGAGATGCCATTTTTGAATATAATAGAAGAATTTATAAATCAAATAAATTGATTTACTTGTGCAAGTTGCGAAATTTAGAGGTTTTGAGGATTAGATTTAGAGTTAATTAGGATTTAATTAACTTAGATGGAAATTAGTTGATTTGACGTTTGACTTAGATTTTTAGATTTATTTAAATCAAATGGGAGGAATAATGAACTATGATTTAATTAAATAAAGTTTGATTTATTTAATTAAAAGGGATGATGTTAGATTTAATCAAATAAAGGTAATTTTTTTAATCAAAAGAGGAAATATGATTTAATCAAATAAAGTGATTTATTTAATTAAAAGAGGAACATTGGGATTAATTAAATAAAATGATTTATTTACTTAAAAGAAGATAATGATTTAATCAAATAAAGTTGATTTATTTAACTAACAGAGGAATTATGATGAATTAATTAAATAAGGATTATTTAATTAACTAGTTAGTAAAGAAGTGATTCAGGGAGAACTGATGTTAGTAAATCAGGATCAGGTGCACAATATCAATCAGGATAATTTGAACGTCTACAAGAAGAATGTGAAATCTTAAAAAAATGAATAAATGTACCTAGGGAAGATTATAGAAAAAATGTATGAATGGATATAATGAGCTCTGAAATACCTTTTCAACATTGTAAGAATCATGAATATTGGAGATACAGGTGAAAATTTATGAGATCAAAAGAAAAAAATGATGATCTAACTTTGACTAAAAAATAAAATGGACCAACCACAAAATTTAATGATGAGACCTACACCATTGGAAAGTATTCAGAACCAACTTTCTGACAATATCTTGTTTGTCTAGTTTTGACATTGTATGCCCAAATTATGCTAAAAATTAAAAATAACTCCTTTAGGGAAAATATGGACTAGGAGGGGGCAAAGGACCTATCGCACAAATTACATCATGTTGATGTCAACAAGAATATTCCAAAAATATTCCTTCTAGTTGGAAAAAAGATCTAGTTCATGAGAAAAAATTGTTGTTGGAAAAGCTAAACTATTGTTAGAATATTCCATGTAAATGCTTTCTATCAAAAAATTGAGAAGTTGTCAAGTTTTGTTTTCATCGACATTGTGAAAGCGGTGCTGGTGGTTTTGTTTATGCCATCAAGTGAAGTCTTGGTGACTGACAAATAAATAGCCCACTATAAATGATAAAAAAACACTCTTAAGTTTAGATTAAGTGTGGTAAAGTAAAAGGGGCCTAATACTCAATCAATGACTAATTAATTATTAGGTGACTGCCTATTTACTCTAACAACAATTATGGTTTTTGTAGCCCATTTTCTTCACACCATCTCTTGGTGATATGTACAAAAAATTTATTGACATGTCCATGACCTAACATGCTATGTCTAGAGGTGCCATTAATTAAAATTTATTTTATAAGTTTTTGACATGTTCTCTCATGCTTCTTGTAGTTTTTTAGCACTTTCCCTCATGGCTCTCATGCATTTTCAAATGTGAATGTCAAAAAATTGATGATTGTGAATAGAGTGTGTGGGTTTCTTCACATAATTTTTTTCATCATCTCATGACTCCCATCCTCTCTAGATTCTATGAAATGAATAATCTATAAAAATTAATTGATTGTTCACACACACAATTGGTCATTGAACTAACTTTAGGGTCTAGTTATGCCTACATATTGTTCTAGGGCATCAAAGGTTGAATGTTTTAACTATAAATGAAGAGATATGTGCTATAATAGTGTAGGAAGGATTATATTTTATACATCTTTAGAAATGAATGTCTCCATGGTTGTTTGGAATAATTCAATGAGGTATTGTAATCATAGTTAGGTATTTTCTTCTACCACATTTATTGTCACAAATTTATTGGTAGTTTGGTGTGTGTGTGTGTGATAACACCTAATATATTGCAAATGTTTCCAATAAAAAATCTTTCAATACATATGGGTTATTGTAGTTCTAGTGATGGATGATAAAGGATGTTTATTGTTAAAATATAATGTTTCATTTTCATATGGCTAAAAACCTAGTTCTATTGATGCTTTACTGAGTATTTTATTTCTCCTCTTTGTTGTTATAACTCTATTGCCCAATGGATTTGGCATATGTATTTTCTTGTTCAAGATCAAACATTCTTATTAAACAAAACCTTTGTTCTATTTAATTGTAGTAATATCTTAAGTTTATATTAGGTTTTTGTATGTTGTTCAACATTCAATTTTACAAAACTAGGATAAATCTCAAGAAAAATACAATTATTAAATTATTAGAGAATTTGAACATACATGTTTTCACCTTTCGATTATGTAAAATTTGGTAAATAGAGTTATCTTTAGGGATAATAATGAAGCCAAAATATGTAGGTGCATACGTAAGGTATATGATTAGCTATGTAGAGGTCTAAAGCAACTAGTTGATCTTGACCTAATGATAATTATAGGGGCCAATTGTACATTTAGGTATAAATATATATTTTTTACATTAATTTTACATTTTATTTGATGTGTAAACCTATTTAGGTTACCTTTATGAACACCTTCTTGGGTTTAAGTTGAGTCCAAAGAGTAAGAGTGTTTACCTACTCCCATTGTAGGTCGTAGGTCCTCAATCATCCTCAAATTTGTTGACAAGTATCTATTTCACCCTCTTGAAGACACCCATAGACCTAAATGTGTGAAATTAATGTTCTATAATAGTAGACCTGTAGTTTTGGGACCTAACATAGCTTATATCTCATCAAATTATAAGTCCCTATCCCCTAGAAATTTAAAACCAACATTCATATTTGTCATTTTCTTCCCTAGTTTACAATTGCACACATAATTTTAACTCCCAAAATTCTAAAATTGAACTTTAATATGGGCCCAACTTAACTTTATAATTAGTTGTTTCCTACCAAATCAAGAAATATTAAAATTGTGGTGCTCAAGTGTTGCATAAAAGGAAAAACCTTAACTCATTTTAGATCCATTATTTCATTTCTAATTACTACATTATCATTTAGAGAGAATTGCATCAACATTGAGGATCATAAGGAAATCATAGACATATGAAGTTTTTCCTAGCCACATGTCTTCCAATTTTAAAAAAATCATTAAATGAATTCAAGGATTTGACTAGTACAACAAAATTTGATGGTGTTTTGGCACCATTGAGTCTACATAATAAAGGTGATCAAATTTTTTAAGATCAAGATTGTAGAGATCAAGGCTACAACAAACATTCAATACTAAAAGTGCAAGGATCACATACAAGGATGTGATTGAACTAAGACATAGTGCATGCAATCTCTTAGTTTTTTATAGCCCCATTATCTCAAATTTGATTATAGAAATAAGGATTATATCATTAAACACAAGTTACAAACAAAAATATCCATATAATAAATGAAATTAAGCATTTTAATCTTCTTTATCAATTTTTAAAAGTGTGTTAATGTATTATTTTTGACTTGGTTATGTTATTTAAGATAATTGTTTTTTTATTCAAGGGGTAAACGCTTTTGACCGGAGCTATGAATCGGATACAACCATTCAACAATACCACCCCAACAGGGTTTGAACCATGGTGGCAAGAACAACAATGCCACCTATAAAGCATCACACCATGCCAATACTAGCAAATTATTTAAGATAATTTAATTATTAGTATTTTTTATATTTATTTACCCTAAACAATGCTTTAAAATGAAACGTCTTATTTATTTTTAGTTATAAATTAAATATGCATATAAATAATATTTATTTTAATAAATAATATAATTTTTACATTGCAATATATGCCACAATTATTTAATTTAATGTTTAAATATTTTATAAATTTAATTTTAGTCTTGCCAAAGGTGTTATGGTCAATTAGTAGGCCCACTTGGTTCTCATGTTGGAGACCAAGTTTCAATTGTCCACAAGGACATCATAACATTGATAGAGCATGCTAGAGTGATATTTCTACTTTAATGATAGTGTATAATAGGCCAACAAGTGATGGAGGAAAAAAAAGGACCTACAAGACAAGTTCAAAGGATAAATCATTCAAGCTACATGAATGAAGGATGGAGAAGATGAATAAAATGTCTTATAAGAGGAGAAGGAAGACAATAAAATGAAGATACATTCAAGATGTAGGAGTGTCAAAGGGGGATGACTGAGTTTGAATGTACTGCAACAGTCTCCTTTACTAGTAGACCATCAGTTAAAGTGGTATCCATACAAAATAAATTGTATGGGATGTGGGTCCCATGAAAAAACCATCACAATTCAAGGATATGGGATCCAAATACCTCCCACTAATTAATCTAAAAAATATATTTTAATGTTTAGAAAAAAAATTAATATAATTTTCTTTGGGGGGAGGGTAAAAATTTATTAATCAAGAAAACTAGTTACGTACCCATCAAGTATATTTCCAAATGACAATCACCATCAAAACAATCCAAATATGGGAAATCCACTGAGGATAACTACAATACAAAAAAATTATATTTCCAACAATAAAATACTTTCTCCTACTTAGCCTCCATCGACTAATCTACTAAATCATTTGAATTAGTTGAAATAAGTCATGAATCTTTTGTTGATCTACTCCATTTCAGTCAACAATATTCTATTTAATAGTTCCCTTTGAAGCCCATTTTGCAAGATAGTCAACCATAAATCCATTCTCTAGGGATGTGAAAAAAAACCTCAAAATTAGAGGAAACAAGGAGAATCTTCTTGAACACTTGAGAAAGTTTCCATGAAGCATCTTCTAGATCCCTTTTATTTAGCAAAAAGACCAAAATCATAGATTCTATCTTAAAGAAAAATTTTGACCATCCAATCTCGCTTTCCTTTTATTTAGAATTTCCAAAGCCTCCATCAAATTATTGGAATTCACCTCCACATAGGAACAAAAGAAGACTTGAATAAAGCCATTGTAGTCTTAGCCAATTCCTCCAATCCCTACTAGACTATGATTTCCATGGGCCAAGCCATTTGTGTTAATCCTTAAAAAATTGTGAGGAGGAGGAGACCATCTTTTAGACCTATCCACTTTCCTATAGGAAAGCCCTCCAAGGCATGACATGGGGAAGGAACCAAGATGACCAATATCTAGGAGTTAGGAAACATGACTAGATCTAAGAGGGATAATGGTGTCTCAATAAATAATTTGTCTTCAATAGTTTCTTTAAGCATAATTTTGATTTTATTCTATTCTTGCAATAGTAGAATTTGGCTACTCTAAAAAATGCATTGTGTAAACACTAAATCTGCATAAGCTTCAAACAATGACCACCATTAGTACTGTTAGTCAATTTAAAACAAGCAAACCCAACATTCCTATGAAATATTCAATCATGCTACCTATGCAAACAAGATAAATAGAACAAAAACAAGTAAATGAAAGCACATGAAAACATGATCAAACCCTATCCCATAGTGGGAGTCATTCTCCTTTGATGTGGGAAGGATTCCCTTTTCCACCCCCTTGAGAAGCTTCCAATGATGAAGATGCAAAGATGCAAGTGATGGAGATAAAAGTGCCTATAGTACAAATGCATAAGATTGTGGATGTTTTCCAAGTAGAAGTGGCTTCTATTTATAGGTTGAAGGATTGAAGAATGGAGAGATGAGAGGAATATGGGACTAAAAGAGAGCCCATGATATTGGGGCACTTGTCTCAATGCTAATGGGTGAATATTGAGCACTTTTAACCATCCAAATTTGCACCCCTATGCCAAGTTGTGAAAAACTCAGCAAATTTGGAGCAACATGGGACTACTTTTAGGCTGTGGGTATCCTATCATGAAAGTATACCTCCAAATTATGGGTTGGATCCCCTTTTGGTGTCACCTAAACTATTCCTTGCTAGAAAAAGGGGAGAAAGAAACATGAAAAGAAAACTAAACCCCTATGGTTGATGCACATAATGTTATTTCCTAGAACCTATACTGTTGTTTTCACACACAATTTCATCAAAAGCTCAACTTAACTTGACACAACTTAGATATTTTGATATATCAATGCATAAGTGTTTTGCAAGGAGGCTTAGTTCTCTTAACACTTTTTAAGGAAAGGAATTCTTTCACAACTCAAATAGTTATTTGATCCACCACACAACTTACAACCTACATACAGATATATTTATTCTATCTAAATGTGCTAAAATGAGACAAACATTGAAGGAGTTACCAAAACTCACAAGAACATTCATCAATCACCACACTACACTCAATAAAGTAGCTTCTAAGAAGGTAAAACACCAAATTTCATTAATAAAAATGGTTTTACATACAACTATATATATCTGATACTAAGTCACAATGCAGTCTCCTACTTGAAAAAAGTTCCAAGATAAGCTACAATGCCTACAGAAAGAAAGAAAGAACTCCTTCAAAACCTCAATTTGAAGTTACTTATGCAATTTTTGAAACAACTATCTCACACATGTCCTTCTAGAAACCCTAGTCCGATGCAACATAAAGGCCAAAAAAGAACCTTCCAAAACTCCTCCAAAACTCCTCCAAAATGCCTCCAAAATGCATAAAAGTTAGCCAAGACCATAGTCACACTAAAAATGTGACAAAACTGCCTCCAAATAGCCCATTCCCTCCAAAAAAATCAAAGAAAACCTCACACACCTTTTCCATGTTGGCTAGTCATAATTTTTGCTCACACATGTCTTCAACTTGTTTGGCCCACACTTTTGGTCCTTTTTTGCAAAGGCATAATACTCCATTTTGCATTTAAGATAATAATTTGATTGACTTATAATAACATCACTTAATCATATTATTTTACATTTCAAAAATAAATGCAAAACAAGAGGCCCCACCACTCCTTGAAATACACACATCAAAATTTTGCATTATAAATAACATCATAATAAAGTGATTTATAGATACATCACTTTAAATAATGTTTTACAATTTCAGAATAAATGCAAAATAATAGTAATTAGCTCAATCTTCTCCAAATGCTTGCAAAAGCATTAAAGCCAACTCAAACTATCCTAAGGCATTGATAAAATCTAACTCACCCTTATTTCTGCATTTAAAAAACCATACTTGACAAAAGTGATTTACAACCATCACTTGGTCAAACATTTTACATTCCAAATACATGCAAAAAATGATCAATTTATGACTTGGCCCTGTGAATAAAAAATGGTTTGCAAAATGAATCAATGCCATTGCATAGTACGGGTATGAGTCAAAAATCCATGCACCTTTTTAATTTCTTTGATAGTTTCAATGTTTGCATCCTTGTTTCTGCTTCGCTTAAAGGATCAAAATTACATGTCTCCTGTAATAAACTAGGTAGTCTCAATTTACTACCTTTGATATTGTAGATCATGGGCATTGCTAATATCTATTCCAATTTCCCTTTCAATAAGAAAAAAATAGTCTCCCCTCTCTTGTATGTTGTCTCATGGCATGATGATTACCTAAATAGTATGGTTGTCTTCCAATAAATGTGATTTGTTCTTTTTTGTACAACTATACTCACAATATCACACAATATCATTGTTTGTATCTTTGTTCTGAATGCATTGATTCTTGTCATACTGAATGTCATTGGTTTGATATTGTTATTCTCTACATTATTTCTCACATATGTTGGTTGACCTTCATTTTCATGGCACTATGAATTGATATTATGCTGCCATTCACATTACAAGACACCACTAAGTTTGAAGAAAGGTCCTTCATGATCATAGTGCTATTTCCTTTCAAAAATGCTTTCCTTTGGTGGCTGTTCAACATAATGAATTAAACCTCATTTTTCATAAAGTATTTATTGCATTCTATGATCTTTTGTTGCCTTATATCCCTCTTAACTCAATTTACCATTTTCACAAGTCTACTCCTTGACATATGCACAGTTCACTGCTCTGAGGAGTCTTAACTTTGACATTTGACTATTGTGCATTTAGTGGTCTTTAAAAAATTTGAAAAATGCAGTCACCTTTGTGTATTTTCCACCGTCTTCTTAGAATATACTATCATCCTTTGGAAACTCTTAAAATGTGATAACAACCCTTTCTTGAATGTCAACTACCCTTGGAATGATTGTCCTAGTTTTCACAAAACCTATCTCTTTTGTTTGATGTCACTGTGCATGATTGCATTTTATATTTTGAGATTTAAATGACTTTCAAACCATATGCATATTCATCAAACAATGCTACTACAACAATAATGCAAATTGAACACTCCATGAATGGAATGCTTCTTGAAAATCCTTGTGGCTAGAAACATACCATCTATGCTCCTTGTGAATTTTTGATCATATATCACCAGTGCCAAACTCACTATCTCTTTCAAAGCACTTTGATGTTGGGATTGACATTCACAAATGCTACATCTAAAGTAATAAAATGAAAGAACATACCTTTTGAGATATAACTTGCAACTTATAACTAAACTTCCTCACTGCCCCTTGATGACTTGTCAGTTGAATTACAAATACTGTACTGATTCAAAGCTTGGTGACTGTGCCTTTGCAGTGACTATACATTGTGCAGGGACCATGATATTCACCTTTTGTCACATGAATGTCCCTTTAATGCAGCAAACTGCCCTCTCCCAATTCATGAATTTCTCTGGTGAGATGAACAATGAATGTAGATCTCACATTTAAATGCAAGAAAGTAATATGATACATGGCACCCATTTCTTATATGCACTTCAGTAGCATTGTCTTGATTATTTTTATTTTATCTATATTGCATTGCTCCTTGAGACAACAAATACATTGTGGCCTTAACCATGCATTTTCTTGCTCACCTTGTGCTACTCCATTTAGCTCATGATAGCTCCGAATAGGACTTGATAGCTCCTGTACCATGTATTGATGAATGCATAATTGAACTTGATGCATCTCCATAATTGAACTTGATGCATCCCTTTTCATATTATCACATAAATATTCTGTTTCTTGGGAAGAGACAAACTGCTTCATCTCTAAATGATTGGTGTCCTTGTCTTGTTTCCTTCAAAGCTTGTTCTTTGAAAATGATGGCAATGAAATCCAACACATATCATTATTAAAATGGAATTTGGATCCATTTAAGAAGATTGAAAGACATATCCAGCAGAGTACTACCCCTTTTTGGCATGGTGGCAGCCTATTGTTTGATTCATTATGAAAATATGAAGAGTTACTTTCTTGATAGTTCACACTATTTGTTGCATCTTTTGAATCTGATAATGAAAGTTGATCAATTGGTATGATTCCATATTGATTTAATGCATCAAGAATATGTTTATCATTGATTAGATCAAGTTTCTCAATTTCCTATCCCTCCTAAAACACAAGAGGGCAACATGCTAGGCTCAAACCTCATGGGAGCCACATTTTAATCCACATGCTATAATTAGCTAAATCAAAATAGTAACAAAGATTTGTCCTATATCTGCACAAGGAGAAAACATGTTAGATAAACAAAGCATATGATAGGTGTGTTTGATTACTTTTTTTGTTTTCCTAGACACCTATGGTATGTTGTCTATTTTAATGCTTATGTACATCAGATTATATGTTTATGGAGGTTTTCCACATATTCTAATTAGTGACCTTTCATTTCTCTAACAACACTCTATCTTCAGATATAGGGAACTTGGGAGCAACAAGTAGAGTGTCAAATAGAAGTAGGACAAGCGGGGAAGACTGAAGATGATGTAGGTCAAGGCCAATGGGATTCGTCATTTCAGGCAATGGCAGGTCCCTATTCATTTTATGTGCATTTCTTTTGTTTAATCTATAAATGTATAGTCTTTTCTTTATAAGCATTAGAATAGTCAGTCCCTCAGCTTGTGAGGGACACTATACACTTATGATCATCAATAAAGATTACATTTGCAATAAATGTTGACTCTCTTTCTTATTGTATGAAATTGCACAACTATAATAATGCAATCTTTTGATAATCTCTTTCATGCACATGGATGAAATTTAGTAGAAAGTGACATGTATCTTTTATTGTTTAAATGCAAACACAATCATAAGTCTACCTAATTTAGCAGGAAGAAAAATAAGGTAACAAGCACACTTTGCATGTGGTTGAGATGTAAAAGGCACTAAATGCATGTGGTTTAGATGTAAGAAGCATGAAATGCATGTGGTTGAGATGTTTTGGAGGGAAATCATTTGTGGTTAGAAAGTCAAATCAAAGGGAGTCAATGAAGGAATATTCCCTAGAATATGCTTTTGAGAGGATAAATGAGGTAATTAGTTAATTAAAAGAAACCATTTTCATGTGCAAGTGGGCTAGTTAATCAGGGATTGATTTAACTCTTGGGGAGTTAAAAGCTAGAGAATTTATTAATGAGGATTAGAAGGTGATTAAAGTTAATTAACTTAGAATTCAATTAACTTTGAGTGGGTTAGTGAATTTATTCAATATTTGATTTAAATCATTTGATTTATGTAATCAAATAAGAGGACTTTAGGGATTTAATTAAAGAAATTGATTTATTTAATTAAACATGATGGACATTAGTGAATTAATCTAATAAACCGCTTTATTTGATTACTAGAAGAATTTGATGATAATTGATCGGAATTAGATGCACAATGTTAGTTAGGATTATTTGCATGTCTACAATTTTTGCCTCTTTGAAGCAATGTACTTGTTGTGTTGGTTCAAAGAATAACCTTGTTGAGATCAAAGTTCAATTTTTTTTTTTTGGCTGCCCCAGACAAAAGTACACTAGTACATTGCCCCCTCGAGAGATCAGGTGAAAATTTCAATTTTAGGGTCGATCTCACAATAAAGAGGTTCAAGATGGATGTATGGGTGGTTAGACTAACAAATCTATATGATAATGATGATGCAAATGAGATAAATTAAGATGCTAAGAATAACAAATCTATATTATCCTAAACGTCTTAAATGATGATGCAATGTATGTGAGATGAATGATGTGTCCTATTATGATGATATGTATGAGTATGTAGGATGGGTATGCTGAAGTTTTATGAACGTAGGATGGATGCATGTCATGATAGCATGTTAGCATGAAAGAGGATAGAAGAATGAGAGGGATCAACCCTTGATTCCGAGAAGATGTTGAAGTCTAACAAGTCTATGAATTATTGAGACTTTATTAGATATGGTGATGAATGATGATGATGTATTGCTTATCTAGGGATTGGGAATGTAAAGAGAATTTTTTTCCTCCTCTAATGGTTTAATAACTAATCCCTTAGAGCTGTGACTTAGAGATTGGAAATCTGCACTAAGTAGCTATCTTACTCATAGAACAAAATTTTAGTGGCTATAGGAATAGACAATTGCTGAAACTGAAACTAACTACTGAACAAAAAATAACTTTTAAACTAAATGAGCGGAATCCTCACCAAGTGGGCCCCCTTGAGTGAGTCTCCCTTAAGCTAACTCAAATGCAGCAAATCAGAATATCATAAATTATCTCTTAAAAACATGATTACAACATCTTAGCAATATGATTGTATTACTAAAATTGGAAAATGCAAGTAGTACAATCTTAGAACATCCAACCTTATGAAAAGGGGTATCTGACCATTATTTATAGAGAGAAAAACTACTAACCAACCCTAAATAACGAGGCAGCCAAATCCATCAAAATAGGAGGATGCCAATTATTGAAAGCATAGAAAAAGATGGAGGAAGTTATGCATACGCCAAATTTGGTCAAAGCAAACTTGCCTAATGAGAATCGAGCACAACACACTCCCTATATTTTTTTAGCAAACAAATATGACCATTAAAAGTTAGTTACAATCTTTTATTCGAATTAGGAATTTCCCTCTATTGGAAATTTCCCTCTTTTGACCTCTTAATGATCATCTTCTTAACTTTCTTGGTAACCAACCAACTGGTAGGAGTTCCTTCCACTTTACAATCTTCATTGACATCGACATCTTAATGAAAACTTGCATAATGACATTAGCATACATAAACAATTGCATTTCAGAATTACCTCAAAGTAACATCCATTCAATCCACATGTAAAATTAGCATAGATAACTCACATAGCATGTTAATGTCATTAAAAGTCACAAGGATAAACTTATGCCCAAGGTTTATGGTTTTAAGGAAATAACAAGGAAAATGTCAACAACCAAGTGCCAAAGTATATGGTAACAACAACAAATATATAATAAACCCTATCAAAATTGAGCCATTAATTGGACTCATCATTCCCCCCAACCTAATGTTTTGCTAGTCCTCCAACAGAGGGAGCACTATTATTTTGCCAAGTCAATGCCTAAAGTCACCAACTACCAACTATCCCACATCGGTCTTTGTAGTGTCTAAATTGGGATCCCAGTAGAATCCTTGCTTGTTCTCCAATCCATTCCATCTTGCCCTTTCTGCAGCTAATTCATACTGATGAAACTTGTAATCTGGCATAGACCACAAAAGTGTAGGTGGCTGAAATGTTAATGGAAGCCAATACTACTGCCTCATCCTTCCAATATGTATGTATCTGTCAACTTGTTTGCATGCTACAACATAATTTTGCAAAGAGTGGGGCTCAACTTGTTTCAACTCATTTGGAAAACTATTCCACCTCTATGATAAGTACCCCATTACCAATTTCCCTATAGTTTCAGCTACCTTTTCATATTCCTTGTAGGATTCTTCCCTAATAGGCATGATCTTATTGTTGTAGCTTGGGCGATAAAGAATTCTATGCCATGTTTCGTAAATGTCTGCAGGGTTACTAGATTCAGCCCTGATAGGCAAGGAAGTATGAAATTCTCTTTCCCTATAAGTCCTAAACGGTTGCCCCTAGCTAATTTCATTATGAATCTAGGACTTAAATTCCCTTAAATGGAGATCTCCAATATACAGTAAGGGATTCCAATCATGATCATTAGTCACAACATAATTATGTAGGTATAGTTCACACAACAAATTTTTAACTTCAAGAGGGGGAAATTGATAGGCCTGGAAAAATTCATGAGTGTTAAGAGAAGGGCTCAAACTTGAAATAATCCTTGAAAGTTGAAAGAAAAGATTTCACTCCTTCAGATGTAGGGCATACACTCTAGGAGGAGTTTTTCATGCTAGCATTCGAGGTACTAAAGCTACCACATTATCCACCATTTCTTTCAAGGAAACAATTTCTACATTCTTTTCTTCAATTTCTATAATTTTCTTTTTAATCTCATCATGTAGCTTGCATTTTTCCTTTTTCCATTCCTCCTCTTTTCTTTGCATCTCACTCGATAGGTTTAGAGCTACAAGATTCCATGAAAAAGCAGGGGGTTTATGTGTTCCTATAAAAATATTTCTTTGCACCGATTCTTGCTATTCAAATAACACTAGTTTCAGTGATTTTGGTTGTTCATCCTGCTCTAGTTGCAGGGGTTTTTGATCCTCATCTTGCTCTTGATTCTCAACTTGTTCTGCAATAGTAGCAACCTTTGCTAATCTTATGTTTGCTTGTTCTTCAAAAATATATTTTTTTTCAACATTTACTTGCCCCATTGAGGCTTCTGTCTCTTTCCTAGATCTTTTTCTAAGCCTAGGGATTCTCTTTGGAGGTATATCAATAGATAGCCTAGTTGGCTTTGATTTCTTAGGAATTTTATGTTTTTCTTTGGCTACAGGAGGAATAGTGTCATCAACCTTCCATTTTCTAGGGCGTGGTGTTGCTTTTTCTACTGTTTGCTTCTTGGCCTTCCCCTTTCTCATCTTTTCCTCTCTCATTTGTGCCCCCTCTCTCCTAAGGGAAACCCTAGTTCGAATTAGGTTTTTGGGAAGAGAATTAACATCAAGATCTAAGGATGAACTTTCCTCATCTAAATATTCTGACTCAGAAGAACCAATTTCTATAGCTTGTTTGACTGTAGGAAGGTTTATGTTAAGGTTTGCACTAGAGGTTGAAGCTTTAGGAGTGGTTTCAACAATCCTCTCTCCCCTACTAACCCTACGAGGTTGATGCTGACCTCTAGGACGTACATTTTTTGGTTTAAACTGATCAATGTTTACAAATTCCTCCCATGCCATATCAGACACCTCTTGCAAAAAAATTTCTACTAATAATTTTATCAAACAATGGTGAGAGACAAAATTATCTCTACCCTTTTGCGTTTCAACCACCATGATTGTAAGGAGGTGATATAGCACATTGGGCACGTTCATTCTTCTTCCATGCCTCATATGGTTCAGGAGCTTAAAATGCACAGAGTGGAGGCATGACTGTTGGCCCTCACAAGTAATATACTTGAAAATATGGATGACTACTTGTTTTGATGGCTCTGGCAGAGAAGTTCTCTTCATACCTTGCTTATCTACAACCAATGGAGGGTCATTGGGTTCAGTAAATTAAGCCCTAGCTGACCTTGCATCTCTGGTAGCAGGGTATGGCTCTCCATCGATAGGTAAACCTGCTACCTCTGCAATTCTCTCCTCATTAGCGATCACTTCTAACCCTTTTACCATTGTCTTTCCCTCAGAGAGTGTGCAAATTCTAGCACAATGTTCTCATTGTAGCTGTCAAGTTTCAGGAAATAATCCAACCATCCACAATTCCTGAACTCAGCCAAAGAAAGTGTATCTTGCATTACCACATCATGAACCATGGATTCATTCCTAATTAGCTGGCCTCCCATTATTTCAGCTACCTGTAATCAAACAAGCAATTCTGCAAAATTCCCTTTCCTACAATCTTTCTTTGAAAAACCAATTTCTTCCTACAACTCTTCTGAAGTCCTAATGCCAATGCCATATGCAATTTACCTTTTTGGTGACTTAATATTATGACTAAGGCAATAAGGAATCATAAATGAAGGGTGTCATCAAGAAAAATGGTGGTGGTTCAGTGTCCTTTCACACATGCAAGCCATCATTTCAACATTTCATTCAAATTGACTTATTTCAAATTTGTTGACATGGATGACACATGGAATTGTGAGTTGAAACTCCCACCAACCTAAATTAGAGCATGTATTTGTGCAGGTTGGGTGGTAACTATGATGTGACAGGGCGGGGTACAATTATATGCTATGTGAAATATCCACATTAATTTACAGTAATTCAATAAATGCACTAAAGCTAATAAAGATATAATAGATTTTCATGCACGTACCTGGAAATGTGGAGTATCCTTTGCAAGGATTGTGGAGAAAGTTTTGATTACCTTTTAAAGTACAATTGATCAATTAATGCGGTGGTGATGGAATGAAATGATGGTGAAGTGAAGTGATGGTGGAGTTATGGAAGAGAGAGAAGATGGAGATGGATGGGCAGATAAATTTATTGGTGAAGAAGTGGATTCCCACAAAATTGGAAATCTTTATTATGAAGTGATTGCATGTGTACCTGGATTAGTCAGAAGGAGGGACACTAGGTTTGCTTCCTTTGGCTACAGGAAGTTCAGAGGTTTGGTGTTGAATAAATTGTTGCATGAATTCTTCGTTAGAAGATGGTTTATGATACAACCTTAAACAATGACTGTTGACCAATAGTTTGAATCTGATAGGGTTAATGGTTGTGAGTTGTACAACACCATTGGGGAAGACTTCTGTATCTTCATACAGTCCCAACCACCTTTTCTATAGTTTTCCTGCATTATCTTGATACCTGGAGTCATAAAGGAGTGCCTAGTCACTTGGATGAAACTTCTTTTTCTTTATGTATCTATCATGCCATTTGACCCTCTAATTTTTCACTACCTCAGTATGATGCAAGTTTATCTTTCTCATCTCATCCAAAGCATTCAACTACATGACTGTGTACTTTTGTGCCTTGGATATGTCTATCCCAAGATCCAATGCAGTCCTAAGATTTTTATGCTCAAACTCAATAGACATCATAGCTTTCTTCCCATATAGTAATTCAAAAGGAGTGAAACCTGTGGTTGTCTTCCAAGTGGTCCTATAAGCCCAAACAACTTTGCGCAATCTATTTTCCCAATCTTTCCTATGAATAGCCATTTTTTTGGTCAGAATTGCCTCAATTTCCCTATTGGTCACCTCAGACTGGCCATTGGCATGAGGGTGATAAGGGGTAGATTTATTTTGCCTCACATTATATTCATTGACTAGTGTTGTGACAAGGGTTGATGTAAAATAAGCCCCTTGTTCAATCACTATCTCCCTTGGGACCCCATAACGAGTGAAGATTTCCTCATAAAGAAATTCTGCAACCTTATTATCTCTAGTATGTTTTGTAGCTTTAACTTCAACCCACTTGGTCACATAGTCAATGAAAACCAAGATGTAGGATTTTCCATTTGATGGAGGATCAATGGGACCTACCAAATCAAGTCCCCATTTATCAAATGGAGTGATGACTACCTAGGGGTAAAGAGGCATATCATCAGATTTAGTTGGACAACCCATCCTCTGACATCTATCACACTTCCTAATATACTTTCCTACATCCTTATGAATTGTGGGCTAGTAGTATTTTGTGTTAAGAATCTTCATCGCTGTCCTCTTGGGTGCAAAATTCCCTCCAAAGGGTTGATTCTGACATGCATGTAGTCTATCATATGTTTCATCTTCCCTTACACATCTCCTCATGACATGATTTGGTCCAGTGTAGAATAAACATCCTACAATCCATGAGAAATGAAAGGTTTTCTCAATGAGTACCCTTCTCTCTTTTGGAGAGAAATGAGGAGGAACTCTCCCTGTAACTAAATAATTGGCTATATCAGCATACCAAGGTGTATGCACACTAATGGAAAATAAATGTTCATCAGGGAAAGAGTCATCAATGAATTTAGTATCTTTTGATGTAGTTAATCTAGAGAGGAAATATGCTACAACATTTTCCTTTCCTAGTTTGTCAACAATGGTGATGTCAAATTCTTGCATCAACAACAACCACCTTGCTAGCCTACCTAAAATCAAGGGCTTATTCATGAGGTATCTTATGGCTGCATGGTCTATATGAACAAAGATCTAATATCCTGTTATGTAGTGCCCAAATTTGTTAAGGGCATAGATGACTGCTAACATCTCCTTCTTTGTCACTGTGAAATTGAACTCAACCCCTTGGAGGTTTTTGCTGACAAAATAGATTGCATTCTCAATTATGCCTTCTTTCTATCCTAAGACAACTCCTATATTATAATATGATGCATCTGTATGAATATGAAATGGAAGCTCCCAATTAGGGCCTTTGAGTACAAGAGCATGGGTTAAAGTTGCTTTCAAATTAGAGAATGCTTTGTCATAGTTCTATGTCCACTGGAATTCAACATCTTTAGTTAAAATATTGTATAGTGGTGCTACCATTTTATTGAAATATTTGATGAAATGCCTATAGTATCTTGCATGTCGCAAGAAACTTCTAACATCTTTTTGCTTTGCAGAAATAGACAAATTGGTGATCACTTCAATCTTGGCTGGGTCTACTTGAATTAATTTTTGAGAGATGTAGTGGCCAAGGACTACTCCTTCTTGCATCATCATGAAGCATTTATCACTATTTAAGGATAGATTATGTTCTTCACATCTTTGTAAAACTTTCCTTAGATTTTCCAATGCTTCTACAAAATCAGCACCATAGGTAGTGAAATCATCCATATAGATCTCCATACAATCATGGGAGATATATGAAAATATACTAATGGATGCTCTTTGGAAAGTTGTAGGTGCATTACACAAACCCCAAATGGAAGGACTGAGTAGGCATAATTCCCCTATGGATAGGTAAAGGTGGTCTTCTCTTGATCCTCAGGTGCAATTTGTATTTGATTATAATCACTGAATCCATCTAGAAAATAAAAATATTGCTTACCTACAAGTGAATCCAACACTTGGTCTATGAAAGGAAGGGGAAAATGATCATTTTTGGTGGAAAATTTTAGTTCTATGTAGTCAACACAATCTCTCCATTTACCTCCCTTTTTAGGAACAATCACTAATGAAGACACCCACTAGCTATCTGAGATAGGGTAGATAAATCCCGCATCCAATAATTTCTGTAATTCCCCTTTTACAATCTCCCTCAATGCAGGGTTGATTCTCCTTTGTGGCTACCTTACTGGTGTGTAGTAATCTCCGATATATATCCTATGAGTACAAAGCTTGGGATCCAATCCTTTTATGTCATGGTAGTTCCATGCAAATGCATGTTGGTGGGTCTTCAACAGGTTTTTAGGGACAACTGCTACTCTTGACTCAACTTGCTATTAATATTCAGGTGTTTCCCTTCTGACACTTGCACTTGTGTGGTTAACTCAATCATATCTATTTCACTAACACTTGGCATTTTTAGTTCATGTGGTAGCAATGTATTAAGCATATCAGTTGTTGTAGGAAGTTCAGTTGTAGGAAGAGCGGGCATAAGTGTCTTTACTAGACTTGTAGAACCAGATTCATGAGTGGATGACTCTTCATGCACCTCTGAATTATGTGGGGCAACACTTCACCTTCTTCATGAAGCATGAATGGACTTCTTCCTATCATCATGAGTTGTGCCACTGAATTGAATTCCTCGGCCTCTTCTCCAACATGTGGCCATATTTGGTTTTCCATATCATGGGATGGTTGAGCAGGAGGGTAGAGAACAATATTTTTGGTGCTTTTCCCATTAGAAATAGTCATGTATCTTGACCGACATCCAATGTAAGCATTTGTTGTGGCTAGCCATGGCCTTCCCAGAATAATGGGATACCCTCCTAGTGTAGATTTAGGAATAAGAATCATAAAATCTGCTAGGTACTCCCAAGAGTCTAGAGTTACCACAAGGTCTTCTACTATACCATATGGTTTGACAGTGGAACTATCAACAAGTTGCAAGATAGTAGGAGTAGGTATCATGTTTGCAACATTTAGTTGCTACAGGATATCCTTAGTCATCACATTTATTACTGCTCCCAAATTAATTAGAACATTCTTTATTTGGATTCCATTTATAACAACTCCAACCACATGACTACCTGGGTTAGTGTACTTAGGAATAGTAAATTTTCCAAGTATGATATCTGCCAATTGTCCCACCACATGAATTGTAGTGGGGTCTTTCTTTTTCCTCCCTGGATTTTTGAGGCATGCTTCCATGATTGCTTTTCCATATATGGGGACATCTTTTATGGCCTAAAACAAAGGTATCTTAACACATATGTGTTTTAGCTGACCCAAAATTTCAAAGGTTGTTTCCTCCTCTTCCTTTTGTTTAACAACTTCTAACCTTTGAGGAAATGGTGGATCTTGATCAGTTTGCTGAACTGGTTTAGGATTTTTAGGCACACTTGGATGAATGGGGACATTCTAATGCTCCTCTTCTTCTACAAGAAGCTTGGTGATGATAGGAGTGGAAGGAGCTAGAAAAGTGGTTCCTGAACAAAGATGGATGCCACTCACACTCACAACATATGCATGGAATTGATTAGGATCTACAGAGTAGACTGGGTACTGCTATGGTTTGTTATTTAGGTTAGGTGTGGGCTGAGCTGGTAATTGAGTAGGTCTAGGTGTGCTTGAACTTGAGCTAGTAGGAGGAGGAATTATAGTATGTTGCTGAGGCTATGAAGGTGGCTACATGTAACTAGTTTTCTAATTTGGCCATTGATGTCATCCCCTCCATTGGGACGTTTGCTACCAGTTTCCTGGGGGTGGCTGCTAATTCCCTTGGAACTGCTGCCAATTCCCTTGAGATTGTTGCCACTGGGGTGGAGAGTTTTGGTGATTGGGATAGGTATTTAGAGGGTTTTTCCAAGGCTAAGGTGGATATTCTCCATAGTTGGATGGGTATGGGGGTTTCCATTGATTACTAGATGCATAAGAATTAAAATAAGGCCCAACAAAAGATAGCAGATCTGGTGGCATACCTTGTCTTGGGGCCCATGGTCTCCTTTGTGCAATATAGTAGACTTGATCATCATCTCCCTGGATTGGCTTGAACTCAGGTGGTATCTTCTTGCTATCAATGTTAGCTACCATTTTGCATTTGTAGTCCTTTTTTTTGTAATGAGGGAAAAATTCTGCCAACATTGCCTCTGCCTCCTCATGTTTCTTCTTTGCTTGAAGTGTATCTAGCTAAGTGGTTAGATTGTTTATGATGTCTTGCTTGAAATATTACAACAAGTGAGTAATCTCCATCCTTGAAATTCCATTGGCAGATGATTTACCTATAGAGGATTGGTAACCTCTTCCTTTCTTTGAAGCTACCCTGGAATAGTTTTGACATATCTTCTTAATATCATTCCAAGGAACTTGGGTGATATCTCCTCCTCCCATTAGGTTCAAAGCATCAATGCAGCTTTCATTGATCCCTCTAAGGAAGAGCAACTTTTGAGACTCTTCATTGATTTTATGATGTGGGGATTTCTACAGGAAAAACAAAAACCTTGAAATGTAGTCCTCCAAACTCTCATCTTCCTTCTGCCGCATCCTAAAGATGTCATCTCCTCTCATATCATTTCCCCTACAATATTCTTTCTATTTCTCAAGAAAATTTGTTTTCATATCATCCCAAGTATCTATAGTATTCCTACCTAAGCTCATAAACCATCTTAAAGCAACTTCTTTCAAGGTAGTAGGAAACAACTTAAGCCTATGAGCATCAGTGGTATAGTCATAGCTTATGTAGAGGATTCCAAACTCAAATAGGAAAGTGTCAAGGTCTTCAGTGACAAGCCCATAGAACTTAGGAAGGACTAAAGTAGGGATATTTTTGAGGTTATCAACTTCATTCTGATGAGTGATGGGGAATGGAAATGATGTTTGGTTAGGTCTATTTCTATTTGCATTAGCCATGCCTGCTTGATAGAGTTCCAAAGCAAGTGAATTTTCAATCAGATTTTGGTCTTCGGAGGAAGTGTCAGAACTGGTCAAACTGGGAAATGCATCAGCAAAAGGATGTGCCTCTTCTTCTTCTTTGTCTCTTGGCAGATTTTGAAGCTCAACTAGCTAAAAGGGATTAGGGTCATTAGGAAGGAATCTACCATAAGCATCTCTTCGAGTATCAACCAACTCACACAAAGAATTGGTGAAAGAATAATAGGTCATTACTTTCCTAAATGAAGGGTGTGCTAAGAACAAACTTTAGAAATACTACAACAAGAAAGAAACTATCAATGACTCCAAAGAACTTCCTAGTTTGACACCATCCCTGACAATGATGCCAAAAATGTTGGCCTCCTCTTTTGGTTTAATAACTAAGCCCTTAGATCTATGACTTAGAGATTGTACATTTTCACTAAGCAACTATCTTACTCATCATGAAGGTGCATTTCATTTGTAACCTAGGGACACAAACTTGAAATGGGTTAGCACTGTATGTGCACTAGGACTCTACTGTAGTCATCCATAAACTAGAAAAAAAACAATACTGGAAATGAAATGTTGTAAAGAAATCAACTTAAGCTCTGAGCATACATCAACAACCACACTAAGCATCAAGAACTAGACTAAAAATGAAAGAAATGGAAATCTTAACAAATAGACATGAAACTACTCTGTCTATCTTGGCTACAAGAATAGTCACATAATAGAATTTTAGTGGCTGTAGGAACAAACAATTGTTGAAATTGAAACTAACTGCTAAACATAAAATAACTTTTAAACTAAATGAGTGGAATCCTCACCAAGTGGGCCCCCTTGAGTGAGTCTCCCTTAAGCTAACTCAAATACAACAACTCAAAATATCATATTATTTCTTGAAAAAATGATTACAACATCTCAACAATATGATTGTATTACTAAAACTAGAAAATGCAAGTACAATCTCATAACATCTAACCTTATGAAAAGGGGTATCTAACCATTATTTATAGAGAGAAAAACTACTAACCAACCCTAACTACCTAGGCAGTTGAATCCATCAAAATAGGAGGATGCCACTTATTGAAGGCATAGAAATAGATGGAGGAAGTTATGCATGCGCCAAATTTGGTCAAAGTAGACTTGCTTAACGAGAATCTAGCACAACACACTCCCTAGATTTTCTCAACAAACAAATATGAACTGTAGACACTTAAAAATGACCTAGGACTGCAAGCTCTATTTTTACCACTTTGGTCCTCACATAATTGTGACATTTAATTATGTCCTTGGTCCACATTCGACTATTGATTAAATAATTCATAATTATTTAATTAATTCATGTCCTTTATTCTTCATGATTATTAAATAAATAAATTTTATTTATTTATTAAATACGTCATTAATTGTCTAAGTCTTCCCCAAATTAAATAAATTTCTTAATTTATTTAATTACCTTTCTTCATTTATTTCTTCCTGATTATTAAATGAATAAATTTTATTTATTTATTTAATGTGTCACTAATTCTCATAATTAAATGAATTTGTTAATTTATTTAATTAATTAATCATATCTTCTAAATTAAATAATTATCTTTAATTATTTAATTGTTAAAATTAACACTTCCCTCATTTTAAATAAATGAAATTATTTAAAATGATATCACATTCTTAACTGACAGTTCATTTTAGTAAATAATCTGAAAATCGATTATTTATTATCTCACAAAATCCATATTTTGAATTAATTTAATTCAAAATGGTAACTTTCTTCCAAAAATCAAGTAATTGGGCAGATTCTTGATTTTGCAAATCCGATCTTCAGTTCAACTCTTATCTTCTTGATTTTTCGAATCTCACAAATCAAGCAGTCTTTATCTTCTTGATTTTGAAAAATCTTTATTTTTCTAATTAATTATCTCATTTATTCTCCATCACTGATTTGATTTTCTCAGATGAGATCTTGACCACTCGTTTAAGGATTTTTCCCTAACCTTAGTTAGGGATTATCAAATTAAATCTTGTCCCTTGATTTTGGGTCTCTGTCCAAAGTCGATCTCGTCCGTCCATTCAAAATTGCATTTTCTATAAAATGCTATTTTGCTCACATTTTTAGATTACACACACAAATTTTGTTATTCTAACACATAAAAACTTAGAGTTATTTGGCATTTTAGAGTCATAATTCTCATAGGCATAGGCATAAGCATAGGCTTTATTTAAATCCTTCAAAGCTTGTGTAGGACCTAGGCTTTATTTTCAGATTGCTCGCACGTTGAATATGAGGGAAACACATCAACCAACAAGTTAGAAGGTGCTACGAAGATGAATAATGGAGGCTTCAACGATTAACTGGTATAATCATTTCATCTATATTTGCTTTCATTGTACTTTGTAGTTCTTTGGGTTTATATGCATTGTTGATTTTAATCCGCTAACATACATGAAATTTACCCTTAGATACACGAACATTAAAAGGTAGTTACAATCTCTTATTCAAATTAGGAATTTCCCTTCATTGGAAATTTTCCCTCTTTTGACCTCTTAATGATCATTTTCTTAACTTTCTTGGCAACCGACTAGCTGGCAGGAGTTCCTTCCACTTTGTAATCTTCATTGACATCAACATCTTAATGAAAACCTGCATAATGACATTAGCACACACAAACAATTTCATATCTAAAATTTACCTCAAAGTAACATCCATTCAATCCACATGTAAAATTAGCATAGATAACTCACATAGCATGTTAATGTCATTAAAAGTCACAAGGATAAACTTATGCCCAAGGTTTATGGTTTTAAGGAAATAACAAGGAAAATGTCAACAACCAAGTGCCAAAGTCTATGGTAACAACAAAAAAAATATAATAAACCCTATCAAAATTGAGCCATTAATTGGACTCATCAAGCATAACTTTCCTTATGTTTGATAACACACATAGATATGATGCATCAAGGTACAAACAACTAGGATGGCGTTGTAGCTAGTGAGATGGACTTTGACTCGACAAATAGATAGGAGTATTCTTGTTCACACCTGACATACAAAATCTTGTTAGAATGTAGCTTGGGTATTTCAAACATCTCGGACCAAAACACATAAAGGAAAAACCTCCCAATGTAATAGTCAACAAGGTATCCAAAACATCCTCCCTACAAACCGAGCAAAATTAGTATGACCAAGGTTATATTACAAGAATATCCAACAAGCATGACAAACAAAATATAATGATCAATGCCCCATTCCTTTGTCTCTAAATCATTTTGATTAGACATTATCAAGAGGTCATTAGAATGAGCGCAATAAGATAAATCAAAAGAAAAGATCAAGTACACAAACAAGTCAATGTTCTTCATACCTCTAGTCGAAGGGATGTTTTTTGCTTAGGATAAGTATTCAAAGTGATTGCCAAAAGATAATTCCCATTGTAGGAAGGATGCATCCTAGGACATGTTAGTGGATGGTGGAAAGTTGATAGGTTGTTTGAAAAGTCCGTTGATATAAGGTTCGATTGACATGTTTGAGAATGATCAAGAGTTTTATTTTGCATTTATAAGTTTGTTGTTTCAATTTTGATTTTGTATTTGAAGTTTGCTTTTGCTAATTGTTGTGGTTGTTTCTGTTTGTATTGTGAAAGGATGAAGGTGACGATTGATTTATCATGGATGATTGATTATTGTGGGTGAAGCGAAATGAGATGGATGGATTTTTCAAATATTTGGATGTTTTTGATGTTTTTGAAATGTTATGAGGTTGTTTTTTGGATTTTTGGGTTATTTAAATGTTTTTAATGTTTTTTTTTGTCTCAAGGGTTCATCAACAATGGCCTTGCCTACATTTAAGGTTAGAGATGATGTAGTTTAGATGATGACTCAATACTCTGTTTTGGGAAGGATAAATAACCTTGTCCTTTCAAGCAATAAGCTTGGTGGCACCAGTCCAAGTGAAATTTGTGGTGGATTCAAGAAAATAGCTTTTCCTGACTCTGTGTATTTACAACATTATGGGGTGTTAGATCTTTCATGGAATGCTTTGGTTGGTAGTATTCCTGAACAAATTGGAGATTGCATTGCAATGGTTAAGTTATCTTTATAGGGAAACTTGCTTACCGCTCATGTTCCTTAGCAACTTTTTCTTCTTTGGAAATATTACTCTACTGGATGTCTTTCAATCTTCTTAGTGCACCCATTTTACCTGAGTTTGCAAGACTTCAAAACCTTTAGGGCCTCAGTTTTTCTAATAACCAGTTCACTGGTAGCATTCCAATAGAGTTGGGAAATATTTTAGGTCTTGTGAAGCTCAAACCAGTTGCAAATTTACTGAAAACCAAGGTAAGGTTGATTGGTCCGATTGATGGATTGATCATGATAACATTGTTGAGGATACACAACAATGCAAGGATAGTGTTAAGCAACATGAGGATTGGGAAGAATATCCCAAGATGATGATGGTTTGATTGATCAAGATTTTGAAGTTTGGTTTGGAACAAAATCTATTTTGAAAGATTTGATGTGATGTTGAAGCACACGTTAGATGAAACTGATATTGATTATTTGGATTGATGTTTGATAAAAGATAATGCTTGATAAATAACATCTTGTCAAAATATGCCATGGGCTAATAATTTGGATTTTTGGCTCACAAATGCTTTGACCAATTTGATTTCATGTTTACCAATGTTCAGATCACCACATAAGTTGGAAGATATATGTAGTGCCCCTCCATGATTCACCCTTTCATGATGTTTGATAAATGTGGTTTTGGGTTATATTGTGATTGTAATTTTAAGTAGATTATCTTATGATACATTAAGATAGTATTTTGATAATCAAATAGAAATAGATTTAATGATAAATTTAAAATTGGAAATAAATAAAGAAAGTTGCTGAGCTTATATATATATATAATAAGGAAAAAAGGGATATTATATATATATATATATATATGTATGTATGTATGTAAATAAAGACTTAGTATGAGCTAAAAAGTCATTATTAAGTCATATGAATAAATTTCAGTTAAGAATTAAAGAATCATAGTGGAATTTAGCATGTCAAAAGAAGATGAAAGAGTGTTCTATTATGAGTAACGGTTGCAATAAATGTTTAAGGAATCTCATGTAACTATTTTTGTAAAATAGATAATGCATTTAATTAGGAACGTAATGAAAAATTTCTCTACTCCGCTCTTAAAATCATAATGGAGAAAATGCAATGGTTGCATGAAGTGGAATGGTCACATCCACTCCACATATATGAAGTATCCCAATAAGTAAATGGGGGATGTCACCTCAAGGATATGGGTAGTTAGTGCTTATTTCCTTAGTAGCATTTTCAATTTAGAAATGTTGAGGCATCTCAGTTCTTCCATAGTGGGAAGCTTGTTGAGTCTGCGGTGCATCATTTGTTTCTTGCTTGGTTTCTCGACCCATTGAATGCATACTTAAGCACCATATCTTGCGTATTTAGAGAAACTAGAATCTACGAAAGGAGAGTATATCTAGTGGGAAGCAAGGAAGAGTAAGATTGTTGAAGGAAGACCTTGAGAGGACCCAATGTGATTCATGCTTTACATTGACAGAGGCTAGACCCGTGTGCTCTTCGCTAGGTAGGTGCATTATCTCTGTATCTTTAAGATGTTTTGTGAAGCATCTACATATTTTATTCTCTTCTCTAAGGTTTGATTTAATTTCATTAGGTTTCATGGCTTGCTCATCCAAATCTTTATTCATAAAAATCTTTTTCCACGATCCTCCAACAATCGATATGGGATCAGTCTATGTCTTTGAAAACTTGCATGCATGTCTATTAGACAAAACCTTCCCCTATCAAAACACTTGAATGATGTCCTTTCCCTAATCCCAAGCTCTCATTTTGGCTTGGGTTGATAAGATGTTGGTATAGGTTGTGAAGTTCGATCATATACTCGATTGGAATTTTATGCCCTAATGTGCCATTCTTAGCTTTTGTGGAACCAAACCGTGTCTAAACATGCCTATCTTAGTGCACTCTCTCAGCCTTGATGTTCTTATTGTTATGCACTATCATTCAACTTTGAGAACAAGGTATTAGATAGGTTTTCACCCCTTGAGATTAGAATTTAGTAGGCGGCCATAAAATAAGTTTGTCGACCATCAAGCATGGTTGCACTATCCATCCGTACCATCAGATCCTTGTTAGATTATAGACCTCAAGTATGACATGAACCTGATTCTGAGTTCATTAGGTTGTTGCCATATGTTTTCACCAATCATAAAAGTGTGAATCTTCTCAAGAACCCCTTCAAATCCTTAAGCTCTATGAGTTGATACCCTAGGATATCATAGGTCATGGCAAACCACTTAATCTTTAGTTGCATTTACAATTCGCTTGAGATATTTTATACAGATGGCTAAGGTGAGGTTTTCATCAATTAGATTCATTTCATTTAGATTCATATCACCTTGACTCTTACATCCTTATGCTCAATGGATGCATACACCTTGTTCCATAGCTCTCATTAGGGGTATGGACAAAGATGATATTGGGAAAGATTGTAGATTTTTCTACTACCATTCTTATTTACCTGAAATTTTCTTGAGCCTTTTCTATGTTCTACTTTGCATGCATGAATACCAATATTCTTTCAAACTCATTACCCTTTTTGAATTCATTGAAATTACGTGTGGATGCTTTAGCACAAAACTTAAAGAGAGCCTCATGTAATTGAGAATAAAGTCCATCTTGTCCTCATTGCAAAGGAATGCTAATTTATTTATTTCAAATTATAATACCATCGATTTTTTAATATTATTTTGTGACATTTATTTCAAAAACAAACAAAGAGAATTTAACCTAACCTTCAAATCAAGATCTCATCAATCCATTGTTGGAGGAATATATTCACATCTTAAGCAAGTACCGAATCATACCAATTTGGTCAAATTCATAAGATATGCCTCAAAAAAATTGGGTATGTTATCTCCTTGGTTTTAGCTTTTAATGAATAAAATAGAGATTTCTTGTACCTCAAGAAACATCTGCAAGTTTATACAAGCAATGTATGTGTGTGGGATAAATGCATAGACCTAGGATTGGGAAATACACATTTTGCTTCCTCTGGAATGGCCCAAAGGGAATGTTTGAATTCTTTGAAATTGAATGAATGATGTGTTTTTTTTGCCTCGAAATGAATACATACATATATATATATATATATAAACATAAACATACCATAAATCTTGTTCTTTTAAAGTATTTAAGTTAAAACCTAGTATGATTGAATAATATGATTGATATTATTTAAGTTAGGAGTAAATATTTAGAATGTTATGAGATGGCCATAATGACGTTATTAAAACACATTTATGAAGGATGCTATTAATATATTATGAAGTTTTGTAAGTTAGAAATGATGCTTTTTATTAAGGATATAAATTAGTAAAGAAATAACAAGGTTGTTAAGAATGGGAGAATTAGGAAGGTATTACATTAATTGGGAAGTAATGATGAGTGATGATATCTAGTTAAGATAAATAATATAATTATATACAAGAATGCAATATATATATATTTATGTAGGTATATATGCTTAAAATAGTGAATATAACAAATTGAAATTAAATGTAGTTAATATTAATATTTAGACTAGGCTTATTCGAGTATTAAAAAAATACAATTGAAATCCTCCTCTCTTTCTATTTTGAAACTTGATTATGAGAAATATATTTTTGACAACTAGATAGAGAAGTATGAACAAATGACACAACTTGTCTTAATGGGAGGTATTTGGTAGTTATTTAATAATTGATTGAAAATAATATCTATAGTTAGTTGAATAGTTAACAAAGAATTTTATTGAAGCTAGATTTAATGGAGAACTTTTATTAGGAATTGGTTTACAAGTAGATAGATTAAGAAATATGGGAATATTCTAAGTGTATAGATTTGTTAGTTGAATTAATTATTAGAATGTCTTTTAATGGAATTGAAATGAATATGGTATAGATTAATTAGACAATTGTTGTCGCAAGAGTTGTTTTTAAATATAATTGTTATAGTGAATAATCTATTTATGGAGTTTAGTCGTTAAGATAAAGGAGTGATTATAATGCTTAAATTAAGGGATGTCTTCTTGGATTTAAATGTGATGATTGATTGAATGGGTAATACGTCTTGTTAAGTGAATTTGGTGCCTAAGTTAATAAGTGTCATGATATGTGGTAATGATGTCCTAAATGGAGTCTTTCATGGTTGCAATGTTGATTGATTCCTTGCAATGAAGCTTGATGTTTGATTAGTGAAATCAATGTGATTTTGAGTTATTGATTTTTATGGGAATCATTTGTGCAAAGTTGTTGTGGTAGACTTCCAGAGGCTAGGAGGGAATATTTTGGTATATAAGGATTCTTTTGTTGGCTTCACCTTGGATGAAAGTTTGGCAATGTTTTATGTGGGATTTTTCCAATGATGGTTTTACTTGGAAGTGGATGGTAATGTGTGGGTTATGTGCTTTGTGCAATTGTAAACTCTAAGGGTGTTTCCTTCTATCCTAGTATGGTTTCATTTGATCATGTTAAATGTGCAAGATGGTCAATTCCTTGCACTGTGTAGATTCTTGTGATTGTGATATGTGAGCAAGATGGTTAATTCCTTGCTCTGTGTTGGATTCATGTGATTTTGTCATGTATGCAAGATGGTAAATGCCTTGCTTAATTTGTAGGGTCTACTAGTTGCAAGTAGGGGGCGTGGATCTCAATGGGGGCTGACATCTAGTGAGAGACTATTAGGGTAATCCATTGGAGAGTTTCTTAATTCAGTGATAACCTGATTAATGAATTGGGGGGATGGGTAATTTTCACATAAAAAAGATAATTGGTAATGCCTCACCCATGCCTGTAGTTCTCATTTAGGCTAAGGATGCATTGAGAAGACCTATTTGGCAAGACCAACTTCCTTGTCCTCACGAAAGGAATGTTCATTCCACATGTGTCACCCTATGGGACCAACGTCTAGTGAAAGACTATCAGGGTAACCATAGATGGGTGCCGACGTCTACTGAGAGACTGTTAGGGTAACCCATGCCAGGATCATGTGATGACACTCTTCCTATTGCAGTCTAGCATTCCCTAGTTTTATGTTCTCCTTCTAATGTGGGTGTGCCTTTGGAAGTGAATACATTGTTGTAAGCCATGTAGGAGTTGTTCATGTTATGTGCTGTTGTTGTAGTGTTGTGTTGGAGTCATGTTAGCCTTCTGTCTTCTTGAATGTTGTTTGTAGTGGGACCTTATGTTATATCCTAGCATGGGGGGGTGGACCTTAGGGTTCCACATGGTTGGGAGGTTTGTGATTTTTCCTCCATTGGGTTTCCCTTGCTATTGCTCATGTGTGTGGAGGATGTACTTTGTGTAGCAGATTCCAATTCATGTACCAGTTTGAGAAGACAATCCCTAATGCTTTTGTATTGGACTTGTACATCAGTTGTATCATGTATTGTAATGTTGATGTAATCTTCCCAAAAGTATTGGGGAAGCCTTATTGTACACAGTGTAATGATGTAAAAATTATGATGTACCCTCTTGTAATGGAAGTTGTATATATTTGTTAGTTGTTTATAAAAGATCTTTAAGGTTATTTATATGTTGTCATGTGTTCATGTTTATAGTTGTGTTAGTAATTTAGTCATGGAACCTTAGAGGACTCTAGTTTAGCTTATATGTGATGTTGTATCATGCATTTCAATGTTATTTCTCTTTAAAAAAAAAGTTCCATTATTGTTGCATGTTTGTGTTGTCCTCTGGGGTTCTATGGCGGGGAATTACAATATAGATCAAGATTTATTCCCAAAGAAAGATGTAAATATCTTCCCCTAGTGTCTAGCAATGTATGGAATGTCATGGATGGATGCTTGGGTAGGTGTATGGATGGATGGATATGGATTATCTAGCGATAAGATAAGGTGTTCAAACAAAGGATGCTCATTTGGATAGTGCTTCATGGTTTAGATAATGTTGGGTAGGATAGGATCAATGATAATGACTCATGTCAAGATGTTTACCATAAGAAAGTGTAAAGTGTGCACCAAACTTTTTCAAGATCAAGATAATTTGGAAGATGGATGTAGATAGATGAAAATGGATTGGATAAATGGTGCATGGATGAATGGATTTATTATGGATAAGATGGATGGAATGTTGGATTTATTATGGATGAGATAAGATGCTTTTAGCTGAACTAGTACTCACAGATGCTCAATTCTACACATGACACCTATTTTCTAGGTTTTCATCATGGTACCTGCCCAAAGTGCCACCCATGCAGTTTTCACTAGAGGACAATTTTTTTATCTTTACTATTTTCATGATTTTTTTTAATTTTTTGATTTTTAAAAAAGATTTTAAGCTCATGTTGAACCACCTGGTGGTGTTGATGTAGATGATTTTTTCATAATGTTCCATCGATATCCTACTTGAAGAAGCTGCTTTTCCAAGATACGTACTACACTTGAATGCAAATTTTGAGAATCTTGATCTACTTTGTTGATATTAGAGTTAACTCTATCTTTACACACACATCGCAATATAATGCCTTTTGAATCCTTATGATGAAGGGTTGCTACAAATACATGGTCAATGTGAGAATTGGATATTGTGCGTGGAGGTGTGGATGGTGTTGTGTGTTTAGGAATAAGAGATGGATTGGTTGATAGTTTGGAACCTTTGACTCTACAAACTTGGGAATATGAGAAATGATGGGTGGTGTCCTGACAGAGTGGCGTACCTGTCCTGTTGTGGCAGACTTGTCCTGTTGTGGTGGACCTGTCTTGCAGTGGCGGACCTGTCCTGACAAAGTGGCGGACCTGTCCCCCGGTGGCAGACCTATCCCCCGGTGGTGAACTTGTCCTGCGGTGGCAGACCTATCCTACTCTGGCGGACCTGTCCTGATAGAGTGGTGGACCTGTCCCTACAGAGTGGCGAACCTGTCCTCCCGAAGGTGAAATTTCAAGTTTTTGTCAGTTGTATTTTGGTAAATTAGGCACATAGTTTAATTAAAGGGGTCAATAAACCTTATTTGGCGTGTTTGTGGAAGGCTATTTGACATATCCAATCCCCTTGCGCCATTTGGCGATCCTAGGTGACGAGAAATCGTAGCTTTCCAAGTCCTTTGAGTCACTCCTTTTTCATTTTCTTAGTGGGACCTACTTGGGGATTTCATCACCCCAAGGGACGATTCCAACCACGTGTACCGGTGGGGTATATAAAGGGGGAGAGCGAAAGCTGTACCTCAATCCAACCACATTGTAATTGGTGAAGTGTTAGGATGACGTGAAGAGTTGGTCTGAGCCTTTAGTATCTCGCTAAGGTTCCTGACTCACGCTTGTAATAGGTTGGTGTTCATAGTTTGGGCCTCATGTACCGGGTGTATATCGAGGACTCCTTAGCAACCATGTGCATCCTAGAGTAGAAGACTTTGTTGACCATACCCATTTCTACTAATCTTAGGGTTGTGCTATTTGAATTGTCTTTCTCGTGCAAAAACCAGTGATTATCAGCTTGGCCAAGTCTTTTATGATTTCTATATTTTGGGTCCTTTGCCTTACCCATCCATCGAAACATCAAGCTTAAAATTATCCTGTGGCAGATCTATCTTTATCTTGTGGCGGACCTATCCTTATCCTATGGCGGACCTGTCCTAATGCAGTGGTGGACCTATCCTTATGCAGTGGCGGACCTGTCCTAATGCAGTGGCGGACCTGTCCTAATGCTTTGGCAGACCTATCCTTGTTCTATGGTAGACCTGTCTTAATGCTGTGGTGGACCTGTCCTAATACTAGCCTATATGATCACTTGACATCCCTTGTCTCTCTGTTTTGAACATCGATACGACCATTCACCATCCTAAATGAACATTTGAACGTCCGTTCCAAGTCTCCATCCCTTTGTTCTAAGAGTCATTTATCCAGAACACTCTTTTGCTTGTTTCGAGATCCATTCATCTATCCTGAGACGCTCCCCATCCGTCCTAAATCCGCTTTCATCTTCGATCTCCGTTATTCCATATAAACCCCGTTGGAGTTGTCATCCAAGTTGACCTAGGTGTTCATCCCTAATCATAATCATTGTAACTGGCTTAGGATCGCTATCCGCCTTAAGTCAGTTATCCTTTCTGACCCAATCAATCCGCTTCTATCTCAAGTTGGATTCGATGTCATTATCATACATCCACCTTTCAATAAATACCTAGTGTTACCAAGGATCCTTCTTAAACTCAGTTGTGGATCTTGGTATTCATCATATTTATCATCAAATTAATCTTGATCATCAGATCAATCCAACCCCCACATCATAAAATCCAAAACCTAGACTAATCCAGTGTCATCAAATCAATCCACATCGATTTGACCGATCGTCATCAGCTAATCTCCCAACAAATCGAATCAATTTTTCATCATCTAGGTCTTTCTAATATCTTGATTCATCTCATCATCTTGCATGCCCGTTCAGACTCGGTCACAGGCAAAGAAGATGGCCGACCAACAAGCCCTGAATGCTCAATCAAACAACCCTCAAAATCCCACCAACACAGTCAACATCTCATCAGATCCTAACTATGGTGCTAACATCCCTCACGATCCCCACAATGGCACCTCATCACAATCCAATGTGGATGGTCAAAACACGTCACCACCTGGGGAGGAAAACATGGCTGATCAACCTGAGCTCACATTCGAGGAACACTTCAGCAACCCTATTAATGCACAAATGACAGAACGCCTTCTCAAAAGACATGGTGACAAAATCTTGGCTCACTTGATTGACAAAGGTGTCAAGCTTCTGTCAGGTGTCAACTTATCCAAGTATGGCACTTCCACATCTAATGTACCCCAAGGTTCACATGACATCCCCAGTAGCTCGTATGTCCCCAACGTTCCTTCCGTAGAAGGTTGGCATCAACTTGAATTCAACAACGCTATCCTATATCCCATTGGAAATCCCACACATCCCACCATCTTGGTCACAGGAACACCCCAAACCATTGATCCCAATGATCCTTTTTCCTATGGCATGCCGCAAAACATCCCACAACCGCAACCATTAATGCTACCGGAACCACTCCCCTCAAACCTGCCTCCTGTTAACACTGGGGGCAGCTCTTTCGCTACCTTGCCCCCACCTCTTGGGGCTACAAATCCTCCACCATCGTCATTTGTACCCCAACAACCATCCCAATCCAACATCCCTCCACCATTGTCATTCGTATCCCAACAACCGTCCCAATCCAACATCCCTCCACCATCGTCATTCATACCC
This sequence comes from Sequoia sempervirens, assembly GCA_007258455.2. NCBI lineage: Eukaryota > Viridiplantae > Streptophyta > Pinopsida > Cupressales > Cupressaceae > Sequoia > Sequoia sempervirens. The sequence goes on along the minus strand of VDFB02281492.1, from coordinate 402,221,644 downwards.
CAACAATCGTCCCAATCCAACCTACCTCCACCATCGTCATTCGTATCCCAAAAACCTCCCCAAGCCTATGCTCCCACTAGTGCTCAACAACCTCCCTCGCAAAACATCTCAACCGCACCTCTACCTCAACAACAACCATTGGTCAATCCCCTATTTTCAACACAACCATCACAGCATCAACCGCAAGGACATCAACCTTGGCCTTCAGTCTTGGCCATATCTCCATTCCTTGCATCCATCCTACGCCTACAAGCACAACCACCACATAACATCCCATCTCGCCCACCACAGCCGCCAACTATACATCAACAACCACCCCATCATTACAGCTATTATAACTAGCAACAATATCAACAACAACCATCCTATGTGGCATCGCAACAGTCACATCAGCACCCCCAATATCTGCCAGCTAATCAACAACACCTTCTCCATACTTCTCAATAGTACGCCACCCATAACTACCTGACCAATCCATATCCTGCCTCGCAACACCAACCTATTTATCAACAAGGTCCCTTGGCGTATCAACAGGGGATACTGCCCCCTCATTATCCATACAACCATCCCCAAGTGTTATCTCAGAATCCACAATCGTCCTACCATCAATACCCATTCGACACATTAGCCAGTGCAGACATACTAGAAATCAAAGCCGCTCTAAAAGATCTTCAGGCCGGGACTAGCAAACAATCATTCCAGTTCGAAGATATATGCCCATATCCATTTGATCCCTCCATCTCATTGATTCCCTTCCCCAAACATTTTGAAATTCCAAAGTTTGACAAATATAAGGGGAACAAAGATCCTAAGGCCCACTTACAAGAGTTTTACTCCCAATGTCAAGAAGTTATCCACAATGACAACTATCTTTTGCACCTATTTCCTCAGAGTCTGGCAAGCAATGCCCTAGGGTGGTTCATGACCCTCGAAAAGGGATCTATAAAATCTTTTGCAGACCTGTCGAAAAAGTTTGTCTCCTACTTCTCCTTCAACTTGGAAAAAGATACTGATACCTTAGATCTCCTCAAAGAGAAACAACGTGAAGGGGAAACCTTTGCCAATTACCTCCAAAGGTGGCATGCCTTAGCAAGCCGAATGAAAACCCCTTTGAAAGAAAAGGACATGTTCACCCTCTTCATGGAGAACTCTCATCCCGACATGGCTCATAACTTCAGATTACACTGGGTCACCACTTTCGTAGAGGTAGTAGAGAAGGGACCCATCCTTGAGCGTTCCTTGTTGCCAAGGGGCACATCAAAATATATAATCAAGATAAGGAAAGGTCATTCAACGATAAGCCACATTTTTGGAACAAGAACAAGAACACAATAAATGATGGTGTTACTGATACCAAACATGTCCACGTGGCCAACACATCCCAGAGACAACAGCAATCCATACCTAATGCCATATCTGTACCGCAAGGGACACCCTGTCCTACCCAACAATCCAATCAAAATAACCAAGGGAACACTAAACGCTGGTATGCTCAACTAGGAGAACCTCTGAGCGTCGTCTTCAATAAGCTGTTACAGATCAACTATCCGATCATGTACCCTATCACCAAGCCACTCGACGAATCCAAACCTAATCCCTCATGGTTCAGGGAAAATGAATATTGTGAGTTCCATAAAATCAAAGGGCACTCTTTGAATAAGTGTCAGGGTCTGAAAAACTACGTCCAAGATCTCATAGACCGAGGTGATATCAAGGTTGACCCTAGTCAAGCTCCATCATCCAATGCTCAATTACAGATCTATCAAAACGCCTTTCCAAACCATAACCAAGGCTCGAGCACCTCCAATAGTAATCCTCAAAACAACAGCACAAATAACTTGAGCTATAAGAATGTACCCCTCAATTACGAGGGTATTATTCATTACATTGAGTAGGTAGAACCTCGTGTATCTATGATACATGTCAAAGCTAAAGACCCTCAATGTGTTGTTGCTACACGACAAGCCCGCATCACCATTCCTGCAACCTCTGCACCTGCCCAATCGACTCCTGTAACCTCCCAGTACAACATCCTTGATCACTTAGGAAAGACCCCTGCACATATCTCCATTTTGGATTTACTTAAGTCTTCCCTTGTGCATCAAGAAATCCTCAACAGAGCCCTACAGGAAACCCATGTGCCTAATAACATTGATCCCACACAGTTCCAAGCCTTGGTAGGACACCTAGCTTCATCTCACCAACTGCACTTCAGCCAAAATGATATGCCCAACATTGATGTCAATCACAATCGCCCCTTACATATTGAAGTCGTGGTTGCCCGTCATAAAATAAAAAGAGTCTTGGTAGATAATGGCTCTGCCCTCAATTTGTGTACTTTGAAATTCATAAAACAGGTGGGGTATACTCAAGCGAACTTAAGCAACCAGATCATTACAATCAAGGCTTATGATAATGCAGAAAGGAATTTAGAAGGGATCATCAATCTTCCTGTCCAAGTGGGACCAGTGGTTCAGTACATTACCTGCCATGTCCTTGATCTGGACTTGCCATATAATCTCCTCCTCGGCTGTCCATGGCTCCATGCTATGCAAGCCGTCCCCTCCACCTACCATCAGTGCCTAAAATTCCTAGTCAATGGACAAGAGGTCACCATCTATTCTGACCCTCAACCATTTGAATATTGCTACGCTTTAGAAGCATCATTTCCCCATTTACATTATTGTCCTGGGGTTGAAATGGGGGCATCCCAGTCATCATCCGCTAATCCACCATCCACCGTGATAACCACTCCATCCTCCACCACTGATCCTACAGTCACAAAAGTCCAGATCATTGACAAAGGGTGTGGCGAGTACGAAATGCATACTGCTCTTAATGTAGTGACCATGCCACCATCACGGCACGCGTATGGTCAACCTTCACATGCTACCCCAAAGGAAGACAAGACCCTCACCTTCAGGGGTAAGAACATCCCTACCACCACTTTCAAATCCCCAAGTATCAAGATAGATGCGCCATAAGAGGACATAAGCCAATGGGTCTACCGAGAGGAACCCCAGCCAGAAACTCCTCTAAAGGAATACTTTCAAGAAAAGTACCCCTGGCCAACAAAGTTCATGGAAAAACATAACTATCAAGGCAGGGGCCTAGGAAAAGAAGAACAAGGGCGGTTGCAACCCATTGATACATCTCAGCTACCAAAAAACATGGGCATTGGGTATGACAGAAAGCAGAAAGGCCCCGAAACATCGTCTAATACTTCCAATAGTGTCACTGTGGACAAGGGCTTATTGGAAGACATACCCAAGGAGGAATCCATCATACATGCGTACGATGATGTCGATCACACCGACCTATCATCTATGTTCGAATGCCTATTCGTCTGCACTATTAGGCTATCCCTTTGTCACCCTGAGCTTATTGATTGGGACCTACATAATAGCACACTCTTCAGTATGTCTGTGGATACATATGTTAATCTTATGGGATTGGGGGAGGATGAACACTCCAGTCACAAAAATAAGAATAAGAAAAGTAACAAGCGGTCATCTAGTGAAAACCTCCCTGAGGCACTTCTTGACCTTGAAAAAGTAAAAATAAAGGATGCATCTGATGGAGAAAACCTCGAAGAGGCGCTGGAAGATGGAGATGTTCATCTTCCCCTTATGGGAACTCAGTTATCTGCCTGATCATCTATTCTGATTGAAGAGACTCAGGAGGTCAACCTAGGAACTGCTAAAAGTCCTAAAATCACCTATGTAGCTAAGTCACTCTCAAAGCAAGAATATCCGGTCATCGTGCAGCTACTCCAAGAGGGAATCATTAACTTTGCTTGGTCATACTCAGACATGCTAGGCTTAGACCCCACCTTAGTGGTTCATCACTTAGACATTCACCCAGACGCCAAGCCTGTCAAACAAAAGCTCCACAAGATGCATCCACAAGTCGCGTTGTTAGTCAAGAAGGAATTGGAGAAGCTGCTTGAGGCGGGTTTTATCAGATCGATTGACTACTTTGAGTGGATCTCCAATATAGTACCAGTTGCCAAACCAAATGGAGACATTCGCATTTGCACAGACTTCAGGGATCTTAACAAAGCCTGCCCAAAAGATGACTTCCCCTTGCCTAACATTGACATGTTAGTTAACTTGACAGCAAGACATGAGATGTTATCTCTTATGGATGGCTTCTCCGGGTATAACCAGATCTGAATCGCACCTGAGGATCAACATAAGACTACCTTTACAACACCTTGGGGCACTTTTTGTTACAATGTTATGCCCTTTGGTCTCAAAAATGCGGGGGCAACGTACCAGAGGGCAATGACGGTCATCTTCCATGACCTCATACATATCGTCATGGAGGACTATGTCGATGACCTATTAGGAAAATACAGAACACGAGCAGAAAATCCGGCCATCCTGAAAAAAGATATTTGAGCGGTTAAAGCATTACAAGTTGCGGCTAAATCCAAAAAAGTGTGTCTTTGGGGTCACTTCAGGAAAGTTGCTAGGTTTCATAGTCTCTCACAGGGGCATTGAGGTTGATCCCGCCAAGGTAAAGGCTATCCTGGACATGCCACCTCCACGCAATCTCAAACAGTTAAGAAGCCTCCAGGGGAAAATGCAGTCCATTCATCGATTCATAGCCCAGCTGGCAGATAAGTGTCAGCCATTCACTCATCTTTTGAAAAAAGATTCCACCTTCCGATGGAACCAACATTGTCAGATGGGCTTCGATAAAATTAAGGAATATTTAGCCCATCCCCCGATATTGATGCCACCTATTCCCGACAAACCCCTCTTGCTTTACATCTCTGCCACTTCAGTCGCACTGGGGGCATTGTTGGTGCAACATGACGAGTCGTCGAAAGAGAGGGTAATTTACTACATCAGTCAGACATTGGTTGGCTACGAGCTAAACTACTCCCCCATGGAAAAATCCTGCCTTGCACTTGTCTTCAGCACACAGAAGCTTCGGCATTACATGCTTAGCCATCCGGTTAAATTAATTGCCAAAATTGATCCATTGAAGTATCTATTATCTAGAACCACTCTGATTGGCCGCATGGCTAAGTGGGTCATGCTCCTCAAGGAATTCGACATAGAATATGTGGACCGCAAGGCTATTAAAGGACATATAATTGCAGATCAATTAGCAAAAGCTCCTCTAGTTGATACTCATCCATTAATCACAGAATTCCCTGATGAAGAAGTCTTCTCTGTTGATGAGATCCCCATGTGGACACTGTATTTTGATGGATCATATACACACAATGGATCGGGGGCAGGAATTTTATTAGTTACCCCTTAGGGTGACTACATTCCCAAGTCATTCAGGATAGCATTCCCATGTACCAACAATATGGCAGAATACGAAGCTCTCCTCACCGGCCTCAAAATTGCAAAACAGTGGCACATAACTCAGTTGAAAGTCTTTGGTGATTCTTTGCTAGTCATTAGACAAGTTAATGATGAGTTCCTAACCAAGGATGATAAGTTGTTACCCTACAAGCGCATGGTGGATGATTTCAAGAAATATTTTACCTCTATACAATTTGAACAGATTCCCATGGTACGAAACAAAGTAGCTGATGCAATGGCCAGTATTGGCTCCCTGCTGGACGTGCCCAAGGACCGGACAAAATGTGAATTTCTTGTAGAACAACTTTTAATCCCAGCATATGATATCCTTGAGACTGACATGGTGTGCGATATTGTGGGTCCCACCTCCCCATGGTACCAAGACATCTATACCTACCTCCATGATAACATTATACCCCCAGATCTTACACGTAATCAACGTAAATCCTTCATTCATCGCTCTTCTCGATATGTCATCATTGGTGATACACTTTATCATCGCGGGTATGATGGAATCCTCCTTAGATGTCTAAATGAGACCGAAGCTCATGCCGCACTAATGGAAGTACATGGTGGTGTTTGTGGGGCTCACTCAAATGGTATGGCTTTGGCCAAAAGGATCTTACGAGCTGGATATTATTGGCCTACATTGGAACACGATGCTTGCGAGTTTGTGAAGAAGTGTCTTCCATTCCAACAACATGCGGATTTAATTCATGCCCCGACATAAGATCTTCAGCCCCTCCTGACACCATGGCCATTTTCTTAGTGGGGTTTCGAATTGATTGGCAAGATTCACCCACCGTCATATGACGACCATACATTCATAATTACCACCACCGAGTACTTCACCAAGTGGGTGGAAGCAATGCCTCTTTCACATATCACCGGTACTCAGATTTCCAAATTCATCCTTTACCATATTCTCTGCAGATATGGTATCCCGTCTACCATCCTCTCCGACAATGGAAAGCCCTTCAAAAACCAGGCCATGAAACACCTCTGTGACACCTTCCATATCCAACACCGTTGGTCAATGCCTTATTACCCTCAGGGTAATGGTCAGGTAGAAGCGACCAACAAAACCCTTATCCGCGTTCTCAAAAAGGTTGTCAATAACACTGGACGAGATTGGCACCTCCACATTCATCCTGCCCTCTGGGCATATCGCACATCCATCCGCACCCCGATAGGTGCCACCCCCTACTCTTTGGTGTTTGGTGCTGAAGCCATCTTGCCAATCGAAGTTGAACTTCCATCATTGAGAATCTCCCTAAAGAACCTTATCAGTGAAGAGGATGCTCATGTTGCACGGCTTGCATAGCTGAAATTACTGGATGAGCGAAGAATAAAGGCCTATGATCATCTACAAGCATACCAAAATCGCCTCAAACATCACTACAATAAGAAGGTTCATCCTCGGAAATTCCAGGTGGGCGAGCTTGTTCTTAAGGAGAACCAGCGCACTTAGCAAGACCAAGACAAGAAAGGAAAGTTTGAGGCAAATTGGTTGGGACCCTATATTATAGCCGCTAAATATGGATCTGGGGCATACAGGTTGACTACTCTTGAAGGAGAACCCCTTGACGAGCCCATTAATATCATGCATCTCAAGAAATTCTATGCCTAAATCTGCTCGGTTACCCCACCTTGTCAAAAAATTAAAAAAATTAAAAAAAATCAAAAATCCAAAAATAGTCAAGAGAAATAAATCCGTCCTATGGTGAAAACCACCTCTTGGTGGTGCCTTGGATAAGTATGGATGATGAAAACCTGGTAACGGGCGTCATCCATAGAGGGTTTAATCATTATCTACCTGGCATCTTCGTTATTTTATGCCTTCATCCGCACTATTGTCCTCACCCATCTCATCCTAGGCCGTTTGGTAAATATTGATTGAGCATTGGACGACCCATCTAGCCTATCCCCCATTCCTAAGCTTTTCAGTATCCCACTCTGAGCATACATCTTTCATTCCTCTCATTGTTTTGTCTATGTCATAATGTAGGATCATCCATCGTGTCGGTCTTCACCTAGGTCCCATCTTGTCGCATCCGTCAGTCGAACTACGTTGCCCCTGCACTATCACGTAGGCAAGGTCGGTCATTTGATTCACCCCCGGGGCATTAGTCCGTCATCATTGGTCACCATTTGTCTTCTTTTCGCTTTATCCATGGTCTTTTTTGGAACTACGAGGGCTCTGCGCTTTCACATAGGCAAGGCTAATTTATGATCGGCCCCCGAGCCACTAGGTCTATAGGTTGTGTCGATCTTTTGTACTTCGTCATCAAGTTATGCCCACCTCTAACCGGTTCTTAATAAACAATGCTCCCTCGTGTTACAAGATCTTGTCCCTAGGTAACAACCCACGTCAATTGGGTCATTCTCATTTAGCATCCATCTTTGGTCTTAGCAGGATGAATCCTTCCTACCAAACCTCGTCAATCCCATCCATCACCTTGATCCTATGGCAAAGGACCTGTTGTCTTGATTATGATCTCTTGATGCTTTTGAATTTTGTTTATCATTCTGGGTTCCTTCCCATCACTTGTCAGGGTCGTCGTGGTCCATCATACCATGGCGTGCCTTGACCTGCTGACATGGGGGCATACCTTGATCATTTTCTTTGACTGCTGTCTTCTCAGTTGTCCCTCGTAAGACCCACCAAGATCTCCAAGGTCTTGTGTTACGTTGGGACAACTTTGTGTGTTTGTGGTTATTTCAACACCAGGCCCGACCGAGGTCATCGCGACCTCGGGGTGTTGGGATAACCTTCTTGTTTGCTGTGTTTGTTTCATGCGTAGGGTACTCATTCGCCTTGATCTTCCATATCAAGGTACTTGGTATCCTGCGCTATAGTAAAAATCAATACTCCAAAGATGGCAAAATCTCATTTTCACTGCATTTTCACCACTTTGCTTGCACCCTTCGTTTCCACCATGACCATCACCTATGATTTCGGTTGTGCAAGTACTCTCGTTCTTTTTCCTCTTAAGTCCTCTTCCTCTCAGGATATTAATGGTTGTTTTTGGCAAATACACTCTTCCATACACCTATCGCCTATCCGCTTTCTCATAACGGTCTTTATTGACACTTAGGTGCATTATAAACATTTACCCTTCATTCCATAAATCAGAAATTATATAAACATGCATAAATCGTCCATCCACATGTGCATCCATAAATCATAAAATCAAATAAACATGCATAAATCGTCCATCCACATGTGCATCCATAAATCAGAAATCATATAAACATGCATAAATTTTCTATCCACATGTGCATCCATAAATCATAAATTAAATAAACATGCATAAATCGTCCATCCACATGTGCATCCATAAATCAGAAATCATATAAACACACATAAATCATCCACCTACATGTGCATCCATAAATCCTAAATCATAGAAACATTTACATAGATCATAAACATGTGCATCCATACATCATGAACCATACCTAATTATCTATCTTCATAAACAATTATGCATCCATCATCATAATCATAATAACATACATGTGCATCCATACATCATACATCATAAAGGCATACATAAACTGTTCATCCACATGAACATGTACATCCATAAAACATAATCATAAAGCATAGATCATCCATCCATATAAACATGTGTATACATATGAAACCACCTCATAAATCATCCCATATAGCCGCATAAAAGAAACATCATACCTAGTGTCAATAAAGGCCATCACATAATCAAAATAGTAAACATCCTATCATAATACAGTACAACTCCATCATATACCACCTAATAAGATACAAAATCTAGAGGTGTGGATCACCTTTGACCTCTGGTGACATGCACAAACCATCCATCCTGTATCTGCTAAAAATAACTAATGTCCTGCATCTGCCTGCTCTACTGCGAGCTCCCTACATCTGATCTCTGTGGAGAGTCAGATACTGGTCCTCTGTGCACTGGAGTCCCCTGGTACTCACGGGTGGGGGTCCCCTGGTAACCGCCATA